>JARGYF010000031.1:0-653877 GCA_029203975.1 Mycena vitilis | reverse complement strand
CGGACTCGAGCGCAATGAAGACCGGACCGTCAAACATTTCATCATCGACTTGGAGAAGGTTACATTCCTCACTCCCGCTCCGGCTGCCCCGAAGGCGGAGGAAAGTCCAACCAAAATGGGTGAGTCCCACTTTCCTTTCTTTTCGTGAATTCTATTCATGAATGTTCAGTTAACCAGGGAACTCCCGCGCGCCTGAAGTTCACCGGCTTCTTTGGAAGCCAAGATTCGGATGCGAAGTCTGACGAGCCCAACCGCAAGAAGCGTAAGACGGCGGATGATCGCGCGGTGGAAGAATCTGAAGATAAGGGAGAAGGATCATCTACCGGTCCCGGCACACGCGCCCATAAACGCTGAACTCCGTACATATCTAAATCCGTATCGAACTCAACTGTATCATTTACTTTGCCTTGGAATGTATAATCAGCCTTTCTTGCTTACATGCATATGCATCAGATGTGCCGTAGGAGTCTGCCTAAACTCTCCCGTAGCGTAGCACGGGCATACTGCTAGTCTATATAAGAATCCACCTGGGTTTGACTTTGACCACACAAGCCGGACCGGGGATCCGCGCTCCACTGACGTCAGCCACGGAACTCGCAGCCAAGCACCGCACACCACAAGCACAGCCCTATCCTTCTTCTTCCCTCTCGCTCCCACTGGGTGCAGCCCGTGAAATCCGGGCCCCGGAAATGAAGCGCAAATTGAGCGGAATTGCATATTCTCCTGGTTATATTCCCATTATTTCCGGGCATGGGAAATAACCCGGATGTTTTGTATTTTCTGCAAATGTTCTTCTCATTTCCGGGGCCTGGAAATGCACTATATCCGCAAAATTTCCTTAAAAAGTACTTTCTATTTCCGGGGTCCGGAAATTTTGAATTTCCGGGGCCCGGAAATAGTACGGAAGTCAATAACCAAACTTTCTAGATAAGGAAATAAAATCATCAATCCTGGGTCATCTGACACGTAGGATTCACAGAATCTGAGTTTCCTAGATCTCAACCCAGATTTAGTAATTATGGTCTAACACAACACATTACATATATAGCAATATTTGTTCTGGTCTCAACACCCTGCATCAAAAGCATAGTGCTATTTTTTGCCTCCTGAGTTTAGCTTGCTTGTCGGCCAATTTGGTCTGGCCTGCAACAGCACACTGTCAAAATGGAGTGCGGACATTATCTAGTCCAGACCTTGTAGACTTGTAGTTGTCCTTGCTCATGAGGATATCTGGGAGAAGTTCTGCCAGAGGCCGTTATTGCAGAGCTCAAACTTCAATCTTAATATACGGAGTGACCTGTACCGTCATCCCGTCTGTACAGAAGCAACACAAAGCGTTTAGGGAGCTTATCTGACGTTGCATTCACAGGCTTGAACTTCTCCTTCTGAGTATCTGGGTCCTGCTTTCCATACCACACAGCTGTGATTTTCCAAGGATCATCTTCCCTCAAGATTCAAGTATCCAGACTGACCCGTTCTGCTTTGGTTCCTTATGTGCTGTTCAAGAGTTCACTTGATCCAGTATCGAATCAATGTGTACTAAATATGATAGCTAGCAGTATAGCTCATATCTATCTTGTCTTTTTCTTCGAATTCTTCCTTTCTTCCCGCATGCCCATTGCATGGACCAAACTCAAGACAGTGAGCTTATTTACTTCTTTCTCTTCAATGATAGTCAACCCATGTCTCAGTCATCTCGGACATGCTCAATTTGGCAAGCCTTGTTTCCTTCCGTTTCTTCCAACTTACTGACTTTTTTGCATTTGCTGCGAGTCCCTCTCCCGTAAGGCTGGGAAAACTGAGACTACGACTCCACGCACCAGTACATCCCACGGTATTCTTCTCTCTGCTACCCGCGCTGATCAAGCAAGCAGTGAGCAAGGACCCAGTATATTCACAGTGTAGACAAAGTTACAGGAAGGGGCGTGTAGAACTAGAGTAGTAGTAGATGGAATAGATAGATTTCACACGGTGCAACTTGACCAGTGATTTTCGCGACATTGTATGCACCCATTCCTTGCCTGCATTTTACTGGCACTCTGATTAGGTCTCCCGACACCCTATATTATTTTCAGAGAGGTTTGACCATCAAAAATGCGGCCTCATAACCCAAACAAGGGGAGCTTGTCTTTATTTGGTCTCTCAAAATGCACGACTTGACCAGTGATTTTCACGACATTGTATACACTGATTCCTTGCCTGCATTTTACTGACACTCTAATTAGGTCTCTTAACACCCTCAATCATTTCCAGAGTGGGTTGACCATTAAAAATGCGGCCACATAACCCAAACAAGGGGAGCTTGTCCGAATGCGCGACTTCAAACAGTGCTCTCCAGTCTCCACATCCAAGAAGATGCCAAATTATACTAGCTCCAACCAGCTTGGAGAATAGACTTGGCTCTGGGATCCAAAAGCGGGCTTTTTAATTCAACAGCTTCCTTTAAGCCTCGACTCAACAGCAACTTGTACCTCACGGTCTAGCCTGCTCATGGAGTCGATTTATATCTTGTCATAGCTTGGCTTTGATTTGACTTTGTGTTGTCAGGACTATGCTCATGCTCATTTCCAACTTTCCAACTCTTGCTCTGATCTGTGCAGATCAACACACCATAACAAAGCAACTGATGAGATGAGATTTGTAAGCGGAGCCTGAGTCCAACCCGGCTAACATTAAGTCTAAGCATATATCTGAGTTTTCTTCAGCAACAACACTTAGCGGACACTTTTACTGATTGTGCTTGCATTTGTTGGCCCTCCTCATTTTTGCTCCAGTAAGGTATTGCCAATTGTTGAGTAGATCTTTCAACTCACACTCTGTGAGTTCTTCGGGAAGAGTTCGGCAACAAAACCCTAGCTTTAGCTGTGACCAATTTTCATGAATTCTTACATTAGAGCTTGCATGGCTCAGGCACTTATCCTTTCTCAGTCCTTGAGATCAACCCTTGATGTGTATGGTACTAATCTCTGATAAAGGTCAATCTGGCAGGCTTCATTAGAAGCAACACAACATCAAGCTTTTCTTCACGCCAATCATGCACTTATGCATCTGCTTCAAAGGTTTTGGCTGCAGATGTGCCCAAATACAATGAGTGAATTACAAATTCACCACTTGTTGCACAACTTCCCTAGATGACAGAAGGAATCAGTGATGAACCCTGGAGGGAAGAGTGGGATGGACTCTTTGATGTTCCTCTTGTATTGGTCCGTCATTTCTAATCAGTGCTTCACATCTATAGAATTTTCTCACCGACCTCAAGTCCACTACAGACAATTGGTTGTGTCCATTTGGCACTCAAACACAGTGTTTTGCTCGCTGGTTTTGTCAGTACAATAAAGAAAACCCCAGTGCTTCAAGAGGTTCCAATACATGGCTCCTTTCACCAGACGAGGCTTTATTTGGGCTCAGATTGCTTGATCTCATGGCCGCAAAGTATCTTGGTGCACCACAAAGAATACCAGATTACATGCGCTCTCCGTGGGTATTTGCTCCCATTTCAGGCAAGACAAAACTGGTATGTTCTGTTTTTGTTGCAATTAAGTACTAACCTTGTTTAGGTCATGGACTCTTTGGCTAACTGGCCACAGCTTGTGGTTAATGCGGCCAAGTTGTTTGAAGCCAAGCAGAGCCAAAAGGTCATAGCCGCTGCACTAGAAAAAATTGATTTGGATCAACTGCATGAGGATGGGCCAGCACTGAGAGAGCAGTTACAAATTGTGGTGTTGTACAATGACTTTGCTGCCAACTTCAAGAAAGGTGGTTATGACCATATGCTCGAGGATTGGCTGCACGCCCAATGCAGCTTGTGCTTCTGTAAAGTTGGTAGATTTGATCACAATAGGCATTATCGGAGCCTCTTTAGCACGGCTTAGAAATGGGCTGCAAGAAAATGAGCCAAGGACTATCTCATGTGTTGCCACACCTACACTCGGGCAGCAACACCCGGGCTGTTACCACCCAGGATAGTGTACACATTCAAGCTGTTATACTTGTTGGACATGATTGAGAAAGGAAAGAAGCAAGGAGAAGGAGGGGAATCTGAGGATCAAAATAAGAAGCGCACAGGAAATCTTATGGAATCCTACATCAACCATCAAGGAATCCTACATCAACCATCAGCAAGACTCCTTCAATATTGCTTCTTTTAGTAGGTTTGTATCTTCCTTTAATGGAAGGTGTGGTTGTTTGGTTTTCATGATTTCCGGACTCCGGAAATTCAAAATTTCCGGACCCCGGAAATAGAAAGTACTTTTTAAGGAAATTTTGCGGATATAGTGCATTTCCAGGCCCCGGAAATGAGAAGGACATTTGCAGAAAATACAAAACATCCGGGTTATTTCCGATGTCCGGAAATAATGTGAATATAACCAGGAGAATATGCAATTCCGCTCAATTTGCGCTTCATTTACGGGGCCCGGATTTCACGGGCTGCACCCAGTGTCCACCCGTGCTCCACAATCGTCCCATGTACTATCGTCGCGTCCAATATATGTCCTCTTACTGTTAACCTGCGTGAATTTGAACTCGACCCACAACACCGACTAAGAAACTAACCACCTCGCTGTCATCAAATACCTTTCCGTGCGGTACGCGCTGCTTCATCCGTCGCGTTTGCTGAACGCTTATTTGTCGCAGAACAAAATGCAAACCCCACCAACTTCGCCTCAACGCCAGCAGTCCCGAACACGTCAAATCTTGCGTGAGATTCGCGTCTCTCATGACAATAGTCCCCGCCGCCGCCGCGTCCCGCAGAATTCAAGCACCGTCTTTGATGAGAACACGCCCCCATCTCCGAGAGCGCTCAGTCCGACGCCTGCATCGCGTTTAAGCGCACGGTCTTTGGGTCAACTTGACCGCCATCGACGTGTTCGTGAGGAACAGGAGCGCGCAGGAGAGCCGCCGGCTAGACGCAAGCGCAAACGGGTGTCTCGGCCCATTCCTGACGACGGTCCATTGACAGCGCGCCAACTGGCGCAACGGAAGCGTCGAGAGCGTGAACGGGAGGAGCAGGAGAATCGCATGGATATAGATGATCCCCGTGCGTTATCATTTATCTATTCCTTCTCCTTGAACGTGCTTGAACTTTTTGGGTTAGTTCCGCGGGGGCCTTCCAGGTCGTTGAATCCGCGCGCAGCGCAGTCGCGTATACTACAGGTGTGTCCATTGCTATCATTCAAGATTATGCTCGAGGGCTCATCGGCTTCGAGGCATTGCCCAACGGTCTCTTAACGCCACCTACAACACAGGGCCGTGCACCTACTCGGAATGTTACCCATCGTGAGTTCCATAGACCGCGTCGTCTCATGTGTGTGTAACCTCCGATTCAGGTGAAGAGCCGCGTCAACGGCGTCAAACGGGTCATCCTCCGGGGAATGCAAGTGCGTTTATTATGTACGGCCGCTCAGTTAAGATACTCAGATTTTTTCTTGGATAGCTGGTGGACCTCTAATGGTTGCGCGTCGTGATTATCACGATCCTGAAAGTCGGCATGACCTCGGGCCCATGAATGTAAAGTGCCCGCATTGCGGTGCTCTTCACTGGGCCGACGAACGTGTCGCGGGGTCTTCCAAACATACACCCGAGTTTGGAACCTGCTGTAATCATGGCAAGGTCCAACTCGAACAACTTCACGCACCCCCAGAGCCGCTGCACCGTTTGTTAGTCGGCAACGACGCGCAGGCACAGGATTTTCGGCAGCACATCACTCAATATAATGCGGCACTGGCGTTCACCTCTCTCGGCGTCTCCGACGACAAACATGTCAATCGGTACGGCCCGAACGCTTGGGTTTTTCGGATCCAGGGCAACCTTCGACATCTCTCCGGCGCTCTCACTGCCCCCGACGGCGTCGCGCCATCTTATGCTCAACTTTATGTGTACGATCCATCCGTTGCTCTTCAGCAGCGCATGAATCGCAACAGCAATCTGCGGAACGACACCATGCGTAGTTTGCAAACTATGCTAACGGACGCCCATCCCTACGCTGCAATTTACAAACACGCGTCCGAGATTCTGGAGGAGATGGGCGACGTCGAGGAGGCTGAGGTACGGCTTCGTGTGATGCCGGGCCAGGATCGTCGCCGGTACAACCTCCCTACCGCAGAGGAAGTCGCTGTCATCCTTCCGGGCGATGGGTCTGCCGGGGACGGCCGCGACATAATCCTTCGTAACCGCTTACCCACCGACGCCCCTATGCGCCGCATCTCCGACAATCATCCCGCGTACGCTCCCCTCTACTATGTTCTTCTCTTTCCGCGCGGAGAGCATGGCTGGCATCCGGATCTCTATCTGGATGAGCCCGATAAGGATAGACCGGGTCGTCTCACTCAAACCCGCTATCACGCCTTTCGTCTTTTTGACCGCGAAGGCGAATTTTCGACTATCCTTCGAGGCGGACGGTTGCTGCAGCAGTATATGGTGGACGCGTTCGCCTCCGCTGATCAGAATCGCCTCAGCTTCCTCCGTCACAACCAGAAGAAGCTTCGCGCCTCCTTATACAACGGTCTCGAGGACGCAATCTCGAACCGTGACGACAACGTCGACCTCGACGAGCTTGGAAAGCGATTCATCCTTCCCTCCTCTTACATTGGTGGACCACGCCACATGCAACAGCGTTATCAGGACGCAATGGCGATAGCGCGTTACTTCCGCAAGGTATGTGAAGTGTTGTCCTCTCTGTCCAATAAACTTAGCCGTGTTTCTTTGTAGGTGGACTTATTTATCACCGTCACCGCAAATCCGCAGTGGGTAGAAATAACCCGTGCTCTTCTCCGCGGTCAGACATCGTATGACCGCCCGGACTTGGTCGCGCGAGTCTTCGAGCTGAAGAAACAGGAAATTATCAAAGAAATATACAAGGACGGCATCTTCGGACATTGTGCTGCCTACGTTTACACCATCGAGTTCCAGAAGCGCGGCCTTCCTCATATGCACATGCTCATCTTTCTCAAGGCGCCGTTCAAGCTTCTCAATCCGGACGATATTGACTCCGTTATTTGGGCGAAGTGGCCTGATCCCGAGACGCAGCCCATGCTGTTCGAGACCGTCCAGCGGTGTATGGTTCACGGGCCCTGCGGTGTGTTGAACCCCCGAGCGCCGTGCATGGAGAACAGAAAATGCACAAAGTATTTCCCCAAGCCTTTCCAGGCTGCTACGTCGATGGACACGGATGGATACCCCCTTTACCATCGCCCAGAAGATGGTCGTGCCTACGAGGTCGGCCGCCACATGGTCGACAACTCCTGGATTGTCCCCTATTCCCCTTACCTCTCCGCAAAATATGACTGTCATATCAACGTCGAGTGCGCGGCAACGATAAAATCGATCAAATACCCCTTCAAATACATTCACAAGGGCGGCGACCGCGCGACTCTTGAAGTTGAGCGCGACGAAATTAAACTCTACATTGACGGCCGGTATATTGGTCCTCCCGAGAGCGCATGGCGTCTATTCCACTTTGATCCCCATACCCAAATTCCCAATGTCGTTCGGCTGCCGGTTCACCTCGCTGGGCAACACATGGTCACTTTTGACGCGGGTGAAGATCCCGAGGAAGTTCTCGAACGGGCTGCCAACGAGACGAGCAAGCTGCAGGCATTCTTTGCGGCCAATCGTGACCAGGGCACTGTTGGTGAGAAAGCGAGGCAACATACGTACCAAGAGTTCCCGCAGTACTTTACGTGGAAAGGGACGGATAAACCGCCGCGTTGGACTCTGCGGCGGCGGGGTTGGGCGCTGGGGCGGATGTATTTTGTCTCTCCTGCAGGCGGGGAGCGGTTCTACCTTCGTACACTTCTTACGATGGTGAAAGGCCCGCGCTCACACGAGGATTTGTATCACTACGAAGGCAACAAGTTCCCTTCCCCTTCATCGCACGATCTGGCTGACTTTTTTTCCCCCTCCCATATAGGCGTGCGTTATGACACTTACCGTCAAGCATGTCTCGCCCGCGGCATTCTTCAAGATGATGGAGAATGGCGTCAATGCCTTGCAGAGGCAGCTGAAATGCAGACTGGCACTCGCCTCCGTCGCCTCTTCATCACTCTCCTATTATTCTGCAATCCCTCCGAACCGCGGCGGCTGTGGGAGGAGTTTCGCGTCCATATCTGTGATGATCTCGCACATCGTCTGCGTACGATGGGGTTTGAAGATCCCACAGACGAGGACGTGTTTGACTACGGTCTATATCTGCTGCAGAACCTGCTGCACGAATCTGGCCGCTCTCTCGAAGACTTTGAAATGCCGACTCCACAGCGCGACTGGACTGCAGCGGTCGATAATCCGTTAATTGCTGAGCAGTTGGCTTATAACCAGGCAGAGGAGCGCGAACAGGCCACAGTGAATGTCGAGAAGATGAACCCAGAGCAAAAATACGCATTCCAACAAATCGTGGAGTCAGTCGAGAACAAACTGGGGAAGGTTTTCTTCCTCAGTGGGGCAGGCGGCACAGGGAAAACATTTGTCTACAACACCCTCGCTCACCATCTTCGCGGCGAATTCTGCATCGTTCTATGTGTCGCCTCTTCGGGTATCGCCGCACTGCTCCTCCGCGGTGGCCGTACCGCGCACTCAGTCTTCAAAATCCCTATTGATGGCTTGAACGACGAGTCGACATGCTCCATTCCGAAGGAGAGTCTGCGTGCCGCCCTCATCCGGGCAACAAAGCTGTGCATCTGGGACGAGGCCCCAATGCACGACCGGAAGTGCCATGAAGCTGTTGACCGTACCCTTCGCGATCTCTTTGGGAATGAGCGTTTGTTCGGCGGGGTCACCATGGTGCTTGGTGGCGATCCGAAACAGATTCTTCCTGTTGTTCCGAAGGGGACCCAGGAGGAAATTCTCGACGCATCGATCTTCCGCTCATATTTGTGGCAAGACGTCGTGGTTCTCACCCTGACACAGAACATGCGGCTTGATGCGGGTCCCGAGGAGTCTGAATTCGCAAAGTGGCTCCTCGACGTTGGCCACGGCACCCTGAACGATGACGACGGCGCACTGGAACTGCCCGAGGATATGCTCACCAAGGACAGTGAGGCGCTCATTGACACTATCTTCCCCGGTATAGATGGTCCCACTCCCCCTCCCAATTACTTCCTTGAGCGCTCAATCCTTGCTGCACGCAATGGTGATGTTGATGGACTTAACGACGACATCCTTGATCGAATGTCAGGGGAGCGCCGTACATTCATCAGCGCCGACAAGATCACCAACGAAGCCGGCGCGGATGACATGCAGGTGAATGATGCAGTGCCGCCAGAGTATCTTCGGTCCTTGGACGCATCTGGCCTTGCCCCGGGAGAGCTTTCCATGAAGGTTGGCTGCCCAATCATTCTCCTTCGAAATCTTGCGCCATCTGCCGGCCTTTGTAACGGTACTCGCCTGGTGGTTCGCCGCATGTCGGATCGCGTTCTCGAGGCTGAAGTTCTGGGAGGGGAACACAATGGAGAGGTTGCATTCATTCCTCGCATCATAATGACCCCGTCTGGCAACACCAGTGACTATGCCTTCATGATCTCCCGCCTCCAGTTTCCAGCCCGTTTGGCTTTTGCGATTTCCATCAACAAGGCGCAAGGCCAATCCATCAAATATGTCGGTGTTGACCTCCGGATGCCTGTCTTCACGCACGGCCAGCTGTATGTCGCTTTGTCGCGTGCAACCTCGCGACATCGGGTTAAAGTTCTTTTGCCGGAGCGGAGTCGCCTTGGCCCAAACCGTACACCCAATATAGTGTTCCCTCAGATATTCCAGTAGATTCCCTGTATTGAGTTATCCGAACAGTATCAGTATCTTCAGCTTTCGCATTGCGATTCGGCGAACAAAATTTAAAATGTTGCGAACTTGCGCTTTGGACTCTGGAGTTTGTTTGAAGTTAAGTTTTTAACCGCAAATTGAACCTGCCGTTGATAGACACCGGCTCAAATAATAGTGGTTGAAAGTTCATAATTATTGACTCCGGGCTTTAGAGGGCTAAAACTGCCCCTCGACGTGTAGAGAGGTAAGCATTTTGATTTTGGCGACCAAATCCTTTGTTAATTAACACCAACAAACATATGTCTATTTACGCCTCTCTCTACCTCGCTCACGGTCCGATAGAAGAAATTGAAGCAAGTGAAGATGACCGGAGCCCCGTTTTTGTGACCCAACAATCTAGGCTCATTCAGACATACTGGCCCAGATGGGACTCAGCAACGCACCGGTCGGGGACTGGACACAAAATCTGAAGGCCTTAGCATTGCACTGTGACTTGGAGTCTCCGTCATAGCGACAGCCGAAAACTGATTCGTTCCGTTCTGTACTTGGGCCTGCGAAGAACTTCAGCCAAATCAAAATGGTCTTTGCGTTACACACCTGTGTGTTGCTGTTCATGCTGGATAATTCTTGAGTGTTTGTGAGACCTCCCGGTGCTGTAGCCTGCTCTTTAAATTGTCGTCCCCCTCGCGGCGCAACCAGGCGATACTATGACGTCCCTCTGGCGTCATTCTTGGGTTCTGCTGCGGATGCTCCGATGCTCCACCACTCCACTTCACGGTAAGGTGATCTTTTCAAACACGGCACGGTAACCTGACCATATACCTCCACGCTTGGCGACAACCTACGCATTTATTCGATTTTAGCGAGGGTTTCTGGTGGCGCGTCTCCAGCTGTGTCTCCACCCGTCTCCACTGTCGTATACTCTGACGTAGTTTCTTGCAGCGTATAAAGCCACACGCCTCCTCAGTCCCCAAATTCATTCGCATCGCTCAAACTCCTACATATCATGTCCTCTTCTACATCTCTCACCGCTATTGCTGTCCTTGAGAATCCCCGACTTATTCCCAAGTCCAAAGTCGTCGTCTTTGATGCCCAGATTTATCTCGGGTCATCGGAACCCGCCTTGATTTCATCCCTCCGCTATTTCAACACCCACGACATCGAATTTGCTGATGTCGGCTGTTACACGGTTGTCATTCATGTACGTCCCACATTCCTGGATTTTGCCCAATTCTGATCTATCTTCCATTCAGCCTGCGCGTACCTCGCCTACCATTGAGGTTTGGTCGCAGGAGCTCGCCCCTCTCGATTACCACGCCTTTGGAGATATAGCTTGGGTACGTCTCTAAATTATGGTAATTCTGAACTGTCAATTGACGCGTCGTTGATAGTTGGTCCCTCTCGGGTCGCCTGAGAATTTCAACGTGCGGCATCACGCCACTGTTCAGGTTGCCGGTGCTGCCGTCAATGTCAACAAGGACGATTCGACCTTCGAGATACACGCAGTCCAGTACCTCTCGGCGACCCGTGCCCCCGACAATGTCTTTCCCGTTCGGTGCCTCTTCCCAGACACCAAGCGCTGGGAGAGGTACAAGCCCGTCCCGTCCAAGGGAAAGTCTGTCTTAGTCGAAGGACTTTTGACCGGACTCGAGCGCAATGAAGACCGGACCGTCAAACATTTCATCATCGACTTGGAGAAGGTTACATTCCTCACTCCCGCTCCGGCTGCCCCGAAGGCGGAGGAAAGTCCAACCAAAATGGGTGAGTCCCACTTTCCTTTCTTTTCGTGAATTCTATTCATGAATGTTCAGTTAACCAGGGAACTCCCGCGCGCCTGAAGTTCACCGGCTTCTTTGGAAGCCAAGATTCGGATGCGAAGTCTGACGAGCCCAACCGCAAGAAGCGTAAGACGGCGGATGATCGCGCGGTGGAAGAATCTGAAGATAAGGGAGAAGGATCATCTACCGGTCCCGGCACACGCGCCCATAAACGCTGAACTCCGTACATATCTAAATCCGTATCGAACTCAACTGTATCATTTACTTTGCCTTGGAATGTATAATCAGCCTTTCTTGCTTACATGCATATGCATCAGATGTGCCGTAGGAGTCTGCCTAAACTCTCCCGTAGCGTAGCACGGGCATACTGCTAGTTTGTCGGAAAGCGGTTGTTTGTGTACGCATTGATGGCATCAATTCCGCCTTGGCCTTTCTTCGGTCTACATCGAAGCTTGAAGCCTTTTTCCAACGATATTCCCTTTCCAATCATTCCGAATGATCATACTTGGGTCCTGCTCGCACCGCACGCATACAAAAGGTGAGCAGCAAGTGCACGAACCACCAAGCCACCTGCAACGCCCATACCACCAAGCCACCTGCAACGCCCATAATGCCACCACACGCCAGCAACGTGCGCCTGCCCTCTTTCATTGTACCTAATAACTGAAACATCTCAGACCCCGTACGCTGGCATGCCTCACCCCCCGTCGTTCATACAGCCTTATATCCCCGACAACGCTGCAATTGAGTCTTTCAAAGTGCCAGAACCGACCGATGAGGAATTGAACTGGATTTTAAATGCCCATACTCGAAATGTGTCGGAGGTAACCCTAGCCAAGGAGAGGGCGAGATACAGGAAAGGCAGATGCCAGGAGGCGAAATACAGATCCTTGGGGTACGTCGTCGCTGGATCCGTCCCGTCGTACTGTGTATATATACTCAGCCCCACTGCAGCGAAAACCGGGCGCGAACGAGCCCGCTCTAAAGACGTTGCCCGTTCCGAGCAGTGGCGGCCTCTCTGTCCGGCTTTTCCGAGGCGGCTTCCCCGGAGGGTAGAGCCATGCTATTTTTTGATTTCGTCGATGAGCGGAATTCCGCCGTCAAGATGCCGGATGATTACACTGTCTGCCAGATGACGGGGGCCGGTAATATTGCCTTGAAGCCCATGCACGACGTTCTTGGCATCAACGCTCCAGCCGCACAGCAGTGCTTCGCGAGCTTGGAAAACGTGTCGTGTGTTCTACAGCGCTCAGGGCAAGATGATTGGAACTTCTCGACGTCTTTACTTACTTGGTCTTTACAATAAATGCAGATTTCACGATCATGGAATAACATCTTTCCTCCTGTTCGACCGCGATGGTCCGACCCCCCATAGCTGATTTGCCTGCTTCGGGTCGGACACTCAATTACCGCTATCAGTAAGGAGACTCGGACATCCACCCGCCCCACTCTGGTCCGATGGGATGTCTAGCTGCCGCCCCGATTTCCGGAAACCGGGTCCTTCGCATCGAAGGTGGGGCGAACACGGAGTTGAGGTATTTAACTTGGCCGTTGTATTCCAGCGTCGCTCCTGCCATGTTCAAACTCCCTGAACTCGACCCGGTTCTCCCTCTCCCGGACCACATACTCCGTCTGACGCGAGCAGATCCGTCGCGCAGTCTTGGATTCATATTAAATGAAACCTTCCCTGGTGCTGCACCTGAGATCACTCCGATTACCTGGGGGCGTGCTCTGCTTGACGTTCATAGACGTGCGGAGGAGCTTATGGCCGTGCTCAAGCGCCCTGCGCGCCAAGCTGGAGACAAAGAATTTGTTGTAGGGCTTCTCTTGCGGACTGGCTACAGCTACTTCTTGACTGCAACTGCGACGATTATGTTGAGATGGACGGTATGCATAGCTTGTCCGCGAGCACTGAATCCATGTAACATACATCTTTTAGCCGCTTATTATTTCACCGCGCAATTCGTCCAGCGGTACCATTCATTTGATGAAATCAGCCCAGTCTGTGCACCTCATTGTCGATACCGACCTGCTTCCCTATGCCGAAAGTCTCAACGAATCGTCCTTCCATATTGTAAAGATTTCAGATCAAGTCACCAACTCCCAAACCGACGGCGCTGGCAGTACCGGTATCAATATATGGCCCGACTATCCAATTACAGACCCAGACAAACTGTCTCTCGAAGCTCGTACCGGCGTGCTAGTATTCATGCACACCTCTGGTTCCACTGGTAAGTAGGTAGTGCTTAAATACCCGTCCCCTCAATAAATTTCGATAGGCCACCCAAAGATCGTCCCCTACACACATCACTGGGTTCTGACCTTCTGTGCAACTCTCCGTCGCCAGCGTCCCAACTCTATCGGCTGCACCTTGTACACGCCCATGCCGCTGTTTCACGTAAGTCTGGAGGGAACTCTTTCCAGCTTTCTGACGAGGAGCGTGATAGGCCTTGGGTCTCATGTTAACCTACGCATTCCCTCTGGGTCTCGGGGCGTGTGTGCATTTTCTGGATTTACGCCAGCCCCAGACAGCCGCCGGTGTTCTTCGCCATCTCGCTTTCCACGGAGAGCGACCCGTCGAGGTTTTACTGCCACCCAGTATACTTGAAAATATCGTGGATGAGGGACTAGGCCTGGATGTGCGCGCCAATTCAGATGCTGTTGCTAGCGTAGGCTAACCCAACACCGTAGGTTCTCAGAAAAGCTGGCAGTGGCGTGATTTTTTCAGCCGGAGCACCGCTTCGACAAGACGTCGGGGATTTTCTCAGAAATTCTGGAGTGCCGGTGCAGGAAGCGGTGGGATCGTACGTGGAATTGTGCTGGCCGTCGCGACATCGTCCATGTATACCTCTTTCTCTAGGACAGAAGTCGGCCCGCTGACACTATTTGAGCTCTCAGAGGAGCCCGCCGACTGGTGTTATATGGTGTTGAATGATGCATACCAGTACTTATTCAAGCCCCGAGACAGCGAAGGAAATTTGAGGGAAATGATCGTCTTGGTGGGTGCGAATGGGTTTCGTTCCTGCCTCCGGCTGATGACAAAGGGGATTCTCAGCCACATAAAAGCACTCCTTGTGTCATAAACCACTGGCACCCGGTTGGCTTCGCTACGAACGATTTGTGGGAGCGTCACCCAGACCCGAAGAAATCCCATTTGTGGAGGCTCGTGGGCAGAGCCGACGACATCGTACGCAATACTACGCATCCATAAATTCTCGACGCGACTTGACCTGCTATTTCCGGTGACCAGACAGTCTTGAGTAACGGTGAAAAAACTAATAACAAACAACTGGGTAAGTCTTGCACAAGATTAATTCAGTCCTGATTCCGATACAACGCAGAACTTTTACTATGCGCCCCCCCTCTAGTCGCGAAAGCCGCGATATTTGGGGCTGGCCGCTTCCTTAATGGTGCCGTCATCAGCCCTCCCACACCACTCTGTCCGTACGACCCTGAGTCCATCTCCGCGTATTTGGAGGCTGTCTGGCCGCATATCACTGAGAATGTCAACCGCATAACTCCACAGCATTCCCAGCTCGTACGGCCGCTCGTCCTTGTAGCAGCACCGACTAAACCCTTCGTGCTGACCGACAAGCAGACACTCAACCGGAACCGGACCCTCGGCCTCTATGCTGAAGAAATCGACGCCGTATATGCGCACGTCGAGGAAGGCGGATACGAGGAGGTCGCGCTGCCGGAGGCCGGGTTCTCACCGCACGACGCGGACGGCATCACATCGTACGTGCAGGCTGTTGTACGCACAATCCTCCCGGACCAGAAATCTGTGGCCCTGGATGACGATCTCTTTGACGCGGGGCTAGAGTCGCTTCTCGCTGTGCGCGTGCGATCGGCGGTCATCGCTGCCCTCAAGAAATCGGGCAGGAACGGTTCTGTATCTCGGGATATCGTGTACTCCGTGCCCACGCAACGAGGGCTGGCGCGATACCTGCAAGATGCACTCTCAGCATCGTCGCGGAGGGAGGAGCAGCGCGCTCCAGATGTTGAAATCGGCGCACAGATCGCTGCTGCTATCGAGGAGGCATGTGTGATCGACTTCCCCGTGCACCGACCAGCGGCGGACACGCCGAGGCCGCACGGCGACGTGTACGCTGTCACCGGGACGACGGGCTCATTGGGATCGTCCTTCGTCTCGTTGCTCTTGAATAAGCCGCAAGTGAGGAAGATATATCTGCTGAATCGGAAGAGCGATGTGGGGAGTATCGAACAGCGGCATCGGAGTGTTTTCCGGGACAGAGGTTTGGACTATGACTTGCTCGCGCAGGCGGTGAACGAGGGCCGTGCAATATACCTCGAAGTTGCGCTGGGACAGGGCGATCTTGGCTTGACTCAAGAGGCGTATGACAGGGTGTGTTGCGACGCGTTTTCGGGAACCGCGCGGCGACCTGACGTTTGTGGTGTAGCTTCGCGGGAAGCTGACGCACATCGTCCATTGCGCGTGGCTGCTCAACTTCAACCTCATCCTCCCGTCTTTCACAAGCCACGTCCACGGAGTGCGCAACCTCGTCGCTCTCGCACTCGCGTCCACGCTCCCTTCCCCTCCGCTGCTTGCATTCCTCTCGTCCATCGCCGTCGTCGGACGGTGGAAGGGGTCGCCTCCGGAGGCGGCACTTGAGAGCCCCGCAGCGTGTTTCGCCCAAGGCTACGCACACTCCAAGTATGTCGCAGAGAAGATTATCGAGCGCGCCGTCGCGCAGCGCCCGGGGCTCAAAGCTGCGATAATCCGCAGCGGCCAAATCTCCGGTGCAGAGGGAACAGGCGCGTGGTCGCCGACGGAGCACATCCCGATCCTGCTGAGGTCGTGCATCGACTTCGGGCTCGTGCCGGGCGACCTGCCGGTGAGTTTGCTGAGCAAGAGAGCGTCGTCGGTGTACTGACACTTGTTCTAGACCGTCCGCTGGCTGCCCGTCAACGTCGCAGCGGAGGTGGTGTATGAACAGATCCAGGCCGCCGCCGACGAGCCCGCCCAACCGGCGTTCTACAATCTCGAGAACGCTGTCCCGACGGAGTGGGGCCTGGTGGGGGGGACACTGTCCAAGATGCATGAACTGCCCATTGTCCCGGTTACCCAGTGGTTAGAACATGTCCGCAAGCGGACTGACAGCCCCGCGAACAAGCTGCTGGCGTTCTTTGAAGAGTGGATGCAGGGTGACGGCCAGGGCATGCCTGCCCTGCAACTTGACCGTACGAGGAAAGCGGCGGGTACTTTGGTGGAATATGTGGTTGACGAGGAAATGGTCAAGAGGTATGCAAAGTATGCTTGCCGATAGTTACACATGATTGGTGAGGAAGCGGTGGAGGTTTATAGTTGCAAGAGGCTGAACGTTCTACTCGTTGTATATCGGCGCATGCCAGAAGACTGCTTCTTTTGTCAGAAGGCGGTTGTTTTTGTGCGGAGGTATTCAACAATGGCCGACGCGACACCGAGGCGAGATTTTGCCTCTGAAGATAGCGACCAAGGATCGAGCAGACAAAAGGCTCAGGCCGAAGTTGGAGGGACGTCCTTCCGTCCTTGAGAATGTCTCAGCACTTGGGCGGCCCATCGTCCAATCTCGTCTGCTTCACAAAAAAGCGGTCGGAAGTGTGCGATTGTACGCAGGATCCGCTTGTCCTCGGATGTCGATGTGCTCGAACAAGACGCTGAGAAGAAGGATATCAATTTCCGAGACGCTAAGAATACAGCAAATTTCAAATACAATTTCTTCACTTCGAAATCCTGGTCTCAGATCTTCAGCACCAAAACGAGGAGGCCAATTTCCACGCCGGCGACGATAGTCGCGACGGCGATGACGATCCAGCCGGCGGTGACGAATGGACGGCCAAAGATGCGCGAGCAGTCCTGCCCTTCTGTGCGGATTACGCCGACCTCTGCACGCTCGCTGGAGCTCTCCGGCTTCTCGTAATCGGCAAAGTCATGTCGCGAATGGCGCGCGCGGAGGAACGCGAGGACGTATAGCGACGCGCCGAGGACGGCGAAGAGCAGGCCGACTAGAGCCAAAGCATTGGATCAGTATCATACGCAGAAAACGAAAAAAAATGATGGGAAAGACTGACTGCGATAGAAACGAGGATCGAAGAGACGGAGAATTGTGAGGGAGTAGCCGAGGTTGCTCAGCGCGGTGCGGCCGTATGCGCCGTGGAAAGTGCGTTGACGGGCTCGTACCTCGACCAATTCCGTTAGGTCTGCGGCTTGGAAGGAGTTGGCACGGTGGCCGCTGTTGGAGCCCAGTGAGAAGTTGGCCGGGCGATGAGGCAGGCAATTGACCGGTATCGATGGCTCATTCTGGCGAAACGTTCTGCTGGAGTCTAAGTCGTGGTGAAAGTTCGAGAGCAATTCAGGAAGCTGGTCTGAGTGGCAGTTAACTTTCTTGATTCACAGCGCAAGGATCAAACGGCGGTTTGCAGAAGAAAACCGGCAGCGTCAAGGACAGGCTTCAAGGCCGCATGCAGACGAACAGAACAGCAAGGGCAGTGAGGGTTGGGCGATGAAGGTCGTTGGCCTCAAGGGTAAATAAGGCGATACAAGTCAGCAAAACTTGAAAGCGGTGTAAACGGCTCGAAAGCGGTGTAAACGGCTCGAAGATT
This sequence comes from Mycena vitilis, assembly GCA_029203975.1. Classification (NCBI taxonomy): domain Eukaryota; kingdom Fungi; phylum Basidiomycota; class Agaricomycetes; order Agaricales; family Mycenaceae; genus Mycena; species Mycena vitilis. Next base: position 635,746 of record JARGYF010000031.1, on the reverse strand, counting down.
TATTCAGAAATTTGTCTAGCTGAATAGTTTATCTAATGGACCACAATTATCCCGCCGACTCGCTCGGTCTCTTCACCATTCCTTGTAGCAGGAGTAAAATGGGCTAGAATGGAATGTGAGCTCGAGATATCAGGGAAAGGAATAGTTGAACACTCACTCGCTCTCCCCTCGCCATCCAACGCACTTCCAGCAGTCGAAGAGATGCTCCGGGTCATACGTCCCCTTCACCTCCAACAACCGCCCATAATTATCCCCCCAAAACGTCTCCTCCCACTCAGGCTCCTCATACGACGCCTCGTTCATATACGCGCCGCCCCCGGGACTCAACGCCTTCAACGGCGCCAACATCTCCAAGAACCCCACCGTGACGTTCTTCTGCGCCGCAGCCTCCAGCGGCGCGGTCCACTCGGCCACATGGATGACATGCCACAGCGCCGTGCGCCACGCGGGGTTCACGGACGTGCTGCGCCCCGGATCCGGGTTCGAGAGCGGCATCTCGAAGACGACCTGCGTCGCGGTGACGTCCGTGGTCGGGAGCAAGCTCCGCGCGGTCGTGATGCCGTGGATCACGCCGTCGACGAGCGCGGCGATCGAGGCGTTGGTGGTGAACAGCGAGCGCGGCATGAGGCGGGAGGCGAGCAGTTGCGAGATGCCCGGGGGCTCCGTGGCCTTTGCGTCGGCTTTGGAGAAGACCGTGTAGTTGAGGTACGACGTGTACGAGGTAAAGTTGCTCTTGAGGATCGTGATCTCCGTTGAGTTGCTCACCGCCGCCACGAACGGCGCCATCAGCCCGGCCAGCTTGGACCCGTCGTCCGCAAAGGGCAGAACGACGTTGAACTCGACGCTGTTGACGAGGTAGTCCACGCCGCCCGACACCAGCTCCTGCGACCACGCGAGCTGGTTCTCCGCGTGCGCGGTGAGGACCTCGCGCAGGCCGGGGCCCGCGGCGCTGAACTGGGCGAGGAGGTTGTACGTATGGATGGGCAGCGCCGGGTGCAGCTGGACGCGGTACTTGGTCAGCACGGCGAACGTCCCGCCGCCGCCGCCGCGCATCGCCCAGAACAGCTCGGGCTCGACGCACTCGTTGATGACGCGCACCTGCCCGTCTGCGGTCACGACCTCGAACTCGACGGCGTTGTCCACCATCAGCCCGTACAAGGCGGCGAAGTCGCCCAGGCCGCCGCCCTGGCCATAGCCGCCGGCGAGGCCGACCGACTCCTCGTACCCGCCGGTGATGTCCATCTTGTGCTGGCCGTTGAAGAAGACGTACGCGTCCGAGGCGATGATGCCCGCCCCCATCGTACCGATGTTCGTCAGTTTCGGCGTATTGGCGGGACAGCCGGACAGCGTGAAGGACTCGTCGAAAGAGAGCGAGTCCAGGTTGTGCGTCCACAGGGCGAGCGAGTTGGGTACCGCCGCGCGGCCGAAGTAGTCATGGCCCGTGTTCTTGATGCTGAGACGGATGCTGTGGGTTTTAGCAAAAGCGATGGCCGCGGTTATGTGCGACGGCGAGCGGACGTCGATGTAGTATGCTGCCAGTCGGCCGAGCGAGCAGGACGTGTAGAGCGGATATGTGGGGTCAGTGGGGGCAAGTGAGCATGCTGAGGCGCCGCAGGACTCCCAATTCTGCCAGTAGGTCTGACCGTAGGTGCCTACGCGGACAAGGTCGTCGGTGATGTTGGCTTCGACGGCGGAGCAGCTGGCTGCATTGGAAAAGGTCGAGTTCGTGTAGCACGGCGCGCCAAGGGGGACCGTGACGAATAGCCGGCCATGGAGGGTGGTGTTGAGCTGCTGCCATTCCTTGGGAGAAGGCCAGCACTTCTGCCCGGGCTGGCAGCTGAAGTCGTTAGGCTTAGATGCCCAGGAAAGGCTGAGAGCGGAGAGGAGCAGAGGCAGGAGCATCGTACTTGTGATGAATTTTCCGGGGCGGCGAGCCAGGTATTTTACATGGCGGCAATGGACCCCCCGGCCCAAAGTCACTTTGAAAGTGGCCCATGGACGGGGACACGGGAGCTGAACCGTCGTCCGCGTACATCGGTACAAGTAAATTTAAATTGCCAGATATCGTTGAACTTGGAGATGCCGGGACTCATAGAGCTGTATTCCGTCGAAGCTGTGATTCGGGGCGGGCTGCGGAAGGGGCACGAGGAGCTGCTGAGAGAATGCAGGCCAGTTTCGAAGTTGGTAGCTTTGATAGAGCAGCGCAAGGATTCAACGGCGGCTCGACGAGATACAAAAACATCAGGATTTAGCAGCGCAGAGGTCGAGAACGCGGGCGTTATGCAGACGAGGGCTCGAAGCAAGGCGTTGAACCGATGAAGGTCGTTGGTTGGTCGTTGGTTGGTCGTTGGAGCCTTGGCCCGCAAGCCTTGGAGTCGACAAACAAGCTGCTACAACGTTTTCTCGTTCCGCGTCAATTTCCCAAAGCGCAGTTGCGGAAAGAGGTGCGCGTATATCCCTATTCTCTTGATGCAGGCGATAATAATTGCGTTTCTTTCTAGCAATTCACCGAAGCCGTCGCGCGATACCTGAGGATGGACGGCCTGCTTTCGAACTCGACACGCTTCTCAACACCATCGCCTCCATACCGTGACGCCGCTTGATCTGCTCTCCGCATCCTCTCTCCCTCGACCCCAGCTCACGTCCGCGCCTACGCTCCACGTCCCTCAAGAATGAACCCACCCGCACGCGCGACGAATCCTCAAGCACAAACGAGAATTTGCAACACTGTTAGGCGGAGCTACACGAAGAGGGAGACAAGGTACGCACCCTCATTCTCCTTATTTTTGCGCTGGCTTCGTCCCCCTTTTCTCCTCCTGCGTCGACGGCCGCTTCGACTACACCCAGCCCGCCTCCCATCTCCCGATCCGCATGCACTGCGCGCATACGAGATGCGCGCGCATGAAGGGCAGCACTCGCATCAAGCGCAAGCCGACTCGCGCACCATGCTGCGCATTTAATCGCGCGCACGGACCACCGACAACGCGGGCGCCGCGCACAAGCCGCGCGTCCGACTCGCAAACTGTAACTCACGCATCCGCCGCACCCCACCCGCCAGCTGCCGCCGTACTCGCTCTCTGGCTGTCCTCGGCGGATGCGTGCTCGTTGCACGCGAGTATGCGCCGTCTCGCACTCGTCCCTTCCCGGCACGCTGATCTCACCCCGCTCCCCTCTTTATTCGCGCGCGGCGACGCTGTCCGTGCGCGTGCGGCACCTCTACGTATCTAACCAAGTAGCTATCTGAAGAGATAGCTACTCTACGACGGACTTTTGCTCTACCTAACTCAATTTCTAACGTGTCTACAACTTGAATACACTGGTTTGGGGCGTACGAAATCTGTGGGTTTGCAAGTGAGTCGACCGGAAAATTGAAGCCTGCATTCAATTCGCAAGGCGGGCGTGTGCTAAATGCTAACGCAAAAAAAGCGCAAGTCAGCGAGCGCTCAGGACCTGGATTGAAGACCCACGAATCAAGCCCGGCCGCGCAAGTCTTCCAACGAATCCTGCGGACCTACAGTATGCTCAAGCCCGAATCTAATCGAACTGAACTTATGCTCGCCATCGACTCTACAGTGATCCACCGGTCAATGGTACACCCGAATGATGGTGCTGATCTCCGCAACAGAAATGCCTCTTTCACGATTCTGAGTAGACCAAATGCATTGTTTAGACTATATCTTGCCTGTACCAAATTTTCGGAGCCAACGGACAATTATTCGCGGAGTAACAGCCAATTTTGGGTGTATCATTGGCTGGTGGACTAGTTCACCTGCTAAATCGGGAATTGATCTCGTCTCGTTCTCTTTCCCCCGGGCAGCAATGCACTTCAGGCTTTCGGAATAGGGAATCGATATTCAGAACGAGTCGAGACCAAATGAGGCCTGGCACAAAAGACTCGGGGATTTGAGATGAGGGACGAGGAAAGATCTAGCGATTCATAACAGCATTGGTAGTATACATTGTACAGACATCTTCTACAGAAAAGCAGCCTGAGGGACAGAGGAGACGACATTTAGGCAGCGAAAAGCCTGATCAGGTACTTTTCAGCAGCATCCTTCACCGCGCTCGGTGCCTCCCCTGACAGGGCCCATCTGAGCTTCCAGTCTGCTGCGGCCGCCTCTTCTTTAGCTGCGACTCTCGCAGCATCCGCCTCCTCCCTGTTCAATCTCATTTGTTCGAGGCCGATCGTTTTGAAGTCCCGCTCGAGCTTCGCGAGCTCGATCTTGCTCGCCGACTCGAGCCTTGCAAGCTCGACCCTGTTTGCCAACTCGGTCTTACTCAGCTCGATCCTCGCGAACTCGAGCTTGCTCGTCAAATCGATCTTGTTCGCCAGCGGGCTGTCGGGCGTAGTTGCAGGCGTGGAGCCGCGATCCTCCTGGTGGACATGAGGAGCGACACTGCCATTGAAAAAATCCGTGTCGTCGTTGATGTCGAGGCTGGAGACCACGAATGAGCGAAGGAGCTCTGATCGAAAATCAAGTGCTACAAACCCGCCCATCGAAAAATCATCGGTCGCCTCTGCGTCTGGCCGAGGCACGTTGCTGGCGCTGACGAGGCTGGAGAGGACGAATGAGTTAAGAAACTTGTATTTGAAGCAAAGTTACCCGTCCGTTGGAAGGTCCCTCGGGGAATTCATTGCCTCAGAGGCCCCGCTATCGCCTTGCGGAGTCGGACGGCTGTAACGGACACGGGAATCCATCGGTACACCGCCAGCGTCGACGCTCCTACACGGAATGAGTCGAGGAGCACGTTCATCGGAAACACGTATTACCTGTCAATCGACGAGCGATTGGAATTCTCGAGCGATGACCGCTTGCGCTTCCTGGTGCTCGTGCCTTCGTTCAGCGTTTCGTTGAAGTCGCCGTAGTCGTCACCGAGTTCGGCTCGTGCTCTGCTCGCCGCCGCCTCATTCCCGGCAAAGTCCCAGCTGTTTTTCTCGGCGTCATCAGACTCCGAGTCGGCGTCCTCGTAGGCGCTCAAGGCGTTTCCAACTTCAACGAATCGACAATTTCTGAGGTTGCCGCGATCGACGACGACCTCACCGCTGCGTAGATCGATGAGATCGTTTTCCGCGGTGGGCCTTACCCATTTGCTCTCAATCCCATTCCATATGTCCTCCAATTTTTTGAGTGACTTTTTACTCCTTCGGTTAAATTCCTCATCCTGCAATGGATAGACATCATGAGTCGTCAAATACGCGAAACGACAAGGAGTTTACCGAGATGTCTTCGTCTTCGTCAAGACCGTCCCTGCGTAGCTCAGCGTCCCTCAGTAGCTCAGCTTCCAAACCTAGGAGTTGGGATGCTGGCTGCAGCGCGCGTTGACGCAGAGCCCCGGCAATTGAGGCTTGGAGCGTCTTAGTGTCGAGGCTGGACAGGCGAGACGAGACGCTTACCAGGATGATCAATGGGCGTGTGCGACGGTCCTTGGCTTGGATCACCCAAAACGTCGAGCTCGTCTCCGGTTTCGTCGGGTAGTGGCGTGGAAAAGACGCGTCTTGGGCTCCGTCGCCTGCGTTTCCGCGAAGGAACCCGATCGGAGTGGGAAGCCGCATGAGCTGGTGTCGTTGGCGTTGGCGCGGGTGCGGGGGTGGAGGCTGCTGCCACGGCCACATCCCCGGGGTTTCTGGGTTGACCGCATTTCGCGCGGTGTCTTTTCCAAACATCGAGCTTATATTCCCGATGCGCCATCGTATGCCCACACTGGCGACACCGGATCCGCTCCCCAATCAATTCTGCTTGCGGATCATGCAGCAGCATTTCCTTCCGCTGCTGAAATTGCTTTGTCTTGCTGTGTAAAGCGTCAAATGCGAAAAGAAATTGTGACGCAAAAAAAAGGCACTCACAAGCCTGTGCCACTGCAAATCTTTGCGTGGATGTTCCACAGCCCGCGGCTCCACGGCTGGCTGACCCCTCCACTGGACTTGATGAGCTTCACCTTGCGCTCGCATTTTCCACAAATGACGGACGTTCCGTCCGACTGGCTACATTTTAACAGATCAGGGTTCTGGAAGAACCATTCTCGACGCTCCTTGGCCTTGCTGGAAAGAATAGCTTGGTCGGTGTCGTCGGGAGACCGTCGTTGAAGCTGGCTAGGAGGACCGGGATGACGCCTGCTCCGAGTCATGCTGGTCGGTGTCAAGGAAGAGAATGAACAAAGTGGCACTGCCTTTGTGGGCGCGCGGTGATTGCGCGCCTCTACTGACATGTTTTCTTGATTAAACCTCGTCAGGACACAACATACGTGGATGGAAGGAAAACCTGGACTTCTTTTCGTCAAGTGCTACGGCCTGGGACTCGTCATATCAAAACACGGCAAACTTTCCAAATTCGTCAAAAAGCGGTTGTTTGTTTGCACAACCCATCTGATTCGAGTCTTTCTGCGATAGCCATGTGCAGATGCGAGGGGCTTGCAAAAGCACACCGCCCTCGATGTTATGGCAGCCTGCATAAACGCCAAGGGTCGATCGAAATCCTGAACGGGGCTGTGTTTTTACAGCTATCTGAGTCTGATCAACATCTCGTTCAATACAAAAGGACTCAGACTTGCCTTGTTCTCCCTTTCAATCACCACCATGAGCGCCACGGACGCCGTCCTGCAGAATGCCGCATACCACGCACGACTCCTTGCGTCCATCTCCGAGCTCGACTATGTCCCGTCCGCGCTGAAACAACAGGATAGCCTCATTGCAAGTCTGCAGGGCGAGGCCGCGGGGTTGACGCGACAGATCAAGGCACTCGAGTCCAAGACGAGCAAGGAGCGGAAGGAGCACGAAGCCCTGCGCGATTCGACGACAAGGCGGTTTGCGGCCAAGCTCACGGGTCGGAAGGAGAAGTTTGAAGCCAAGGCGAGCAAGGAGGAGAGGTGCGGGTTCTTCTACGGGCTTACATGAGGAATACATTGCTGAACGCCGCACAGGGAGTATGTCGAGGCGTTGGAGAAGGAGATGCAGCACAAGCGGCAGCTAGCGACCATTGAAACAATGATCGCTGAGGCGCAGGCGGTCGTGCGTGTCACTTCCAAGTCTCTCCATGTTCGAACCTAACCCGCACATACGCGCAGCGTTTCGACCTCAACGAGAAATTTAAGCGCTACGAGCAGACCAAGAAAGACCTCGCACAGCTGTACAGCCGGGTCTTTGACGGCCCTACACAAGGTGCGCTCTTAATTTTACGCCCTACGGCGACACAGTGCTGAGACTCGGGGCTGGCAGCGTACCCTGAAGACGACAACTTGGAGTACCAACTTGGCCAGGCACAACAGCGCTACAATGAGATCCAGGGCTTTCTCAACCGCGAGTCGCAGGCCGTCAATCTTTTGCAGTCGGCGCACGCCGCGCTGCAGCAGTGCAGCCATAAGATGCAGGAGGCGCGCGACTACTCGCAATGGGGTGCGTCCTCTCTCTCCTTCTTACGTCCAAACTTGCTAAACGCAGTTCTGAGTTCAGATATGTGGGGCGGTGGCGCGTGCGTATTTTCTCCTTTCGCTATGCACCCGAAGAACAGGACTTGGAGCTGAAAGTCATCCAGGATGAGTGACATGATGGAACGCAACGCACTCAGCGCGGCCGAGGGACACTCGATGCAGGCGGCGACGTGCGTCCAGCAGGCTATGATCGCGTCTCCGCAGGTCAGGCCCATAGGCGACATCCAGATCGCACACGGGTAAGGCGTTCTCTCTCCTCGCGAAATGAGTATGTTACTTACTGCTTGCTGGCAGCTCGATCATGTCGGACGTGCTCTTCGATAACATCTTCACGGACATGGCGTTCCATGGTTTGTCCTCCGCAACTCCACCGAGTCCGTAGTCTGATTTCATTTATGCAGACAAGATCAAGAAGTCAGCGCAAAACGTCGAGGCGGTGATGTTCAATGTATGGTCTCTGTTCCTCAGTTTCTCGAGACGTTGCTGACGCGAGCCTGTGATGCTAGTTGAAGAACGAGCTGCAGGCAGGGCGTGCGCGTGCAGGAGCCATCGGCGCGGATTTGAGCGCGGCGGCGGATGCGCTGACGCGGGCTCGAGGCGCACTCGATACGTTCCGGCGGAATGTGTTCGATAGCCTGTCTTCTGGCTCCCGCAGCGGGAGCGGGAATGACTTGCCGGCGTACAATGCTGGTTCGTGCTCGCGCAGCAACTGACTTTAATGTGCTCCTTACTTTCCTTCCAGGTTCACCCCCAGCGATGCCGTCGCCGCCACCACCGATGATGCCGCAAGGCCCACAGCAGCGAGGGAGCGGGTATGCGCCGCCCGCGGGTCCCCCTCCGCCACCTGGGACTTATGCGCCGCCTGCGCACCCACCGCCGGCAAGCAGTTACCCGCCGCCTGCGCATCCTCCGCCGGGTGTGCACAGTCCTGCTTCACCTCCGCCCGCTTTCGCGTTCCCATCCAGCCCCGCGTACGGGATGCCGTCTGGCCCGATACCGACACATGGGGAGCTACGCACCGCCGGCGTTGGGGGTGCCTGCCACGGGTGGCTCGCGCGCAGCGTCTCCGTCGAATTGGGGGAATCGTGCGTTGTTCATTCCCTGCTGCGCCGTCACGTCTATCTAACGGGGTGTATTTTGCAGGCAATCCGTACGCGGCAGCGCTTGCGACTGGGGGGAGTCCGGCTGCGCCAGTGGGGGCACTCTCCACGGGAGGGAAAGTCGTAGCTACCAGCGAGCCTTGAGCTGGGTGCTCGTCTTTCGGAGATGACGGTGTAATAATAAATATACCCCGCACAATTCGGTGGTCTGAGTCTGATCCCCATTTGTTTTCCTCGACTTCTTTCGTCCCTCCGGGCCCATAATCGCGCCCAGCGCCCTTTTTCTCATGAATGATCTGCTGCACGCGTTGTTTGGGGCTCAACGCGCTGGTAAACGACCGGTTTTGGCGCGTCACATGTGACAGGACGCCTTGGCGCAAAACCACTACTAGCGTCGTGTTCCCGCCCGTTTCATAACATCGCCTTCTCCAGCCGAGGGACACTCGCCGCTCCCTCGCCCCGATACCTAAAGGCTAAACACGTCGAAAATCCGCGGCTGTTGACTCGTTTGCTTACTGAGCTTGAAGCTACTGAAGGCTACTGGGCGTCCTGGCTTGAATATAAACCTATTCAAAATATTGGCACTGCGGGCTGGCCGCGTGGGACTTGTGGCACTCAGCTCCAAAAGATAGTCGAAAACGCCGGTCTTCGCAAGCTCTAGGCTCCTTCACATGTCTGACGCTCCGCAATTGAGATACGGGCAGCTGAGCTGGTCCCAGTCTCTTGGAATGGTGGCTAAGATGCTTCCCCTCCGTAAGTACCTAATCCCGCGTCAATGCATCGGTCTCACCTGAGTATTCGACTCGCAGCCGTTGCCCTATTATGGAGCGTCGTCACTACGGCCTACGCATCACATAACAGGGAGCGCACCCTGAAGCGCATTGTTGGGGACACTGTTCTGCGGTACACGATAGCGCATCTGAACGTTCCGCAGGTATGTCTTCAAATCAGGTAGTAGCTGCGCCGTCTGAACTCTCAGCAGCTCCAGAAGGTTCTGGGTACGACGCTGGAAATGTACCAGCAGTGGGCGAAGAAGAACAAGCTTCCGGCGATTGTCGACGACCTTGGCGAAGACGCGAGGCTGCTGTGGATCGGTCCGAAACGTCTGGATCGCGTTGTGCTCTTTTTGCACGGTGAGCACGAGCAATGTTTTGTTCTTTGTAGCATCTTAATCCGTTTTTTTAGGCGGCGGCTTTGTGTTACCCGCTGCAGATTTCACCGTCTCATTCTGGCGATACGTGCAACTGGAGCTGGAGAAGAAGAACATCGAGGTCGGCTTCGCGCTCTTCAGCTATTGTACGTCGATGTTCTCTCACCTGCAATGGCTCTTGACCTGATTTGTGCAGCGCTGTCCCCCTTCGTATCCTTCCCCACCCCTCTTAAGCAGGCGGCGCTGGCCCTCGACTTCCTGTCGGCTGCCGGTGTCAAGCCCCAGAACCTGCAGCTCGTCGGCGACTCCGCGGGCGGAAATCTCATCCTGCAGCTCCTCTCCCAGATGCTCCACCCACGCGACGGCGTCCCAGAGATCCCTCTCCCCGCGCCGCTCCGCGGCGTGCTCCTCATCTCGCCCTGTGTCAACCTCTCCGCCGACAGCAAGTCCCACGATGAGAACGACGGGCGCGACTTTCTAACCAAGCGCGCGGTCAGCGCCTGGAGCGCGCAGATCCTCGCAGGCGTTCCCGAGGCGGACCGCGCGTTTGTGGAGGCCGTGCGGGCGCCGGAGGGGTGGTTCCATGGCGCGGACGGGCTCGCGGAGCGCGTACTCGTTACTGCCGGCGGTGCAGAACTTCTGCGCGACGACATCGTCGTGTTTGGGGAGGCGTTCAAGAAACAGCACCCCAATACGAAGCTCATGGTTCAGAAGAATGGCCTCCATGAGGATATGTTCTTGGATTTTGTGCTGAACGAGAAGAAGCGAGGCACGTTAACACCGCTGATTGTCGACTGGCTAGCTACTGGGCTCACGACGGAACCCAGTACGTGAGCTAACCTATCGGATGTGACTCTCAGAGCCCATTGATCTGCGATCGGTGGCCAGTACCCGATGCTTCTGCTTTGTCCCGAAAATTCATGAACTTACGAGGGAATGAAAGTCTCATCCCCACCCTCGTCTTCGCGCTACAATCTGCTTAGATGCTCTGCGACACTTTAGCGTTGGGCACCCTGATTTCCTCAAGTTCTTTGTGGTGTGCGGAACTCTGGACGCTTCTCAATATGACATTCGGACCTCGAACCCAGCTCCCGGCATAGCCGCGACACCCATGGTCCTGTTATAATCCAGTCCGGCGCGGCGGTATCAACTGGGACATGGCAAGACCATGAAGCCCTTCTACTCAGCGGAGCTGAAGCTATCTACGACCGATGTCGGCCCTTCAAATCCTTTCTCGCTCCCAATTCGACTTGCTGGCAACATTCTCGGGCCCGCCTCGAAACCCCACCACGGCAGTATCGTTGATGCATAAAGTAGAACGCGGACCAGGCTGCAGCAGTTGCTTTCAGGAACCCGACCCTGCACACGAGTGACATGAGAGCCCTCATGTATGTCCCTGTCATATTATGTGGCAGTCTCTCTAACTCCTGCATTATGCAGCTCTGTGGGATATGGAGTGCGGAACTGCTCTTTCTTTCCACTTTCCATCTCCACTTTCCACTTTCCACTTTCGGTGTTGCTTGGTATGCCATGTTTGCACTCTTCAATCCGCGCCATGCTCACTGCTTTCCAGAGGACAATCCCTCTCAGTGTCCCAAATCTCCCTGGATGTACATTCTGTCTCTTATGCACAATTCGCCTCAACGACCGCCGGCTGGCGAAGTGCTAGTAATTCACCGAGGAATTCAATGCCTCGTTCCCCACCGGACGCCAGACGGGGCTATGTACTTTAGCGCCGACAATATCGCAGTCAAGAGGCTGTGTCTCCACTAGGCTCCACAACTATGTGATCCTCCTCCCGCACGCGCTAATACAAACGGATTTCCATGCCCTACTCTCAGATCTCTCCTTCTTCCATTCAATCACCACCATCATGAGCACTCGGGACGCCATCTTAGAGAACGTCACCTACCACGCGCAGCTCATCGCGTCAATCTCGGAATTGGACTGGGTCCTGTCCGCGCTGAAGGAGCAGGACAACCGCATTGCGAGTTTGGAGGAGGAGGCTGCGGGGTTGGTACGAAAGATCAGGGCGCTTGAGTGCGAGACGGGGAAGGAGCGGAAGGACCTGCGCGATTCGACGAGAAGGTTGGCGGCGAAGCTCACGGGGCGGAAGGAGAAGTTTGAGGCCAAGGCGAGTAAGGAGGAGAGGTTCGTATACGCTGGGCCATCGATAATTGTGTGTTGCTTAACGCAGCACAGAGAGTACGCTGAGGCGCTGGAGAAAGAGACGCAGCTCAAGGGGCAGCTCGCGAACGTCGAGACTATGGTTGTGGAGGCTAAGGCGGTCGTAAGTATCAGCACCTCTCTCGCTCTTTTCACAGCTAACCCCTGGCGACGCGCAGCGGCTCGACCTGCACGAGAAACTCAAGCGCTACGAGCAGACCAAGAACGACCTCGCGCAGCTCTACAGCCAGATCTTTGACGGCGCCACACCAGGTGCGCTCTTCCCTCAATCTCCCCTTCCGATGCGACCCCAATACTCAAACGCGGGACCGCTGCAGAATACCCCGAAGACGGCGAGCTAGAATCCCGGCTCGCCCAGGCACAACAACGTCACACAAAGCTGCCAGACTCGCTGACCCGCGACATGCAGGCGGTGGAGCTCCTCCGGGGGGCGTACGTCGCGCTGTATGGGGGGAAGATCAAGATGCAGGAGGCGCGCGGGTGGATGCGGGGTGGGGCGTTGTCGGGTGCGTTCTTTCCTTCTCTTTTCCTCTTCCATTCCCTCCTTCTCCCTCTCGCTTTCTTCACAACTGCCTTTGCTAAACAAGGGTACAGATACGACGGGCAGCGACGCGTGCGTCTTTTCTCTCTGTCCATCCCTCTCCATCCAGAACACATTCTACGTAGGCTAAGCGCACTAAGCGGCACGATGGAGCACAGGGCGTCGCGCGCGGTGGAGGGGTACACGGAGCAAGCCATGACGCGCGTGGAGCAGGCGCGGGGTGTGTCGCCGCTGGTGAAGCCTGTGGGGTATGTGACGCGTAAGAATGTGGAGGCGCGGAAGGTTCTTGTGAGTTTTTTCTCTTGCTTTTTCCCCTCTTTCTCTCTCTTTCTCCCTGCCTCTCTTTGCCCTCGCGCTCTTCATATTGTTTTGTGTTTATGCGTATACGCTGACGATGCTACATAGTTAAAGCGAGACATCGACGCAACGCGTGCCCGAGCTGCAGCTATCGACGCAGAGATGAGCGGCGCGGCGGACGATGTGACGCGCGCTCGGGGGGAGCTTGTCGCGTTTAGACGGGGTGTGTTTGAGAGGGTTGTGAGGGAGCGCGGGTGAGTAAGTGAGATGGTGGCGGACGATGGCCGGTACGTTTCTTACGTCGAGCTCCGTCGTCGCTTGGAGCTGATGAGACGCTTTACCAGGCCCAATGATGCTGCGCGGCTCACGGGACAGAGGCGGGAGCGGCTGCGCGCTGCCGTCGACGGTTCCACAGAAGGGAGCTTCCCCAATGTCGCTTGTGCCGCCGACTGGCCAAGACCACTTTCGGAGCGCGCTGGGCGTCACTGGACTGCCCGCCGCGACGATCGACGTTGTGCAAACATCATGGCCACCTGGATTCAGCGCTGGGCAGCCCGCTGCATCAACCCTTTGGAATACAACTACGTTGATGCACACCATCCACTTAGTTTCTTGACTGTATTTACTCTATTTCCTTGACTCGTCTCCCCATCTTCAATGACCTCTTCTTCTTCTTTCTCTAAATAAAGAAGTCTGTCTGTCATTTACGATCTCCTTTATTTAGAGAGACTTTTAACGTGTGTCAGAAAATCCGGCGCATCATGCCTGTCAGAAATTTAACTCCTCTATATCTGCGCGAGGCGGAAAGGGTGCATTCAGGCACCAGCTCGCCTTGGCGTTCTTCAGTCTTCTCAGCTTACAGGGGCGTCGTCGACGTCAGATGCAGCAACGGCCTCACAAGCAAATCCTTCCTTTAAGTTTCCGTGTGGCCAAACCAGCACGCCGCACGTTACAGCCCGGGTACTTAGAAGAGATTCAAGAGAAGACAATGGGGTATAAACGAGCCATTGAAATTAGCACTGCTGCAGATGGCAGAATCCAGGTATCACCGGGGATGGGTGAGAGAGATGGGAGATGGGGGAGAGAAGTATATATGATATATGGATAGGGATAGGTAACGAATAAAGAGAGGTATTCCCGATGAGACGATGTGCCGTGCCTGCCCTCGTCTACGTGAAGTCCGCTCGAGTCAAGAGCAGAAAGCAAAAGTCCGAGTTTAGAGCAAGAGGGCAGCGGTGGCGATGGAGCCGACGAGCATGGCTAGCACGCTGCCGGCGCGGAGGGGGAGCGCGCCGCTGGAGCCCGTGCCCTGTCCGAGCGAGCCAGCGGCCTTGACGGCGCCGGAGAGGAAGTCCGAGCCGCAGGTGCTGACGATGCCCGCGTAGAGCGCGGTCTGGCCGGACATGAGCATGCTCTGCGCGAGCCCGGGCGCGTAGTTGGTCGCGCTCTCGAACTGCATGTACGCGGAGAGGACGTTGCGCGCGCAGGTGGTGCAGAGCGAGTCCTTGGGGAGCGCGGCGGTGAGGAACATGAAGAGGATGTTGTTTTCGTTGATCGCGGTCGCGTTGGGCATGTACGCGGTGACGCTGTCTGCGCGGCGGGCGTTGGTGGCCTTTACGGCGGGGGAGAGCGTGGCGTCGGCGGTGCTGGCGTTGGCCTGGGTGGCGCACCACGCGCCGGCGTCGTCCTTGGAGCAGACGGCCTGGAGGAGCGGCTGGAGGGCGTACATGGTGTCGTAGATGGTCTTCACCTCGGTGCTGGGGCTCGAGGTGAGCTCGGGGCCGCACGCGGCGTAGAAGGCGGCGAGTTTGCCGGTCAGGAGGCTCTGCGAGCAGGTGTCGGTGGTGGACGTCGAGCAGATGCTCGTCAGCGCGGTGCTGATGTCCGCCTTGCTCGCGCTGCTGCTGCCGCCGGGCCCGAAGGCGGAGGTGGCGGTCATGAGGGCGGAGGTGCAGGGCGTGAGGTCCGTGTCGGTGTTGAGCCCGGTGAGGTATGTGGTGCAGGCCGCGCTGATGCCCGAGGGGATGTACGGGTTGGCGGTCGAGGACGCTGCAGACGCAGACGCAGACGCAGACGAGGAGGCCTGCAACAAGGGTCAGTGCTCGAGAGAAATGGGGCAAAAAGGGGCATACAGCTTGGGCTGCGACGGCGGAGGCGACGAGGACGGTGAGTGTGGAGAACATGGTGGATTGCGGGGAAAGAATGGACGACTTTTTATTGTCGGGGGAAGACGACAAGAGCGTGTCTACAACGTTGCGGAGAAGGAGTGAGGACAGAATAAAATATGTGCAACCTAAAAGCACCGCCACCTTGCTCTCCTTCCAAATGCCATGTCAACCGTCAGGAACATGTTGGCGACTCCTTTCTGTGACACCCTTTTTCTGTGTTGAATTTACCTGAGGAGAAATCTCTGGCCTTGGGTTTGGGAGGTGAAAACCAAACATCCAGCCGTCACAATATTTTCCATCGAAAGTTGCCACAATTTGAACTTCAAGCCGTTCAAGTTAACAAATACCCCTCATTCGTGTCTACCGAGTCGGTAACGCGCGCCATCTCTGCGCCCAAATCTTGTCGTACCTCCCCCAAACTTTGCGCAGTCGGTCAGCACACCGCGTCTCGCACTAGCTCAAGTCAAGCTGTCAGCTTGCCACTGCTGTCGTTCAGTGTAATATTCCAGCCGACGAGCTTTAAACCCCAAATCGAATGCCCAAACCCTGGCGGCGCGGAACATATCGTCGTCCGACCATCGACGTCCCGCCCCGGGGAGACGAGCCCGCACGATAACGGCACCGCTCCACACCGTTGCAATCACTTTGTGCGTAAACATATGCTTCAGGAGGTGGATATCCTGTACGTAGATTTCCGGAGGAGGTCCCAGTGGGCTTCAGTCCATTCACTCGTCGGAGGCTTGAAGGTGGAATTTACCACCATACAATTTCTGTTTGTGTGGACTCATCAGAGAACCGAATTTCTGCGACACCATCATTGCATCAAGGTAGGTGTCTGTCGATACCTGGATGGTCTTACTGCGCACACCTATCTCCCATCCGACATCTCGCGACTCAATTTCCGCTGATTAACCTGCTGCCCTCCCAGCGACTCGGAGTCATGTACAAAGAACCTTCGCACCTTGACCATCAACCGGCGGAGCTTTGCGCCTCTATCGGGCTTCGGGAACGCGGATTACATCCAGGTTAATCATCCAGGCCATCGACTACTCGATACGCGGGGCATCTTGCGTTCCGTGGTACGACTCGGAGTAGCATTGGGAACTCTGGATGCTTGCGGTGCTTTGGCTGTCCGGAAAAAGGTGCTGCAGATATCCTCCGTGCTTTACCTTCTTGAAGCTACTTGGGCTTTTAGTTTATTGGGTTTTGAACGTATTATTGGATAGGCACCTCTGGCTGGCGACGCTCGACACAGTAGTCGCCTCGGAACCGCGGGAATGTGCGCGCGCCACCATAACCTTGGGCCGCCAATTTATCTGGGACTTGGTTCCACTTTCTGACGATGTTCGCTCATTTGCCCGGCGTCCTATCATCGTTGCTACTGAAAGTAGGATTTTTTCTTTGGTTGAAATGCTTCGTTCACGAACTGCTTGGGACCGAGTGGGACCTGCCACAGATTTCGCTGTTTCCGAGGTTGTCTGGGTCTGGCCAAGTCGCTGGGTCGCTGGACTCGGTTGGAATCTGACAAGACGCATGATGATTCTCGAATTCTCGCAGTGTCCGCCTGGCCTTGTTCGAGACAGTCTCCTCCGAGTCCATTTATTGGCAGCCGATCTTTCGTTTGGCGCTCTTCCAACGCTGCTCGGGAGTCGGTCTTGCCGCCCCCCCGTCAAACCCAGCGAAATTCTAACTAGTCGTCCCATTACTCGGAGTTTCCCGTCAACCAGACTTGCACCTCACCCGAGCCTTGGCACCACTGCGAATTCGGATCCATCGACTATCATTTGGTCTACGCGGTAATTTCTGGGCTGGATGGTTAGCGAGATCGAAGCTCGACGTTCCGCTCAGATCCTGAAGGTCCAAAAACATCCTACTCTGATACTTTCCGTCGGGCTCTTATGTGAAATATGGAATATGGGATCGGTAACTCTGCTCTTGATGAGTCGCCTCTCCGAGTCCATTTATTGGCAGCCGATCTTTCGTTTGGCGCTCTTCCAACGCTGCTCGGGAGTCGGTCTTGCCGCTCCCCCGTCAAACCCAGCGAAATTCTAACCAGTCGTCCCATTACTCGGAGTTTCCGCACCTCACCCGAGCCTTGGCACCACTGCAAATTCGGATCCATCGACTATTATTTGGTCCGCGCGGTAATTTCTGGGCTGGATGATAGCGAGATCGAAGCTCGACGTTCCGCTCAGATTCTGAAGGTCCGAAAACATCCTACTCTGATACTTTCCGTCGGGCTCTTATGTGAAATATGGAATATGGGATCGGTAACTCTGCTCTTGAAGTCGGACGTGAGTCGCCTCGGAGCCGCGGACGTGCAGTCCGCCTCCACCATACCATAATTTGGGTGCTAGCGGCCGATTTATCTGGGAGTGTTCCATTATCTTCTTTATTCCCCATTCTGATATTCGCATGTCCAGACGATCGGTATATTCAGATACTTCAGATACTCGAAGCCAAAGCAATGGCTCAAAGTGATAGAAATATGTGCTCTAGCGCACAGGGCTGTTTGAAATTCACTCGCTAAGTTTCTTCTGTCCTCGGATGTTTTCGTCGCTCCATTCCGATATCCGGATGTCCAGTGGCCAGGGCAGACAATCGGTATACCAGTCGAGAACTTGAACCCGACGCCATGGTTCAAAGTGATAAAAACTGCTGTCCTAGCCAGCGCAGGTCGCTGGTAAATTATCGCCGAGTCTGTCCACGCGAGGTCACCGCAACTGCAAACGAGCCAGCATCAATAGATTTACGGTGTTTATCTGAATAAGGTTCTCGGAGGTAGTACCCGCCTTCTGTTCTTGATACAAGATCACCCTCTCTCGGACATAGCCTCGGAAGCCCGCGAAGTTCAAGTTTCCTCGCATTACAACACTGTATTCACACAGGGTGCAACAAGTGGGAGGCTGGTGGGCAGCGACCGTGGATTTTGACCCTCTGTCGATATTCCATCCGGCAAGTAGTATGTGGTTGAGTTTCCATACTTTTCACACCGCTGAATGACAGGCGCCTTACCGTCGACTACAGCCAAGAGCCTAACTACGTGGAAACCTCGGCGGGGGAAGCGAACATCTGGAAGGTTGTCGCAAAACCTGCAGCACACCCATTTTCTTTCTGCATCGCTTGTGCATCGCTTCAGCCCACAAACTTGGATTCCTCGAAGCTGGGGCAAGCCGGCATTTGCCTTGTTCATCTGTACGTCCTTCGCTGATCATGACCTCGGTGTCTTTTGTAGAACAACGCGCTAAACGCCTCCGTATGCTGACGTCGACGGTCCGCGGTGTTTCAACTTGAAGCCTCCAGGCAATCATAGTTCTCGGATTGTTCCAGCTCGAGAACGTTGGCGTGCCAGGGCGTGCCCGGCTCTTTCGGGGTTTGGAACCGATTCGGTCGCCCGGGGACAGGATGGTCGGAACCGCTTACAGGTACATGTATCATTATTTTGGTGTGCCTGGACGCTGACTCTTGACTACTCCTGGATCTTGGCCATCCGTTCAAGATCTCTTGCATGAACTCTACGTACCTGGTGAAATAGCCTGGGTTGCAATTGGAATTAATGCACGGAAACCAAGCAAGAAGACGGAACCTGCGCCATATGCATCTACCGCAGATGGGAAGTTATTCGCAGCGCGATCGACGATCGACTTCGAGAGGTTGATGTCAAGTGGGGCATGGAGCAAGCGAGGCACTAGCGAGGTACGAGCTTCGACGTCTCGTCAATGTTAGAGCGTCGCGTCAGTGGTAGAGCGGTCGACGCTTCAGAGGCTCAGAGCGTCGGGCAACGAGAGACAAAGAAGCTGATTCACCTGGATTCACCGGTCTTGTTAACCACCGGCAAATTACGCCGCCGTACCATGACCGTGCCCCCCTTGCCTGACAAAATTCGAATGGAGCGAAATCGTGGTTCTGGATCTTGCCTTCCCTCGGTTGAAATGATGCGTCATTTCTTTCGGATTGATTGTTCCAGCTTATAAACGTTAGTAGGCGTGATCAGCTCGTCCTGTGTCGAGTCAATTCGCCAGCTCGAGCATCACGGTAACCGCTGATTCGTCCAGGCTCTTGCACTGGTTGTACCACCTGCCAGGATGTTCAACCTCGCCTCCCACAAAACCTATACAGCGGCGATCTTTCCCAGCGGCCGGCAGTGATTAGTACGGGAGCCACCGATCATCTAGTCAGAAAGAACTGCCCGAGAGTATCATGCGCTGTCGGTTGGCTGTCGGGAAGCGCATGGTTGAACTTGCTCTGATGCTCGGCACGTCGTGCTCCGATCATTTGGCGAACGGTCGGAAGGTCGCGGCAGTCCGTGCCGATGTTCCGGTGCCCCATAGGACCAAGCGACGCGAAAATAGCAAGGCAAACGTCCGCGGTGTTCGAAACACGGAGCAGAGAAACTCAGCGTCCTCCGTCCTCCCTCCGTCGCCATTTATTCTCTCTTCCAGGGTCACGGTTGCTCCGTTCAAGTTATTGGCAATTGCACGAAAATCCGGAATCCGGACTCGTTCCATTTGTGCACGGGATCGTTGCACATTTAGCGTGTAATAATACCTATATCCGTACGTACATGCTCGCTAATCCCCGGATTCTATTCTTCAAGGCTTTCAAACTGAACAACCAGGGTTGCCTATGTTACTGAACTAACCCAGGTTCAACAGGGCTAGATATTTCCCCCCTCAAGTCATGGATATATGTTCATTTCCGCTGCGTTTTTTTGAAGCATTGACTACCAACGTTCGGTCTTTGTGTTCGCTCCGTATCACGCTCAGCGCTTGGACTTCAAAATGATCCGTGTCAATGGGGTGGAAGCGCTCTGGCGAACATGGTGATCGCTCTTCTTCTTCGAGGTTTGCCAGGGACGACGGACTGATCTCGCGGGTGTCGGCCAATGCCGATTAAGCGCTCTGTTGCGAAAATATTCTTGCGCGCCCGCCAACTTTCGCGTGGAGAGGCTGTAAATGCACGTTCGTCAGTCGCTATCTTTAGTTCAGATGTCCCGTCCCGCGACGGGATGGTTCGGACCCTTTATCTTAGGCACGGACCTGGCATGGCATCTTCGAATTCGATGGAGATCTCCGCCGGGAGACCACTTCTCCCGTTAACTTGAACATGCATCGGGATTCATTCTGTACCAGCGCAGCTGGTACGTCCGCAGGCGGTGCTCGGAGATCACCGGGATCAGATCATCATCAGTTAGATTAGATAGGCGTACGTCATTGGCACTCTCATCCCGCCACGACCACGGCCAGCTAGTCCATGTGGTGATTGGAGTGGAATTCGACGACGCTGCTCTACCACATTCTGACCGAGATCCTCTTTGACTTCTCTTTGACCGCATCCGGATATCTTGACTTTTGACCGAGACCGAGACCGCACGATTTCATCATCCGACAACGAATCCCTTCCCTCCCCATCCGCCTCATCCACCTCGTTATCCAGTCTAGTCGACAGATTATCCACTCTAGATCTGGCGCCACGGAAGAAACCTCGCAAAGGTCAATTCGGATACGTACCGGAAATTACCGCTTCATCCTCTTCGTCAACAACTCTGGAGTCTCAGTCGGACTCTACCTTCTGGGAACAACTTCCAGGCTTCACCACTCCTCAGCAATCCCCCCAGAAGCTTCGTCCTGCCCATTTACCACCTCATCTTATTCCCACCCCCGATTCCTCCGACGACGAATCTATGTCTGTACAATTCTTCTACGGTGATGGTCGCGACCCCGACCCTGTCCCGGGTGATCACCTAAAGGCGATCCAGCAGGCATTCAAGGAGAACTCGTCCGACCAATTCAAGTGCGATCGTTTGATCGACAGTTTTGCGACCAACTCCGAGGCGGAGACGTGGGCGGAAGCTCTACCTCCCGCGACGGTTGCGAACTGGGCCGCCTTAAAGGCCGCCTTTCTCGTGAAGTGGCCGAAGCAGACGATTGTCGTGAAGACAGTGGAGCAGCATCGCAAGCGTCTTCGCGCAGAGAAGTTGTCGAAGGATGCGATCGGGCAGACAGAGATGGTCAAGGGCGTGGAGACGACGGGTCAGGCGGCATGGGCCAATCGCATTCTTTTCCTGTCCGGTCTCGCGCAGGATACGAGTGGTGCGCTCATCAGCTCCGTTCGTGAAGGGATGCCGGAGATGATGCAGAAGTTGCTGAAGGGCACGTTCGCTACGTGGCCCGCTTTTTGTGATGCTGTTAAAGCTATTGACGAGGACGAGATCAGACTCGCGCTGGCGAATGAGAAGCGCATCCAGCAGACTGAGGACGAGGTCCGCAGGCTGCGTACCGAAGTGCGCTCAGGCGGGAGCGTACAGGGCTCGCCGACTG
The DNA here is from genome assembly GCA_029203975.1 of Mycena vitilis. Lineage (NCBI taxonomy): Eukaryota > Fungi > Basidiomycota > Agaricomycetes > Agaricales > Mycenaceae > Mycena > Mycena vitilis. The sequence continues at coordinate 614,558 of JARGYF010000031.1, read as the reverse complement.
CTCCGCTCCGCGCAGCGTTTGGCAACTTCACTGTTGGCCGTGGCGGAACTCCTCAACGTCCCCCCGCCGCTGCCAACCATGCTGATCCGTTCGCACCAGGTGGCCAGATGCATCCCAACAATATCATGCGCGCTTTTGCGGCGCCAGCGCGCGGCGGAAACCCGGCGCGCGGGGCTGGGTTTCGTCCCAATCCCCAGCGCATGGCGGATCTCAGCGCCAACACGGCCGCGATGGTCCACCACGGCGATACTCCCGCAGGGCGTACAGCGTATCAGGCGCAAGTTGCGAACTGGGCGGTCATGAATCCAAACAAAGCCGGCCCCGACGAATTCGCACCGTACCCTTTGACCCCCGGAACTCTGCCCGTTGGATCTGGCGAGTGCTACACTTGCGGGGTTCGCCATCCGATGAATCAGCCCCATCCGCGCGCGAACGTTCCCGCATTTGAGCAACGCTACCGTGGAATCGCAGGCTACATCATCCGTACCGATCGTCGTGACGCCGATACCGCCACAGCCGCAGGGGCCGCCATCGTGCAACATCTTCCAGCGGGCACTGCCATCAACTTCGTCGAGGCGACCAACGAGTACCCGGCGCACTTCGTCTTCAGCACAGAACATACTGGGGAGCAGGGAAATGCGGAGGGACCTGGCGCGTAGACGCACGTGGTCAGGTCCCAAGGTCTTTATGCGACAAGACAGATGTTGTCCCCGGAGCTAGGGCGGCGAGCTTCGGGGAGAGTTGGAGAGCCCCCACGGACGTTCATACTAGCGCGAACATGTATTCCAAATCTGAGCCAGAATCAATTCTCCTTTCCGACGTTTACTCCTTGGAACGGCGAAATATGGCAGCGGATGTGGAAGCGGTACCGTTTACCCAGACGGTGCAGCTGAATGGTCCTAGGGGAGAAGGTGTGGAGCTGAAGGGAACCTTTGACGATGGAGCAATGGTCAACGCGATCGACAGTGTAAAATTTGAGCACACTGCGGGACACCTCGGTGCCCTCGAATCCTCCCCTCGAGTTCTTCGCATGGCGAATGGAACATCAAATCAATCCGGAGGCCGTTGGTGTGGTCCCGTCACAGTTGAAGGAGTTACTGCACCAGGATGCTTCGAGCTACTCCCAAGCGGCGGATCCTGGGAGGTGCTTATGGGAAAGCCGATACTCCAGGCCTTCAGGGCTTCGCACGACTACGTTTCCGACGAAGTTACATTGCGGGTGGACGGCATGGAGACCGTGCTGCAGAATTCAACGCCACCTGCGGAGGGTACACGAAAAAATAAAGTCGCTATTGCGCATGTTAGTGACCCGGGAGAGTGCGAAAGCATTTCTCCCTTGACGCAGAGGCCAGTCAATCCTCCGAAAAATTTTTGTGCACTTGATATCCCATTGCCGCAGGTGCCTGAACTCGTGGACGAGGCTTCGGTTGTCCAAGGGCCTGTATTGCAGAATGATTTCCCTGGCTTTGCGGAGGGTGCACGAACATCTAAAGTCGCTGTTGCGCATGCTAGTGACCCGGGAGAGTGCACATGCATCTCTCCCTTGACGCAAAGGCCAGTTGTTAATCCAATAATCTTCGACGCAGTTGATGGCACATTACCACAGACTCCGGTTGAAACAGCAGTCTGTGACCTGGTCGAGGGATCACGAATTCTTCAAGACGCCGTCGCGTCAACTAGTGACCCGGGAGATGGTGCTCATCCATCTCCCTTGAGACCGAGGCCAGTTTCAGCATTCATTATCGGTGATCCAGATGACTGTCCGTTGCCGCAGATGTCTTTTATCGACGAGGATTTGATAGAGAAGGAGCGGAACACGCGGCGAGTGGTGGAATTGCGTGAAAGGCGGAGATGCAAGGAGAGGGAGAGACGGGTGCGTAAAAAGAAAAGAGCAATTGCTCGAGACGCGCTGCTGGTTTTTTGGGCAGATCTGGCGAAGTCCGGTCAGCGCACAACATCGGCGCGCAAATCTTGTCGGTTGAAGATGCAGCACCGCAATAGACTTGCAACTCGGCTCAACCGGTGGTATTCTAGCCCATACGACTTTGGCTCAACCGAAGAAAACGAGCATGGAAGTGCAGCTACCAGCGAAGAGAAGCCGCAGAAATCATTTCCAATCTTCTCAACCGCTGACGGAAAGGTTACGCTGCAGGAGGTGGAGGAGGAGGAGCAGTCTCCTGAGTCCGAGGGTTTACGAAAAAACAAAGTCGCGCCCGCGCACGCTAGTAACCCAGGAGAGTGCTGCGGCACTTCTCCTTTGAGGCCGAAGGAAGTTTCGAATTCGAGTCACGATGTAGCCGCTGACGAGTTTGCGACAGAGTGGACATCGATACAGAGCGAGGACGTGGACCCATTGGCCAAGGATTTACGAAAAACTAAAGTCGCTGATGCGCACGTTAGTAATCCAGGAGAGCATATTAGCTGCTCTCCTCTGAGGCCAAGGCCAGTTGAAACCCCACCTTTATGTCCCGAATGGATTAATTCGCACATCTCGCAGACTTCCCGTCGGGCTACGGTTGAAGATTGCACTGATGAGGACGACGAGACTGCAGCTGAAGGATTACGAACAACTAATGACGCTGTTGCGTCCGCTAGTAATCCGGGAGGGCGTTCCATCGTTCCTCCCTTGAGGCACAGGCAAGTCTCAGTTCGGGACCATCGTCCGGGAGCGGTTGACCAGCACACGGAGCAGATCTCGGACATTTTCGAGCTTGCAGAAACGGACCGCCTTGACTCGTTGGGACCTGGTACAGCGCAGCCCGAGATTCGCGTCGACGAGGATACTTCCATCTTCACTCGAGCTTCCGAGCCATTTAAACCGCAAAGAGTCAAGAAGATCCTCGACTGCGTAGAAATCGGGGACGACCTAACGGTGGATCAGCAGTTGCAGATTCGGAACTTGGTGGCCGAATATGCGGACGTATACGCTCTCTCCATCAAAGAGGTCAAGCACATTCCCGGTGCTACTCATCGGTTGAATATTCCGGACGGCGCAAAGTTCAACAAAAGCATCAGACAGAAACGTCTAACGCCCCCGCAGACATCTTACTTCTCCAAAGCTCTGGATGCGATGCTTGAAGCCGGAGTCGTCGAGCCGATTCCAGCAGCAGATGTCAAGTGTGTATCCCCCATCACACTCGCCGCTAAAGCGCACGATGCGAGCGGTATGAGCCTGGATGAACTGCGCGAGAAAATCAATGCGGAATGTGCCTCCGTCGGGATACCCTTACCATTCGTCCCTTCGACCTCCCTCCCCGTTACACCAGCAGCAGATGCGTCGTCCGTACCGCCTCCACAAAAGTGGCGAGTCTGTACGAACTACAGAGAGTTGAACGAGGTGACACAGGTCTTGCAGATGCCGCAGGGGGACATTCGGACCAAGCAACAAGCGTTGAGCGGTCATCGCTGGGTCTCCTCCTTTGATTTCGCAGCGGGCTTCTATGCGGTCGAAATTGCCACGGAGAGCCGTCCATATACAGCGTTCTATGTCGAGGGCCGGGGGTATTTTGTGTATTGCCGGATGCCCTTTGGCCTAACGGGTGCGCCGAGCTGCTTTAACGAGGTCACAGCGAAGGCCCTTGGGGGACTGGTTGGAACCAGCATCCAGCTCTTTGTGGACGACGGCGCGATGGCCGGAGACTCGTTCGAGGATAAAATCCTGGATTTGCGTACCTTCTTCGAACGGTGTCGCACCGAGAGCTTGTCGCTCTCCCCGCAGAAAACCAAGCTCTTCATGACCGAGGTCGTGTTCGCGGGAGAGCGTGTGGGCCGCGATGGAATCAAGGCAGACCTCACAAAGCTGACTGCCGTCGTTAACTGGACTCGTCCGACTACAATCCAAAACCTCGAGTCGTTTCTGGGACTCACCGGGTACTTTCGGCCACTGATAAAGAATTACTCCCTTCTCGAAAAGCCGCTGAAGGACCTGGCAAATACCCTCGAGGTTCCGAAGAGCGGAGGGCGACAGGCATATCGCAACGCCGCTCGCCGCCATCGCTTGGAGGAACACTGGACGCAGCAACATGAGAAAGCTTTCATCACCCTCAAAGTGGCGCTTACAACTGCACCAGTTATGAAGTCGCCCAAGTACGACGGCAGTTCCTCCTTCATTGTCATTACAGATGGCTGCAAGGACGGTTTCGCCGGCATTCTCTGTCAACGATTTGTCTGGGTCGACAAGATTGGGAACTCGCACATCCGAATCCACCCTATCGAATTCGCGTCAAAACGAACCTCTGATCGGGAAACACGATACCAACCATACCTTCTCGAGTTCGCCGCTCTAAAGTACAGCTTGGACAAATTTTCGGACACAATCAACGGATTCCCGGTTGAAATCGAAACCGACTGTCAGGCCTTACGGGACACCATAATTAATAACCGCTTGAACTCGACCCATGCACGCTGGCTTGACGGGATTATGGGTCACCATATTGTTGACTGCAGACACCGCCCGGGAAAGCTGAACCAGGCCGCGGACGGAATTAGCCGCCAGTTTACCGACACCCCGTTGGTCGAAGGGGACGGCCATGATTGGTCTGTGGATCCTGACTGGGCGTCAGCGATCGGATTGGCGTACGACATCTGGTCTGCAGAGTTAGACTCCACCCAGACCGCCCTCCGTGAGCGTTTTGCCAACGAACCTATCTTCCTCGAAGTCATTGACGCGATGTACAACCTGGATCACGGTAAACGCGTCCGTGACAAGCGGCGTGCACGACATCGTATGTTGGGGTACCAGATCGACGCGGGGAAGCTCTGGCGAGTAGGTGATGGCAAGTCGACACGTGCTCGCGCCCGACTGGAATGTGTAACACAGGCAGAGGCCAAAACCCTCGCTGCTGAAGAACACAAGTGCGGTGGTCATTTTGGACGAGATCTGATCAAGATAAAATTACTTGACCGCATTTGCAGCCCGCGCCTGGATCGATCCATCTGTGCTGCGATCGTCGAATGTGGACAGTGCAAAGCTTTCGGTGGAGGACATTTAGCGGCCCTGATGGAACCAATTACTCGTCGCCACCCTTGGGAGCTAATGGTCGGTGACTACCTCTCCATGCCCGTTGGCAAAGGCGGCTTTCACACTGTAGGACTGTACATGGACGTCTACTCGCAGAAGACGTGGGGCTTCAAGTTCACGGGGTTTGGAACCACACGCACCACAGTTCAGGCGCTCGAGACCATACGCAAGGGTTTCAGGATGCCGGATGTCTTCATGGCGGATCAAGGTTCACATTTTACAGGAGCAGAAGTTGAACGATTCTGTGAAGGCCATGGTTCGCGGTACCATCCTGTGGCAGCGTACTCACCTTGGGTCAACGGGCTGCTTGAGGGTCAAAATGGGAAGCTACTGTCCCGTTTAAAACGCCTCTGTGCACCGGGCTTAGGGGAGGATGCGTGGGCCAAGATAACGTCGTTTGATGACCTTCCCTCAAATTGGCCTGACTATTTTGACGAGGCTATTCGTCAACTCAACGAACGCATCTTGCCAGCATACAAATTCTCACCGAATGAGCTCTGTCTTGGTCTGGTGGTTAACACCACGGAGACGCCGGTTCAGATTAGCGCAGAGGAGTTAGCGGAGTCTGCCATAGGCATTCAAAACCGCTACGTCGTTCAGCAGAACTTAGATGCATACTCACACATCGTCGAGCACGCAAACAAGCGGCGTGCGGCGTTTGACAGGAAAGTCTTGAAGTCGCGGGACGGAGTCATCGAATACAAGAAGGGCGATCTCGTTCAAATTCAGAATCCCAACCTCGAGGCCGTTTCATCGGACGCCAAATTCCGCTTGTCATGGGGTGTGCCACACCGCGTCGTTGATTGCATACGCAATTCATACAGGCTGGAGACGATAGAGGGCCTGCCTGTCCGAGGAACAGTCAGCGCCCGGCGACTACGCAGGTTCATTCCCACAGTTGGAACCGCACTTTTTGCAGAGCAGACGGCGTTGGAAATGGAGCGCGCGGGAGGACCCGACGAAGTGATGGAAGGGCTGGATGTGGAGGAGGATCCTGTGGACCAGGATGAGGGGGATGTTGAGGATGTTGCTTTGGGAGAGGTTGAGGCTGTTGAGGCTTGAGCGCGCGGGGACCGCGCTTTGCGCGGGGGGGGCACATGTACCAGCGCAGCTGGTACGTCCGCAGGCGGTGCTCGGAGATCACCGGGATCAGATCATCATCAGTTAGATTAGATAGGCGTACGCACGAGGCTGGAAGCATCATTGGCACTCTCATCCCGCCACGACCACGGCCAGCTAGTCCAATTCCCGCCGGAAGTACAACTCTTGAGGCAAGGGGACACGACTTGATCGCGGGAGAACATCGATCCTGATAAAAGTTCCCTCATCTTGTGCCCGAGCTTGTGAAAGCAACATGTTATGACAGCTACAGCGGATATGGTGTTCTGAAAAATGTCGAACTTGGACGGCTTGCTTCCGGTGCTCCGAATTTGAACCAGTGGACCCACAGTCGGTATACAAAAAACCACCCGCTGGCTGGTTGTGTCCCGGCCGCGTGAGCAAGCATTTTCAACATGTTCGGGCCGATCCAAGCCGCTTGCTGCATGTTGAACACCATTGCTGATCGGGCGTTCCTGTGGAGACTTATCCTAACGCACAAACCGAATTTCATCTCCGATACTCTGGACTATCTACGAAACCATAGATGTTTACATGGCCGAGCCTCCGATGCTTCCGGTGATCGGGAGAAACGCTGGAACTTGTTTAGTACACTCTTCAATTCGTACCGTACGCGGAGTAGTCCTACATTTGGCGCAGCCGGGGTGCCACAGCATGCGAAGTCTACGCCTTCGGATTTTGCAATGGGCTGTGTTCTCTCGAGGTGAGCACTTCGCATCCTGACCAAGGCGCTAAAGGAATTTAACCATTGACTCGATCGCTCATGTGTTCCGTTTCAGATTATCTCTCGGTCGCGGATCCAACATTGGTCGTACAAGAGGCAATGGGTCCTCGCCGTGTGATTGCCGACCACCTCAAGACCAGAGAATGCCCTCTAGTCGAAGGGAAAGATTAACCCTTCGTTGAAAGTTCAAAATAAAGAAAACTGACGATTTAGCAACAAACGAGACAGTAGAGCTGAGCGCCGGACATACTTGAGCGCTTTGGACTCATTCTAAACTTGCAGTATCCAAGATTGCGTCAAGCTCCCGCTTGAGTAGTATCATCTAGCGGGAAAGATCGACGTGGAACCTCCCGAACCTCTGGCAATTATAGATATCTACCTGGATGTTTATAAAATTGGATTCCGGCCTACGGGGACGACGGAGCATGATCCGTCACATCCCGTACTGGACTGGACTGAACCGCGACTGGACTTTGAGCCCTATTTTCGCTGTACTTATCTGGATAGGAAGGATAGCAGTACTTGCTTGAGTACTTGGCTAACGAGCTCCGTTACAGTCGAATTGGTATCATCGAGAAGCTTGCAGCTACTCCGCTACTGGGTGTGGTGTGCTTCAGCTTGAACGTCGCGTATCTATAACAAGAATACAACTTCCATTCTGGCGACCTTCGGTAGCGAGTTTTCTTTTGAACTTCAAGTTCAACCTCACTGACTTCTGAATAAAACGCTGGGACCAGAAACACCGGACCGGTCTCCTGTAACATGTGTAGTGGCATATGTCTCGCATGTACCCGCTCCAACTTGCGCATCCCTGCGGTGTTCAGCGACGTCCTTGCCCACAGCGAGCGGCCCAAGCTGGGCCGGCGGCCCTAAAAACTGGTGCTTGCCGAGGAAGTCCTTTCAATGGGCCGCACGCGCCTTCAATAGGGATTCCCTTGACGCGGGCGCCGTCGGGGCCCACGAATGGCGTAAATGGCCGCTATTGAACTGGAAGTCCAAATATATCCTCGGCATGTTGATCAGCTGAGCTCCAAATTTCCGTCTCAGCCCAAAATTTCATTCTCCGCGACGGCATATATAACCGAGTGTGACCGTGGCATTGACAAAAACGACCGGCTACTCTAACCGAAACCACCATGATTGACCCCAACGTTGCATACTATGGCTTCACAGCAGTTCCCCGCGACCCTGATGTCCTCTTCAAGAATCATCCCACTGCGAGCGGAGATCACCCCAAGCAAGATCTTTTCACTGTGAAGGATTTCCCGCTGCCAGACTCGCCTTTGGTCAATCATGTACGAGATTTCGTCAAGGTGCGTTCCGATCCAGTATCTCCGGCTGCATCTGACGACTCGAGCAGAAGGAACTTGACGAGCAAACCTTTAATCACAGTAATCGCGTATACATATACGGTATCCCTTCACGCGGCCTATTAGAAAGTGTTCACTCACTCATTTGAGCAGGGGCGGCGATCGTCAAGACCCATTTTCCGGAGTGGACTTACGACAATGAGACGTACTATCTTGCGTGTTTGCTGCACGATATTGGTAAATTTTACCGCAAAGTGATCGATGGCAACTGAAGCCCGAAAGGGACCGCCGAGAAATACCTATCCACGACCAAGATGTCTTTCGAATTCAAAGGCGCCATCGTTGCGCGCGACCTGATTCTGCAGCTCGGTGGCGTTGAAGACCAGGCGGACAGTGTTTGCGACGCCATCGTGCGCCACCAAGATATTTTCGTCAAAGGGTACGGCTCCCTAATATCTAGCAAGAAACGATCTGATTTAATGGGATGTTTAGAGGCAACATCACGGCCTTAGGTTGAAGTCATTCGCGCTCAGCATTCAATACTGTGCTAACGGCGAAGTAGGTCAGGCCCTCCAACTCGCTACGATACTGGGTATGTCCTTGGCATGTTACTTGGGACCTTTATCCTCATCTCCACTATCAGACAATGTTGGCATGTACGGCCCCGTTCAACCACGCATCCCCGCTTTGCCTTACGTGGACTTTTTTTTAGCCGGGCAAACCTTGTCCACCCTACCCTCATCGCCGACACGGTCAAATGTTTTCCACGAAACGGCTGGGTTCGTGATCCTGTTGCCGTGCGGAGGAAGAACTAAACAGTTTAGTGCTATTATAGTCGGAACATTTTGCCTCCGTCGTCGAGAAGGAGCTGACTCTCAAACCCTGGTGCCACACGTCGACATTTGAGATCCCCAGCTGGACGCCCGGCAAGTCCAGTAATTTCGCCACTGACGTTCGAGGGAACGACGTAATGAGGCCTTTTGATTAAAATCACAGAAAAAGGTTCACCGCGTGTTTTATTCTTGCGCGACCTATCGCGGCGGTAAACCGGACGCGAAGCTCTGTATCCGTTTTGTTTCTTTCGTTCTGTCGTTCGAAATTTGTACAATCTATGAACTGAATGTATCAACCTCAGGCACTTTCCGAGCGGATCGAACTTTTAGATGTCAATAATTTTTGACGTCGCCTATCTATGCAAATCTCGATTATACATGAGCAAAGTCTATATTCCGTGCAGCTCTCGGCGTTCTCCGTGTTCTTCTGTGGGCCTGTATTTAATAGCAGCCGTCGTGGCACTAGTCACCACCTCGTGCCAAGAACAGACTCCATATTTTTGGGGGCAAATTATCGGCGGCGACTTCATCTCAAAGGCCGCTCTATGTTATTCAACACAGCGGGGACCGCACGCATCCCCGAATGCGAGGTGTTCTTTTCGTCAAGTCTTTATGTTACTTTCCCCTCTACTTACTACCAACAATGATAGGTTGATCCAACATGCAAAGTTATTCCTCACTCACTCCAGAAAACCTGAGCTTTCATCGCGCGCGAAAAGTGACACCAAAGCCAAAACATCTTATTTTCTGCAGTGACTGTGGCAAGACGAAGACGTGCGTTGATTTTGACTCGTGCAGTCGAGAAGCCTCGAGTTACAACACGCTCAGTCCTGTGCCATTCGCCCCGGCAAGGGCGGGGTGCCCACTGATTTCCCCACCAGTTTAGAATTAAGCGACGGAAATAACCGGACAGACGGGACTACAAAGGATTGGATGAGCGAGTTCGGCCGAGCACAGTACGACACCGGCAACACTTGAGTAACATATTCGCACGTCGGGGGTGATATGTGCACACGATATATAGCAAGTCTGATAACTGTTTACATTTTACTGCATAGGTGCTGTTGCTCGTTTGCTCATGCTGAAAATACCGTGAACACCGCACGACCCGTCAGAAGACGATCGGAAGGTGCCAACAAAGGCTGTTCCATAGCGCAGACGACCTTCAAAGATCCACGTTTCAGAGGTCTCGGAGTCCTCATTCTTCTAACGCGAATGTCGGGCTTCACGGTTTGAAAAGAGGTAAACGGACACTCACGGGTCGTCGAGTGAACATGATCAGACCGTCGTTGTGCACTCTTCCAACAAAATCGTACCCACTAGACCCCCACGCATCCTCGTGGTCTGGTCGTGTCTAGCGGCGGTCGAATCAAGGCGCCACCGTGGAATGAGGTAAACATACCTGGCCCAGGAGAATATGGTCAGATATAGGCCGGGCTAGACCATGTTGAAAGTCTTCCCCAGGATTGAACTTCTGGTATGAAGAGTTTCCGGCTGGACATTTGAGACCGAACTATCGCGTTGTTGATAAAGTTGGAGATGCCAAGCGTAACAGAAGACTTACCTCCAAGTTCAATTTGTCGTCAATGGGAGCGAGCCCATCTGAACGAGCAGGGGAGAAACAGTGGTATTCCGAAAATTCGCATTGCATTGGTGTTCGGCACAGAAAGTCGGGCGGAAGGGGTGTTTGAGCGTCAAGGGCTCCCAAGGAAACGCGGGAAACCTGAAAGACTATGAGAGTTGCACTGGAGAGTTCCGAAAATTAAGCCTACCATCATCGCGCCTTCCCAAACTCCCGTTAGCAACCCGGGGATATACACCGGGCGCGCGTGGTTCGCGAGAGAATGAGGAAGAGTGAACATTTCAGAAATCCACGGATCAATATCAAGGAAGTTCAAAATTGCCGATGACTGAGTTATCGCCGTCGTTCGGATATCAAAGAACAAAACTGTAAGTGCGCGCTGGAAAGCGGCGTAGTCCTCAGCTGTGGGCCCCACGCGGTTCTCGGCTGCGGCGATGGCGCGCGTCGCCGGGACGTGGTACGGTACCTGAAGGGGCATCGCCTCCTTGAGGGCGAATATCAGAATTATTGCGGCATCCGAAGGCGAAGGCAGATGGGGTGAGCACATTGGAACGTTATAGCGCATTACTACTTCGTTTCCGGGGTCCTCCACGTGCAACGGCGCAAGTGGCAAAACAGTTGTGAGGGGCGGGATGGAATAAGGAGGTAGTGAGGTAAAAGGTGGTACCCTCGATGCGGAGTTGGAAACGAAGGGACGTAATAAGGCGACCAGTACACTCCGGATTTCCGGATTCTGCGACAAGATGTCCTCTAGGTAATAAATCAAATGGGGTCCGCGACCAGACAGGAAAACTGCCCACGTCGTGACAAACCGAGGCAAAGTAACCAAATGACCAAGCTTTTGATCTCTCCTCGAGGTTGCACATCTTCTCTCAGATAGAATTGAGCCAGTTCAATGATGAATTTGGAAAAGCAAGCGTCGGAGAGCGAAGCGCAGTGCCCCTCCTCGACAGCCATCCATAAGAGAGTCCACAAGTCTTGCCGTAGACCAGGGAGAGACATGTCGAAGCGAAGACAGCGCCGGAGCGCCCGACATCTTTGCACGAGTTCAGAGGCCAGGGATGAATCTGTGTGCTGGCGGATGGTGGGGGCATCGTACTTCAGTTTAAAGATGGCGGCATAGAGGTGAGGACTGGAATAGATGTTAAGACCGTCGTAAAGGGTCCGACATGTGGCGAGTAGACAACAGAGATCCATTGGTGGTGCGGAACCAGGTGAAGCACCCACGAGCGCAATGTGCTGTAGGATGTCGTGAGGAACATGGTCAAGAGAGGAAAGCATCGGGGAAGTTGACAATCTACCTGCGAGACGCAGTGCATTTTAAAGGCGTTCGCGCTATCCCGAAGTTAACGAACAACATGGTGCTCGGGTTTGCAAAGATCGCCGCACACAGGTCGCCGGACGCCTCCTTTGTATTGAGGTCCCCCGTTTGACGGACTCGACATCAAGATCCAGATCTCTGCAATCCCCCGTTGTTCCTCAGTTGGGAATGCTTGAGAGCCTGTGGAGCTAGCCATTTTATCACCGAAGTAACCTTATTGATATCTTGACCGAGACAGAACAATTAAAGGTGTGTCCCGTCGACCTGGACCCACTAAGATATGTATTATCATCGAGTCACAGCCAATGATACGCGGTGCCAAAGAATTATGCGTACCGGCGAGCCTTGCCAAAGTAAAAGTTATTAAGTGTACGACTTGCACCTGGTCTTGGGCCCGGTGAGGCTGGGAACGCGCGAGCATAGGCCCGTAGTACGTACAGGCCTAACAGTCGGGCCTGCCCGCCCAAGGGTTACTAGCTGGAGGCGCCTGGTGTAAACGGACGTTAGAAACCAAGTTGGATCGGGGCGTTTATCTCCGTTGAAGAACGGAGGTTTGTCAGGAACTGTCGGAAATGAACACACGAGAGTTGCCCGCTGCCCGATCACAGTCCAGACTGAGACCAACTACGTGGATAAACATCTGGGCACATTCACAACGCATTCGGATACACGATTGACATCACAGGACTATATTTACAGTACTCAAAGTTCTGTCGAAGCATGCTTGATGAGAGTGCGGCGCATTAAAAATAGTGGTGCACGTACTCTGCATGGCCGCGACATCGGAGCTCTGGACGTAGTCCTCGAACTCGGCGAGCTGCTCCTGGAGTTCGTCGAGAGAAACCTTCTCATCCTCTGTCGAAGGCTCGTTATCAGAAAAGAACAGATTGGAGGGATAGATGATCTTACCAACGACGAGGGTAATCTGGATACCGTACGGGTCAGACCTAAAAGATGCGATACAATTTAGATCAAGGACTTGCCTGGAGTTTACGAATTCCTAGTTATCAAGGTAACCGTCAGCATAAATAGCTCAAGAAACGAGGAAATTGTCGCACCATATCCGATAGCAACGAGCTTGCTGTTACCCCAGAGAAGGCCGTCCTTCTCTATCGAGCGGACCGATTTCTCCAATGCCTCCATGTCGGTCTCATCATCCCAGGGTTTGACATCGAGAGTGACAACGGACTAGATAGCAGCTCGTATCAGATTTGACGCAAATTTGGCAGAAATTAGCAGACCTTGGCGATAGTCTTGGGCTTGCCGGCCTTTTTCTTGGTGTACTCCGCGACACGCTCAGCCTTGATACGCTCAGCTTCGGCGTCGTCTTCATCGTCACTTCCGAAGAGATCGACTTCATCGTCGTCGTCTTCGGCAGCAGCGGGGGCAGGGGCATCAGAGCCACCCAAGAAGGCCTCACCGGCGGTGCTAGAGCCGGGTAGAGAGGCAAACTCGGATTCGTATGACTTGATGTGGGTGTACCACCTCGCGACATGGGGGCTCTTGGGGGGCGATGAGATCGTCTTGAAGACGGCTACATCAGCCTGGGAAGGCGTATATCTGGGGAAAAGGAATCAGAAACCATCCGCACAGAGTATGAGACGGCAGAAAGGGATCAGAAGGCTAGGTATAAAAAAATTGTCGGCATTCTTTGGCAGCGATGTCTAGTCGCTTCTTGGAAACACGGACCATAGCAAAATCATCACGGAGAGGGGAGAAGGAAAGACGCTCACCCCTCGACGTAAGACCTCGAGGCAAGGTGCTGCTCAAGCTTGGTGATGTTGGCGGCCATCGATGAAAGTGGAAGAAAAAGTGAGATTGTCGTTGTTTGTTTCCAGCTTATGTAATGAGCGCATCACGTTTTGGGTCACTTCAACTCTTGAAGTTGCTACCACTTACTCTTTTTTACCTCACTCGTATACTGCTCGCTGAGGCCTCGATTGATCCTCCTTTCATTCCGCCAATCCCCTGGGATCTTTCAATTGAATGGAGACTGGCCAAATGCCTTCCAACTTGCTTCCAACGGGACGGGCACAAGATGGGCGAGCAGATTGCTAGTAGTGGCATGATGTTCTTATCCCATACCAGTCTTAGTCCGTGGTGGCTCTGAATGTGCCCCTATGACAGCGAATTTCCCGATAAACGCGCGCCTGCATTGTTTTCACCCCTGCGATGGCGTCTGACATAGCAAATGTTGACAAACCTGCCGCTGCTCAAGTTTTTTTTTCGCCGCACCGTGGCGGCTGCGTCGCGTGGCTTTCATTTCCAGCTTGCCGCTTTTAATTTCCGTCAGGCATTCAAATGTCTTCGCGCTCGTAACTCCGGTACTCGCGCCGATCCGCGCTCTCACACAGCGACACCCGAACTCAACCGGTCTATCTTCGACCGTGACATGCCAGCCAGCGAGTGCGATACAAATTTACCTGGCGGCCCTGATGATTGCCTCGTAGGTTTCTCCGTTCCCAATGGTCCGCCCGGAGGCGTAGAGGTTCCACGACGCGTGGCACAACACGATAACATTATGGTAAGTTTATTTCTCCTTAGAGTTTGACAATCTATCTGTGTAGATTTCGCCGAACGAGTTGTCATTTGCGAGTTTTCATTATCAACCACATGGCAGTCGTCTCATGATCTCTGACGGACAACTTGTTAGCCAATGTGTTGTACGAAAGCACGTTTTTTTGCCTTGCTACCGGTCCGACTTGTGGCATGTAATCCTTTGCTATGCATTTCAACATCGCTGCTTACCGTATTGGGTCCATCATGAAGCGCGCGCATCGGCCACCGGTGTTGACGCGCCACGACCATTATAATTCGCTCAAGCATATAAACATCAATCTTTTGTGGAAACGCGTTACAGAGCGCTGAACTCAGTTTTGGATAATCCTTTTGGTTCTTTTGTCGTCATCCGAGGCACACGTCGGTACATGCCGTTGACGTCCGAGGGCCGTCTGATCTTCAGGGTCCCGGGCGATTGGCGCGTTCGGATAGCTAAAGCTGTACGGAGATCAATAACCAGCTCTCCATTAGGATCCAATTTTTTCGTTTACGGCTATGGTCCTGGCTTACGTCGCACCTCGCCGTTCATCTGAGAGTCCGTATACTTATAGCGGGATGATGGCAAGGGGGTTGACTCGACTCTATGGCCGTGTCTCTACTATCCGCCTCTCCCGAAGTGCTTCGGGATATCGTTCTGCATGCCGTCGGTACCCCTGGACCTCCACGCGAGTGGTACACCCTCGTTCTGTGCTGCCAGACATTCCACCGTCAGCTGGATACCCCCGCTATACACGCTCTCCTGTTCGCCAAAAAGTTTCATGTGCCCGCGGACGCGCATCACCTCTTGCCTGCGCACGCGAAGACGGAAATGCGGCGCCGCTTTTTGGCGCTCAAGCTTTTCAAACGCGGGAGCGAGTCCTACGGGGACCTTGCATCTTTCACGGACGCGTTGTGGGTCGCATACGTTATGCTCAGGGCAGAAGAACCCCGTCGGATGAACGTGGACCAGCTGTTGTGGGCGGGGCTTCCAGACCTGCTGCTTCTGTTTCTGCAACAACGTTTAACTGACGGGGCGCAGCATGGATGGCCGATGTGCAACGAGACGAATTCACTGGTGATCGCCTTGGTGTGGCTGCTGTCTACTGAGGGCAAGTGCATTCCAGCCTTCAATATTCGAACTAACGCATTTTTCTGGCAGCGTCCGTCAGAGCGGAGTCCACAGCCACGCGCGAGTCGGTGATGGAGAGAATACGGCCTTACGTCTTGGCGGCTTTTCGGGTATGTACCTCCATTTATTCCCGCCGTTGAATTGACCTCGCCTCCGAAGTATCCGTTGTCAAGCGTCCAAGGAGAGTGCTTTCGCACGATCTCTGCCATGCCAGGAAATCTGGCAAATATTTCAGCGCATGGCGCTTACCCACCACCCTCCCTTCCTTCTCGAGAGGTCGAGTACTTCGGGACCCGGACAGTGCAACTTCCATCTGCACCGATTTATTCCATTCTTTGCTATTTTACGCGACTGGACACTCTAAAGCCGATGTTCCCCGCTCATTTATCTTCCGCCGCCCCAGCGCCGCGCAAAGCAGGTCCGCGCCGCGAGGACGTCGATCACTTCATTAACGAGTGCCAGACACGGTTTGAACCGTGGGACTTCGTTGGGGACTACCCGTCGGCCGACGATTCGTTGACCCGTTGCCTCAGAGGGTCCTACTTTCCTGGATCACTTTCAGGCAGTTGGCAAGGCTCGTCCATCGTCCGTTTTCTCTCTCGTTTGTTTCGATGCTACCGCAACTGACGTGGAATCCTCCCAGGTACCATGTCTCAACCAATATAAACACTGGTTGAACGAGCCTGAGGTGCCGGAGAGCATGGACGTATTCTGTAGACAACCGCTATATATCACACTCCAAGAGTATGTATGTTACGCAGAAAAGCCAACTCTGAACGGCCTCGAAATCGGCTGCCCGAAAGGAATTGATGCACGGTTTCCCTCTTCGTGGGTGGAAAAGGAAGTGAGTGCCTCTTTGAATTGTATGCTAACATGCTGACCGTCATTCAGGGTGGGTTAGAAGTCTCTGACGAGTCCAATAGCTGCACCCGGTTTTACGAGAAGGCCAACAAGAACTCAGCGCATCTCAAGACTGCGGTGGATGTGATTGTTGTGGGGCAGGTAAGTTACTTTGGCTTGTTGGACAGGAAAGTAAAACTGATTCACCTCATAGACGGACGATCAATACGCTGCCGCGTGGGGAGCATTCAAGATCACCGGACGTGTTCGATTGACCGACGGAATGATAGTACTTCGACGGGAATCCGCAAGTGTCTCCCTTTTCCCTGCCACGTCTCTACTCACGGAAAATAATTAGGTCGCTGGTTTGGGTACCACATTACTGCGAGGACATAGTGGGTTTCTTCACATCACCGTTCCCCGATTCCGCTGAACGTGTCTACCCTGACAGTGACTTCCTTCCAAAACTTTGCTGGCAGATATAGAGCCATACCGACAGGGTACGACTCGGAGCCGGCAGAGTGGGAAGCAGCATTTAGCCTATGCAAGACGGAAGACGGAGGAGTACACCTATAGTAAGTAATAGCGGGCGATCTGTAGCTACTAGACGTACCATAATCCCTATTAGCTTCATGCAGCGTAACGAATATTATATCTTCAGTAATAAATTGGGCTACAAAAACATTGTGTGCATGATTCTTCATTCGAAATTCTCGTGTCTTCACTGGATACTATTTTTGGTACGCGTCGACGCCAACGCATTGAATGGCGCGTCGCAGCACGTGACCGCTTTCTGGCACAAAGAGAAATTAGAAGGGCTCCGCCTGTAAGCGCCTATACAGTCCACCTGCAGAGGGCTTCTGTAGCTTTTATCGGCATTATTCCTAGGCATTCGAGGACGGTGGCCAGATTGAGTGGCCCGCGGTCTTGAAATTGCCAAATATAGAAAGGCGTATGTCAGCGGCATGGACGCAGTGCGGCAACATATCTGCTTGTCTCCTTCGCCCATCTCCACCATCTACAGAGGATCGATGACCGGTCTCGATACGATACCCCATGAAATTCTTGAGCGCATCGCGTTCATCTCCGCTACAGACACCCTCGTGGGACCTCCGTCCAGCCTGGTGACGTTGCTAGCAGCCAATCGCCATATCCATGCGCGGCTTTCATTCGCCTCCAACCAGTATCTGTACGCCAGGATATTTTCTGCCAAATTCGACGTCGGCGAATCGTCCCGCCGGTTCATCGATCCATCCTCCCCCACAGTCCTGGCACACGAGCTTATCCACCGATTCCGTGTCCTCAACAGAATCCGGGCGAGGATAGACTCTGGCGCAAGGCCTGGGTCCGCGGACGATGGGGACTCCGTGCATGAACTGCTCTTCCATGCGTATCTCATGATGCTCGAGAATGCGGGGAAAAACGAGCGGCAGCTTCGCGATTATGCAAGGATGGGCGACTGGCTACGGGGGTACTTGTTCGATGAGCACTTGCCCTCGCGGCCAAGACTTCTACACCAAGTTGACTGGCCCCCGCACAACGACCACACATCGCTTGCAATGTGGTTATTCTGGTTTCTTCTTCGGCCAGGCAAGTGGGTACCCGGATCCGAGTCTCACATGATTGACGATTTCTCTAGACGACTATGAAATCGACGATGACTCGACCTGGAATGTGTTGAATGTATTAAAGGTCTATGCGTTGGGAGCCCACAAAGTGCGTCGTGGCTCCGCTGTCCGGATTTCCGCACTAACCGAGTTCAGTACCCGTTGACAGATCCTTCTTGGGTCGATTTTCGGCCAGATTCGCCCCAGCCTCCGACTCATACTGTCCATTATTCCGGAGAGCATCAGCTCAAAACACCCCCTCTGGCTACTCCCGCGATACTTTCATTTCTCACCCTTGTGAACCTCAAGGCAAAGCTTATCGACTTTTCCTCGCATCTCGAAGTGCCAACGAAACCGGATAGCAACGAGTGGGAATATGAGCTGGGGCGTTGTCTCAGTCTCAGCAGACCTGAATTCGACCACGGCCTAACGGAATCTTTCCGACCCGGCAGGTAGGGATAAATCTCGGCGGCGTTCTATGTTCTCGATTCTATTCTAATCGCTTGTGCCTTTTATTCCTCTAGTGTCGAAGGCACATGGGAAGGTATATTCACGGTGCGCACAATTACCTATCGCTCAATGCGCTATGGTCCTCATTGGTTTCAGTACACCGAGTTCACTGCATATGCCGCGCTTTTACAAGGAGCACCACCTCCCATTCTCCAGAAAAGTGTCATTGTTCGACACCGGCAGACGTGGAAGCTTCGCGAGCACCACTTTGTCGTGGGCACGGGACCGGTCGTCGATGTACCCCCTGATGCTGTTCCATTATCTGCTGGCGACCCTCTCCGGGCATATTTCCCCACTGGGACAAGCATAGTTGAAACGCGCGACGGACTGGAGATCCGCGATCCTAATCGACCGACAGAATTGCGATACTACCGGCCGGCACACTTGCCAACCACAAATACGCTGGACGACGACAGTGAGGCTACCGCCCTGGTCCAAGACATCATAATCACGGGCGAGGTGTGTCCATTCCATGGTTGCATTTTCTCCCGCTCGTCGTTAACAACAATCAGGGACATTCGGCATGGGGTGCGTTTGTATACGGTGTGCCGCCCTGATTACTCACAATAAACCGAAGGCCAATTCAACCTTGTCGGTCGGGGTATCGAAGTTGTTTATTTACCGTGATTTACGTTAATCATATCCTCTAGTCCGACCATGCGATGGGTTCATCAGCCTGTGTAAGGAATATGTACGTGCTTCTTTTTCTCCCACTCCAACAACCCTCTTCCTTGCCCTCCCATTTTGCATCCTCTTATCGCCGATCCGCTCCAACCCCGCTCCTTATCATCCTTATTCTCAACCAGGTGGACCACGACCGCGGGAAATGGATATACCGCGGATATCTTGTTGGCAATATCAATAGCAACTTGGCGGGACGCTGGCGCGACACGCTCAGTCCTGCTAATGTTGCTGGATACGAAGGGTGCTTTCTCATGACTAGGCGCCGCTAACGACAACTGGCTAACGACAAGTTGACTTTTGTGGTCCACGCACGCCGCAACCGGCTCTCGCTATGTCTTCTCCGGGTGTGCGACGTTCTATGGATGATTCACTGGGCAGGTACAATTTTAGGGCTCTCGGGATATCACACACACGAGAAATTCACTGCGTCGTTTAATTTAATCATGAGCTCGGGGCAATGTCTGTACGAGAATTGGTGATATATTCCTGGGGTCCCGTTGAAAGAGAAGTCGCAGTCGTGGTCGTGAGTCGTTAAACGATCGTGACAGTCAAGAGCACCGTTGTGCCATCGGTCGCGATACCTATAGGGGTTGAGATAGGATCAAGAGGTTTGAGCAAAGAGGGCCCACCATGGTTCACTCTAAATGCTCGGACGGCATTTAGTGCAAGTCGCATGTTGAATCCGAAGGAAAGTGTGTTGCGCTCACCCAGTAGATCCTGCGGGGAGCAGACCAGTTAAGTTCTGCGCAATGGTGGAATATGTGACGTCTTCATGAGATGTTACACCGACGGCGCTGGTGACTAGTTTGTTGCGGCCTGGAATAAGTGAGTTCGCCGGACAATGAACATGAGAAGAAACTACGGACCCTCGTCGTAACCGTCCGGAATGATGGTGTGCCCGTCGAAAACATCCTGTGTGCAGGGTCTAACTCAATAACGCAGTTACTTTTGGAGCTCGGCGTACCTCCTCTTGCGAGACACTGGCAGCAGGAAGTCATCCCAAACGACTGTAATGCGGAGTGAGACTCACGCTAGAAATAACGCGCCACTGTTGGCAACCGTTCCATTCTGTCGGAATACCCTGCATAATGTTCGAGGGCCTGGATCGTTCAAAGCGTCCAGGCTCACCTGAAATGGTTGCCTATGCATTTTTAAGATCCCGTGCAATGTATCCCTTTTTGCATAAAGCGCTTACCTCCGACCAAGCTCTCTAGGCAAGTGCCTAGATCGTCGTCACCATAATCCTGGCGCAGCTCCATCTGAATTTAATTGAGAGGTCACGTAAATTAACTGACGATAGCAGGGATTACGAACAGTCTGGTTGACCCAGCCGTTACCATCACCCAGGTTTGCGGATTGAGGGTCACCTCAAATAAACTGTTCAGTCAAACTCCGGTCTGTTTGAATACAGAGACGAACCGAGATGAATTGTGAGACATTCGAACGAGCTGGAGAGGGTGATGCTTCGGTAAAACTGGATGATACCTACTCACAACCCTATGGCCTGCGCATAGTGCAAAATTCCCTCGTCCGTCAAAACTTGAGGGGAGCTTAATCCGGAGATGATGACCTGGTGATCTATTCAGCTCAAGATTGGTTGCGAAAACAGAAACACATGCATTAAGAGGCTCGCCGCCTCCACCTCCGGCTGTGGGAACGGTTCAACTTCATCCGCGGGAATGAAGGTGTCAGGCGAACCGTTGTCGAGCATTGCTCCCCCGTTTTTCGTGGGGTCATAGAACGCGACGCGAGGGCTGAAAACCGCGGAAATGACCTGGAGAGCGAATGGGATGAGGCCGAATCCTAGCATTGGGGTGAGGGGAGGGGTGACTCGGAAGCCTGGCGTTTCGGATGGGTCTTTATAGACGCGGCTTGCTCCTGCACGCCGCACGCACCCAAATCGTATTCGTCAGGATTGGTGCGAGTACTTAGTGGACTGTAGAGGATGGCCTGAGGTGCGCGGATATGTCAACCTTCGACATCTGACGGCGATTCTGATCCAACTGTCGGTAGTGTTCGGATCTAACCGATAGCGGAGAAACGTGCAGCACTTCACATGAGCTTCAAGAAGAATGAGAGTCATTCTATGGCAGGAATTTACGAGACAATTTTGATGATAAAAAACCAGCCTTTCCTCTCCCTTTCTCCTTGCCCTGAACAATTTCGGATTCGTGTTCACGCGAGCGCGCCAGAATCAGATGGACATCATGGAGCGTCGCATGTGCTTCTCGATTGCCAGATCCGTTAAAACCGTCTTCTCTCTACAATGTCTTCGGTCTCGATGGAGAATTTTGACTCTCTGACACTTGTCAATTAAGTAGGCTTTAAGTCCGTTTAAGTAAACCTCTCACAGGTGCGCGAAGCGATGAAAAATTTTGCCGGCGAGCCGCGTTTCAACTAGAAGTTGAGATGCATTCATGGGGCATTACCGACTGGAACTGCACAGTGAACCTGGTTTCGGTGATTCCGAAGCCTTCGGACCGAGAAGCCGAAACAGACTGTCAGCTAACTAGGTTACCATATCCGGAAATATCGCCGAATGCCGGCTCGGAAGTTGCTCTTTTCCTGGGAAATGTAACATCCATCGAGTTATGCTAGCTGGAAGAAAAAACGGGCTAATAAATTGCTTCCAGGAGACTTCCGGGCTTGAAAATAGGAGTTGTTTGTTGAGGCTGTGTCGGGCGCTTTCCTTTGTTGTGGAATGATTCTTTGCCATCACCGTGACTTCCGTTGATGTGACAGACTAGTAAGTTCGCCACGACTCACTCGGTGCGTCCTTCGCGCTTCCTTGGTCTGCTCTTTCCACTTCAAATCCTTTCCCCGTCACTCATACACGCTTTTACCTGCCCTAGATCCATCTTCTGCGGCTGTATATCTGTACCACTGCCACGAAGTGCATGCGGTGCATCGTATCGGCTAACGGTATCTAAATTCGTGCCACCTTCAATCCAGGTCTGTGAGTGGATTGGAGCGGTGGAACGAGATAACTCACACTTCTTCCCAGCCCCTCATCGATCTTGTTTCCCATTTACTGTGGCTTCTTTGCTCAGAGCATGACAGAATCGCCAGACGAAGGAGCCTCAAATGGCGACATTTCTGACGACGGTGGCCGTGCGGTCGCAACTAACAATAACAGTGCTGCGACTGCAGACTCGGCCTGGACCTCACGGCGAGGAAAGGCTCGATGCGATTCCTGTCGCCTGCGCAATCTGAAGGTCGGTCCTGCTAAAGAATACAAATATTTATCCCTTACCCAAAGCGGAACAGTGCGATCGTATCTTGCCTACGTGCAATCAGTGCCGATGGACACCCGTCACTGACTGTACATATACGCCTTTACCTACGCCGGGTGCGTCGCCACTGCGCTGAAAATAATCTTCTCCATTAACGATAACTCCACTCAGCTCATAGAGGGGTTCCTCGTTGTGATCGGTTCGTTCCTGGCCCTGTCATTTTATTTGGCTCATATTTGGTTCTGCAGGTGCCGCGAGTCAAATTTAAAGGTTCGTTGAATCTTAGTGGCTCAGAGCGATAGTTAACTCCTGGTGAAATCCAGTGCGACAGAGCAGCTCCAGTATGCCAATATTGTCGTGAGGGCAACGTAACCGATTGCCGCTACACTCCAAAGAAACGCGCCCGGCCTCCCGTTGACCAATCGCAGGCGTCGTCGTCGTCCCGCATCCCCTATAACACACAGGCACAGACAGCTTCGTTCATGTTCACGAATATTTCTGGACCGGTGGAGACTCTCCCTTCTTATAATCGTCCATTTGTCAACGAAAACATCTCGTCCGCCTCCAGATCCGACTCAAGAGCGATGGACGTTGATAGGTCCATTCCATCGTATCCACACAGAGGCGCGTTTGCCGAAGGACCGCCCCTCGCTCTGCTGCCTGCGCCGGCTGCTCCGAGTTCATTTCCCCCACAGCAGCCTTTCATCTCGCACTCATTCCCTGATCTCACTCAAAATTCTCGAATCAGGCCGTGGTCGCATCCATCCTTCGCTCCTCTCCCCGGGCCTGTCTTGCAATCCATAGGCGGTACTCAAAGCTCTGAAATGCCCAGTCGGGAGGAGTTCGACCAGACTCTCGAGGAATTCTTTTCCAGGCTCACGCCGGACCTCCGAGAGACGGCGTCTCTGCTACCGGAGACATACGCGACCCTTGCGAACTGTCTTTCGAAGAACAATATTACGAGACTGTCCCCGAGGTTCCGGGCTTGGGCGACATGCCATCGCCTTTCATCTGGGTCGGACAAGCTCAATCTTATCGTCGCTCCGCGGGATCCCTTTTTCCAGGCCTCGCCGGAGGACCAACTGCGGATGCTCAAAGAGTATCGTTCTTCGCTCGACCGTCCTTCGGCAAGCCAGAAATCGGACAAGGATAGCGTGTTGGCCATGGACGGACAACAATTTGAACGCCTTCCAGTTCAGCCGCAAATCTACGATTGTCTTGTCTACGCCCACCGTGGTCACGCATCGTCCGTTGCAGTAATGATGGAAATTCGCAGAATGAACATTGTAGGTTTCGTTGCTTCCTTCCTCCACATTCAATCAAAATTAATGTATTGTATGCAGGCGTCTATTACATGGCCAATGGCGCAGATGTTTATCGATCTTTGTCCTCTATGCAACATTGCTGATAAAGCTACAAAAAGTGCGGCGGCGAACATAGGGGCCGCTTCTAGGTAAGTATGGATACAGTTGAGGGGTCGACGAGTATTAGGTATTATGTAGTGTTGTGATTTTTCCTCGTAATGTGGAAGTTTTCGTTTTTTGTAAGCGGTCCGACATTCGTGACTGACGATACTTGAATCGTGATTAGGTGTTGAGCTTTTTGGAGTCGTGGCGTAGCAAGATCTCGTCCTTGTCGTGTTGTGAGTGAATGAGACATCCAGCGGTTCTATGATCATCAACATCGTCAACTTTAGCTGGCGGCTACGAATACTGGCAGGAGACAATACCTTTGTCATCTTTTTTTACAAGTGCTGCACAGAACATCAGTGCGACATTGCTTCGCCACATTTAAGCCGGCTGGCTGGCACTGGGAGTGTGCACCAGGATGCATTGGACAGGCGGACAGCTTCGAGTACCAGTACCTGCCGCAGGCTGGACACCGAAACTGTTGTAGGAGGCACATTCCGGTAGGCACTTTTGGAATACACTCCACCGTCTCCGCGCATATCTTATGTATTCCTCCAACAGAGCCATGGGCGTCTCAGCAACTGTATGAAGACAGCGGGCATCGAAATTCAGTAGCGCCTGTGCCGCAAAACGGAAAAATCAGGCCAAGGGCAAAACTGTCCCCGCCATGCTAGACACGCGCCTTACAATAAGCGACCCGCAAGAATGGCCTATAGCAGCGAAGCGATGGATCCGCCCCTATTTGGCAAAAACACAGAATGATTGATAGAATCAATCATCCGATCGGGGCGCAAACATCGCCACACAGATTCAAGGTTTCTGTGGGCGTAAGTGGGCGTAAGTGGGCGGTTATGCCATTCTCCGGGGACATTACTGCCTTTATCGGTGCGTGCGCGCATTCCCTCCTAGAAATGTTCATTGACAATTCCAACACGTCAGGACGGGTCCCACCCCAAAAACAAGGCACAACTGGCGCTATGCTCGTTTTATGGAATTACAAGGTGCCTAACTCGTAATCCGTCTAGATTACGGCTAAAAAGCAGCCTCTACCCAATTTCACCCTTGAAAAGTACCATAAACTCATCGTTGTCAACGCGATCGGATTAGATAACCCCCAGGATGAGGAGGACAACACGCTCACGTATCTGTATCTGGAAAAGATTGTGCGCCCATTGCATTCTGGAATACAGCCACCTGCTTACACTTCACCAGCAACTTCTCCTTAACACTATAGATTTTGAGCATAGCGACATGTCGGCCTACCTCCTCGACCGGCCAACTGGACCACGTCTCATTCAAAGGGCAAGAGACCACTATCGCATCCCCTGTGACTTTCTATGGGCTCCGCGGGTTGACATGAGAGAACTCGAGCCAACCTCTTTGTGCGCTTTGAATCACGGATACGGTCAGGGGATCTGGCGGGGCCAAGAGGTCGATTTTCAGATTGCATGCGACGGTGCGTTTGTTGGTGGTATGTTAAAAACACATGTTCAACCATGGCCGATAGATCTGGCACTGAGAGCCATGGAGCGCGAGACTAGAGGTTTAAAGGCACTCCGCGGCATGGATCTCACCTATGAACTCGTTGCCCATATTTTTATGGGTGATATCCTGTATGGAGTTATGACCGAGTCTTCCCGCTCAGTGCGACCTCTCCGACAGGTAAGCCACTGTTATTTCACGCTGTTGTTTAGTCTTAGTTTTTAAAACTGTGTACAGACTGATCGTGCTGCTGTCTTCGCTGCTTTTGCCAAGCTGGAGAGAGCCTCCATACTGCACATAGGAATAATAGACGACCAGCGCATCGTGATGGATAAGGGTCGGGTTCGTCTTCTGGACATCCATGACATCAGGGTCTACGCCCCCCATCAGCGAAAACAACTCGAAGAGGACGCACAGAGAATCCACTGGGAAAGGCTCAATCACCTGTTCAAATACATGGGGCCGTCATGCGGATTTCCCGCACGATTCTGGAAGCCAGACACCACGATCCTTGCCAAGATCCCCACGCCCGAAAGACTCCTTGTTATCAGGGGGCTCGATCTGCGGCCACCGCTCCTTGTGGAAGACGAGAGAACCAATCGCACTCGTCACCGTAAGGAAGCATCCAAAAGAACTCGGGGACAGGCCAAGACCAGTAATATCGGGACGATACCGCCAACCGCGAAGCAAAGTTCGAAAGCGTTGGGCCTTGTTCTTTCGAACCTGTCCCGTAGCATCGAGAAGGACGCACCACCTGCATATACTGAACTCCCTGTGCCTCACGGACGGATACACTCCCGCCTCCTTATGTTAGCTCCCGACCAAGAGGATACCTTTGGTGCCTCGATAGTCGAAGTGGAGTAATAGTGTTCAACCCTCTTATGTTTACCTTGGTTCTCCATTTATAACGCCCTTCCACTGTATCTATATTGCATGTCTCCTTGTCTTCATTTGGACTTCCCTGGGCTTCTTGCACATCTAGATCACTTACACCTATCTCTTATTTTACATCAGCACATACTTCGCGCACTGCTTTCCGTACAATGAGTTGAATCACAATTGTTGTTTCGGTATGTACAAGGATACTAGGGATACATTGAAGATACAGCGGTAGAGTATGAGATACAGATAATGGGCTTTAGTATTGTTGGGTGTGATTTGCAATGTATCGGTATCACCTGTATAGATCAACTGTCGTACCAAGTAAAGCAAACAAGAAAGGAACACACAGGAGAGATGCAGCTCATCCTTTTTCACAGAGTAGAACAACATGTCCCGCGTTTTTGCTGCGCTTGAGAGACTGATTATGCAGAGACTAGAACCGTAACCGGCAGGATCTTTGAATGAGTGTCAAAGTGTATGGATTCGAAAAAGAAAAACCGCGCACATTATTATCGTCTACAGTTGGGGCAGGATATAGGTTTCGGTGGACCATCGTTGAATATACGCGTGGGACAGGGAACATATGCATATCTCGGGCTGCAGGTAAACGTCTTGACCCAGTGTAGCGTCCTACATGACGGACAGACGGCCTTGTTAAAAATGCACATGATCAGGGACGCAAAAAAAATGAGTGGAGGACGGGGAATATCGTTTCCATCCGTGCGCAGAGCACTTATACCGATGAGTCTTTTACCTTCGTTTGAGAGGCTCTGCGCATATTGACCGAGTTCAAGTGGACGCAAGTAGGTTATAGTCGAACAGGGTCGTTCTCAGCTTGGTATGTGTGACGCCGATTTTATTTTGACCAAATAGAGAAGAGGACACGCGGCCGCTTTGTATAGCCTGGTGTTCCTGGTGTTGGCCTGGTGGTTACCGACGTACCGTATAGCTTGCTGTTGATCATTGGGTCGAAATTAAGCCAGCATAAAATGTTACGGTACAGATTGGGTTGAGATGCATTGCCTCAGGTTCCAGGGTCTACAGCGAGAGCCCGCGAGTACGCAGCGGTCTCTCTCAGCCTCCGGGATCCAAGCTGATGATAGTGTGGCGCAGTCGTGGGTGCAAGATTGATGGTGAAACAACAGAGGAAACATCGAGTCATAGGACAGGCGAACAGACAGGGTCTCTTCGAACTACTCCTGGCAGCAGTAGGGTGCCTCAGCGGGTTGCAGCGCGCATGCCTTACGGATGGTCGGAGTTGGGGGAGAAACTGTCAAACTGAGACGATTGTTGACATCTGCTTGACCTGGTTTGACAATCACCGGATCTTGTGCTTCGGATTCTAACAACGACTCGAGCCTCATGGGCGCTAAAGAACCCTTCTTGGACTGTCCGTCGCTTCTATATGCCGACCGACGTCGTAAGCCTCCGGCGTCAAAGACAGAACGTCACACTCTATGTTGGGAGCGACAATGACTGGGAAGGCCGACTGTTTTGTTTTGAGCGAGCCCCCCATTCTCTTGTCATCCAAACGCCGGAATTGAAGCTTCCGGGCTACATAGAATTCGGCATCGATCCCGAAGCAGATAACCTCTACATGACAACTTTCTACCAGGATCTTGGCAAGATAGCGGTGCGCCCGCTCACGTCCACTCGTTGGCTTTGACTTGCTCATGCACAGGCTAGAACCTCGTGAAGACTATCGAGTTTGGCCGAACCAATTGGGCTTACCTTGTTACTCGCAAAGACGGAAGTTATCGTCTTCACTACAAAGAAAAGCCGATACTGCCAATCTCTTGTTCGCCGTGGGCACCGCTGGTATTTTCCCCTCACATTGGTTGTCCTCATATCTAATTTTTGGCTAGATCCCGGAGGAAGATATCGTTTACACCAAATACATTAACGCGGAGGACCGAGAAGCATTGTGGAACGGTAGAACAGGTGAAAGATAATCCTCCGTGTGACCGCGAGACAATCGCTCACCATTTCTTAGTCGATTGCACAATTGGGTGGAACGACCGATGGCGGGAGTTTGTGGACTTTCAAATGAGAGGTCCGTCATTGTTTACTCTTTTTCATTGGATCAATTAACTTTCTCAAAGGACACCGGCTGCTCAATGGTCTGGGCGTGACGTTTGAAGGTTGGTATCATATATTTCCCACTTCCTGCGAATTAGTGAATGATTGTAACCATCATAGTCCTTGGTCACATCGTGCGGAATGGAGAAATAATCGGACTCATGATGGTACGAGCTTTCTCTCTGTCTCTTCTCTTTCTCTCACTCGCTCTCTCACAACTACCGCAAATGTGCAGGAGCACGCGGGCGATGAACGACGAGTGGAGTACAGAGACCGATCCGCTGTCTATGCTGCCGTCGCGAAGGTTCAAAGCAAGGGACTCATAATTCGGGTTCACGAGTGCAACATCTGCATTCATCGGGGGAAAGTCCGGCTTCTTGATGCCCAAACCGTGAAGAAATTCTCGGAGGTCACAGATGTTGACGATGCTGTTACGAAATGTGGGACATACATAGCTCACCCATCTGACAGCCGCACTAAATTTCCGTAGTTCACTGGCAGGCCCTTTCCACCCTCTTTGATGAGTTGCGACAGCACCCAAACCCAATACCTCTTCTGCGCTGTATCCAGAACGATGCTGTCCCATTCATCCCAAATCCTTCGCCCGAGAAGCCTCTAATCACAGACTTCTTCTTCCGCCTTGTCGTCCACATAACGGAGTTGTATCCAAAAGATTCCCAAGACGATTTCATTGCATCGGCGCCGTCACGGAAAATTCGCTCTCGTCTACATGTGTCTGTGCATCCGTATACCCGCCGCAATCTTATGTTATCTGCAGATTCCGGTGGCTAAGATGGACGGGTAACCTCTGTAGTACATTGTATCTACTGCTGCAGACTATTTATTTATTCAGGAAAACATTCGTCCTGCAAGTATTGCGGCGGAACGACTGGTGGTTCAGTTTCACCGTTTCAACTTCAAGTTATGTAAGCCGTTGTGCGAGGATGGGTTCGATTTATAGAGATGGCGTGTAGTTTGAGTTACAATGTAATAGGAATATAGGTCGCGTACAGTATTACAGATTACGGTTACAAAGCTGTCTGTGGTGGTTTACATTTCCTGGAAATACAGCGGTGTGGTTGCGATACAGCGGTCGTTTAAAACATGCAAGAAACAGAGTGAGAGAGTCCGAGTCTGGGTTGATTCGCAGGCGATTATGTTGAGAGGATTATATTGGCTCTGCTGATGCTTCTAGCTGGCTATGTGACGGATCAGGACTGCATGGCGAAGAAGAATGAAGGAATTTGATCATACTGGAATTTGATGATACCGGATAGCATGCGGTGCAAAGGGCCGAAACGAACGCCGAGGAAATTGAGACTCGGCTCAAGGCGCCTGCGCAGTGAGAGATTATGGGGGCTTGATTAGAAGATGATATTTTATGAGAGGCAAGACGTGGTCCGATGGCGTCCTGCCAAAAAAAAATCAGTTCTTCGTCGCTGAAGTAGAGGCGGACCGACGTTTTAATATCTCCTAGTACAGCTCGGGCAGTATTGTGTTACTTCAGATCCTTGACCCATGTCCAAGGTGGATCTGGGGCAGTTGACTCCAAGTTGAAGCTGGCAGGGCCGCACAACGAGGGTCCAGATTCCGTGTTTGGGGCAACGCAACCGTCTAAGAAGGCACATCGAGACCGAGCACGGAAACGCTGAGAGGATAAACTCATCCAGGGACGCACCCGGGGAATTTATACAAGGGATGGTCTTGACGCCGTCGCGTTTTGGGTCCTGAGTTTACAACGGATCTGGTTTCCCCAAACTTGAATCAAAAATTGAGCGGGTGGCTGCGTGTAGCTCAGACTCACTACATCGACGGCGATAAACGCGCTGGACCTCTTGACACAGCATCCTCGACCCTTTGCGAAAAAAAACATAGGCAACCGCGGGGAAACCGAGTTAGGCAATTGATGGAGAAGTGGATCAGGTGTAGGTAAGCGACCCGTGCTTCTCGTCCTGTCTCCGTTCCCGTCCCTCTGACACTGCTCGTTGTAGAGCCTCCACCGCGATGATTTGATAGCACACCCACCGACGATGAAGGAATACGGATCCATTGATTACATCAGGTGATATTCCACAGACCTTTGGCGGAAATCATTCACTGACTGTGACGGTGGGCGTCTAACCTGATTCCCTCATCCAGCGGCCTCAATGAAGCATACGGTGAAGCAGTTTCGTCGTCGAATTTGCTCTCAATGTCCTAATCCTGGATCTAAGGGCGATTTTACGTCCTCCAGCAATCAACGCCCACGGGAGACCAACTGATCGTGATTCAGGCAAGCCCGTCGACACTGTTCCGAGCTCGACTGTTCAACTGAGGATAGGCCTCCGCTGTTGTTCCGGAATCACACATGGAAATCGAAGTTGCAATGAGATGCTTCCCGGAGTGGGACAGGGAATTCGATTAGTAAACCCGACTTCTTCTCGCCTGCGCTCTCTTGCTCATAACACGTTCGCAGCGGTCTTCAGATAATTGTATTCGGTCATCATAAAAACCTGGCGCAAACTGACCGCTCCGGATTTCATAGCAAACACTACTTCCGACGATAAAATTCGGTCGCACCAACTGGGCGCACCTGGTCGGCAGCGACAATAATTATCGCATCGTTCAGAAAAATCAGGAGCTGTATGCTATTCAAAATCTTCTATAAGCAGTCTATAGACACAACCATGCTTTCGTTCCCAGGCCGATCGTCACTGAAATCCCATGGTGCCCTCTCATCGACGAGTGCGACGTCGAAATCACTAGCTTTTTATACGCATCAGACCGTCAAGGGATTTGGAACGGCATGGACGTTGACCTATTCGTGGCGTGGGACGAATCCACCATGCATTATCTCCAGAAGATGATGGCCGCGTATAGGTTACTCATGGAACGGAATCTCGAGCACCTAGCGTACCCCGCTATAGGGCACGTCGTTCGCCATGGGACAGCTGAAATCTGCGCGCTCATGACTGAGCCCGCATTTGGTCGCATTGTTGAACACTCGGACAAGAGCAAGGTTGGTTGGATTCCGCCTAGAAAGCGCTGATGCTTACGGTCACATTGTTTGAACAGGTGTACAAGGCTATTGCTCAAATTGAGCGGGCTGGACTCCTGTTCACGGGTATTCACGCGTCAAACATCATGATCACCGATGACGGGCAGGTGCGCCTGATCGTGCAAGGGCTCTGCGCGCTTATGCATCAGCCAACGGACGCCGTTGAGCGAGCGAAGGAAGTGGAAGAATGGCATTGGAAGCGCCTGGAATCGCTCTTCAAGGAGCTGGAGCTCGGTCCGAATCTCATTCCCCCGCCGCGCAAACAGAAGCGAGACCTTCTCCCCCTTCCCCACTTCCCGGCTCCTCGGCACGGGCCAATATTCAACTTATATATGGTGTTTGTGCACCACCGGCAGGACCTCGAAGAAAAGGAGGACGTCAAGTCGATGGCGGTCGAGCGCTCTCATGGTCGTCCCCGCGCCGACGACAGAGGGATTATAGAGGTATTGGTTCTCGACTCGCCGGTCAGCGCACGGTCATTGCGAGCGCCAAGAACACGACTCCTTGCTCGTGCACCGGCGCCGTATCGTAAACCGGACAAACTTTTGCAAGAGCTGCTTCGAATCCAGGCTTGGCAGCAGCGAGGGAAAGCAGTGGGACTATGACAGGTTTCGTACGAATTATTTTCGCGTCCGAGTTGATACCCAGAAAGTAGATCAGAGTATCTATGCAAAGTGTTAGCAGTTCTTTGTTCTTGTACATTAAACCATTTTTCAAAGTAGCACTGTCCGGTGTCTCCCTTCCATCCTCAGACGGCATCCTCTAGGCAAGGTCATAGCTTCGTCGGTCATCACATTGATTCATTCTCGACTAGTCAGTGCAGTGACCGAGAGAGCCATGCCCGCCAGGTCCGAAGGTGGTCTGAGAATAGGCCAATGGCGGTCAGAGCCTCAGAATCCGTGAGGTTGGCAGCTGTTCTTTGACGTGTTGAACCACCGATCAACGCTCAATTGAAAACGCGGATCCCGTTATATTGATGTTCCGTTTCGGGGATCACCCTTTGTGCTCTGGTTGAACGTCAGAGTAGCGGAGCAGGCAAGCGCCGACCACGCTCGGGGGGCAACACATGATGTCTTGTACGGCTCCAGGTGAATTGATTGGGGCTATCGCTATGTCGCTCAGTGATCGTTGGAAATATCCCAATCGGTCGATGTTCAGACTGGGTCAGTTCCGTTTTAAAACGCTCCGATTGCGTACTCACCCTAGCGGCAATCTTGTCAACTTGTCTGGCGCCTACGGGGTATAATCCGGGAATCTACAGGAGGACATGGAGATGGTTGTGGACAGATTTTCAGTGGGTCCAGTGGTTCGGCAGGATCTCGTTGTCGAACACCTGCCGTTATTGCCTGTACTGGTGAGTCCCGCGGCGAGCGTGTGTACCGGCACAGCCGGATAGGTCCTGTACACTGCAGTCTGGTCATATTTCGCGGCCATTATCTTTCCGGGTACGCCGAGCAGGACCTTGTTTCAGGCCTTTGAAGAGTCCTGATCTCAGAATAAGGTTTGGGACGGGGAGGAATTGAAGGCCGAGGCCGACGGCGCACAAGTGCAAGTGCAGTGCGGGAGAGTGGTGCTGATTTGTTTCTGTGGGTCCTAGATGGCGGAAAGTTCCAGATGACGTTTCGACGGCGGTAAAAACCGAAATCCGTCGGCGCTTGATTGGGGCTTTCTCGACGACATGGCGCGCGGGCGCTGATAAGCTGAGATGAGACCACCCGACGGCGGTTGTTCGGCGGGTTGTAATTCGCGGAATGTGTGGCGTGCGTGGGTCCAGGAGATCCTGGAAATAGTCTAATTATATAAGTATTACATCTCAGACGAGCTGAAACGCGCTGCAGACAGGCTCTGATACGAGTCGTCTCATCGACAACAAATTGCAAGCCGCATGGATCCTTGAAGTAGGAGTGAGGCCAACTCAACTTGAACGTTGACGACTTTCGCAGGAAACATTGACTAAACCAAGGGGACGAAGTTAGAATATTTCTGCAGACCAGTGTGTACACTATCGTTTTCTCAAAACGGCTTCAAAAGAAAAGCCAACTTGAACATCATCGGGGAATACCGCATCGGATCAGGACGGAGTTAACCGGGCGTGCTTCGGATCGCGATTCACGGCATCCATTTGGGCGATGTGTCACGAAACACGCCTTGTGATCACTCCTCTCACTGTCGTCCACGACCGTCCTCCTCGTTGTCCTCGCACACGCACACAAACACGATGGTCTTATTTATCGCAGCTGCAGTCCTGCCGCTCTTGGCCCTCCTTGTTGGCTCTACACCGAACCCCTCACGGAGTTACTCTCTATGGTCTCGCGATGACCCCCAGTTCCCGGCCTCACCGCCTTCATGCGGTCTATGCGCACAGGCAAGTACACTTTCCACCCAATCCTGTATACCTCCGAGCGGCCTGGGACATTGCCCCCCCCCCTGATTCCTTCTCAAAAAAATGCCTTGATCGCATACGCTCCAGTTTCTGATTTTTTCACCACAGAACTATAACGACATTCAGCTCTGTATGACCCTGGTACCAGTCGTCGCAAACTTTAGCGAGGTATGTCGATCATGCAGCTGCCAGTCGTAGTCACACTGACTGAAGTCCATCAGGTCATCTCCAATCCTGGAAGCTTCGTGGACGTTCTGACCTGCGCCTGCTCAAGCACTTTCAATGCCACATTCCGTGCGTCTTGTATTCTACCATCTCAATTCCATGTACTCAATAATTTCTTTCCATTCCAGCGCAATGCGTTGACTGGTGAGTCGTCGCTCATTTTTTGCTTCCTCTGAATTCTTATGACATCTCAGCTTCCAGAACACCAACCAACAATCATTCCTGAACGAGTCTGACCCCGATGCCGTCCTTGCTGGGCTGACAAAGGTGTGCGCTTTTGAGCGTGCCGTCGGCGTCGGCAACAACGCCGTCGACTCGAGACCGCTCTTTGCCTCAACGCTCGGGGCCATGGTTCTGATGCTCGCGAGCGTGTGGTAATTATCGCGGAGGTATTGTTATTACGGAGAGGTTCCTTTTTCACGACCTGTAATGATTTGTGACGACCCTACAATGAATTCTCGTATTTGGGCCTCTGGACGGATTGCATCTCCTGTAGAAGTGGAAGTTGGAACCAGAACTGATTCCACGTCGTCGCGGTCTTGTCGTGCAAATGGAAGTTGAACGCCGTAACAGCGAATCAACGAGGGGGCACGTCCACGGGAATCTGGCCGGGTAGGTGCAGCGTTTACGGCTGCGTTAAAAACCTCGTCGCATAAATGTATTACCACCTGAGGTACTCCCCCTCCGCCCAGTTGTGATGCTGCCGGCGGTTGGACGAGCAGGGCCTGGAGGTGGCTTTCGATAGCGCGAAGGCTTCGATTTAGACCCGCCATTTATGTGAGGCTGACGACTGTCCCCAGGCATTGGCAAGCTCCGAGATAGCGCTTCGTCCCTCGGACGTGGAGTGCCTTCAGATGGGGCATATTAGAAGCGAGGTTCTGGTTCGTGGCTGGCTGTAGATGAAGTCGATGTCGAAGATTACACGTCAACGAGCCCGCGCAGCATTCTCGCGTTCGGTCGCCTGTGTTCTTCTCGAACGAAAGGAGGCATCCGGAATTACAGGCGAGTGCAGTTCTCGCCCGGCGTTTGCTAGGGGAAGGAAATGTACCGATTTGTAGAGTTCAGTGTTCTATGAGTGTAGTTCGTACCTGCTCATCTATCAAAGCCTCTTGAGTCCGTGCCGCCAAATTACTCGCGTGCGTCATAGGGTTCGCGCCAGCCTCAGGCTGAGAAGAGTCGTAGCCTAGTAGCCTTCGAAACTGGTCAACCGTCAACCTGCGCATTCATATAGGCACAGTCCTCAATACATAAGGCGCCAGAAGAGTGTTGGATGTGCCAATCAAGTGCCGATCTTCCAGGAAAGAACCAGTGAGGGATACGAGTAAGCACAGAGTGATCCGGAGTTCAGGCCCACAGTTTCAAAAATCCAACATGGTAGTCAAGAGCGGTATTGATACGTTGTAGCGTCTGTTAAGAGACTACATGTTGCGTCATGTAACTTCGTAAGCTTTCAGTTTGAGTTTTTGCACTCAATTATCGTGCACAATACGGTTCGGATAAGTCCTCGAGGCAGTTCGATTCAAATTCATTTTCGGTGACCGTATGCCAGTAATGCCAGCGACCAGGTCTCGATTGTCTTCCGGGCAAATCCCCTGTTGAGTCAGTCGAACAACCTCAAGGATCTCCCTGCTCTCAATGAGTCAGAGGGATACTTGACCAGAGCTGCTGCCACTGCCGGTGTACCTCAGACAACGTATATTGTACATTACATGTCTCGGTTGAACGTCTTCGATCGGAGGGATCAATGATGTTCAACTTTTATCGTTTGCTCGATCCCAACACGAACTATGTATGAGTACAGTATGGTACACGCGCGTGCAAATCGGTTTGCTACAAGAATCCAAAAGGGGGACATGATACAGAGCTAGCGATGGTTAGCGGGCTCGAAAGCAATCGAACAACTGACAAACCTCAAAGCTACTTCATACGGAGCGCACAGACGGGGACTTGGGTGCGGCGGCAGCAGCAGCCTGTTGTGCAGCAGCATCTTGTTGTCTGCGTTCTTCGCGGAGCGTCTGCAGCAGCGTCGGAATCAGGAAAAAAAGAAAATAGACCTGGCACGTACGATGATGTATAATTTCCATGCGTAGTGCACAATACGCGCCTCGTTCGAGTCAAGACATTTCAGCGCGTCCTCCACACTCAGTAAATGCGCCTCGTAATTAACCTCGTCGGGCATGCCGGTCCCCTCTTCGCGGACCTGTCGCAGGGCAGTTTGTATCGGGAGGAGACTAGTGAATTTACGAAAGACTTACCGCGTCCGCTGGAATCTGGCCGGCGTACCTGCAACCGCGTTGAGAAACGTCACCACGAAGCGGGATGGGGAAAAGACGTACCAAAAGCTGAGGTACTCCCCCGGCGGCGATGTTCTGTTACCGCGTTTGTGTCCGGCGTAGGCCTGCATGCCGATGAAGATAGGCTCGCAGTTGAAGAGGCTTGCCGTCGCGGTGGTGCCCGGCGGTCGTGGCGCGCGGGATTCGGTGCACAGCGGGAGGAACTCGACGCGATAGCCGGACTGAAGTCATTCAATTGATTATGCGGCATGAATATGGGCATGCAGATAGGTAGCAATATCGCGGTGCGGACGAACCTCTTCATAGGCCTCGCGGAGTGCGGCCTGTTCGAGAGACTCGCCGACATCTTTCCTAAATTTTCCGTAAGCCTAAACACGAAGATGAACAAGAAAGACGCACCGCCCCTTCGGTAGAAACCAAAATTTCTTCTGCGTCTCGAAGACAACTACAACCTTGTTCGTTGCTGGCTGGAAAACGACCATCCCCGCACCAAGCAAGAAGTTTCCGCCCGCCCACGAACTGTCAGGGACCTCCGGATCCGACCAGTCCGACATTGGTTTGCGAAGCGTACTGAACCATGTGCGCTCAGGTTGGTGCGCCGCTGCTGCTGCATGGCGCTGCGTGCCATGGCCCACCGTGTGCTGTGTCGAGGTACGACGAGCCTGACGAGGTTGGGCCACTAAACTACCCCATGAGCCCATCGCGATGGTCAATGGTGAAAGGCAGCCAACTCGTAGAATGGGATTGATGACTCGGAGCTTGGATCGGTGGGTGGATGCGTTTTGGACGTGTACAGAGTCAATCCACTTAGTGGAGTCGTTCAAGAGTCGTTCTTCAAGAGCGTGCGCACAGCCACACATGCCATACATGTATTTGATTCCGTGATCCGCACTTGAATAAGGGCTTTTGCTCACCGTTCGTTATACACCCTCATTCGTCGCGCAGTTGAACCTGTAGCGGGCATCCCAT
The DNA here is from genome assembly GCA_029203975.1 of Mycena vitilis. NCBI lineage: Eukaryota > Fungi > Basidiomycota > Agaricomycetes > Agaricales > Mycenaceae > Mycena > Mycena vitilis. Next base: position 577,348 of record JARGYF010000031.1, on the reverse strand, counting down.
ATGTGTTCCGATGGGCGCTACTGACGCCACCGATGTGTATTCAAAAAAAAAAAAAAAAAAGAGAAAAAAAAACCGGCCGCGCAATAGTGCGCAGGTTGGAATCTTGTCCCTCAACAAGAGCAGTGCCCGTCAGCCATTATTTTCGCAGACGAAACAGCTAAAGACCGACTCTACCTCAGGCCCAGTCTATTTCAAATGAGGACATGCCGCTGAGTACGGTCAATGTGAGCCAAGCTTGCCTCAAGCTTGGGTCCCACTCAGGGTAACTCCACAGGGATGGCTAAACGTAAAGATAGTTGACGCTTCTAATGAGAGGACCAGAGGTATTGCCTGGTCATTGCTAGCATAAAATCATCAATATCTTGAGCGTAGCACAAAGCGGCAGCCGAGCTGTAGGCGTCCTCGAATTCCAAGCATTACTACTGTCCGGCGCCAATGGCTGACCACGGCCAGAAGCAAGGAGCTAGAAGAAACAGACCTTCTACTCGCGTATGCGTCCCGATGCCTTAAAAGCTCAGGCTCGAGCTCACCCCCGCCAAACTCCCGCCGCGACACCCCCTTCCTTTCCTTTCAGCGAAACACACAAAACTATTGAAATCCGACGAGGATGGCCCTATGGGTGCGCACGGACTCCTCCAGCTGGGTCGACCGCTATGGCACCTGCACCACCAGGGCAGAGCCAATGAAGGTCCTCTCTCTCGGACCCTCGCGCACGGTCAGCGGTTGTACGTTGGTCGTTCCATACGAAATGCTGGACTCATGTGCTTTCTTAGCTATGCGGGCGGCTGTGAAGATCCTGGGGCGCGCGTCCAACGAGAGCTGCCAGATGGCCGAAAACCCACCAGACATTGATATGTGGATCGATGCGCTTAATTCGCGATACTTCGGTAAGGGCCCCAAAATTGCCGGGCAGGAGTGGGACCAGCTGCTCGGGCATTGCGAGGTGACGGGTCTGCTCACAACTTGAGCCGCGGAACCACTCACAATAATTTTGCAGGTCTCCGCCGAGCCGCCGGCTGCAAGCCTCGCCCAGGAGCTTGTGTCAGTGACGGCCACGACCCGATACTCACCAGTAAAGTCCTACGGAAAGGCGCACAACAACGAGTGTGTTGCGAAATTGGGACGCAACAAGCCGTTCGTCGTTGCATCTTGCCTCGACCGGCGGTTCCTGGGCCGGCTGCGCCCGTTCTTCAGGTTGGTGTGGATGACGTTCTTCGGGGACTTTCCGAGCGAGGACATCGCCAAGAAGCGCTTCGCCGAACACCGCGAAGAGCTGGGCGAGCCTCAGGTCCAGAAAGAACGTCTGCTTGAGTACAAAGCGGGAGAAGGCTGGGAGCGCGTTTGCATTCTCTTGGAAAGCGAGGTCGCGGAGGAATCTGACGACTGGCCTGGAACCAGCACCGTCATCAGCGACGCGCGCGCGTTTGGAGAGAAAATGCACAAACTCACTTACGGCGTTTTCCAGGGCCTGGGCGGGACCGTGGTGATGCAGATTGCGTTGGTTGGGTCTGTGGGTATCTCAATTTCTTTTGCGCACAGAAATCTGTAAAGGAGTCTGAATATTTCATGCGACCACAATTCGGACGCTGCTTAAACTCAAGGATCTTGACCGCCGTCCGTACTTAGCTGTGTCACAACAACGCCTTTGAGGTCTCCTGGCCGAGAGGGTTCAAGCATAACGTTATCAAGATTGATTGTGCCTTTTCCTGTCCAAAATATTTTTCAATGCGGAGAGCCCAAACGCCGTCGAAAACAACCAATCCTAAAATCGCAAAGCGTTCAGAAGGAATAGAGAAGATGAGCCGGACGAACAAATGCGCGTCTTCCAAGGAATGTGTCGATGAACCAGCACGTCAGAGAGAAGTTTCCCGCCCAGAACCACGCCTTGGTACGGCGCTTGAGGCTTTGCGCTACAACCTTTCTGGCGTACACATCAGTAGCCAGAGCCCCAACTAAACATATCATGAGTAAGTGAAGTACGTGGGCCAACCAGCATGCCTTGGGATCGTCCAGCCCGCCGTGCAGCGAAAATATCGGCGATTGGTGCATACATGGACGAAGGCTGAAGCAAGCGACGATTGTGGGCCACGTTGCTCTTGACTCCACCAGTGATGATCTATGGGTTGAGTGAGTTGTATCAGTGGGACTTTGCTGTCGCTCTCACTATCGTGGAAGAAAAGTGAGTCCTCTTCAATTCACACAAGGTAAGATACACTTGCTTGAACGGAGCCAACTCCAACCTGAGCGTATTTCCGTACGAATGGAGAGCAGCTTTGGAAGCATTGTATGCGCTGCCGAACGGATATGGCATTACTCCAGCGATGCTGCCAATGTTAACAATCCGAGCGTCTCCGCTGGATATCAACAGAGGGACGAATTCCTGAACCATCCTCATTACGCCGAAGAGGTTGACGTCGAATAAGCCTTTAACGTGGTCAATGTCGATGTCCGTCGCGGGAACGGAGTAGCCTGGGCGAAAAGGGATGAGCCTCGTCCGTTTTCGCAGTTGATGAAAAACTTTCTTTGCCCTCTATCTCAAAATCAGATACGCCTTTGACAAGGTAACATACGTGTGTTGAAATTCGTACGCGTTGTTCACCAAGATATCCAGCTTGCCCCCGGTCAAGGACGCGACATGCTCTCGGCCAGCTCGAACCGATTCAATTTCTGTCACGTCCAATACCAACGTTTCCAGCCCGAGGGCCGCCAAATCGACTAAGGCCTCCGGACGGCGAGCGGTTGCGATGACCCGCAAACCTGAGTATAGAGTAGATCGGCCGGTCGTGATGTATGATAGTTGAACGCAAACCCTTGGAGTGATACTCTTTCGCCAATGCATCGCCAATTCCACCGGGGCTACACCTTTGAACCAGTGTCACTTCGTGATAGCGCGTTCAAACGACTAAATCCAACCCGGTGATCAGAACGCTCTTGCTACTGTTGTTCATGTTACTGGGTTTGTAAGGTGACGAGGGTCATATGGATTGCCGGTTCGGGACAAGTTCGGGATGGTGGGCGTCCGAGAACAGAACAAGAAGTACGAGCACGTGACGGTACGTATTTGGGCTACACGTCAACACTCCACAACAACGCGTACAATCGTGTTATTGCAAGAGACAAGTACAGGCGATTTGAATGTCGAAGTCTTTTGGAGGAGCCTTTGACTACATCGTACAGAACTTCCGGATGAGAAAAATTGATCACAAGCACTGGGAATAGTATGAATTCGCAGCTTGGCATGTGGAACCTAGGCAGGTTAAGATATTGGTGCCGCGTTGATCGAGGAAATATCACACCTGATTCACAGCAAGTAGCCCCAGTCCATCCTTGGCCTCCGCACTGACCCCAGTGTGCAGCACACTACAGACCGAAAATAATTAATATCACATTCCCAAAGAGAAATATGGGAGAACTTACGGTGCCACCAGTGTTGCTCGGAGGGGTGGTTGTAGATACCGTGGAGGTAGGACCAGATGGAGAGGTAGCTCCAGTGCCCTCAGAGACGGTAATGTCGCTTGAGCCGGTGCTAAAGAAAAGGTCAAAGAAGAAGAGCGGTGCGGTAGGCTTGCCCTCCAGACCTGAAGTATCCCTCAGTCGCGACGATTTGGTAGTTGTGGGTACCCAAAGTCATTCCATGAGAAGCCCAAGCATTGAAGCTAAAGACAAGGTCAAAAAGGGTCGCCACTGTGGCGGTTGGTTGACATACTGGTTCGTAGTGGTGACCGTTCCACTGGTGCGGTGGGTTTGTCGGACAGACCAGTATCTAATAAGCAAGGTAGTAGTTACGATGGACTGTATCAGACTATGTAGACTTACTGGTTGAAAGTCGCAGTTCCCTGAATTTTGGGGCAGCGTCAGCATGAGAGCGAGGGAGCCAAAGGCCCGGGAAACCAACAAACCTGAATTGAGGGCTCGTTTACGCGCTGGGTCTCGTAGATGTTGTACACCGATCCGTCAGATGTGACAGTGCCCTTTAACGAGGTCCCGGTGGAAGGATCGTATGTACCTTCAGAATGAGGTTACAGCGACGGGAAGCGAGTGTAAATGATTGAAACGCACCGAAGGACTCTGTGAAATGAGACCGTCAATATGATGGTCTACACACGATGATAGACGTGCGCTACCTGTGATATAGTACTTTGAGGGGAAGAGACGTCAACACGTTGAATGGTCTACACGATAGTAAAGTGTGCTACCTCGACGAGCGGGTTGGTGGTCCATCCATAGACGGACAGGTAGCTGTTGCCGTTCGGGCTGTAGTTACCAGTATACGAGATAGCTCTACGTGTGGAAGATTTGGGTGGGTGTGCGTGTGTTTCGGAATTTCCCTACCTGGCGGCTCCTGGGAACCAACCTGCAGCCAACGGCGTTCAAGTCAGTTGTGTTGCACCCTAATTTTTATTTAAACCGAACCAACCTTTGCCCCCGACAAAGTTACCGCCGTTGCCCCACTGTACACTGTACTCTCCGGCAGGCCCATTGGTGTAAGTAACGGTGGCTCCACCGTCGGTCCAGAAAGAATAGTAGAAGCCATTGCTCGTGCCAGTGCTGCTCGGGGTGCCAGCGCGAATGGTAGGGGTACCAGTGCGCGCAGTAATGTTGCCGGGCAGGGCGGAAACCCCTGCAACGGCGACAGCAATGACACTGAGAAGAGAGCCGAACGAAAACATGGTGAGTCGGATCCAGATCTACGAGAGACCTCTGAGTCGCGTCCTTTTACATGGCCTCCCGGCTCCTCCTGTGGGTAAACCCCGGCGCAGCGATGCTTGCGGGCGTCATTTCGCTGAAATCGTGGGTGAACGCATTGCAGTGGCAAAGGTTGGTACAAGTGAAATGCCAGGGATCACAGCACATGTTCGCGGACGATTTACCATCGATATTCAACTTTAGACTTCTTTGATCATTCGGCCACCAATAGTGTCCGCAATTTTCCCCGGCCGGAGAACAGCCGCTATGTAATGATGCTGTTAATTCAAAAGCGAATCCTTCGAGAGAGTACAATTCAAGACAGAAGAAGAAGAAAAACGCTCACTCTCAAAAAGTAACCGGGTTTAAAAAGCAACCGGGTTTTAGGCTGCGGTTCGACGTTCAACGTAGATCCGTGTCAAGTCAATAGAGAATGCGCATGATTGGTCTGCCGGTTCTCGACAAGCAGAACGGTATCTTGGCGGCATCCGTTGAATGGCGAAGAGGGGAGGAATTTCGGTTAAATTATCCATGAAACAGCCTAATTGGGTTCGGAATCAAAATGTCTATTATATGCATACCGGTTTCTCCGCGAATGGCCTCTGGACGCGGCCGTGTTACATGTAAGTTGTCACGAATGCCAGAGCATTTTCTAGCCACATAAGTTCGCTGAGGTGACGATGTCTACACAGGGGATTCCATGTACGATTTCTGAGACGCCGAAGAGGCGACGTGACATCCACTTTGCTGGGCCATTGAGAGAGCGGGCAGGTCATACTCCACAGTAGTGTTCGGGACATTCACCTGCAAAGAAGACGTCAGAGAAGATCCGAAGCAAGGAGGTACGTGTCCACTCACAGACAAATGCAACGGCACCGTTTTCGTCTCGCCAGAGTCATCAGCCGGTTCTCGTCTCCATCCGCCCCGGGCGTTCAAACTACTCATCAAAGAATTGCTATACAACTAGCGGTGCTGCGATTGAGCTAGTCGGGAAACACCGATCGCACTTCTTGCATACCTTGGCAAGGGGCAGGTTAAATAACAGGTGCCTGGTTGGGAATGAGCATCGTCAGACGGAATTACCGTTGAACTTACATCCCGCTTGACTTGATCGGATTCGGTTATTTCAAATATCTTCCAGGAGAAGGATCAACTTACGTCGCCCAAAAACAAGCCCAGGTCAATCACCGAGCACACCGAGGTAATCAGGCCCGTCTAAGCGGTTTCGTTTCGGAGGAGCATGCCGATTTGATGTCGAAACTCACCTGGATCGTCACTGGAGCGGGGAAGTCAGCGTTGGACTCAGAAAACGACGGAGATATGCAATACATCGTATGATTTGGTCTACTCGCGTGTCCGTTGCACTGCAACCGGTACGGTGCTTTCTCTTCCGGATATGTCTGAATTGACACAAACTTATGGGCTTTGAATTTGACGTACGAAAAAGGAAACTGTGATTGTGGGGTAAGGAGTAGGGACGCCCATTCAGCATATGTGCACACCTAGTGTCGCTGTGATAATGACGTCTCCGACCTTGGTAGTGGATAATCAGCTTGAAGTGGTCATTGATACACTGTGAAAGCGTATTCACCGCCGCACTCATGAGCCAGCATATCACGGTGACCTTGAATTGCTGGAAATCAGAGAACTGGGGCACAAACGCAATGGCTGAAGCCGAGGCCAGCCCGCCAACTAGATACGGCCGCCTCAGCGATATAAATCTCAGACGCATGGAGAGCCTTACAAGCGTTGGTCATGGCGCAAACGCAGATTAGCGCCACGATCCAGATGTTTCCGGTGAGCGCGTGAATCCTCCAAGCGTAGAAAGCCTGGACCATGGAACCAATTATTCCCTGATCAAAATACGGTCAGAAGAATAAGAGGAAGGGCAATAGTAACTTGCCGTCATCGCAGGATCTATGGTCACGATAAGGATAGATGTCGGTGTGGGGTCCGAAGGAATCACTCACCGGTAGCAAAAACTTACAATAATCTTGGGATGAGTCGATAATAAGGCGGAACGAGAGCGACTACTGACCCCAATTTGCCCTGGCTAGATATGCGAGATCGTCGAAATGTAGGACCAATGAATCGTATAGACTGGAGCCACGACGACTCAGGTGAGAAAAGGAAGACCCGAGGAAAGAGGTGGGAACTACTGACTACGCAATCATGAAGCCCGTATTCAGCGTGTCGGCGAGCATCAATACTGCGACCTGCATCGAGGTCGATAAGTAAATCAGAAAGAGCCTTTGACTGCCGCACGTAGAGCTTGATATACAAAGAGTCACTGTTTCTCAATGTGCTCAGAAACGAAGGGGCGGGAGGCGACGAGTAAATGTACCGTTTGTACGTCGTTGCGTACAAGTATATCTATTTTGCTTTTCAATGTGGGCGCAAAACGAATAGCAAATTGGCGTACTTGAGTTATCATTATCCCATAAAGCAAGATGTTCATGGTCAGCCTGCCAACGTCTCAGTGCCAGCGCCACGCGATGTGGATTTCAGAGACCCAAGAAACATGGGTCCGTGGCTTTTCGCAAGTAACGTCAGGACTAGGGACACAGCGAGCGCCCGCGGACTGAGACATACGCAATCTCAGCAGGTCCTTTCATCGTGGTCCAGGGCGAGAAGATTAGCCGGACTAGGAAGGGCGACACAAGAAGGGGCATGATAACTCTGTGGCCTTATAGAGGCTGAGCTCAGGTTCTAGCTTCTGTGCCAGTTAACAATTCGTCGCTTCGGGGCGAACCAAGGCAGTCAAAGTGAGTGCCAGATGCTCTGGTTAGCAGCTGAAGTCAAGAGGGGGAATCGATGCTCGGCGTTCGCATGACTATCGGAATCGCTGTTCGGCACCTTGGCTGGGTGGCGCACAGGGGGAAATGGGCTTCGATTGACCGGATGACACTGCCATTACTAGTGGCTGAGGTACAAGGTGCACTGCAGCATCGCGGCGTACTTGAAAGGCAGAGAGAGAGAAAAGAATTCAGAAAAAAAATGGCTCAGAGAGAGTCCATGCGTTTTGAAAGCCGATTCCGGCATCCTAGAGCGATGCGCATGGTCTGTATGCAATTATGACCGTGGAGCTCGAGCAAAGGCTTAGCGGAGGAGAAGACCGAGAAGAGAAGGCGGTGAGTGTGACCGTGACTGAGTGACGTTACTCTGGTCCGAGCGCTGCCACTTGGATGTCTGATGTCGGAGAAGGTACCCACATTTTTCGCAATGTATACAGAACAAGAGCTAGTGCTATCTAATAGTGTTTCCCGAAAAACTGGACTGCCGCCTAATTTCTTTCCTCTTTCCCCACACGTCAAAGACTTTGAGTTTCGTCTCGCCCGGCACCGCGACCACAATTTTGTGCACAGCGGCGCCAGTGTTCAGAATGCTCCCACAGACATCCTGATCAGAGACCGAAAGGCTGGAAATCGGGCGCAGGGATGGGAACGCGTGGACGATAATCGCGTTGCTGAGGATGTTACGGGGCAGGAGATCGGTCGCTTCTGGGGAAGCGGGTATGGTGCCGAGGGTGGTTAACAGCTCCTTGTAATTTGGGGAGAAATGAAGGTTTACGATCTTGCTGCCCAGCTCGAGTTTTCCGGGCGCGGTGGCGTTCGAGTGCGGATTGGCGGCCTCGACTGTCCAAAATTTGACCGTGCCACTGGTGTCGCCGGTGGCGAGCAGCTTCGACTGCCATGGGCACCAGGCCAACGCCTTATAAAACGTTGGTTAGTTTTTGACTCTGGTTGAAAAATGATATAATAGACATACCGAAATCGCCTTCGCGTGTTGGATCTTCTTGCGGCGTTGGTAGAATTCTCCGACGTCCAAGGGGACCTTCGTACGCGAGTCCCAGGTGTAGACGATGCCACTCTCGTCTCCACTAGCGAGGAGTTTCCCGTCTGAGTTCCAGGCCAGAGTTGCGACGCTTGCTTGGTGTCGCGTCACCTTCGACGCCTGCTCCTTCATTTTGGAGGTCGGCTGTACGCGTGAATCATAATGGCGGATCGTTCCGCGGATTCCGCCGATGCTGAGAGTGGGTCCGTTCCATACCATGGAAGCGACGCCCTTCGTCGTCCAGCTGGATACCATTTTTTTCGCGGTGGTATCCCAGATCTGCACGATTCCTTTGGAGGTTGCAAGGGCGAGGTGATCACTCCCGGCTTCGAGAAGAGTCAAATCGCCGTGCTTGTCCTGTAGCTTGCAGAGCTGGCCAACCGCGTCTGCGGAAATCATGCTTCTGTACTGGACTCGGTTACCGCGGCTAAATAAAGGGGTTACCTTGAGCAAAGCGCATTATTCAGTCGGACCGACCTAAACCAGAGGATATTCTGCGAAGAATAGCTGAGTGGCACAGACGTCTCCGACCCCGAGGGAAGCGAGAAGTCGATGGCGAGACGCGAGTCGCGAAGGCAGTATTTGGATGAGCCCTCGGGATAGAACGGTTGGATGGAAGGTTCGGTAGCCTGTGAGTGAAAGGACGAGAAGGAGGCGCTTCGCATCAACATGCCCGGGCCCGAGGGCACCGGTGTTCCTCGAGTGGAAACCGAGACCGAAGAGCTTGCGCTGAGCGGTCGAGAGTGCGGCACAAAATTGCGCTCGCCGTCGCTGTCGCGTAGAGGCATCGTGAATCGATCATAGTCGAAGGTACGGGTGACCACAGTGGTCGGCGAGCGGGCGGGAGAGGGAGCAGGGGGCGGAGGAGGCTGAATGCGGGACCGCTTAGCGCGTAGGCCATCGTGCTCTTCTGATTCTGAGATGACACGTTTTCTGCCACTGGGTCCCGGGGGAGGATTCATCTGTCGTCTGTCGCGTCGGATGAACGTCAAGCGGATGGATGCTAGGCCACAACGAGGGTCAAGGCGAGTACAAGGAGAGCGAAATAGTGCGTACCGGTGATTTATACGCGAAAAGGCGCGGAACAGAAGCTAGGTAAAAATCCGGTCAAGGTCGGAGAGAGCAAAAGGAGTTTTGCTTAGACGTATTTACGTGTTGCTTGTTCATGTTGATGTCGACGCTCACGATGAAATCTTGCTTTGTTAGGTAAGCCACATTTCCTCGATCCAGAGAACAATGGGCCTGCACTACACAACTCTCGGAAGGCTCATCCATTTCTTTTTCGCGCTTTTCGCACTTTTCATCGCGCTTGCCTTGTGGCGTTTATTCAAATGAAACCAGAGTGAAACACTCGGACTGAAAGCCCAAGGGGATGCATGGTCTGGCACAAGCTGCCTAAACTCGCCGAAGCGTAGACCTAGCTTAGCCCTAGCTTAGTGTAGTATGAACGCAGTTCGCCTGGGCCTTGGAGGACCTGTGAGGGCGCCGTCTATCAGCATCGGTACTTACTTCAAAGGCTGGTCTGAATCGCGACCGGCCCACAATTTCAAGGCGCACCAGGTATAAGAGTCAACGCGGATTGCGGCATGGAATTATACATAGTTCGCAGTGGTTCGCAGACTAATTGGACGTGTGCGTCTAACAGAGACGGCATGGCACAGCAGAAGAGAGAAAAAAATCAGATTTTTCGAGACTGGAGACTTCCATTCCCATTGGTACAGGACAGCGCGCGCACACAAGATACATGGTCTACATACACGAGAGAGTGACGACAGAAGTGGAGCGTTAATCTGCACAGAAGAAGAGAGTCAGCGATACGCCATGGTCATAGAGGTTCATGGTCATAGAGGTTCAGGATAACAAGGTCAGGTATTCGATGCATATCAACAAGCACCCTGCCCGCCTCCACATTGTACACCGGGAGACTTGGGTATGGGCAAGGGCATTCGTGTCCGCCCATCGACAGGGTTTCATCAAAAAAAAGGAGAGGGCAGGGCTCGCGGTAGCGAGAAGGAGGGAAAAGGCTCACCATGAGAGGGAGGGCTTCACGCCTTCAGGCGTGAAAGGAACGGCCCGACCTGCAGATCCAAGGGATTAGCGTCGGTGTAATGCGGATGCAGGCAAGAAAAAAGAGAAGCGTCAGACAAGGCTGAAAGATAAAGTATTCCACACGGAGATTCGGAATGTGGTAAAGTATTATTTGAATCATCACACTGCGGTGAGATGAGGTGGAGGAGGGACTCACTTGAAAACGATTGTTGTGGACGGGAGGAAGAGTGTGACGACTTTCTGTCACGGTCACCTTTTTTTTCCAGTCCTTCCGACTCCTTCGGCAAACGGCCGCCATCCGCATTTGGATCTTCCATCAGGTTCTCGTGCTTTCCTTCGCTCTCCAGTAAGTATCTTATACGGGAAATATACTGCTTTCTGGTCTTGTTTCCGGCATCTTGAATTCTGAGGTCTAGACATGGAATCTCTACTGCGCTGGGGCATCGAAAACTCTGCTTCTTCGACCGATGCGTCAAATCCTCCTCCCGCACCCCGGCAGGACTTGGATCCCGCAATTATCGACACGATTCTAGGCAAATCCGATGCAGAACTAATGAAAGAAGACATGACTGTCGCGAAAGACGAGTCCCAGTCGGAATCAGCTAGAATTGATGCCCTGGACCATCTGGAGATGGTGCGCGACTATGCTTGCCCCAAATTTGTGTTGCTAATCATTCTCTTAACAGTTAATAGAGCAAATCGACAACGCGAACAGTGAGTAGGTCGCTTTCAGCACAGCGCGACCTGATCCTGTTTACAGACCTCGAGAAATTGCAGATGTGGAGTCCGCTTCAGAGGCTAGTCACGGACGGGCCTACGATCTCGATTAAAATGCAAGCCTTGTGGGTCATCGGGACCGCGCTGCAAAGTAACCCTGCCGCCCAAGATGCTGTGAGTCTGCTCACCGTCTTCAGATTCATCTTTCACTCACAGAAAATCTAGTACGGCTCGCATGACCCCTTGCCGATCCTGACAAGCTGCATTGCGGCCTCCCCCTCATCGACCTCCCAAATACGCTCCAAGGCCATCTATGCCTTGTCCGGCCTCCTCAAGCACAACGCTTTCGCTGTCGCAGCTCTTTCACGACCCGACGTCGAGGGCTGGGAGAAGCTCCGTGAATCCTTGCAGGGTATGCCCATCCTCTCTTTGCTTGCCACTTTCTGACCTCTGCAAAAGACCCCGACCTCGGCGTCCGCCGCAAAGGCCTCTTCCTCCTCAGCGCGCTCCTCATCCCAAGCGGCCCGCGCCCCGCCGCGGGCCCCTCCTCCGCCGTCCCGATCCACGCCAACTCGCACGCTGCAAACCTCGCGGACCCCGGTCGCACGGACACGGGCACGCACGCGCTGCAGGCCCTGCACGCGCACGGCATCCTCGACGCCGTCATCGCGGGCCTGACGCAGCCCGTCCCGTCTGGCATCGACGGCGACGTCCCCGGCCCCGACGCGGACTTCGAGGAGAAGGGCGTCGCGTATGTGTTTCTTTCTTTCGCCTTTCCTTTCGCCTTTCTTCAATTTCGCTTTTCCCGCTACGACCCGACGCTGACTGCTGTTTACAGGCTGCTGCGGACGTTCGCGGGCGAGTGCGACCAGGAGTTCAGTCCGAGCCAGAAGAAGGCTCTGCGCGGCTGGTTTGAGGCGGAGAGGACGACGGACCCGACGGTCGCGTCGGATCGGTGGGGCCTGAGCAGCGGGGAGTTTGACACGTTGTTATCCAAGGTCGCTCATGCGACTGTAGAGTAGCACCACCCTATTGTATTTTTATGAGCGACTAATTCGAGACTGCTTGACTTGTACTTCAATGCGAAAACCACTCCAGTCAATGAGACACTCCGGCGGTCCCTGCCCTGTCCTCGCCATCCAGCAATAAGCGTGCAAGACCTGCTCATCTTCCACTCCCCAGACGGCGCACTCGGCCTGCGTCGCGTAAATCTTACGCTCGAATCGCACCGGACACCGTCGTCGCGGGAATTCCGATGCCAAATGACCGGGCCTCCGTAGGCTAAGCTCCACGAACTTGCGACAGTCCGCCACATACGCTGCAGGGATGGCTTGAGTCCGCGTGCGAGTCCCGTATCGCCACGGCGGGGGTCTGAGTGCGAAGGAATGAGAGTCCGCGGACAATCGCTCTGCCCCGTCAGAATCGACCGACCGACGACATAGGCCGAAGACCTGACAACCACTTGGAATTCGCTAGCAAGATCGACGAGCCGCGCTTGAGCTCCCTGCCTCCACAGGAAATGACGCCACATGCACTGCAGCTTGAGTTCCTGCAAGTCCATTATCGCCACGCCACGCGCGCTCAAGCTGCGAAGGGAGGAGAGTCCTGGCTGTGCGCCAAGAGTTGACCATGCGACAGACGAGGTCTTGCTAACAACTTGAGATTGGCCAAGCCATCGCAGTCGCATGCCTATACGTCCGCAGTGCAAACCGAGTCCATATAAATACATAGATACAGTCCGTGCACTGAAAGGAAGTTGGATGGATTGAGAATTAGGCGGAGCACGAACCTATCAATGCGGCTCATGAAGAGAACTCCTCTCGTGGAGGGACTACAGGTGTCTGCCGTGGCAAACCGACTAACGGTGCGTCGACCTGGTCATTCAGGCCTTCGTTGTCATCGTCGTAGTCGTCCTCCAGAAATTCTCGCGCAGGCGGACCATCGTCTTCGCTGAGTCGAATAGCCCCCTCCGAGCCAGGTGGGGCGATCATCTTCAGCCTGTGGCAAATTGGCCGAAATTCAGAAGAGCAAAAGAAATCAGCCCACGCACTGGTGTGAAATGACCGAGCGTAGCGCGCTAGCCCTCCGCCAGATGATGAATAGAAAGCATAGAGTACACGTTGTGAAGAGGAATATCATGGGCATGTTCCCGCCCATTGGTTGCGGTTTGGGAGACTCTTTGGGTTCTGAGCACAGTCAGAGCATGCCGAGTAAGAACTTCAGCGTAATGCCGCTGACCTCCAGGAATCGCGGGGGCCATAGTCGCGATATTTCGGTAGGGATCCAAACAGCCCAAGGAGCGAGGCGCAAAGAAAGCGAAAGCTATATGGTAATAGCGGAGACGAAGGCTTCAACGGCTCTGCTTGGCAGGAGCGCGCGTGAGCCCGATGGCCGAGTTGCCGAACAAACTTTGCGTCCTGCACCAATCCTGCACCTACCAACACCCACACGGGGTTTTCCGTCTCGTGTTCTCACTTCCTTTTCACCGATATTTCTAAGACGCGCAGAGTTTCTTAAGCTCTTACTTTGGCTTCAGACTCAGGGCCCGGGCTTCGTCTGAGAATGCCAACCTGTGGCAGTTCCAGCAATATGGAGGCTGAGATGGATTGACCCATTTCCACAAGTTTCCAGGACAGACCTTGCAAATTTCTGGCTCGAGTTCTTGCTCTGGTTGCTCTGGTATAATTATTCCTGATAACCTCCGAGCTCGCCGATGTGTGCCGTATCGTGAAGTTTATGACTGACACTCGTGGCGCGTGGGACAGTGAGAATGGTTCGGCGAGGCTCGCTCCGCAGGCTCACAGGGTACATCGATCGGCCTCTTCCTGCCTTCAGTTTGACGATGGCTTTCCGGCGACTTTTAAAGATTGTCTGTGTTCGCCTTTCTTCATCTCCAGGCCCCAAATCGGATAACAAGGAAAAGCGGCACCAAAAGCTATCGATGCTGGTGCAGACTCTCTCGGTTCTGGAGAAGGCAGGCGAAGCGTCTGGAGTGCCTTATCTCAAAGGTGCACTTGCGCTTGCGCTAGAAGTGGCCCAGGCTGTTGAGGTCCATGTTTTCTCCGTTGACCATCTATGATAGACTGACGGCTTTGACTAGGGATATCGATCTAATAACGAAGACTTGGATCGACTTGCCCTGCACTGTGGCACATTGATGAAGGAGATTACAACCCAACTCAAAGATGGTGGCGGCCTTTCAAAGGACATGGAACTGTTGGTGAAAGACTTATGCGAGTGAGCTTCGAGGTCTGCGTAGCATCTCATCTGCTGATCTGTGTTCAGCACTTTCGAGGAAATACAAAATACAGCCAATAGTATCATTGGCAACGACAGCCTGGCACGCCGGTTCCTCGCCCAGAGAGACAATGCCGAAAGACTCAGGACGCTATCCAAAGATCTGGACAGCGCACAGCTAAAATTTATGGTAAAACGGGTCCAGCAATACAATAATGTGCCCGACCCTCTTTGTAGACGCTCGCTTCAATCGCCAACGCACAAAATCAAGAGCAGGCACAGGTAAGTACTGATAGCTCTCAGCCATTAAATACCGAAGCGAATTGCAGGACCCCGGAATTTACGACTGGAACGACATTGACTTGACAAGTGAATTTGGCAGTGGCGACGAGTGGATAGCATTCAGCGCGAAGCTCCGACCAAGCCAAGAACTTATAATTGTCAAACGTTACAATACCGCCGACATATCCGCGAGGAGGGTAAGTAATAGCCCTCCTTCATTTTTTTCGTGTGCTTTTCGGATCTTTCAGGCGAAGCAGGAGGCCGATATCAAAGCGTTCCAGCAGCAATGGTCGTGATGGCGTTCCAAAATGATTCGCGCCATGAGCTCATATTCTCTAGGCATCCAAACCTTCTCCAGTATAGGGGCAGGAGTCACCCAAGAGCAGACGGGTCATATACGGTCCTAAAGGGAGGTACTTTAGCCACATCTCGAGCCGTCATTTCGGGGTTCTAACCGCGCCAAAGTGACCTCTGACCATGTCAGTCAATACATTGCCATTAAATTCTCCGAGGACAATCAACATGGCTCTGTTGAGGCCTTGAGACTGGTGTGTTTCCTTCATATGATATCCCGAGGGCGGATGACCGATGCATTAGCAGCTCAAAGATCTCACGGTGAGTTCTTCGCAAGGAGACATTTCAGCATAATATCTACCTCCAGAATGCGCTCGCATTTACTGTCGGGGTTACGGACTCATCCTCTTTTGATGTGAGTATTTAACGTTCTTGTTTAGTCGATTCTTGTTTCTCCTACGTTTTTACCAGATTTCGAAAGTGCATCTCAACGAATTAGGCAATATTGTCGTCGTGAATCTCGACCCGAGCTTGGTTGCTAAAGGTGCCAAAGACGACATGCCTTACTGGACAAGCTGGCGAGAAATATGCATCCAGGTATGTAGCGACATGTAAATAATTATCCACGGTACGGCCGACGATTTCCCTCAGCTTCTAGCCGGCGATCCTCTATACAAGCCGAATCCCTCGATCGAATACGACATGGGTCAGTCCGAGTGTCTAGAGGAGAGTAGTATTGATGTCGTCTTGAAGATCCTGCGTCCCACCGAAGACTGGAGTATCTTCGTCCGATCTTGGGACACATTCATTACGGGGGTGCGAGATTCAAAGAAACGAGCATTGAAATGGCTTTCAAGAGCGAAGGCCTGGTGTTGGCTCAAGCATATCAAGACTTGTACGCCACTGTTCACAATCCCATGGTACCAGCCGATACACAAGTGCTGCAGGCCATGTGGCACCGCGGCCGTTCGCGAGAGTTGCACTATGTTGCCAACTTTCGCGAGCCTCTCGACATCGATATCGGCGATATAGGTTATGTCGTCGGCGAACCTCCCGACTTCGTCCGCCTAGCAAATGTTCGCGATAGAATCATGGACGGGTACCCTTACGATGAGCGGAGGATAGTCCCCATCCGATTTGTCCCACCGAACAAATGGTTCACAACGACTGTTACCGGAATAATCAGGTATAACGCCCGACAAGTAAATTATCGTGTTAAGCTTACCGAGACAGACAGGAATTTCGATTTTCTACGTCTGGTGACATTAACCTGCTGGATTGGCGCAGTGACCGGCCGCGTTTCGACATGAATTTCATGCTGAGGCGAATCAATATGCCCCGTGATCCAGGCCTCGTCGTTGAATGCTCGGAGGCGTGGAAGGTTCTGAGCGAATGCGCGGCTTCTCTCGCGTCCAACCACACCGAACGCTCAGTTACTGCTTCTAATCTGATCCTCGGTTTGTGTCTTTCATTTACAGGGTTGAATAAACTGACATGAGAAATAGTGGTATATTTCAAACAGCAGTCTGGCTATGCGACGTTCCGGTTGAACAAGAAGGTGACCGCTGATCAATGGCGCGAGATCTGGGCCAAAGATGGAATAGACCCCCCACCGACCTCGATTTATTTCTATGAATCTTCGCCGGGTGGTCCGAACGGTGTTTGGGGATACTTCTCCTTGTCGCCCACACCAGGAAGTCCATATTCGAAGTGGACACCGGCTCGAGACGACACTGGGGAGGCGTGGGGCTGGACTTTCCTGGTTGATATATTTCTCGCACCGTTTTATTCGATCCAACTGACTCGCTGGCAGTCTGAGGATTGGACTGTGGAGATTTCCAAGTGCGTAACAAGTTTCCCGTCAGTGCCAATGATGATTGAACGTTCTCTAGACCGAATGTCAAACAGTACATACGCTATGTCCAACTTTGAAGTGTGCAGAAGGCAGGACGTTCAAAAAGCTGTTACATCCTGTTATGTACTCGTAGTGTTGAATAAAATACTGCCAAACCTCATCCGGCAAGGATCTGGTGACAAAGTCTAGAGTCATATCCGGATAATTTTGTAGCGGACCAGACGCATCGAGGAAAGCGGTCCCGAGATCAAAAAGACTGCCGAAACGCCCAGCAGGACATGCGTCTTCGACGCTGATCAAATTCGCCGCAAGACTGCCCGGGGTTTGTATCCAGACCGCAGGCAAGCCCAATTCTCGCGCGGGCTCCAAGTCCCTCAGCAGACTGCCGGACACGAGGAAGGTGTGTGCGCGGGACATGCGCGTCGTAGAATCGCAGTGGTGCATAGAACGCCGACGGGTCCGGCTTATACGCACGACACGAATCCCAGGTAAACACTGAGTCAAAGAACGGTGCAAGCGATGGGAATGCGGGTGTGCGCAGGAGAAATCCGTGGTCCACATCCGCGATAGCGGCGAGAGAGATTTTTGGACTGTGCGCTAGACTGTTAAGAAGCCAGCCAGCGTCGGGGATGCATGGCCAGTTTCCAGCAGACTGTGCGAAGAGCGTTACGTCCGTGGTGCTGACAGGGGCGATACCAAGGCGCAGAGCAACATCGCAGTACGTGTCTGCCTGAATCTGTGCGTATGGCGCACGAGGCGTCCGTTCCTTCATTTCCGTTTCGCTTTCGAAGTAGAAAGAGAGCGCTTCATGGCGGGTGAATGCGTACAGAGACTGGTTCAATAAAGGCTGTAAGGCGTTCAATATACCGGTCTCCCTGTCCTGAAACGCGGTCAGTACTGCGCATATAAACTTGAGGATGAGAGGGCACATTTAGAGTGTCGTAGACGTCGAAATAAATGACGCGGACGCAAGTGGAGTCGAAGGCGGAGGGGCGGGGAGAAACATAGGCTCTGTACATCCCAAGGATAGTCAAAGTCATCAGTCTGTGCCAACTGGCCTTCAGTTGGTATGGTCGGTGGTGCTCTACAGTCGCTCACGCGACCTTGGACAACAACAGCGTGTCAAACTCGCCGCTGCTCAGGCCCCATCTATCCGACACAACAGTCGGGTCCTTCTTCCTCTCCGCCTCAAACCAGCCGCGCAGAGCCTTCTTCTGGCTCGGACTGAACTCCTGGTCACATTCGCCCGCGAACGTCCGCAGCAGCCTGTGCACCAGTCAGCGTCGATTCGCAGCGAAAGACAGAAACACGCACGCGACGCCCTTCTCCTCGAAGTCCGCGTCGGGCCGGGGACGTCGCCGTCGATGCCAGACGGGACGGGCTGCGTCAGGCCCGCGACGACGGCGTCGAGGATGCCGTGCGCGTGCAGGGCGTGCAGCGCGGGCGTGCCCGTGTCCGTGCGGCTGGGGTCCGCGAGGGTCATGGCGTGCGAGTTGGCGTGGATCGGGACGGTGGAGGAGGAGCCGGCGGCGGGGCGCGGGGCGCTTGGGATGAGGAGCGCGCTGAGGAGGAAGAGGGCTTTGCGGCGGACGCCGAGGTCGGGGTCTTTGCAGAGGTCAGAGAGGGGCAAGCAAGGAGAGAGGATGGGCATACCCTGCAAGGCTTCGCGCAGCTTCTCCCAGCCCCCGACGTCGGGTCGTGAAAGCGCTGTGACGGCGGGAGCGTTGTGCTTGAGGAGGCCGGACAAGGCATATATGGCCTTGGAGCGGATTTGGGAGGTGGATGAGGGGGAGGCCGCAGCGCAGCCGGTCAGTGCCGACAAGGGGTCATGCGAGCCGTACTAGAACTTCTGTGAGTGGAAGATGAATCCAAGGAGACGAGGAGCAGACTCACAGCATCTTGGGCGGCACGATTGTTTTGCAGCGCGGTCCCGATGACCCACAAGGCTTGCATTTTAATCGAGATCGTAGGCCCGTCCGTGACTAGCCTCTGAAGCGGACTCCACATCTGCAATTTCTCGAGGTCTGTAAACAGGATCAGGTCGCGCTGTGCTGAAAGCGACCTACTCACTGTTCGCGTTGTCGATTTGCTCTATCAACTATCAAGTTAGAATGAAATGATCAGTAACGCGAATTTGGGGCACGAACAGTCGCGCACCATCTCGAGATGGTCCAAGGCGTCGATTCTAGCTGATTCCCATTGGGATTCGTCTTTTGCGACAGCCGTGTCTTCTTTCATTAGCTCAGCGTCGGATTTGCCTAGAATCATGTCGATAACCGCGGGATCCAAGTCCTGCCGGGGTGCGGGAGGAGGATTCGACGCATCGGTCGAAGAAGCAGAGTTTTCGATGCCCCAGCGCAGTAGAGATTCCATGTCGTTAGGATCTCGGTCTCAAGATGGTGCAAGCAGGGACCCAGAAAGCAAGTAAAGGCAGTTATATATTGCCTGCGCGAGAGTGAAGGAAAGCACGAGAACGCGGTGGAAGATCCAAATGCGGATAGCGGCCGTTTGCCGAAGGACTGAAAAAAAAGTGACCGTGACAGAAAGACGTCACACTCTTCCTCCCGTCCACCACAATCGTTTCCAAGTGAGTCAGTCCCTCCACCTCGTCTCACCGCAGTGTGATGATTCAAATAATAACCATACTTTACTACATTCCGAATCTTCGTGTGGAATACTTTATCTTTCAGCCTTGTCTGACGCTTCCTTTGCCTGCATCTGCATAATACCGACGCTAATCCCTTGTATCTGCAGTTCGGGCCTTCCTCTCCGTGTCCTGAAGCCTCTTATCTCATGGTGAGCCTCTTCCCCCTTCCCGGCTACCGCCAGCCCTTCCCTTTCCCTTTTTTGATGAAACCCTGTCGATGGGCGGACACGAATGCCCTTGCCCATACCAAAGTCTCCCGGTGTACAATGTGGAGGCGGGCAGGGTGCTTGTTGATATGCATCGAATACCTGACCTTGTTATTCCTCCGTGATCATGGCGCATCGCTGACTCTGTTCTTCTTCGCAGATTATCGCCTCACATTTGTCGTCGCGCTCTTGTGTATGTATACTATGTATATCGTGTCTGCATCTCAGCTCTTGTACCCACGACGAGTCGGGCGGCGGCCAGTCTCTTATCAAAACATATTTTCCCCTCATGACTACTACATATCGCGTATTACGCGCACGTCCAATCAGTGGCAAACAGACAGACATGATCGTGGCCAGGTTGCCGTCGCGTCCCACACCCACCAACAACCACACCTCGCTTTTTGGCTGGTGCTCTCCCAGCTTTTTCGTATCGTCTTCACCATTATCTTCGAGACATGCCCACTTTTCAAGCTCTTAGGGCTTAGGCGTCAGAGTTTCGTTTGAGAATGCCAAACTCTGGCAGTCTATGATTTCAATCTGGACCCTTGACGGATTCCTCACCGAGCGACGATGGTGTATATTTGGCCCCTTTCCAAACACTTGCAATCTTCTGGCTCGCGTTCCTGCTCTGGTACAATTCATTTCTGATAACCTCCGAGCTGGCCGATGTGCCGTATCGTGAAGTTTAAATGACTGGTACTCGTGGCGCGTGGGACAGTGAGGATGAATAGCTTCTCAGGCTCACCAGATACATCGACTGGCCTCTTCCCGCCTCGAGTTTGAGCATGGCTTTCGGGATACTCTTGAAGACTGTCTGTGTTCGCCGTTCTTCGTCTCCCGGCCCCACCCCAACATCGAATACCAAGGAGAAGCGGCACCAAAAGCTATCGATGCTGGTGCAGACCCTCTCGGTTTTGGAGAAGGCTGGTGAAGCGTCTGGCGTGCCCTATCTGAAAGGTGCCCTTGCGCTTGCCCTGGAAGTGGCCCAAGCTGTCGAGGTGCAGATTTCCGTGCATCTAACGTCCATAGCAGCCTCACGCCTTTGGCTAGGGATATCGATCTAACAACGCAGACTTGGAGCAGCTTGTCCTTGACTGTGGAACATTGATGAAGGCTATCGCTAACCAACTCCAAGTGGGTGGCGGGCTTTCAGAGAACATGGAAATGTTGGTGGAAGATCTACACGGGTGAGTGCCGAAGTCGCCGCCGCGGATGGAGTTAAACTACGTACAGGACTCTTGAAAAGGTCCAAAAAACAGCCAAGAATATCATCGACAACGACAGTCGAGCTCGCCGATTCTTCGCCCAAAAGGATAATTCCCGAAAGCTCGACCAGCTCTCTAAGGATGTGGTTAGTGCCCAGTCCAGATTCATGGTGAGACCATTCGGCTAGATCGTGAAATACAATGGTACAATGACTCGCTTTACAGACACTGGTTTTAATCGCCAACGCACAAAATCAAGAACAAGCGCAGGTGAGCGACTAGTCACTTCTCGGCCGTTAGATGGACAATTGCATCACAGGATGTGATTTACGACCATAGCAGCATTGAACTAGGAAGTTGCTATGCAAGTGGCGACAATTGGATAGCATTCAACGGGAAGTTCCAACAAACTGAAGAACTTGTGATTGTCAAACGTTATGTTACGGAGGACATCTTCACGAGGAAGGTGCGTATTTTCATGTTTCATGTTTTCTGTTTTCCGAGCTTTATAAGTTTCATTTTAGGCGATGCACGAGGCTGATATCAAAGCGTTCAAAAGGAATTGGTCCGTAACGTCGGAATTTAGGACATCTGCTCACGCCTTCCAGGCATCCCAATTTTCTCCAGTATTTGGGCAGAAGTAGTCCAAGAGTCGACGAGCCATATACTGTCCTCAGAGGAGGTAGATACATTTCGGATCGTCATTATGAGGCTCTGACAGCGCCGAAGTCACCTCTGACCATGTCAGTCAATACATTGCCATCAAATTCGGCGAGGACAATCAAAGTGGCTCTGTCGAGGCGTTGAGACTGGTGAGTTTCATTCTTATATATCATCTCAAGTGTGGATGACTGATGTGTTACCAGCTCAAAGATCTTACTGTGAGTCAATTTTCGCGGCGAGATTCGTTTCGATATGATATCTACGTCCAGAATGCGCTCGCATTTACCGTCGGGGCCACAGACTCATCCTCTTTCGACGTAACTATCTTAGCCCTCTTGTTCAGTCGATCTCCGTTCCTCATACGTTTTCCAGATCTCGAAAGTGCATCTCAACGGTTCAGGAAATCTCGTGGTCGTGAATCTTGATCCGACTTTGGTTGTTCAAGGAGCCAAGGACGACATGCCTTACTGGAGAAGTTGGCAAGAAATATGTATCCAGGTATGCAGCGACATGTAAACAATTATCCACGGTGCGGTCAACCCCTCTTTAAGCTTTTAGCCGGCGATCCTTTATACGAGCCGAATCCCTCGATCGAATACGACATGGGTACTAAGTCCTCGCCTGAGAAAGCTGGAGTGATACTGATGTCGGTTTTGAAGATCCTGCTTCCCACCGAAGATTGGAGTATCTTCGTCCTATCTTGGGACACATTCATTACGGGGGTGCGAGATTCAAAGAAACGAGCATCGAAATGGCTTTCAAAAGTGAAGGCCTCGTATTGGCTCAAGCATATCAAGACTTGCGCGCCAGTGTTCACAATCCCTTGGCACCAGCAGATGCTCGAGTACTGCAAGCAATGTGGCACCGCGGCCGTTCGCGAGAGTTGCACTATGTTGCCCACTTTCACGAACCCCTCGACATCGATATCGGCGATATAGGCTATATCACCGGCAATCCTCCCAAATTCGTCCAGCTTAAAAATGTGCGTTCTGAGATAGCGGACAAAATCGGATTGTCTCTACCGCCGAAAAAAGTAAAACCTCTTCGGCCCATCCCACGCAACAAATGGTTCACGACGGTTGTTGCAGGAATCCATAGGTGTGCCTGATATCCAATAGTGTATACGGTGTTCCTAACGAGGCAGGCATGAATTCCGGTTTCCTGCGTCAGGCGTCGTTGATCTGCTGGACTGGCGAAGCGAACGACCTCGATTGGACCGAGATTTTTTACTACGACGGATTAATGTGCCCGGTGAAAAAGGCCTCGTGGTTGAATGCTCCACGGCGTGGAAGGCTCTCAGCGGATGCGCCACTGATTTGGCGTCCAAGCACACCGAACGCTCAGTTACCGCCTCGAATCTGATCCTCGGTCCGTTGTGTCTTTCATACACGCGATTAAACGATTCACATATCAGCAGTGGTATATCTGAAACAACAATCTGGCTATGCTACGTTCCGGTTGAACAAGAAGGTGACCGCTGACCAATGGCGCGAGATCTGGGCCAAAGATGGAATAGACCCCCCACCGACCTCGGTTTATTTCTATGAATCTCCGCCGGGTGGTCCAAACGGTGTTTGGGGATACTTTTCCTTGTCACCCACACCAGGAACCCCCTATTCGAAGTGGACGCCAGATCGTGACGATGCTGGAGAGGCGTGGGGTTGGACTTTCCAGGTTAAATTTTCCAACTGTTTTATTCGTTTTAACTGACCAGCTGACAGTCTGAGGATTGGACTGTAGAGATCTCAAAGTGCGTGACTTCCACGTCAGTGCCAATATTGACTGACTGCTCTGTAGACCGAACATCAAACAATACATACGCTATGTCCAGCTTTGAAGTGTGCAGACAGAAGGCGGGATGTTCAAAAGCTATTACATTCTCTTACTTGTAGTGTTGGATGATATACTACCAAATCTCATCCGGCAAGGACCTGGTGGCAAGTTTAGATATCCGGATAATTTTGAAGCGGACCAGACGCCTCGAGGAAAGCGGTCCCGAGGTCAAAAAGACTGCCGAAACGCCCAGCAGGACATGCGTCTTCGACGCTGATCAAATTCGCCGCAAGACTGCCCGGGGTTTGTATCCAGACCGCAGGCAAGCCCAACTTTTCTCGCGCGGACTCCAAGTCCCTCAGCAGACTGCCGGACACGAGGAAGGTGTGTGCGCGGGACATGCGCGTCGTAGAATCGCAGTGGTGCATAGAACGCCGACGGGTCCGGCTTATACGCACGACACAAATCCCAGGTAAGCACTGAGTCAAAGAACGGTGCAAGCGATAGGAATGCCGGTGTGCGGAGGAGAAATCCGTGGTCCACATCCGCGATAGCGGCGAGAGAGATTTTTGGACTGTGCGCTAGACTGTTAAGAAGCCAGCCAGCGTCGGGGATGCATGGCCAGTTTCCAGCAGACTGTGCGAAGAGCGATACGTCCGTGGTGCTGACAGGCGCGATACCAAGGCGCAGAGGAACATCGCAGTACATGTCTGCCTGAATCTGTGCGTATGGTGCACGAGGCGTCCGTTCCTTCATTTCCGTTTCGCTTTCGAAGTAGAAAGAGAGCGCTTCATGGCGGGTGAATGTGTACAGAGACTGGTTCAATAAAGGCTGTAAGGCGTTCAATATACCGGTCTCCCTGTCCTGAAACGCGGTCAGTACTGCGCATATAAACTTGAGGATGAGAGGGCACAATTAGAGTGTCGTAGACGTCGAAATAAATGACGCGGACGCAAGTGGAGTCGAAGGCGGAGGGGCGGGGAGAAACATAGGCTCTGTACATCCCAAGGATAGTCAAAGTCATCAGTCTGTGCCAACTGGCCTTCAGTTGGTATGGTTATCGGCATCTCATCTGAGCTAACATGTTTTGTGTACGATAAAAGAATGGACATACCTGAACATCCAAAACCCATCGGATAGTCCTTTCTGTGGACACCCGATAGAATCGAGCAAGAAGCCTTTAGTGTAATCAGTCTTGATTCATCTGGGGTAGACCAGCAATTTGAAGTGACCCACCTTGTTATAGCTTTTCTATCCTGTTCTGGGTCTTGCCGCGTACCATACCTTACTACGTCTATATTGTAGCTGACCAGGGCAGAAATCTCGATGCAGGGCGGAAAAAATTGACCGGGCAGAATGGGCAGAAGCGTACTCCTCGCGCTCCATTCGACCCATCGCGAACCCCATGTGCTGCTATAACCATCTGCTTCTCGTTCTTCTCGCATTTGTGATTTTTTGGCTTTCCGTTTTCGTGAATCTAAATCATTCCTGTCGGGCATCCACAGCTTCTCGAATCGTTCCGCTTCACGCCGAGGCAGCACATGGGAATTTGTGCCTATGTCGGTAACCCTCGGAGAGAAAACCAGCGGCTCTCCGGTATTCAGCACGCATTCTCCGAATGGCCAATCGACTCAGAACCTGGCCGGACTGCCTCTCGTGGGGCCCAAGTTGACAAGGCCAGATGGGTAGATAGGTGTCCGGGAGGGGTAGCTGACCGGCTGGCTGGACAAGAAAGACGATCCAATTCTCCGTAGACGGAAGCTCCTCAACCAGTGCGAGATACTGCGGGAATTCGAGTCTGTGTGCGGCAGCGGTCACCGGTGGCGAAATGGGAGTTTAAGTCTGTTCAAGTGCGCGACAGTTTCGACGGCGGAGGGCTGGATGAGGGCCCGGATAAAGCGGTATTCATCGGGTTCATCGGGCTCCATTCACGGTCTGAAGCTACTGAAGCTTGAGTGAGCCTGAGGAAGCTGAATCCAAGCTGAATCAGACAGAAACGTCGGCCATCAACAATGTGAGAGCCGACCATCAGCATTGATCAGGCAACTTGTAATAAACTTGAACCGTCATCATCTTCCGGCTGGAAACCGCCTTGAAAATGTGGCCTCTCTTTCATCTGTGAACTGGCTACGCTCTCTCGCTAGATAAAAAACGTACCGTAACCAACTGCAGTCTCACTGCCACGACGAGCTTACTCTAGACGTTGGCGTCTCGGAGACTTCCATCACTGCAGACTGCGGCTGCGGCGCTTGCAACAAGCTCATGCCGCTAGATCTTCCCCAGGGGCATTTTGCTACTCTGCGCTTTGTTCTCAAGCCTGTTAGAGCTCGATTCCCATCCTCGGCGGCGTCCAGAACGAGGTTACGAGATTGTACTCGATATCGACATGAACATCCCTACGCTCGGAAGGCGTTGTCCTTGTCTTGGACTTACCGATCCACTGAAAGGAGCCTTTTGGCTCCTGGCTTGGCAGTAAATCGACTTAACTTGGAATTGAAACAGCTCGCGTACAGCTGCAGAGCCTTTTCATTTAGGCACACATCATCAAACGTCCCGACTCCCGACGATATCCTGGCGCAAGGTCGAAAGGGCTGATCTAGGTGGGTCCCGACACCGGCTTCGGTCGTTGTTCTTTCTGCTCCAAGATGCTTCTCAGAATGGAAATTTGCCTGCTTGGGTATCCGGCGCGGTCCGACTGAGGAGCAATGAAGCCCAGGTCCCCCTCCCGAGATAGCTGCTTTTTTTTACCCGGTTTTTCTTTCCGCACAAGCTGAGACGGTGGTTCCCCGTCATCGCAGCAATTTGCAATCGCTGCGATCAGGCTGAGCAACGCTAAGCGACGGAGACCGACGGCTGATTGGTCGTCGGTGGAATCTATGCCGAGGACGACGTATTGAGCGCCCCGGCGGAACGCAGCGTAATATATTCCATATTCGCAAATGGCCCCGCAAATTGACCCGAGCTTCCTTCCTTCCGACGGAGCCGTGGTAGAAGGAAACAAAATGAGACCCGACAGAGATTTTCCCGGGTAAAATACGGATGAGCACGCAGCTATTTGCTCGTAGAGCGCATATACATGAGCTTTTTTTTTCTTTCAGAAAAAAGACCTCGAAGTTGCCTCGAAGAGGACCTCGGAAGTGCGGGCGTGACCTTACGCTGCTGACGTCACGGGCTCGATCAAATGCTAGGCGATCTGCGATTACCTGCTACGCGTTTCTTGTTTCTTGACCACCATGTTCTCCTCCCTCTCGAACTTCCTCCCCGCCGCCCTCCATTCCTCCTCCCCACAAAAGGCAGACCAGATCAGAGACGAGGACGAGGAGGACGATGACCCCGCATCCAAGTCGGACGCAAACGAGACTGGTGTGCTCAAAAAGAAGAAAGACAAGAGCGCAAACGAGGTGAATATCTTTTCTCTTTCGACTTGCATCTCTCCTGGGGCTGCGGCGGCTGCTGGGACGCTTGATACTGCGGATCCTATGTGCCTGTGCTCGTTGCTTCTCCATCGACGTCAAAAATTGATTGTCCAATAATCAGTTTTGGACGGTTCTGTGGTTTCTACGGCCTGCGACAAGTGACCGTTCTCGCTGGTTCAATGCACCTCGCGAGTTGGTTCGCTACTTGGCGAGGTGGAGCGATACAAGCGACATCTCACTTGTCTACGTCGGGATTTGCCTGTCGTTTGCTGGTCGATGCTGTGCCCTGACTTGTAGCACACTCGTGCGGTCTGTGGGTCCCGAATGGATGCCCGCCGCCATTCATGTGTCTCTGCAGCGCGGATTATACCGGATCTGCGCGAATTGTGCCTCTCGCCATTTAGGGTTACAAGCGACATCTCGCTTGTTTACGTCGGGATTCGCAGGTCGTCCACTGGCCGGTGCTATGCCCTGACTTGCAGCAAAATTCGTGCATCCTGTGGGTCCAATGGATGCCCGCCGCTATTCATTTGTCTCTGCGGCGCGGATCTGCGCATATGATTCGACCGCCAGTCATCTCGCCATTTGGTTTCTGGTTGCCGATACTGTACTGTGGCTCGTGGGCCTCAACTGGATGCTACGCTAGGGTGTGTCGTGGATTATGCGCCGGTCTCATGCGTGCAATTCGATGGCCGGTCGAATTGTTTCGCACTTTGGCTTATCCTCGGCGCTTGCGGACATACTTGTGGAGGCAGTTTTGCTCGCCTCCGGGGCTGTTTTAGACCAGCGTCTGTTTGTGCCGCTACGCCGGTCCTTCTTCAGCCCCAACTCGTCATCTGGCATGATTTCTTTGACATTTATTCTATCTTTCTTGCATTGTGATTCTTGTCGCGACAGCTACGCTGACACCTCTACAGACATTCATCTTTGTCCGACCTCCACCGGCGAAGAGCAATCACCCGCTAAATCTACAGGTGCAGCTCGTCCCACCCAACTCCCGCGGGCCGTCCGGCCTCACAAGCGCCTCGCGTCAATCCCTCGACCTCTCTGCCTCCGCGCCCGCCACGTCTAACGACTCCGCCCCCACCACCCCCGTTGAATCCCGCACAAGCGGCGAATACGAGTCCGGCGCGCCGCTCGCGCGCACGGCGTCCAACCGCTCCACCGCCTCGTCCACCTACTCCTCGGTCAGCACGACCTCGACCTCCTCGACCGCGAGCAGCCGGCGCATGATCGTGCCGCTGTACAACCTCCAGGCGCACAATGTCATGACGAACATCATCGTCGACGCGGGCACGGACGCGAAAATCGCGCGCTTCACCAAGCGCGGGATCGAGATGCTCGACCTCGCGGTGCTGGAACCGGTCGAGGTGTATGCTGGTGGCGGCGCGCCGACGGGTGCGGGCGAGGGCGCGTACCCCACCAGCTCTGGGTTCTCCAATCGCACGGTTGGCGGACGGCCGAGCATCAGCGGGATGAGCGCGGGCCTGGCCGTCCCTGGCGCGGGGAGCCGACCTAACAGCCGCCCCAGCACACCCGACCCGGCCACGACCAACTCCTCGCAGGCCTCGCTCACGTCGAGCAGCGCGCACTCGCACGCGCCCGAGCCCGTCGCGGCGCCCGGGACGCCCGGGACGCCGCAGGGCAAGCGCCACATCTTCGGGAAGCTGTTCAAGAAGAAGGACGCGCCTGCGTCGCCTGGCGCGGAGTCCCTCACGCCCACGCCGATCGTCAAGCACGCGCGCTCGCGTAGCGCGTTGGGCGGGCGGCCCGCGTCGCCGGGGCTCGGGGTCCCGCGCACGTCGATGAGCAGCGCGCAACGCTCGTCAATCGACCTCGGGAGCGAGGAGGCGCAGGCGCAGGCACAGGCGGTGGGGCAGGGTGCGCGCGCGCCGATTCTGGGGCTGCAGGCGGCGGTGTCGTCGCCGGTGCACCCGCCCAAGGGGCGGCCGGGGCTGTATGTGTGGGTCGTGAAGCGGTGGCTCAAGGGCGAGGGCGGGGGGCTGCTTGCGGTTGCGCGGGGGATGGTCAAGGGGCAGTCGGCTGGGGGCGACGATCTCGCGAGCGAGGTGGAGTTGAGGTTCGAGTGGAAGCGCGGGAAGGCTAAGAAGAGGCGGGATCGGGATAACAAGGAGAAGGAGAAGGCGGATGGTGGGGACACGGGTAGTGTTGGCGGGAGTGTGGGCCGCCGCCAGGGGAGCCTCGCCGCACCGGCAAAGAGGCTCAGCATGAGCATTATATCGCGGCAGAGCAGCTTCAGCGCCGCGTCGGAGGAGGGACATCTACCGGTGGACCCAGCCGCGCGCCGGCGGTCTATGGCGCTCGCGCCGGAAGAGGACTCGGGCGACGAGAGCGACCCGGAGGATTCGGAGACGCCGTGGACATGCACGGTCAAGGTGCGCCGCATCGCCGCGCACACGCGCTCCCATTCGCATCACTCCTTCGGCATGCGCTCCGGGGGCGACGGGGATAAGGAGCAGGAGGAAAAGGACAAGGCGGCGTGGAAGAAGGAGGTGGTGCGCATCAAGGTGGGGACGCTCTCGCCGACGCCGCACCATCCCAAGGTCGTCGCGATGCTCAAGGTGCCCTTCCCGCTCCCGGACATTGACGTCGAGCGCATGGTCGTGCGCAAGCGCGACACTGGCCCGGGCTCGCTGAATAGTAACGCGGGGATGAAGCCCGGTGGGTTTCCTTCCTTGTTCCTTCGTTTTTGTTTTCGTGCTGAAGGGTGGTGCAGGCCATGGGCTGATTATCACCGCGGAGGAGATCAAGGACGTGGTGTGCAGCACGGGCCTGTGGCTCGTCGTGCGCGAGGGCTTTGGTGGGATCGGCAAGGTCAACCGCAAGGGCGACGGGTGGCGGATTCGCGGATGAGTCGCCGGGCGTGGTCGTGCACCGGTGGCTCGTCCACCAGCTATTTATTCCTCTCTATCTTTCGTAATCTTATTATCCTCCTTTTCTTCCCTCTCTTCCCCTTTCTTTTGGCTCCCGGACGGCTCACTGCACGACGCCTGGGTACATAACGCACACGCACACACACACGCATTACTACGCTTACCTTTTCATTCACTATCACCATCCTTTCTGCCTTTCTTTCGACGGGTACCACCACTACTATCCCCAACTCCCACTTTGTGTACAACGTACGAGTATCTACCGTGCAAAATGTATGTACCATCTACAGAGTCGAAAGGAAACTCATGTATGCGCTTCCCATCCATGAGCCTAAATATCAATGTATCACGGCGCGCCGAGATTTCTTCGTTTGGCAGCCTCAGCAAGGTCGCGCTTCTTGATCGTCGAAATCTTGCTCTGGACCTATGTACTTGAGGAAAGTACTGGCCTGTTGAGGCTCTACAATCTAATCATCTATCCACCCTCCTCTTAGCAGCAGCTGGATCCCGGGACCATTATTGAATCCGAACCACTGATCGTCGGATCTCCCGCGCGGACGCAACGAGCACATGCATGGCTAATGTCGTTGGCTATGCATGGTGTATGCCGCTTGAGGTGGGGAACCTGGGGAACTATAAGAACCTCTTGCTAATGGAAGCCAGTCGCGAAATTCTGTTCCCCTGGACCAACATCTGCGAAATAACCGCGACAATGGCTCGCAAATTCGTCTCGCTGCTCTGGGTGTCGTCTGCACTCGTTAGCCTCAGCCCAGTCGCGTCGTACCGCATGCCACGGGCTGTTAATGCGACCTATACCAATCGTGAGTCCTCCATCGCATTTCACGTCCCATTCGTCTCAGTGTTTCTCCAGCGATCGTGCGTCGCGTCTTCTACAAACAGCGCTGAAGAAAGCTTGACCTGCCCCACAGCTACCCGGGAATTTCGCCGACCCATGGGTCCTCGAGTTCAACAACTCCTACTACCTGACGCCGACGATGCCTGACGGGTCCGTCGCGGTGTACAAGTCGTCCACGCTCGACAACTTCACCGGCATCGCGCCCGTCACCGTGTGGGTGCCCCAGAGCTCCGAGGTCTGGGCGCCGGAGCTGCACTATATCGACGGCAACTTCTACATCTACTGTGCGCTCCAAGATGGAGATGAGGATGCCGATCGAAGGTGTGTCCCTTTTGCTCGGTTTTGTTCTTAATACTGAGCGTGAACTTGCAGGATGCACACGTTGATGGGGAGCGACCCCACGGACCCGACGAAGCCGTTCACCGATTTGGGACAGATTGGCACGCCGGATAGCAACTATGCGATCGACGGGACGGTCTTGCAGAATCATAACGGCTCCAACTATTTCATTTGGTCCGGGAAGGAGACGCGCGAGCTCGACACGGTACAGTACATGTACGTTTCTTTCCCCCGTTGTTTGAGCTTCGATTCACGTGAACCAGATACATTGCGAAGATGGACACTCCGCACAGCGTCGTTGGCGAGCGTGTCGCCATACATTCGCCGTACTGGGCGAACGGCACCAGGAAAGACTGGCAATGGGTATGTCGCCACGATAATTTTCTGAAACGAACTGCGCCTTACCGATTACAGTCCCCAACGAGCACGGACTATGGCGTAAACGAGGGGCCCGAGGTCCTTGTCAATGGCAATCAGACCTTTGTTCTCTACTCCGCCTGTGGCTCGTGGGACCCGTGCTACTGCTTGTGTGTCCCATTCCTCCTACATTTGCTCCAAAGTTCAGTGCTTAAATGGAGGGTGAAGAGGTATCGTAGGCCTCAACGGCCCCGACGTGGACCCGCTCGATCCGGCGTCCTGGTGGGCTAACGACGACGGTCCTGTGTTCTCGCAGAGTGAGTTTACCGTCGGGACCGGGCACGCGTCGTTCCCGCGCGACGCTGTAAGTTTACCCTTCAGAATGAGGATTGGAACTTACCTTGACGAAATTGAAACCGTAGAATGACGTGCCCTACATCACCTACCACGCCTGGGATGCAGACGCTCCCGCTGGCTGGGGTAGCCGCGAAGTGCGAACGCAGTACGTCTCCCTTTCCCATTTTTGTTTTCTACAAGCTGAAGCCATCGCGATTTAGACGGTTCGAGTTCGATGCGGACGGGATGCCGAAGTTCCCATCCCCCGGTGAGCAGCATTTTATCCAAACAAAAGTTGAACCACTCATCCGAGTCTCGCAGTTGCGTCGGGCGTGGAGTTGCCTGCGGCGGCTGGGTATTGAGGGCTGCTCTCTTTGATTGTATCATTGTACAGTCGGTCTCTATGTAACAATTTGTACACGGACTATCACTGTAGTACACGGAAATGAACATTTTTTCACCACCATTGACCTACTCGATGTTGATTCAGAATCAGCGCCGTATTGGAAGCTGGAGCGTTCTTGATAAATTGACGCCATAGCTCGCTCCCTTGAACGGTTACCTACGCTTCATCATTCAATTTTCCAAGAAAACCTCAAGAGAAAAACAAAAGTTACAAAACGGCCGGGCACAGCCACGAGGGTACCGCCACCTTTCTAGCCAAATCGATTTGCGACTTCCCTTCGTTATTGGACGAAACGGTTCCAAACCTGGTCAAGGAAGCTTCGTTGTGAGTGCATCCCTTCAGCTTTGTGTGGGTCTTATAGTTTATTCGCTCCTAGGCTATACCTTGTACCCATAATCATCGGTCTCCCGATTCACGACTCACCTTCACCGCATCTATCATCCAAGCCTCAGGCTACGTCCTTCGGAGGTATACATGAATGCATATATTCTTGTCGCCCTTTTGATGTAGGGCCGCAGGGGCCTAGTTGACTGTGTTGAGGAACAAGCGCAGTCGTGTCAAGGCCGACCTAACTGCGCGTCATTACGCCCGACATTCCTGGACCGTCCTGGAGTACGTCTCTTTGTTAATATTGGCCCCAGGTGTGTGCCATGCCCTCGGTCTAATCCTTGCTGAGAAAGCTTTGCGTTCCGAAGTACTTTAAATTCCCGCTGAAATTGACTAATTGCTCTTGTGGAATATATCATCGCATCTAAGTACGTTTGAATTTGCGTACTTGTCTGTCCGACCTAATTCTAATTGCTGCAGGTTCTCATCATTGTACAAATTCAAAGCATGTCTGACACTCTCGACTCGATTCCCGTCCTCACTCCCGTTCCTGCATCATCCAAACCAGCAACCCCCGCTCCGCCTGTAGCCAAAACACCTGCTCAATTGGACCAGGAAGCAGAAGCCGCGTTTGACAAATTCGCTACGTTGTTCTCGCCCGCCACGCCCCGCGCGTCGCCTGTGCTCGATTTTCTATCTCTTCCCGAGCAGCCTCAATCCACATATGCTGCAGAGGTCTCCCCCGACTCCGAATTCGGGTCGTTCGTGTCCGTCCCAGCGGAGCAAGATCCTCTGTCGCTCTTGACACCCGGGCTCGATCTTACTTCGCCAATGCAGCCAGAGGTCTCGACGCGTCCGGGCCACGGACGTAACTCGAGCCAAACCTTTTTCGCCGAGTTCTCCAAATCTGCGAAAGACCGGGCGCAGACCCAGCGCGGCCTGCTCGACGAATTGCTGATGCACGAGGACGACCCTTTGTACTGGATCAAAGACCAGTCCGCCTCTGCATCCAAGCCTCCTCCTTCTCCCCCTTCAGACGACGATCTTTTACCGTCTGAGCGGCCCAACAAATACATGACAGACTCGCTCTCCGACCTGGACTTTGACTTCTTCGCGTCCAGTCAACCCACCAAAGAAACGCCCCACAAACGATCCTCGTCCACCTCCTCGCACCTGAGGTCCCCAATACGATCGCCCACGGCGACCGCCCCTGTCTCCGTTGCACCTCCTCTCGCCTCCACATCCACCTCTGCTGACGCGCCGGGATTCGACTTCCCCTCAAGTACGTCATCCTCGACGCGCCCCGTTCCTCCCCGCAGCAGCAGCTACGCATCCCTCGCCACGCTTTCCAAGACCTCCGGCGCGAAGTGGGTCGCGTCGTTCCTCCCTGCCGCGCCGTCTCCCGCGTCCACCTCGATCCCGAACACGAGCATGTTCCCGCCACCCCCCATCGAATCCTCCTCCCTCGCCAACTCCCTCTCCTCCTCGCTAACCCTACCGCCGCCCCACCGTGACACCACGCGCGCAGGCCCGCCCCCACGCGTCCCGGAGCTCACTCACTTCACCCCCTTTGCGGCGGCACACGCGGACGGCGTGTACGTCGCCCCGAGCGGTGCGCCCGGTTTCCGCGGCGCGGCGTCGTACGACTGGGATCGCGGCTTTTCGCATGCGCTTGAGCGCGATCTTGGCGTCACGCCCCCAACAGGTGGCGGGGCGGCAGTGCCTTACTCGGACTTCGACGAGGGGGACGAGCTGGTGTCCGGCACCAACGGCGGTGCACCTTCGCGAGAGTCCGGCGCGAATGGGCAGGGCAACGGGCATGGTGCTGCGAGGAATAACAGCGTGGGTGTGTTGCTGGACAAGAAGACGAGCGTGGCGATTAATCTTGTGGGGCGGAGGGAGGGCACAGTGGGGGTTTTGACCTCGGAGTTAGTCGCACTGGTGAGTCTTACCTTCGTCTTGGCATACAAACTTCCTTTTGCGATTGGCTGTCTTGCGCTGGTATGACCTTGACTTACACTTGGTGCAGATACACTCCCACCTTCCCGCCCTGCTCCGCCTTCCGCGCCAATGGACACTTTTCTACTCCCTCGACCAGCACGGCATCTCGCTAAACACGCTCTACTCCCGATGCGCGCCGCCTTCCTCGTCCCGCACCCCGCATGCCAAGGGCGCGCTCGTGGTAATGCAAGACGCCGCTGGCGTCCTCTTTGGCGCGTGGGTGGCGGACGGCTTGCGGCGGAGTACGCGCGGAGCGTATTACGGCGGCGGCGAGTCGTACGTTCCTCCTTCGTGTCGCACCTTTCGATAATGAAGCATTGGTCGGCATCTCAGGTTCTTATGGCGGTACTTGCCGAGAAATGGACAATTCGACGTGTTCAAGTGGACTGGCAAAAACGACTATGTCGCGCTATGCGAGGAGAACTTCATCTCGTTCGGCGGGGGGTGAGTCTCTTCAGGCGGTTCTCGCTAAGTCGGAAACTGATGCAAAGTACTGTAGGGACGGTCATTACGGCCTCTACCTCGACGACTCGCTCTTCGACGGCTCTTCCGCCCGGTGTCCGACCTTCAACAATGAACCGCTGTGCTCCGGCGCCGAAGGGAAAGGCGGCAACGTCAACTTCGAGTGCGTCGGGCTCGAAGTCTGGGGAGTGGGTCCATAATGATCGTCTGAGGCTTCTCGTTCCGCGGACCTGTGAGACCCCGCAGGTTGTTGGTGCGTTTCGCCCACGGAGGGTGGTGCCTGGAGTCTGCAGTCTGGAGTCATCTACCGCGCCCGCGACCGACCTCCGTCTTGCAACCACCAATTGTTCCGTTCTGCGACCACCCGTCGTCCTTGTTCCGCCGACACCTCAGTGGTTTCACTTGTCGGGCCGGGTCTCCACGTTTTGCACTATCATTATTGCCGTCGGTAGAGTCCGTTAGATCCTTCGCGGCGTCTATATATTTTTGCTTCGTTTTTCAAAGTGTTTGGTGTGTGCGCTGACAGAAGTGTTTGGACTCGGCGGCAAAAATATACATCCGTCGACATAAACAAAGTTGCTTCTTTTCAACCATCACGCTCGATCTTGGAACGCATGCATGTACGGTGCACCGCTGGTTATTATTCCAGCAGCTCGGCGTGTACCCCTTGCTGTATCCAGTCTCGAGGCCCGTGCCATTTTTATGTCTTGCCACGTTCCCCGCTTCCATCGCCAAGTTGCGCCCGTTCAACCAAGTGAAAGCTTCTCGCCGCAATCCGCAATGAACGCCCTGGAAGTAGGATCAAATCGGGCCCTTCATAGCACTTTGACGGATTTCTCAATTTCGAAATCAACAGCTGCTGTCCAGACTCCACTCCGCAAAATGGTAGTTACCCCAACTGCTGCAAGTACAACCTCGTTTTTTTCATGGAGCAGTTTGATCATTTTTTTCACAGGAAGTTCTAAATCCCGGAACCCACTGATGGAAGAGCCACCGACGGCTCACCGTGACTCTGCAACGCGTCTCTATCTATCATTGTTACTTGGAATCGGCAATGGACCTATTTCGGAATGCAAATCTCCTGAACTCGGAGTCGTTCAAGCACCGATGGACTACGAGCCTTCGTCTCATCAGTCAGCAGCTCAAACTCAACCCGCGCATTGCATTTTCGCGGAAAGATGCGTCTCCCCGCTTCCTGTGTGAGAGATCCACTAGCTGATGCAACTGTTTTGTCATCGAGCTTTGTACGTTAAGTCTGGATTCCGTGTCCGCGTTCCATGGCTCGTACGGCGGTAATATCACTCCCCGCTGCAACGGCAGATCAACCACCGGGGAGACTGTCGCGGGAACTTGCGAAGAGCTTGATAGGCTGCGGGCCAACAAAACATTGTCTCGTGGGCCAACAACCCCCGCGTCTGGATTCTATTTTACACAACTCCAAAAGGGCTCATGATCATTGTGCTCCAGGCGATCCGAGATCCTTTCGAATAGGCACGAGGCTTGTCGGCAATTCAGGGGTGCTGCATCTCACTACTGACAATCCCGATTCGCATGTGTAGATTCAACCCGACCATGTTGGCCGTTCGTCGTCGGTAGCCTCCAATCCCCGACTCCCTGCTCCCTGCTCCCTTCCCCCAAATCCCATATTTTACTGGCCCCCGTGATATTCCAGTGTCTTGCCAGTGTCGCATTATTTTGCTGCGGGATGACGTACAATCTCTTCCCTCTCAGCTTCGGAAGCCTTCCGCTCCCATGGATTCCACACGTGATGGCCCCTTTGCAGGTAAGTCAATAGCAAAGGTCCCTTGCATCTAAATTTTTCTTCGTCCTTTTTCAACCAAGTTTTCTCCAGGAACAATTAGTACACTCTTTTTGTCTTCACCCGAAAACGGACTAAATCTCCTCAAATTCCTTACTGTTTACACCTGTCACGAGCTCAACCTTACTTCTGGATTCTGAGCCAGGTACGTTTCTCGCGGATCACTCAATGATATCTATCTCGCGAAACTTCAAAGACGTCGGACCGAAAGGTGGTCTCACAGAATTCTCTGGCACATCGCTGACAACGCCCTGATATCCGTGAAAAATCGGGTTCTCAGTAAAGAGCGGTAGGTCCTCAAGTTACGATCTCTTTGTTCGCCATCGGGCTCGAAGGGACGGAGGTGCCATGACTTCAGCGAGCCCCTCCTCCATTAGCTCCGCGTTTTGTCTAGCTAGGCTGTACTCCTCTTTGCCGCTGTTCGTTCACAATACACCTCTCCACCATCGTTCCCCCGGATCACTTAGGACTCGAGGTCGAGGTCTCGTAAGCAGCACCTCACTCATAGCCAACGATTTTCCTCAATCTTTCAAACGCCACGTCGGTGATCTTCGTTTCCACCCCTCGGAAGGACAGCCCTCTTCATTTTGAACGCTTTTTTTTTGGCCGCATCGCCTTCAATGTCCCAACAACTCGTGGCCGCCAACTTATTACCGCATTCATGAATATCGATTAGATGAGACTTTAACTCGATCTGAAAAAATGATGACGTTCAGGTCGCCCAAGCTTCCATACAGCTCAGGGCAAGTCGGGCAACCTGTATGTTCGAAAGGCAATCCCGTCTTGAATGCCGATGAAGCTGTTTTCTTTTCCTGATACAGAAAGCTGGCGTCTGGTCGCAAGCCCTGTAGTATTTGGGGGAGGTTTCGTACGTACTGGTGGGCGCTGCAGGTTTAAAAACCCGTCGATTGTCGACTATCTGCATTCCCCCATCGTCTCTCAACCCAACCCACTACCAACACCACCACATCGCAATGTCGAGCGCACAGGTCGCTTCGTACCTCTCCGTCACCTCCTTCCAAACTCATCCATCCCATAGTACAACAACAACGGCGGCGGCCAGTACCAGTACGACCCCTACGACAACCCCCGCACTCCTCGCAGGGTGCCCATGGCCTGCTCATTTTGTCGCGGTGAGTATCCTGAGCTTTTTTTAGCTGGCAGTCGCTCACATTGACATGTTATCAGCGCGCAAATTGAAATGCGGTAGGTACTCATGGATCGCGGGCGACCTTTCGTTAACCCAAATCTGCAGACGGCCTTCGCCCCCAGTGCGGCAACTGCAACCGTCGCAACATCCCATGCAACTACATCGCCGTGTGAGCTTAATCCTCTACCTGTTCACGCACGGATCCGCTACTGATGCTTCATTTCAGCTCCGCGCAGGGCTCCAGATAGACGCGCTCACCTGCGATTTAAAAACAGCTTGCCAATATCCGATAGATGATGATGAGTCTGCGATCTTAGAATCCGTTTAATTGTACTTGCCCCGAATAAATTTCTCGCGCTGAGCGCTTCCATCTTCCTTGGTCTTCGAACGCATGGCTTGAGTTGAGATCGACGGCTTTCTCGTTAAGGTTCGCGATTGAACGCCCCGGCCTTCAGGCAGCGCATAACGCAAGGCGACGGCAGAGGCCGTAAGAAGTCTATGGGATTAAAGGGCAAGTATGGAATTTTACCGCTCCGAGTCAGCTTCTTCCGCGACAACTGTTCAGTCACAGGCCAGAGAAATACGCGTCGGGTTTTGACCGAGCCACGGGTGAACCGAAACCACCGGTATTCACTGGGACACGACAATGCGACCCTGTGTCCGGATTAGCTGATATACATGATTGTAGTGGAAAATCCACGGTTCTCGTGGAGCACATCCGCGTCGTTGCCACGAAGGTAAAAGCGCTATAGGACGTGCCCAGAGAAAATCTGACGGTGGCGGATAAAGATAACACCATTGCAAGGTGTTTTCGGAACCCCGCCACGTGAAAGATGAATTCTATCATTCAGGGCTGCCCGACAGACGAGTTGACTGGTACCACGCTTTGTTATCGGTCGGCGCCAGTAGCAACGTTGATTTCGATTTGGCCCAAAATTTTGAACGCCGCGAAGTTGGCATCGCGGGTCTGGTGGAACAGAACGAGAGCGTTTATAGTGTATGCTATAGATGAGCACATCCCACTGGCTATGGATTAAAGCGAGCGTTTTGCGATGATGGTTTGGGAAGACTGCGATTGATCGGCACATTCGGCCCGAACCCATTCTTCGCACTTGGTTTCCACCACCATTCAACTTGCATATTCTTATTCACTCTCGTAGCTATAGACCGAGCAATGGACAAGACTGAGGCCCAAACCTCTTCGCTGATTGATTTGTCAAGTTATCGTCTTCCTGGCCACGATGCGTGCTATTATCTCCCCAATTTCTTAACAGTAGGCGCTTTCCTCGATTTGGTGGCCACGTTGCTGGAATTGAGTCAAATCCAGGAAGACGAAGAGGAATATTTGATTCGCAAGGTTGGCGCGGTAGAACATCGGGCCCTGGCTCTGATAAAACATTCATGCAGATCAAAGAACAACCACAGCAGCGCTGGAAGCAGCTCGCAAACCGCAGGCGTGTTTTATGACCCTCGTCGGTCGTCGGGTGCCTACAGACTGACGTCTGAATCAGATTACAGCTATGGGGTGTGTTGTCGAAAGGTTCTTGCCCTAAAAGATGGCCAATTAATTCGCAGTAATTTTGCAGGTGGCGAACTGACGGCAAAGAATATACTACTAGCCCAGGACATGCCTCATTGCGTTGAAGTTTAGTAAGTCCGGTAGCGAGACGCGACACCCGATTATTTACTTTGGCAGTCCCGATATTATCGATCGCCTCAAAGGTACTGGCATCTTCACGGGTTCCCCGCACGGCAAACCCAACCATATAATCATGTCATCCCGTCTTCTTCTGTTCATCGAACGCGACTAAACCTCCTCTGAAGGAACGAAGTTTGTCTTTGATCTCTTCCACCACCTTATTTGATTAAAATTTACGGGCAGTATCTTCCAGGCCAAGGTGAGGAACCTCGACATTGTCACTCCCGTTAACGTATCATCCCGATGTTCAAGGAATCATGGTACGTTGTCGTAAACAGTTCTGCAGCCGCTCACAGACGAGTATGGTGGCAGCCGCATGAGGACGGTCCCGCGTACTTCCCTGTGGTCGCAACAATTTCGCTGGGCTCCCACTGCGTCTTTCACTACTACCAATACAAGCAAGATTCCCAAGTTAGAGGCGTAGGACGTAGTATCGACCCCACACCAATTCTGTCCGTTCTCCTTGAACCTCGGTCGGTGGTCATCTCCGAGCACGCGCTATATTCTTCCCATTTGCATGCGTAAGTCGCGAGCGCGCTAACGTTGCGAATGCTAACTTTCTCTCCAGCATCCGTGAAATTGAAGAAGACACTATTACGGCGGGCAACGCCGCAACCCCACCTTTGCTCACTGACCTTGGTGTTTCGCTCGCCAACTGGGATAGGGTAACCGGGGCGGATGCGATTCGTGTCATGTCCGAAGGAGGGGTGCTTCAGCGCGCAACTAGGTATAGTCTAACGTGCCGGGATGTCGAAAAAGTCGCTCAACTAAAAGCGTTCATGAAGCGTTAATCGATTGCATTTTATCATAACCCCGCCCCGTATGGACTGCATAAGTGGAGGTTACTCTCAAAAGCAATGCGCTTTCCGTTCAGGAAAGTGACGCTCGAGCCTTGAGATAACGTACATCTGTAATTGTCTCGTAGCACTCTGCCTTGGACGCATCGCCAACCTTGAGACATATGAATCGTCCCTCCACCATGCTCCAGTGGAAGATTCGCCTTATGCCTGCCCACGCGCACCAATCGACGCTGTGGAGGAAAATTGTCAGAATCTGTATCCAGCAAATCAGGGGATGCACCACTGACCAACGCCAACATGGCTTGGAGCAGCCGAATTCACCGTTCTTGGTGACTCGGCATACATACAGGTCACATCCGTTGAGCTTCGAATATCGCGACCTCCCCTGCTTCCTCACCGGGTCCCACGCTCCGGCACAAACAGGGTCATGGCCCTGCTCATAGGCTGGCGCCGCCTCTTGACCCGGATGGTGAGGGTAGTGACGCGACGGGTAGAACGTACGCTTGGCCTTCCCCTTGTAAGGAACGAGACTCGACTCCCGACGATACTCTAAATCCCTGCGGTACTCCTCCTCGTGCCGCTTCGTCTTCTTGGTGTTGTTGTGCTGCTTCTGCTTTGGCACCGCCTCGTTTCCGTGTTGTTGTTTTGGGTGTCGCTGTGCGGGAGCGCGGTTGAACCTGTTGCTTGCGCGCCGGGGCCGCGCCACGGGTGGCGTTGAAGATGCTGGCCATCTCAGCGTGCATAGACACGGGCCTACCGCTCCCTGGCGTGTCGTAGTTGGGCCTCTGGTGGTTGCAGCCCGTACTCAAGACCTTCCCGCCCTTGACCTACATAAAATGTCAGGTTTATTGTAAGAGCGTTCCAGAGGAGACCTACAATCACGGCGCCAAGCGTGTAATACATCGTAGACTGAGAGAAGTACAGCGTTAGATTCAAAGGCTGTAATGTGAATGTTTGGCAT
Source organism: Mycena vitilis (assembly GCA_029203975.1). NCBI lineage: Eukaryota > Fungi > Basidiomycota > Agaricomycetes > Agaricales > Mycenaceae > Mycena > Mycena vitilis. Next base: position 536,074 of record JARGYF010000031.1, on the reverse strand, counting down.
GCCTTCGACGCCGCGTCCACGCACTGCGACAGATAAAACTGGGACTTGTTCATTGTTGGGAGGCTTTGGAATTTCCGAGTCAGAAAATGATACGTGAATCCAATTTCTTGACCCACAAATTGAGATATTCTTAACTGAGTAGGTACAGGAGCTTTGGGCTGAGGGCTTTGGTGCTGAGGGCTTTGAGGCTGGAGAGTCGCTGGTTAACGAGGTGCAAATTGTGGATCAAGCTGCAAATCATTGTGACTCGGTCACCTCCTCCTCATCGCCACAGGACCAAGTCGACCAATTCCAGATCCAAATGTATTCGCCTCTACAGCTAGTAAGCTACCTAAAACCCAAGTCTACTCAGAAGTAGTGCCCGTCAAAATCTCCTTGGAAATCAATATTCGTCTTGCCAACGCAGACAGATTCGCATCCGCCACCACCACCTCTGGCGCGTACTCCACTTCGAAGGTCTGCCTTATCGCACTACAGATACGCCGCGCTTGCTTCTCGGACCAGAAGGTGAAGTCGTCAGGGTCCCGATCGTCCGACGAGTCGTCGTCCTGCGGTGTAGTGCGTCCACCCGATGTATCGTCCTGGCGGGGTGTGCGCGGGGGTGTCGCCGGCGTCTTGCATGAGCTGGGGATGAGAGACGCGTCGGAGTCAAGGCAAAGCGGCACGACGCGCATGAGGTTCTCGCGGACAGACTCGAAGGTGAGCTCAGAGGGCTTCTCGACTGGGAGGAAGCAAGATGAGAAAGGAAATTATTGTATGTGATGCGAAAGACTCACTGTAAATCTCTATCGGCGCCACGAGACCCATGACATTGTATTTGCCGTCGTGGTGGTACCGCACCTGCAAGCACACGAGGGTCAGCTCAGCCCCGACTTACCACCATAAGAAACACCACATACCTCGTAGCGGCCAGCAAGCCACGGGAGCGTGTTTCCCTTGAACGTGACCACCCCATTGTCGGCGTCAGAGTTCTGACTGCTGCCTGCTGCGGGACGGGAACAACCCACGGGGACATCCCCGTCCCATTCCTCGTCGTGCACCGGTACCCACAGACCCATGGAGCTAGTGCGAGTGACCAAGCTCGACTTGTTTGCGCCAATCTGAGAATAAAGCTTCAGATCTCCGGAACGCAGACAAGACGGAGGCGAAGCTGAACGTACCCTGTAGATGCCGACCCAGTCTTTCCGCGAGTGCGTGTGCGGAGCTTCCCATTTGAGACGAATAGGCTCGCCGAGGTAGAAACGCAGTGACCCGTCGGGGTTTGGCAGGGCCTCGAACTTGTACTTGGCGGTATCGTAAGAGGAGATATCATTCGCGATACGTCTTATACCGCACGACAGTCAGCGACAGCGTTGAGGTGGTAAAGCCAGACGCACGTAATAACGAGCCGCTCCCTCGACTGCTGCAATAACACTTTGGTATCTTGCACAACCTCCGAAATCTTCGGTCGCGCTCGACGGACAAGTCAGTTGGTCCGCATGCCAAATGTATGAATGAGCTCTCACATTTGGCAAGGAACTCCTCTACGACGTCCGCCGTCTCCTCATACACCTTGTCGAACGTGCCCTTCACCTCCTTTGCGACCTCGGTCGCAACGCGCCGCAGCTCAGGCGCATGTCGACCAGCACGCGAATCCAATATGCGCGCATTCTTGCTTGCGACGTTCTTGATGACCTTGACGAAGCCGGCATCCTTGCGCAGGGAGTCGCCGTAAAGCTTTCGCATGTGCGGGCTGAGTGATGAGCGAGGAAGCATAAGTCTACTTCCGTATCCGGGAGTGTGAGATGGAGGACGCACTTCTCCACGACCTTGAGGAACCACCATTGCGAGAGGGTCCGGATAACAGCGAGGGTGATCACAAGCTTGCTGCCGCTGACTAGCGCCAAGCCGAACCAGGCTGCTCCCCCCATGACTTCGGGGTTGTTGAGGTATCTGCGGATACACATAAGGGTACGGACAAAATATGCGGAGTCATCACGCACCGGTAGATACCGGTGTACTCGAGATGTGCAGGGAACTCCATGAAAAAGTCGCCAAAAAACCAGCCTGAAGATCTTGAGCAGAAGTGCGCGAGACAATTGAGCTGACATACCAAATAGGCCGAGTACTTCGAAGCACTCTAAGGCGGCCCAGACGTGCAATGCGACGAGCAGCTGTAGGAAAAAACAATCAGTCCGTCATGCGGACGACACAGGTACGCGGAGCTTACTGCGCCAATCGTATGTCTCAGCAGCTCATGCCCAACCGTCCAATCGTTTGGGATCGAATACGTCTGCCAAACCACGCCAACGAACGAAACTACGAGACTCATCAGCACAGCGAGAATGAAATCGGTTAGAGAGGACTGACCATAGGACATGCACAGGCTTAGGTTATAGATGGCCTTCCAGTTGGCGAACGCTTCGACGATGGCGCCGCGGTCGCCGTCGTTGGCCGGGTAGTGGTAGTTCTTGAGGAAGTGCCGCACCAGGAACTTACTCTGCCCTTGCGCGCGCAGGAGGAGTCCAAGGCCAAAGCAATGTAGGAGGCACCATGCCAGGGCATGGGCGAAATGCAGGCCGAGCGCCGTGCTATCCGAAACGCGGGGTAGCACAGAGATTACCAGCGAGTATGCGATAACGAGCACCAGGGTCGCGTCATTCGCGCTGTAAGACGGTTGAGCTCTTGCAACGGAAACAAATGGGCACGGCATACCGAAGAAGATCTAGATTCTTGAAGACCACCGTGTCGCGTCTGAAATATTTGTTGAAAAGATCGTGCTGTGACATGGGCTTCTTCTTCTTCGGGGGACCTGCTTCGGTCAAGGAGAAGGAACTGGCGTTGGATGGCTTCTGCTGATGGCCCAAGCGAGTGCGCCGCCGACCAGAAGGTACATTGGCCTCACCTTCGGTCTCAGTCCCGGTCTCGATGTCGGTCTCAGTGGCGGTGTCGCCTTCGGTGGCAGATGGGGTGGACGACGTGTACTCATCGGACTCGGCGATCGAGGGAACAGGGGTAGAGGCGGCACTCGGAGCTGCGCTGGCCCTAGGACGCATAGGCGTCCGTTTCGCTATGGCTTTGCGCTGGCCGTACATGCGTTCAATGTCTGGAAGTGTGTCAGCGCGGTCGACAAGCACCAACAAACGACGCACGAGGATTCTCGAAGAAGACCAGGAAGGCGAACTGGGCGGCATGACCAGCGAGGCTGACGAAAAGTACCGCATAGCTGCCTGAAATGAGGGAAAGCCCATAATAGCCGGCATATCCTGCACTTCCAGTTAGGGCACCGCAAAAGCGAGGTGAGGCGACTGACCGACGGAGTACATGGGGTGGGGGGCCAACTCGAAGACGCCATCGAATACGAGAGCGCCACGCTGAAAGAACACGTCTCCCCAGTACCAGCCGTAGTCTTTGACGACGTTGTGGGCCTCCGTCTTGACCCAGAGGTTGAAGCCAATCAGTAAACATCCGCCCACCCATCTGGAAGAGTGTCAGTATGTGTTTGCATTTTATGCGACGTTCTAACCTGAGGACATGGACGAAGACCGACAGACCCTCGGGCACGCGGAAGCACGAAAACGCAAACATGCAGTACGCCACAAAATCACTGGGAAAAATGAGATACGCCGTCGGACAGGGAAGACACAAACTTGAGCAAAATCACGTCAACGGCTTGGCGAAACAAGAGCCATGTGTTGTACTCGAGTGGAAGTTCCTGACATGGTCAGTCTTGAAGTTTTTACAGTAAAAAAACGCTCACATCGAACGAATAATCCTTGCCCATCTTTCCAGCCAGCTGTGCTTTGATCCAGTTGCGTACATTCGGCCGGCGAGCTGGATCGAGCCATCCCAGCTTTTGCACCTCGCGCACGATCCACTTCTTTTTGCTTTGTTTGGTGAGGATCCATCCGAGACCAGCGTCATACGCACCTCGCCAAAAGGCGAAGTAGAACAAGAAGAACAGTCTCGCGGTATTGCGCGGCATTACAGCGAAAAGAATCAGCTGGAGCCCGAGTAGTGCCAAATTCAAGAGATCGAGGTGACTCTTCGAGTAGGATGGGTCAAACAGAGTGAGGACATCATGGGTAGTCGGAACACGGAATACTAGAAGAGTATCAGTGCCATTCGTAAGCCAGAATTGAGGCCTCGCTGACCTTCGCCACCAGGCGTTTTGCCCCAAACAATTTCTTCGTCGCGCTTCGGCAAGACGTCTTCCACATCCGTTTTTTCTTGTGGTTTTTCCTGAGCAGTACTCCTCTGTCTGAGAAAGGTTTGGGGTGCCGCCATCGCGATACAAGATCGACTTGAGGTCGAGAAAAGTCGCACAAGACCAACAGCGAATGGCGTGACATCGTGACCGTGGGTGTATTCTTTTCTGTGACATCGGGCCGGCCATTCCGCAAACGAAGATCCCGTCGCAGAGCACGTGAAACTTCGGTGAAAATGCTGCGATGGATTACTTATGACCACCAATGGATAAACGAAGAGGAATCAAACGCGAAGGAGTGGACGTGTCAAAGACGTGCAATAAATATGGTGATATAAAAAAGCCGAGATTGTCGTGAGTTATGTTGTGAGTATGATCACTTTAGACCGCTTCCTAACTTCTCGCCGTGAGCCATTGCATATAGTAGAGTGTCCCGGTCCTCCGATTCGTCAACCAAGAGGCGGAAGTGACTGTCTTCATCTTCAGCAGATTCTGTGGAGTGTCAAAGTCGACCTGGATCAGGAATACTTAGGTAAGAAAGACGGACAATGCGGCCCGTGTCGAGAACCATCTGCAGTGTATTGTTGAATATTCTGACTTGAATGTAAGTCTAAGAGCATGAAAAGCCTCACGATGCGATGGAGGGACATGACGGTGTGGAGTCGGTGCGCAATAATCAGGCAGGACACATCATTACCAAGTCCAGTACGGAGAGATTCTTGAATGACGGAAGTCCGTTTTCATATCTGGCAGGTTTGGGTCAGTGCAGTGTGTAAAGGAGACAGGAGCATAGCTTACCGATGGCAGAAGTCGCTGAAGATATCCAACATCAGTATTGACCGACTATCTAGCTGCAAAAACACACCTTCATCGAGAATGAGAAGCTTGCTCTGGCGGATCATGGCGCGCGCAAGCGCCAGTAATTGTCTTTCTCCGACTGAGAAGTTACTTCCACCGGCCGAGATGTCCGTATCGAGGGTGATCTTATTTTCTGCTCCTTCGGCTTGGAGGGAGAACATAGTCTGAAGTTAACCGCGCCACTGATGGTTGGAGGTCGACAATGTTATGTAAACATTGTGGCGGTGCTCACCTTTTGATTCTTTCTTTCCGTTGTTCCAGCGCCCTGAATAGTAGAATGCTCAATCCAAAGGGCTAGAAACGGTCTTATACTCCTTCCAAATCCTTCTGTTTGTTCAGATCTGTTTTCTCGGAAGCCCTTTGGACGAGGCACGGACCCGGCGCCTCGGCAGCAGCCGGCTCATCAAATTTCGGCATCTGGATTCCGACATGTTGTGCTTCAGATTTTGGTGGGCAAGGTGGACCTGTTGGGAGGATGAATAAGATTTCGATGCAAAACGAGGGAAGGACGCGTCGTGGACTGACTTTCAAGACGCGACTGAATTTTGCTTACATAACACATTCGGCCTCCAATCAATCGGCTCGGCAAAACGACAGACTACAACAAGCGAGGTACGAGCTCATTTTGTTGTAGCGTCTGTTTATAAGAGACTAGGGAGAACAGCCCCGCAGCCCGTAGGGCATGTATGAGCTCTTGATCTTCGAACTGACCAAAGGGGTCGAGGTTTTGGCGAAGTGTTCCTCCAAGGAGCTCGGGAGGATATTCAGCACTTATGACATGCCAACGTTGCTGGAACGTAGTACCATCTGGGGAATGATGGTAATTTTCGAGCGGAGCGCGTCAAGGTTTATTGAGGCGGTCTCGATTCCATCGTAAAACACAGAACCTTTAGTGATAATTGCGCGGAGAAGTGACAGTGTTAATGAGCTCTATGTGACATCCAGCATCCGATCGTCTCAGCAATGGAGACCTACCTTGCCGGAGCCCGTCCGTCCCACTTATCGAGTTGAGCATCTGCGTGAACAGACAAGATGCAACTAATCACCAATTCCGATATGCTCTCCGGATTTGACGTTGTATGAAATACCGTGCAGAACATTGAGCCCGTATTCTGAATACCGTGCCGAGAGATTCTTGACAACTAGCTCGCCGCTACTAGGCCAGGCTGCGGGAGGCAATCCGTACTTAGTCGGCTTTGGCTCTTGTTCGATGTTGATATAGGCCTCAATTCGCTCGAGACTGGATCATACAATTAGCTGGCACTCGCATTCGACGGCGGATAAAACCCACTTGTTTGCTGCACCCGGAAATTTTGTTGTGAGAAACTTATCGGAGGGTATGGGATAAACGGTACGCACCCAACAACTGAAAGTAATTCAATCGTCTAGCAGGAAATTCAGTGCCACGCAGCATTCCGGCAGCTGAACTCACAGGATCCAGTGGGTGATTTTCTCACCAAATCTAAACGCCACGGTCAAGGAGAAACCTGTGTTGGCGGCGTTGTAATTCCGGAAATACACGAGGTACACGGCGATGGCAGTCGTGAACACATTGCTGAGGACGTCGGTTCGGACAACCGACCAACGTGTGAGGTCAAAGGCCAGCCGGGCACATCTGCTGTAGCAATCCAGTCGACGTAGAGAGTCTTCCATGAATGCATCCTGGCATCCGCACGCCCTAATAGAGGCTGAAAGGCCCGTCAAAATTAACAGCTGAGAAGAAAAAGTGAACGCATTCACTGATTCTTGTTACGGGGCTGCGAAACTAAACCTCCTGAAGGACTTGGAGTGCATCTTCCGATTTTGAATACACTCACTGTCCGAGTACCGGTGACCGGGCATTACTCATTTCGCGCTTGACAGATATCCGAGCCGGCATGAACACCAGGACAAAGAGACCGAGACCCGGCCCGAAGAAAACAGGCGTAAAAAGAACAATGGCACCAAACGTGACAGCCAGGGACACAGTGGAGTCTGCGATACCCAAGAGAGAAGCGGCTATTGGACCATCGACCATTCCCATACCTTGGGTGGCTCTCGTGATTATACGCAACGAGGGTGTCGTATCGAGCCATCTAGGTCGCGGGTTATTGAACATGAGATCAGGCTGGCTAACGGCGCACCTGATGGTTGTACCAAACACAGACTCCATAAGTTGACGGTGAAGTAAATCCGATGCCCGCAGGATTCCGAACGTATATATTAGGAATCCACAGGCATATATAGTAGGAATCCACAGGCATAGAAGAAGAACAGGAACAAGAGAATCGAACCTAAAATAACATGAGCAAACAATGGTTGAATCAGTGCGAAGACCAGATACTGACTATAAATACCAAGATGACTGTGAAAGCAACGCTGATTAATTGGGGGGGAAAGCCTGTTTGGGGACACCCACTACAACACTGAGACCTCTGACGCAGGCCCCGTGTCGTACTGTGACGAAAAGTAGCCCAAGTACCATGTTTGGAGGGTTCCTGCGAGATTCTGCAGAATCAAGCTGGCTAGCATGGCCAAAAAAAATGGGACAGGGCGGAGACCGCCCTTTCCACGGAGATATAACTCCACTGGATGCACGTTAACAGAATACATGATCCCGTTGGAGACGACTGACCAGAACTCCATCGGACACTTCCTTCCATTATCTTCTCGGCCACGATCAGCTTTCCGCTGGTAGTAGGCTTCTCAGTAGCTACGGGGTATGTGCCATCGTCGGATGCCTGAAGGCGCGCTTGGTCGTGGAACGCTTCAGCTCTCAATTAGGCATCCTTCTCCAACGCATCGTTTGCTGAGCCCTGACTGACCACTCGGCCATCGAGGCCCAGCGCGGCGGTGAATCGCGAGACCGGACGCATGAGCGCAAATTATGCGTCTGCAGCCGATATGAGGTGGAAGAAGTTGGGTCAAAGAAACCGAGCAACGCACGACGAGCAAAACGGTTCTTCCTGCAATCAAGTCTCCGCGGAAGCATTTCTCAAGGATCCATCTGGCGGTGTGCACGCTATTCCGAAGAGGGGCTAGACAGTGGGAATCAGGATTAACAGAGAAAGAATGACATACTCGAGCGCCGCAAGGACATCGTCCAAGAGAAGGATGCTGGCCGGTGAATAGCCTGGAAAATCTATAAGCTTCTCGTCTTTGCTTGTTGTAGGATGTGACTCACACCGCTCGAGCAAGAGTGATTAGTCAGACCGCGTTCGCCTACAACGAAGACCATTTATCGTTTGAGAGCGACGGTGGTCCCTGACGCAGCGAATAATGGAACTGAAAACCTGGAACCGGATAAAATATCGATTTGCCCGCATGTAATGAGCGAAGACGAACTTTGGATGCAGTCAATTCCTTTCGCATGATCATCGTCTGGGAGTAGATGAGTTTGGACACACTTCCGCAAGAACATCAGCGACACTAAAATAATGAGAGGGTGACCCAGGGGCCACGGAATCGAACTCACTGAGTTATATATGTAGCCAGCATCGTTATAATTGGAAGAAGGATGCTGTAAAGTGCATGAGCACCGTATCGATCGAGTGCAAAGTAACTTACTACATACTTGAGGCAGCCGTTTAGTAAGTCGAGGACCTTGCGCTTCCGCAATGCACCGAGTTCAATCTGCCGCTTATCGGCAACTTCTGCGCTCATCTCGCGTTCCCATCCAAATAATTTAACCATTCGAAGGACGTTGACACCTGAAAATCTGGCAGTCAAGAAAACCAGACATGTAGAACATGGTGTTGACCGACTTTCAGTGACAGCTTGTACCCGAACATCTCGCTTCTTTGCAAATTTACTTGAAAGCGGATGTCCCCGCAAGTATCAAAATATCGGCACGGAAAACGCGCGCGAGTCCCCAGAACAAATGGCGCCTTCGCTCGATGTACTTGCAATCGTAAGCTGGTGATTCATAGAAAACACGGAGTGTATCACCTCGAAGTTTCGGGATCTGAGATATTTCGCAGCGTCGTAATCTGCCAAGGGATCGTATGGGAGCCGAGTGAGCCGATGCGCCCTTATGATTGTAGGGTCGAGGAAAGCATAAAATGTGAGCGATATGATACTGGCCGTCTGCTCTGGATTGGGCACTGTCACCGGCTCCTAGACGCAGATTAGGAGTCTGATTTGAGTCTGATCATGTCATCGAAACGACATACCAGGGGCCCGGGATCCACCGGTATATACCGTCGAGGAGCCAGCAGCGGTACCGAGATACCGGTGAAACCAAGAACACCTATTTTGACCCATAGAATGCTCTCTGGAGGATCCTGAGGTACACCAGAGAAAGTGCAGAGGGGCAGGACATCGCGATACAGGTATACACCGAGGGTTGAAATGAGGACGAAGGTCAAGTGCCCGGCGACCTTGGCTGGCCGCCCGTAAACTGAGACGAGGTCAAGGAGCAGAACATAAATCTGTCCAGCAGTCAGCCGGCGATGTATGTCATCCTTTTTGGAGCAACGAACATAAGTCAAGCTCAAGCCGGTTTCTATTACAATCGAGAGGGAGAGGCTCAAACTTCTACTAGTTGGGTTGAGATTGCGAGCAGTGCAAAACATCCCGCAAGCCTCGAAATATCGAGAACCGAGATGGGCTGTTTCGCTTGTGCAGGTCCCTTCCTGCAGCTAAGAAAGAGCTGTAAGGCTAAGACGACAGCAGACAGAGCACTGCTGGCCGGCGGAATGGCCAGCGATTCCAAGTGCCATTGGGGCCAGTTTTTGAAGGGTGCCATGGGTGGTTACAGTGAGGTGGGGCAAAGGTTGGTATGAGTGTAAGTACAATCAACGGAACATTGGTTGGCAGAGCAGAATGATACATCTGTGATTCCAAGTTCCGATGGTCGGATCGCCGCAGAAACCGGGGATTTGGCGGTGTGCACAATGTCAAGGTGTGCATGGAAAGTTGAAAGATGGATCGAGCTCCAACTGCCAAAAAATCAGAGCGGCAAAACAGGCTTGTCGAAGAAGTTGCTTTACTGAGTTCTCAGTTGAAGTTGCTAGGATCAAGGATTGAAAACAAGCGTTTACTATAGAGGTCGGCACGCTGCACGAATTGAGCCTAACTACTTCTTCGTGTTATTGAGAGCATGTTGAGTCTTGTGATGGTCTCTCACGGGAATTGAGTATGAAAGCGACCGATCGGAGCAAATCCGAATAAACTGGCATGGGTCTCGGAGAGGTCCGAGAGTCACATCAGATTGTGACGTGACAGCCTGTTTTACCGTCTTTCTTCAAGTTCGCTCTGAACCGATCAAGGCTGTAAGCTCTGGACCTCGCAAACTAATGTGGTTTGCGACCCCTTGAAAGTTCTGGCTGTGTCAACAGTGGAGCAAAGTCGATGCTCGAGTGAATTTGGCCCGCCTTCAATGGAGTCACGGTCCCGTTCCTTGAATCTTCAGCCAATTCGACTGGACGTCAGCGAGCCAAACGAAGGATCGATGGCGTATGAGTGCCAACCGGCGCCCTTCTTGCGGTAAACTCGAAGTTGAGTAGCGATTTTGACATCCGCGCTCGCATCATGCCTCTCAAACGGAGAGGTGCCTCTCTTTAATTCCTGCTGTTTCGCCATCGCAATGAACCGATGACATTCATCTGGCTTCGCTCACTGCAGAGCATTGACAACGATCGTCAGCGTCTTGGCTTGGCCTGAAAACAATCTACGTGCGTCCAGGCTAGAGTCCAAACGAACAAAACAAGGAAAAGATTAACGTTGGTCCCTCTGGCGGATATATGATCTGGCGATGTCTGGCTTGGACCCGAATAAACGCCAACCTCTAGTTCTGGTACATGCCAGAGCCAAAAGGTGACTACTAACAGTTGAATTCTCGACGCTCATGCGCGGTGTGGCTTCGCCGTCTCTGACACGTATTTATTTCACCTTTGACGGCGCCGCGCCCGTAGAATGGTATAAAAGCAGGAGTTTGCCGAATACCAGCCTCGTCAAACTCTCGTGTTGCCTATCCACATCTCCTGAGTACTCGCCACCCTTGCAGCCACCTCTTCCGCCTTCGCTTCTGCTCGCCAAATCGGCCCGAATTGTGACCCGAATTTCCAAGGCCATCCCGTTAGCATGACCTACGGAGGAAGTAATGGCGTGAGCCGTCGGCGACACTGTAGCGGCCAGTATAATCACCAAGGTTTCCAGCGCACGGGTCCCGCAATTTTTGATCGAGAATTCAGGGCATTACCTGTCAAGCTATCTTCTCAAGTAACACAACCTCTGCGCCTTGTGTTTTAGCTGACGCACTTAGAGCTTCCAGGGATCAAGATGACCACGGTCTTGTCGCTTATGGCACAACCGCTCCCCGCTCCGTCCCGGCGCTCCCAATCGACAACACGGGCGTGGACGAGTGAGCGCTTGCTGAAAAATTCTTTATTGCGATCTAGCTAACATGCCTATCACTAAGGCGCCAGTATTGGAGCATTGTTTGCGACAGCTGTCCGGACCCGTCGTCTACCGTGCCTCCCGGAGGCATTTTCGGGACTGAGTGCCAGATGATGAATTCGGCGCTCGGGCTATGCATCCAGAGAACGCAGGTGCTTTGCTGGAGAGCCCAAGTAGAAGTTCAGCTTCTTGAGACAGTATCCCTGAGTTGGAGAAGGATTCGACGGACAGTGATTATTTAGTTCGAAGTTGATATCTTCCCGTATGATATAAGCGTTTTGAGTAGTTCTTTGGAAGAAGTTCCATGCCGAAGCCTTCGTAAGCACGCTGGAGAGTTGCTGGAGAGGATCTCGCTTGATTTACGCCAATCGAATTAACAGACGCCGCTCGCCCCGGTCGACTCTCGAGTCGCCGCGAGGTCAAGCGGAGGTATTTGCGGCCCAGATGATACTCGGCGATCTCGGGTTAGACTCTAACGGACCCGTACAGCCTCGCTAATGGATGCTGGAGGTAAGAAGTCCAGGGAAAACTGCTGGCATGGATTGCTGCTTAGAATTACAAACCGTTTCCGGATATATTACCCCACGAGAGGTTGAACTCGCGGGGTAAGCTATTTCAAACAAAATTGCCCCAGAGTTCGGTCCGACGGGAAGAATGTATTCACTTTTTCTGCAGAGAGTATTCTAGCCTATGGCGCTGTAGAGCGCGAAGAGTTCTGTGGAACAAAGGAAGACAGTCCACAAATGGGTGTGGGGGTGTAATGATGCATGCGCGCAAAAACAATTACGAACGGCTGGCGGATAGCTGAGAATAATATCGACTGCTGCGGTGGGTCCCCGATGTTCCCAAGCAAGTTCATCCCTGGGCGACCCGACGGGAAGCGGTGCTTCGGGGACGTCACGAGTGCTGGTGGCCGGGCACTGATCACCGGAAATCGTAGGGCGCGCCTCCACTCGTCCTCCATGCCTCCTGCTTCGACTGGAGGCCCTTTAATAGCTTGAAGAGAACCTGTCGGACCTCTGGCATAAACATAGCCAGCACTTGAGGGGATGGATCTTCTGCGAGACATTGTTCCAGCACGGTGCGCAGTTCCTGGGGTACGGAGTGGATGTCGCTGCGGGATGCGCGTCAGTTATGCACATTACGAGGGGCAGAGCTCGGCGCACCTGAGATCGATGCGGTGGTACGCGAATGCATTGATACAGGTATTAAAATCCGTCCCGATCTGAACGTACACATCGCTGACTGTGGTTTCAGACACTTGGCCAACAGACCACTGGGTCAGGGCTTTCTGTAGCTGCTTCGTCGACAAGAGGAGGTTCCGAACCGCGGCGGAGACATCGGCAGGATTGAGCTGGTTGGGCGAGGTGGGTGAGGGCTGTGACATGACGGGTGGAGAAGAAGAGCGAATACCGCGACATAGCCTCCTTGACTACTGTTGCTTGTGTTTGCGCTCGACGTCGAGCTCCTGGACGCGGGCGGCTGGTAGGCTGCGTACATCGAGGGGGGTTTTGTAACCAGACGACGACCCACTTGTAGATTGGAAATGAGTTATGGCGGGGATTGACCACGGGCTTTATGTAGCCCCGCCGCCGTAATTCCAGAAGAGTCTAGTTTGTCCCCGTGGCACAGGAATCCGGACCAGCATGGATCGGAGCCACAGCATAGGACTTGACTTGACTGAGCCAAAACGATGCGACCAAATAAAAGTACCGTTCGCAACGAGCTCCCACATCAGTGATCGTCTCGTTATCTGCACACACTCTTCAACGATCTTCCCGCCTCGGTGCTCGCTAGACGCATATCAGAAGACCTTGGAGCACACTCTATGCATGTGTGGCTGAACAACGTTCCTCACGGCGTCAACGATCTTTTACTGGAATGGAAATTCACGTTTTTTGCTCGCAATGCCATTCGACGAGAAAATGCTTAGCGTGCTCCAGACGGAAACCCACGCTCAATTAACGTGGTGCGATCATGACGTGCGGGGGTGAGACAATCTCTATATGGCGAGTTGGCGGCTATGCAACTGGTTCTATCTTGGCTTGGCTATGCAGGGACCCCAAATACTGAATGGTATATCGCACCGCGCATGCATCGTAAAAGTTCATCGACGCCACCTTGTTGGCTATGTCAAGACAATGGGATGGATAGATGGTTTTCGAGGGTAATGCAGTGGGTGAGAGTACGATTCTCGCTGCTCATGTCCATCCCTGGGCATGATAGAATGGCCCAACCGCATGCGGCCGATCGTGTTCAAACGATTTGGGTGGCCGCCAAAATATGTCCCGTTCTTCCATCGTCAAACCAAGTTTCCGCGTCGGTTCGCCTCGGCTAGCTGCGAGATACATATACGTCCAATATACGTCGTGGATATCTGCCCTTCGATATTCCTGTCCCAGTCTGGATCTCGGCCATCGGAAAAATCATGCTTCTGCATCATCTGGCCCTGGCACCCGTGACGGCGCCCTCGAACGAATGAATATTCAACGATAGAATATCCTTAGTCGGTGTTTGGCTGATGCCCGTTAATTGAATGCTCAATCGGGGTTCCTTCTACGTAACGGGTTCCGTTTTACGCGACCGCCGTCCTCGCAGCCACGCGGAGCTGGGCTCATTCGGGTCCACAAAATTGGCCCAGGTACACCGTTTCCCTGTATACGCAGTATGGCACCGAGAAAAGCTTCTCGCACATGGATTTAAACACTTACTGGATAGCGTTGCACATAGTAGTGCACTCTTCATCTTTTCATTGCCTTCCCAACCGGCCACATACTTAGTATGAGAACACGGTACTCAGTCAGTCGCCTAGTGATCAACAAGCCGGGCAAGGGCTTTCTCTCTTCATATCCATCGAACTATTGCCACGCAGCACCGAGCGCATCAAGGAGGATCTCAAGAACAGCTTCATTCAGGAGGTATGTACAACAATACAAAAGTCAAAGTAAGAAGGCGACAATATTTTGGTAGGTAGACTAGCAGACAGGCCCGAGGGAATTGTAAGGCACCTCGTAAGGCCACGTCCCATCGTTCTGGGTGCGACCGAAATAAATGCCTTTCGCTCTTCCCTGTGCTTAGCAGCTCTGCAGATGGTGGAAAGTCCAGGTGCGGAGTGAATAATGAAGGGGGCATTGGGCCTACTGATGGAAAAATGGAAAGACGAAGGTGAACAAGTAGCATTGGAGATGTAGTCCATATGGTAGGTAGGTAGGTAGGATGGAAACAGAAGGATACGCAGACGGTGGTCGTACGAAAGAAAGGATGAAAATTTTCACTGGCATTGATCCGGGCTTTATTAAGCGTATACAGCCTCTGATCGGGAAGATCCGGTATGATATTTCGGTCCGAATGCCGAGTGCCCTCGAAAATCAATCCTTCATTAATCGCGTTGGGCGCCGAAACCAGCGCCTCTGAATCCGATAAGCCGTTACATGCGAATGGAGCCCTATTAATGTATCTATCAGTGAAATACTCGTGTACGGTATGCGTCTAAATGCTAATAAGAATACGTCGTAGCAGCTGGTCATGATTTTGTAATTTCTGCCCCGTTCTCAGCCCGTATCCGCAGAATGTCTCCGCGCTGGAGGTTCGCCTCATTGCAGAGCGAGCGGAATATGGAGTCCTCCTTGTCGAACAGGTTGAGGACGGTGTCGAATTCCGCGACCTGCCCTTGGTCCATGACGAGAATACGGTCGTAGTATGCTGAGAGGGAGGGATCAGCCATGTGTACATGGTGTGCGAAGCAGGGAACGCACCAATCGTATTCAGGCGATGGGCAATGCAGAGTAACGTGGCTGACGCGAATTCTGTCCGAATGGTGCGCTGTAGCTTGGCATCCGTCTCGACATCGACACTGCTGGTGGCCTCATCCTAAACAAGCATATGTCAGTCACCCATACAACATGACGAAGATAAGGGACGTACCAAGACGATGATGGCACTGTTCTTAACCAGCGCTCGACACAGCGCCAACAGCTGTTTCTCTCCTGCACTGTAGTTTGACCCTGAGAGACTCTCAGTCAAAATATATGGTCTGAAGGGCGAGACATACCTTCATCCCCGATGGTCGAATCAAGACTGAACTTGGAATCCGCGAGGGGGTCAGGAGCCTCACCCTCGCGGGGAAGAAGCCATGCCCGTTGGAGCACAGAAATTAGCTCCGCGTCCGTCTTCGAGCCTTGCGGATCCCTGCAGATACGAAAGTCAGATTGATCCAGTGGGTGCCATTCAATATACGCACAAGTTCTCTCGTAACGTGCCGAGGAACAACACACTATCTTGCGGCACGAGAGCAAGTCTGCCCCGCAGGGTGTCGAGCCCGACCTTACTTATGTCATGCCCGTCGATGTTGACCTCTCCGGATTGTAGCTCGACCATCCTACGTATCCATGAGTTCATGAACGTCAAATCTAATGTGAAAAATACTGACCGGAACAGGGCCTGCAACAGCGAACTCTTGCCTGAATCACATATGCACACCGTTAGCAAAACGCCTAATTTCCGCAAACACGAGCGACGCACCAGCTCCGGTCCGCCCAACGATGCCGACCTTCTCGCCAGGTCGCACATCGAAGGTGACGCCCTTCAGCACCAAGGGCAAACCCTCCCGATACGCCATTTTGGCGTTCTTGAAGTGAATCTCACCCCGGTCGGGCCACGAGCTCGGGGGATCCTCGGGCGTCGTCGCAGCGCCTTCCGCGGGCAGTTCCGCGTACGTGAGGAGCCGCTCAACGGAGTTCATGTTTTGCTCGTTTGTGGCGAAGAACGCGACCATTTGGGCTAAGTGGTCCAATGAGCAACGCGACAACATATGACCAGAAGCGGGGGCGACTTACAGAAGACCTGAGTGACTGGTTTTGCATAAGCGCTCGAACAGACGAAAGGGAAATCCACACGCACTGCTCAACGTATAGGATAAGACCACGCCGATCTTCGACGGGTCCACAGTGTGGCGGCTGTCCGACAATCAATGAGCGAAAAGGGCAGATACGATCGACGGCATGACTCACAATCCGGCGGCGAAAAGCGCAATACCGAAAATAAGAATGTTCCCGAACAAGTCCAGACGAAGTCCGAGCCACAATTGGAGAGTGATGGTCATGTAGTAGGCCCTGTTCTCCAGATCCAAGCCTTTCTCCGCGTCTTGAATAGCGGGCTCCTACGAGAAAAAATGAGGGTCCATCTTGTCGAGAGTGCGTCGCACGAACCTGCCCGCGATACGCCCGGATAGTGGACAACCCAGTCAAAGTTTCTAGAGCGGTTGTTATAGACGCGCGCGTAACGGCATATATAAGAACGAACCAGAGTAGGACGCATACAGCGCTGAGCGCATGAGGGAATCCAAACGCTTGGTCTCCACCGAGGAGCGCCGGTAGTAGAGGGCCACCAGGTAGTACAGGATGCCCATCGGCGCGAAGATGATCCCAAGCAGAGGGAACGTGTAGAAGACGAGACCGACAGTCCCGATGACGGAGGCGAAGGTGGTTAAGAGCTGCATAAGCGTCATCGACAGCTGATTGTCCAACGTGTCCTGGTCCTTGACAAGCCGGGACAAGATTCGCCCTGGAAAGTACGATTGTGAGTGCGTGGATTAGATACAGCGATAAGCGACGCATACCCATCGGAGTGGTGTCGAAGAAGGACGAGGGGGAGCGCAAAACGTGCGACAACGCGGTCTTGAATAGACTCAAACTGGCCATCAAACTTGCAAGCCTGCACACAGAAATGTCAGTCGTCGTACTCCAGCCGAGCGAAGAACATCAGCGCACGCAAACGCAAAACTTGTGAGGAAGGAGAAAAATGCTTGAGCGAGACCCAGAGCCGCATAGACTGCCATGTAATCCCCTTGGCGGAACCCATGGATGCTGCTGGACGTCCAAAACCCGAGGAACAAGTTGTTGCCGACTGTGGGTGGGGTGTTTAGCGAGCGCGTCGGGTTTTGCGTGCATACGAAGACTCACCTTGTGCCGCTTGCGTGATGGTGAGCAGCCCAAGAATAATGGGTGCCCAGATGATCCCTCCGGCGTAGATGAAATATTGCCGGTAGGTCTCCCAGCTCACTGCGCCGGTGCTGCGCTCTTCGGTCTGCATCAGCGCCGCCTGTCCCTTCTTCACGTCAATCTCCTCCCCGTTCGTGACGACGACAGCCTTGTCGCTCTTGACCGCGGGCGCCTGGTCCTCCTGGTCGAGATTGCCGTAGTCCTCCATGAGGTGCGAAAATGCGACACCGTTCTTCATCAGTTGCTGCGTAGCGCATCAGCGATGCGTCTGTGTGACGGACTGACTAAATACACACCTCGTACGTGCCCTCCTCGCTGATGACCCCGTTGTCCAGGACCTAGGCGCCCCCGTCAGCATGCGCCAGTACCAGGATAGAGAAATACGTACATAGATATAATCCGTCTTGTCCAAGACGTGCAGCGAATGCGTGACGAGAATGCGCGTGCGGTCAGCCAGGGGTCCATTGAGGAGACAATCGTTCAGGATGGCTTTGCCGACGAAAGAGTCCACCGCACTGAGGGGGTCGTCGAGGAGGACGACGTCTGTCGTCGAGTACGCTGCTCGTGCGAGCGAGACGCGCGCCTAGGAGCGCAAAACTCATCAGCATCCCGGCTACATACTTCTTCATTTGACAGCGACATACCTTCTGCCCTCCAGAGAGGTTGATACCTTTCTCGCCGATCTGTGTTCTCTGTCAGTCCACGTCAGCCAGCGCGGGCGGCCGAGCACGTACCTCGGTCCCTTCCCCGTGCGGGAGCACTTCGAGGTCGTGTTCCAGATTGCATGCGCGGATTATTCGGCGGAATCTAATTCAAGCATTCTTTAGTAGCGGGACGCGGCGGTCCATTGCGCGACGTACTTCTCCTCATCCTCCTCTTGACCGAAGATGACGTTCTGGCGAAGAGTAGCATTGCGGATCCACGCCGTCTGAGGCACGTAGGCGATCGTACCGCCGAAGGTCACCTGCAGTTAATGAGCGTCCGGCCTATCGAGAAACAAAGCGGTGGCTACGCACTGTGCCGGACGTCTTTCGCATCTCGCCGATGAGCGCTGGACAAGAAAAAAAGGGAAGGTCAGACAGCCATCCTCGTGTGTGCAGAATTATGTAGGTACCTTGCAGAATGGAGCTCTAGATTCGCCGGTCAGCAACATGTACAACCGAATGATATAAGACGCACCTTGCCCGAACCGACCTTCCCGACGATGGCGACAAACGACCCCTTGGGCACGTCGAACCGCAGGTTCGTGAGCTCGAACGGCTTCTCCTCTTCGCGAGGCGTCGCAGCACCCGACGGCACGGTATCCGTATCCTTCTCCTTCTCAGAGACAGTAGGCAGCACCTCCTCCTTTCCCTTCTTCGCCTTCGCCTTCTTCTCCTTCTTCTCCTTCTTCTCCTTCTCCGCCTTCGCCTTGTCCGCCTTCGCCTTGAGCTGCTGCGCCTTCTTGTTCCCCCCAGCGAACTTGGGCTCGTCGAGCTTCCCCGCCGTCTCCCACGAGAAGCTCGCGTCGACGCGCACGGCGCTCTTGAGCTCGCCGTCGATCGGGTACGGTTCGGGCAGCTCCTCGGCGGTGAGGAATGCGCCGATACGCTTGAGCGCCACGAGCGCGTCGGAGAGCGCGGAGAGCACGAAGGGGAGGAAGATGAGCGGTGCGCGGATGATCTGTGGCACGGGAAGTTAATTGCGGTATAAGGCGTGATAAGGATGAAGTCGAGCGCACGTTGAAGAACTGCAGCGAACTGAAGATGATGGCGATGTTGAGCTCGTGGCCGCTCAGGGCGTACGTAATCTACAGACACTCGAATTTAGTCCGCTTCTTTGTTATCTAGCAAGCGGGAATGGGCGTACGAAGGACAGGACGGACGCGAGGACGGGGATGAGGGTCACCAGAGCAATCAGCGCCGCACGGGCTATGCTGTACAGCACAAGCTAGTCAGCAGGAGCGCGTAAAAAATAATAGGGACGCACGCCATCTTGCGCACAGTAGCGATCTCGCGCTCCCGCAGGTCGCCAATCTGGTGCGTGTAGAAGGCCTCCCAGGCGTAGTACTTGATCAGGCGGATGCCCTGCAGCACCTCATTTGTGAGCCGCACCCGCGTGTCGGTGATCTTGACGCCTTTCTGGCGCTGCGAGAACATAATCTTGACGAGGATTATCTGCAGCGGGAAGCCGAGGAGGAGAACGCCGAGTCCCACGAGCGCGGAGTAGCCCAGCTGTATCGTCGCGTTGAGTGAATACAGTAACACGAGGGAGAAGGGGAGCGCGTACATTGTTGATGAGCAACCCGATACCGATGACGATCTGGCGTTGCGCAGGTCAACACCTACTGGGAAGAGGAACGGGGGGAAGGAATATACCTGAATCGGCGCGACCCAAATACTGCGAAGTATTGGTTACAGAGCAGAGCATAGGAGAGAAATGGGAGACGCACTTGTGCGCAAACATGCTGAACCGATCTAGGCGCACGGTGTCCGAAGAGATGATTGTGGTGGTCTGGCCCACGGTGTGCTCGAGGCGCGCGCGCCCAGACAGGCGCAGAGATTTACGAAACACACCGCCGATGATTCCCGTGCGCACCGACAGCCCAACCGTCTCCATTACTACGTGTACCCCCCATCGTTAAACAATCAATTATGCCAGAGGGGAGGACGAACTTTGCTGCGAATGATTCGTCATGAGACTCGACACCTCTGTGAAATAAATTCATCAACGACGAGATGGTAAGACCAGAGGAGATGCGTACGTTGCATGGCGAAAAGCGCAACCCCAAGCCCGATTCCGTAACCTATGCCCTGTGGCTTTGGGAGGAGGCCCGACGCCTTTTGCGCATCCGTCGCGTGGTAGACAATGTAGGACTCAGTCAACCATGCCAAGAGGACCTTTGTAAGCAGGGGGGTAGTCGTTTTGAGCGTGTCTAGAATAGGATTAGTCGTGCGATAATTTGGCCGCAAAGAAACGGACCAGCAAAAAGTTTCAGAATGCCCCCAAACCAGATACGCCAGTAGAAGGTACGGTGGAGCGCAGCGAAGAGTGAAGAGTCGTACTGCGGCTTCGGTTTGCCCTGCCAGAACCGCCTCGGTTTCTCGTTCGGTTGCGGCGTTTTCTTCTCAACCGACTCAGCTGAAGCCGTTTCCGTGTCCGTGTCCGTGGGCTCGGGGCGATAGATACTGGGACGCACTGCCGGCGGACAGCGCGGATAGAAGTTGGCTTCAAGGGCGTCGGTAGTGTTGGAGGTCAGTCTCGACTTGGGCAGTTCCCATAGATCTAGCGGACGTCATAGACGGCTCGGGACACAAAGAGCTTGGTCGACTTACCCTCCTTTTCCAGCGTGCGCGAAAATCCAACGTTCAGAAACGGGCTAAGCCACTGCGCGACAAGCAGCGAGAGGTACCTGCAACAACGCTACAATATTAATTTTATTTTCGCTTCCACAGAAGGGATAACGCACGAGGCATCGTCCTCAGGCAATATTTGGCCAACCGCAAATGCCGGCGGTGCAGGCGGGGGATGGAAGGGATTCGTGAACCGCATTGCTGAGGGGAAACACCGGTCAGTTACGCATGAGGGTCACTTATATTCAACAAAAATAGGCGAGCACGGAAGGTAGCCGATAGGAGACCAACGTGTCGTCCCGGCGGAACGTCCGCAGCCAATCACAGTCTCCACGTTATGTCAAAGAGATGATTCAGGCCCTTGGAGTCATCGCGCAGGCGTCAGCCGGCGCAAGTACCTCAACGGTCTCAACGGCGAATACTGATGCGCGAACAGAGGCGAACAGCTGCACACGATGCTGGGCGCGTATCGTTGGACTCCAGAACAACTCCTGAATGATCTTCGGGGACCGATCGAGAGCAAGAAATTGCCAGAAGATCGGTTGCCTGCTTCAGATAATAACCCAGGGGAGGTGTCCATTCCAAAAGATTGCAACTCAGCAAGCTGCTGAGCCGCCGATGGGCGGTCTAAGGCGCGTCCGGTCACGCTTGTGACCAAACATCACGTCATGATGGCCGGTTGTGCCGTGTCAAGCGAAGGTTGAACTGCATCAAAACTGCATTTTCAACCAGGAGTGTTTTTTGGGTGTGGACAAGGGTTGGGCTACATTATATGTGTTCAGAGTGTCCAGTGCAAAGATGGTCCCCGTTCTCCCCGCTTTCTCGTTTCATGTTCTCAAAGAAAATCGCTGGTCAGCTGTTCGCGATCTCCCCCCACTCTACCTCGAATTGCATGCGCACAGTTGTCGGTTTCTCCAATACTGATACTGGTATCTCGATTCTGGGATCCCTTTCAGGCTGGCGTACACTTGCGTTAGCGCCGCGTAAGCCTATGGCCGAACCGTGAGGGACGCGCAGCACTCGGCTGGCAACTTGCCTCAGGATATTATTATCAATCAATCGAACGCAACGCGCAGTACTTAATCCCAGTCAGCTAATTCTAGATCTCTCGTTACGGAGGCTTTATCCCGTTGTCGTACGCCTCGACCTCACCCGGCCCGATGCTTGTCAGCGCGACGCGTCACTTCGAGATGAGTACGTTCGGTCCCGGGCGACATCCATCCACAACTGAGGAATCCGGATTAGTTGCATCGCTGTCGCGTCCGAGTCCAGGCACTCAAGCTCACAACTTCAACGACCGGTGGAGGAATAGATTGATAGCCAAATAGCTAAAGCTACACACGATATACCGGTTGGTCGGGATACATCAATACGTAGCTAAACAGCTACACTAGTAACACTACACACTGCAAATGCAGTCCCAAAAACATTGTCTAATGACGAACGAGCGTCCTAATCTCACCCATAGTCATTTAAGTTCAACCTCAACCTCTGACCCGCTCATGCGGTTGCTGGAACGGCACGCCCAACATATAGAAGATTTCCTCCTCTGTCTCGGACGCCACGATATTCCCTGTGATCTACGTTAGAAAAAAAACAGAGAGATGGATAGAGAAGGAACCGACCTGTGTTGGTTTTCACCGTGCGATTCCGTGGGTCGCGGACGACGCCCGCAAACAAACCCTTCTGGTTCAACGAATATCCCAGCATGTTTGCCTTGTACCGCATCGCGCGGTTGAACTGTTTTAAACACCCATCAGCAAACACGTTGAACCACGAACAAGGAAAGAACGACGCACAATATCGTCTCCAGTGTAATACAGTAACGCCGCCCCGCGCGACTTCCACGGCACCGTCAAAAAGTCGATCCTACGACGCCGGGCGCCAAACCGTGGCAGGTGGCACAGTCCGCGGTAGATCGCCTCGTCGTCGAACGGATTATCTGGCAGCGCGAGGTCCTCTGAGATTATGTTCTTCGCGTGCAGGGCCTTCAAGAGGTGGTGCAGGATCCCGGCGTGCGTCTTGCCGTCATCGGGGCAGCGCGTAATCATGATGTCGATGTCCCCGCAGTCCTTCTTGCCGCTGGTGGAAAATTAGTATTATTCTGGTTGAACCCGACGGGAGAGAAGCGAACCGTCGGTAGCTGCCCATGATGTGAACTTCGAGCTTCGGATCAATGCCAAGCGCTGGAAGGTGGGTCGATACTCGCGTTTTGTTAAGTATAAAGGACGAGAACATACCGACGGGTTTGATAAGTTCGAAAAGCTCCCCGGCTTCTTCTCGGGGCATGCGATCGTTGATGTCTGCAGCTAGTCATTGACAGTTCCAAAAACAAACCCAAGCTCACCATCATAAAATTCAATGCCAATCTGTTGTGCAGGCGTCAAGGTCACACCACCCTTGCCGGCCTTGAGGTCTTCAAGGCTGCGACAGCCAGCCGCATACCATTGGTAGGCAGTAGTTTGACCTGCATCCATGAGTCCCAGCCGGAATACAAAAACAAGTAGAATACGCACCGACTCCATATATGCCCTGGAATATTGCACGGATCTGGACGTCTGCGGTGTTTTCGTACCCGATCCGTCGCAAGTCGCCCGTCTCGACGATTTCCATGATCTACATTGCCGTCCATGAGCAACAACGAGGAATAGAAAAAACATGGAAACCTCACCTTGAGTGCTGTCTTGTCGCCGACGCCACGGATACTACGAGCCTCTGCGAAAGACTTGATGCGCTTAGGGTGATTCCTCAACGCACGCAGGCCTTCATCGTGCGAGTATCAGAGCGATTCTGTGAAATGCAATGCCACTCACATTTCTGATAACTAAATGCCCGCCAGTGATCATCCATACCCGGCTTGGCCTTGTGCAACATCATCAACTCTTCCAACTTAAAGGACCAGGGTCAGTCGGATGTGATGTGAGATGGAGTGCACAATGGAAGAGCGAACCTTTTTAACGATAAACTCGTTCGGGCCGTTCTTCCTCTGAGCTTCCTTGTTGTCGCAAGTGAACCCCTTCGCCAAGGTCAGAATCAAGCATCAAGCAGTGTTACAATCGACAAAAACGTACTCTTTTTGGCGCAGGACCGGGATTTTGAGGCACCTCGTCGTCGGAGTCGGACTGTTCCTCGTCCACATCGGTTTCATCTTTTTCGTCGGCCTCGCCATGACGAGACCACTAGGATCGAGGATTAGAACATGCCGGACGAGCCGGATGTTGAGACGTACGGCCTTGTCCCGCTCGGCCTTCGCCAACTCATAAAATTCAGCGAGCGGATCGTCAGCCGACTCCGTCTTGATGCGCGAGGACGAGGCTTTGGGGCGCGGAGACGACGGCGGAGAGGGTAGGGGGCCGGGTCGACCAGGCTGGTCCTCAGGTTCGTCATCTTCAGAGTCGTGAATGGTCCGTTTGCGCTCTTTTTTGTCCTGAATACTACTATAGACAGACAAGAATGGAATAGAATCAATAAACAGAATATGGCGAGACGTGCAACGTACGAGACGCGGCTTAAGTTGGCGCTGGCATCCGGCAAAGTCCGTTGCTTGCCCTTGCCCTTCGCACTGCGCGCGGGGAACTCGAGGGGAGGGATGCGCTCGGGGAATGCCGCATGATTCCACAGCGCGTCCATTTTTCCCGTATCAAAGCCAGAAGTAGCCCACGTCCATTTAACGATGGGAATATGGGCTGGGACTTCACTCAATTTGTTGTAACCCAGGACGCGAACTGTGGTAATCGGAGTGGCTTCTGAGATTATATGTGTAACAAGGGAGCTGTCGAACACCGGGAAAAGGTTGCCACCATGTTTGACAATCTACCAATCAGAGTTAATTGAGCGGACAAGTGACTTGCGTCAACTCACAAGCTCCATGCGACCCATTGTACCTGGCGACGCCCAAGTCATATCGCCGCCTGTGAAAAATATGTTTAAGCCTTTGAGGAACTGTCTGCCTCTGGGTTTTGCGTCGGCATCGGCTGCACGCTGGTCGACAAGCATTTGGGCGTAGTCCTTTGGATACATCTTGGGTTTTTCTCCTTTTTTGCCTTTCTTCGGCGGCACCGGCTTGGGACGGACGACAGGTTGGGGCTTCGGCTTGGGCTTCGTAACTGACTTGGTGGGAGGTTTACGTTTCGGTTCAGGAGACGATGGTCCAGGCGATGACGATATTGATATGACAGATTCGTCTCCAGGAATGGGATTGCTGGGGCCACCTTTGGATGGTCCCGCGACGTTATGACCGCTGCTTTTCGAAGCCTTGAGAAGCTTCTTTTCGCGTTTCATCGCCGAATGCTGTTCCATTCGCTCCTTCATCTGGAGAAACACGCTGGGCTCCGCGGCGACCTTTGGCTGAGTCGACGTCGCTTCTGGCTCGAACCGGGAAACCACGACGGAGAAATCGGGGTCTTCAATGGGAGACATGGTGGAAAGGTCAATTGTTTCGGGACGCGGAGCCGGTGGAATCTTGACCGTAGGACGAATGGTTCTCTTCGTCGAAGACTTGGGCTTTTTCGAGAGCAGTGGTTTCGACGCGGGTTCACTATGTCCCGGAAACTTAGACCACGAACCTGAACAACAAGCTTGCGCACTCACGGGAAGGATTCTTCGATTGGCGAAAATGGCGGAGTGCTCACATCGATTGCAGCTTTCTTCCGAGCAGGTTTATCTGGCTTGGTAGGAGACTCTTTTCGTTTTAAAATAGCCGAATTGCGATCGGAGGATATTTGCGGAGTGGAAGCTGGTGTGAAGACATGCATAGGGGTAGCAGCGTGTCTGCGGGGAGATTTGTGGATGGGAGTGGGAGACGCAGGTTGCCTAGAAGGGTTGAGCGCCACAACGAATCAACCATGGTGGCACAACGAACATTAGATCGTCGTTGACAGGTTCGTCCTTGTCCCGCTTGCTGCTTTGGGGGGCAGGGAATCTGGGAGATGCTCGGTTGGGCGTCGGCGAAGCGGGGTCCCTAAAGTGATTGAGCGCCACGGTAAATTAACAAGGTGGCACGTCTAACATTACAGAATCTTCGACGGATTTGTTTTTATCCCGCTTACTGGTAGGGGGCGCAATAAAGCGGGGAGGCTTCCGGCTGGGTATCGGAGATGCGGGTTGCCTGGAGGAGTTGAGCCTCACGATGATTCAAACGCGGACGGCCAACTAACATTAGAGAATCCTCGACTGGTCCGCCCATATCCCGGTTACTGCGAGGGGGCGCGAGATTTACAGGAGATAACCGGCTGGGATTCGGAGAAGCAGGTCTCCTAGATGACTTGAGCGCCACGAGGAATCGACCATGGTGGCACAACTAACATTAAGACGTCTTCGACTGGTTCACCCTTGTCCTGGTTGCTGCTAAGGAGAACAAGGAGGCCCGAAGTGGGCTCCTTGAGGCTTGGGCTGCCCTCGGCATTAGTAGGGTATCTTCTTTTGTGAGAATGACCAACCTTATGCGTTCGAGCGAGTCATTCGAAGGGACGTCGTGGAACGACATTTCAGGGACGGAATCTGGGGGTGGCGAGTCCTCTAGCAGATTAAGAGGCACATGGTACAGGTGTGGAGGGCTTTGCGGTCTGCCGAGTATCAGTCCTGGTCGAATTCGGAGTGTGACAAGCTGACCTTCGCGCCTTGGTCATTCTGGCCAAAAAATCGTCACTGTCATCCTCCGGTTCTCTCATATGCTGCTCCTGCGCACGGAAGAAGGCGTCGATATCCATGGACACGGTTGAACGAGATGGCGGGTCGGGATGGAGGTGGTGGTGAGGAGCACGGGCGTGACACACAATTCGGAAACGAAACGCGCTCAGTCACAGTGATGGAATCAATCAATGATCATATTGATCGGACTCAGTAGCGGACCAACAACTCAAGTCTAACCGAAGAAGTAAAGGTGTTTGCAGGCTCGGAGACTGGAATCTGGGCTCATTAAAATATTTTTGCTGGGAGACGCGATGCAAGCAATGAGGCTGTTATCTTGAACTGCGTCATTATCTCTGTTGTATTCAACCGAGACTGAGCCCGAGCCGACTCGGAGACCGAGGCTAGGAACGGCGGAAAGAAAAACTTATCTGCGGAAATCTCCCTCTTTTGGTGGGTGAGCATGGGTTTTCTTGAAAAACTCATCCTCTGCGGCCACGCCCGGTTATCGCTTTATTTTTGGTGCTTCAAGTTCCCTTTGTGGGAGCGATCGGCGTCTCTGAAACTGGCGCCTGTCTGCGCCTGCTGACGCTGTATCAGCATTAATTGCGGTAGCACAAGATTCGTCTCCAGGGAATCCGGACAGATCGGCACGCTGTGGAAAAATTCTCTCAGGTTTCGGTATAAATTACGACCTCAACTGCCGTCG
Organism: Mycena vitilis; assembly: GCA_029203975.1. Taxonomy (NCBI): domain Eukaryota; kingdom Fungi; phylum Basidiomycota; class Agaricomycetes; order Agaricales; family Mycenaceae; genus Mycena; species Mycena vitilis. Next base: position 508,984 of record JARGYF010000031.1, on the reverse strand, counting down.
GAACTCGTCAGTAGTTCCCTCCACATTATGGCAGTTCCACTTCTTCCTGGCGAGCACCTCAACGGCTTCTGCGCTGACGGAGAACCCGAACGCGAAAGCCGCTTCCCTGGAGCAGAAGTTGAAGACCCCGAGTTCGAGGAATTAACCTCAGAGGACTTTCCGACCTATTTCAGCGAAAGGGATGGTCGACTCTTCCATTCTCATGGTTCCTCGCCGTATCCACTGCCTGTCGATACGCCTGAGCAAGAGGTATGTCTTTCTTTATTCTCTGTTCGTACACCTGCTTACCAGCATTTTCAGAGGATGAACGCCCAGCACTACGCATTGTTTGAGCTGCTGAGCGGGCACTATCCTGCATCTTGCCCGGTATCAGAGGCTCTTGCAGTGGACCCCGAGAGGCAGAAGTATGCGTTGGATTTGTGCACAGGGACAGGAAAATGGTATGTCTGCCATACCCACCTGCGAGATCAACTTTTAATCTGGGCAGGACGATGGATGTTGCACAAGACTTCCCTCACGTCGCCTTCCGTGGGCTGGACATCGGTAGATACTTACATTCCAGTCGTCCTGTCCCCAGCTGACGCCCTCCAAGTACCCATCGCCACGAGATACCCGCATCCCAATGTGCAGTTCTCGATGCACGACGTAAACACCCCCACCGTCTGGGGGGAAGGCACCTTCGACTTCATCCATGCGCGATCAGTGACCATGGCAGTGCGTCCCCTCCTACCCGGCCCCCTTCGCCTCTCACACTCCACAGGTGACCTCTTACCCCGCCCTCCTCATCGAGGTCGCGCGTCTCCTCCGCCCGCGCGGGCTCTTCCTGTCAGGTGAATGGGGCCGCTACCCGGGGTTCCACCCAGCCTACGCGCCGCGCACGCCAGCCACCGACACCCCCGCGCTCACGGCCTTCTTCGCGCACCTGCACGCCGCACTGATGGCGCGCGGCCTACACCCCGTCTCGCCGCCCACCGCGCCCCTTCTCGCGCAGAACGGCGCCTTTGACGAGATCGCCGTGCGGGAGTACCACATGCCGATCGGAACCTGGCACCCCGAGCCCGCGATGAAGGCGCTCGGGCGCACGTTCCGGACGGCGTACCTGCGCTACATGGATAGCGCGCGCCCGATGCTCGAGGAGAGCGGGATTTCGGCACAGGTGCTTGACGACGTGTACGTACGTGCGGAGCGAGAGGTGCGCGACAACGACGGCCTGATCGCGGTCTTCCACACCGTCCACGCCAAGAAGATTTAGATTTGCGGGTCGATGAATAGGCAAAGATAACGCTGTGGATTTCGATTTTAGTAGAACACAAAGCGGAGGTATACGAGTTGCTACGATGCTGGGAGAAAAGGAGTGAAAAATAAAATACATTGAATTATCCTTTGTGCGTATAAATTGTAAGAAAAAGCACTTGCATGAGCTCGGTCATGAGACACCGCCCCAGACGCCCAAACCAGTAAAGAACGCGCCGAGCGACACGACTGCGCCGACGTAAGCTGCGCCTTGGACGCCGACTCGCGGGAGCACGAGCGGCGCGTGCAGCACGGCGAGTAGTAGGTGTGTCACGGCCACGAGGGCCACGAGGCCCCAATGGTGATTACGGCCGTACAAAGACGCGCCAAGGAGAAGGAATAGCCCGATAGAGAGCAGCAGCGAGTTGACGCGCTGGAGGCAGTGAATGAATGCGGGAATACGCTGGGCGTATATTAGTATGTGAAACTGGAAGCGAGACGCATTTACTAACAATGAGCGGGATGCCATAAACTTCTTCCAGCTCCTCGCGTGCCTCGATGGCCACGAGCTGCTCAATGTCGTACTCAATTTCAGTGTCTGGGTCGGGGTCGGCGCGTCGCGAAGGGAGAAGAGGTGTGTGCTCCGTATCGCTCGGCGACACAGAGGGCTGCACGAGAACGTCGCGGTAAAGAGCGAGCCCCGCGTAGCCCTGAAGCACGCTGACCACAGCCTCTGCAGCAGCCCAACCGAGAGCCGTCCACCAGACGCGAAGGAAAGCTGAGTCTTTCCATGTCGCGTAGGCATAATCAGCATGGGCGCGGATGAGCAGGAGAACGAGGGTGAAGAGGCGCGCCGCCGTAGAGAGTAGGGTGTGCAAAGTGGTCGACAGGACGGCCGCGGGGAGGGAAAACGGGACTATAACGGCAGATATCGTGTATACCGGACCACGAAGGAGGTGGTTGACAGAATAGAGGGCGACAGAGACGAGCATTTCGGCGAAAGGGAAAGGAAGGATTGACAGGTATGGGTAGCTTGGCTGGTGCGCCCTTGGCCACCGGTACGCGACATAAGGAAGAATAGCGAGCAGTGTGAAGGCGACTAGAGCGGTCAACGGAGCCAAGGTATAGAGCGCTACTAGGCGTTTGTATGAGCCTGGTCGTAAAAGGGTTATGCATTTCCTGCGACTTGCAACAAAGACCGACCTCTATAAAACCCTTGCTCCTCCAGCAGCTCCTCCTCCAGCTCCCAGTCGACATTTCCAGGCAATGGCTCTTCGTCTTCAGGGACACGATTCAGGCGACTGAGGCCACTGCTTCCGCTGTCGCCCCGACGAATTCTCTCGGGGCTGGACTGGGATGCTGAGGACATGAGCGAAATGGCGCCAGCAAACGAGCATAAAACGATGGATGGGCTTTAGAGGGGTGAAAAGCCTGCGGGGCGAGCAAGGTGAAAAACGCGCAAAACGATCGCCATGTCTTGCAATAGCGAATGATCGCACGGCAGCCACCGCCACGGCCTCGGAGGCTTTACCCACTTGACACTCACCCACAACCTGCCCACAACCCGTGTCCTGGCCCTCTGGTTCGCCATTTTCGCCTCTCCAAGTCGCCAATTTAGCGCAGACATTTAGCAGACGAAACAGTCGACGTGGATGCCTTTCGCAGTTGGTCCCCGCGGATTTCGTTGAGGATGGCGACATCCAACCCCACGCTAATGGAGTCTAAGTGAATAGTCAACTGACCCTCCGACGTCGACGCTGGAAGCTTGGACCAGGGGTCGGAACCTGAGCGAGGCCAGCAGACAAAGTCCAAGTGGAGTCGAACTTGAAAATTACGTGTACATACCCCTGGCAAGCCGTGTTGCTGGCCGAATTTCAACTGAAGTACAGGGATCAAGTACAGGGATCAATCCCTCCTTCATTGTGCATGGTACGTGCCAAATTTCGACGCTAAGCCCTTGAAAGCGCCGTAAAACTTCCGGACATCTACACTCACGTCGACGTTGTGATTTCTTCGAAAGATCGGCAAAAAAAAAGCTGCTGCTCCGATTCTGTGGAAGGAAGTCTACTCTCGACACCCGGTTCGCCACCTCTATAGCCAATTCACAATCTATACAAACGCTGCTCCCCTCCCTGCTGCAACAGCGCACTGTTCAATCTGCGATAATAAATGGTGAGGCCAAGACACCCGGCTGCCGTGAATAGCAACAGTGCGCAGTTGGTCCAGTGTCCCGTAGGATAACCCCTCACTGCCTCGTCAGCTTTGTATATCCAGACACCGACCTGAAAATTGGATGACACGCAAGCAATCATCAAGGCAAAAAAAAACTCACGATCTGGCCAGGCGCGCCAAAGGAAATGTTCAGCGCAATAGCGAGGCCCGCGGCGGACGTGGAGAAGACGTTGGAGGTTATCCACCCTAGAAGGGGCGGAATGCATGCAAAGGAACCGGAGGCTGCGACTATGAGACAGCCGTACCGGTGCTGGGAAATTATGCGCTTCAGAGTGAACATGAACGTCAGGGAGATTTATTCACCGTGTAAGCATCTGCCGGCAGGAGCGCTGACGCGATGAAACCAGCTGCACCGACGGTAGAGGCAACAGTGGCGTGAAGCCCCCGGCTGCCATAGGTGCGGTCAAACTCTGCGTTCGGAGGGTGAACAAATGGCAACTCACGAATTGTAACGATCGGCCGACCAGGAGGTGAGGATTGTGACGACATATGCAACTGCGTATGGCGGAGTCTCGAGCCCGTATGAGCATTTAGTGCATGTGTATGATAAAGAAGGGAGTACCGTCATCAAATTGGCTTTCAAGGATTTAAACCCCAAACCGGCAACGATTGAGGGTGTGAATAACGACAAGCTGGAAAACGGGACAGATATCCCGAAGTAGATCTAATACAAGGAGTAAGTAACGTTGAACGTAGGAACGAAAATGGGGCAGACAGCGTAATGTGCGTATAGCCGCCAGTCGGACAGGGTCGCCTTAACATCAGCGAAGGTCATGGATTCGCTGTTTCCCTTGGAACCTTCATGTTCAAGTCGGGAAGCGGCGAGTCTCTTTTCTTCGTCCGTCAGCCAGCGAGATGTTTCTGGGTAATCCGGAAGAAAGAAGAAAATGAGGACCGAAGATAGGCACGAAGGAAGGCCCTCTAAATCCCTTGTCTTTCAGAAGATATCGTTGAAGTGAATCTACCAACACCGACCTAGGATGAAAAGCCAGCGCCAAGCAGAGATACCGCCGTCACGATTCATGTGTCCGACACCGAAAGCAATGGCGCCACCGAACGCCCCGGCCAGAGTTGCAGAGGCGAGGATGAAGGCTACACGCATGGAGCGCTCCTCCGTTCGGTACCAGAATGTCAAATAAAAGACGAGGCCAGGGAATAGCCCTATCGTATGCATATGTCAAACGTTACATCGGATCCTCTCCTGTTGGCCATCCGACTCACCGGCTTCGAAAACCCCAAGAAGAAAGCGCACTACAGTGACCGCAGCATAACTCTTCGTACCACCAAGACCCATCGTCAAAGCCCCCCACGAGAACATCAGGAAGGCAATCCAGCGCTACGGCCAAACGGTTAGAATGACGAGGATTTACGCAACAGAAACAAAAATTGCTCACACTGGGTTTTAGCCTCTTCAATAGATAATTCGAAGGGACTTCAAACAGCGCGTAAGCAATGAGGAACACCATGAGAGCGATCCTGGAGGGTACATGAAATGTGTACATCGAGATAAGGCCATTCACACACGTATATTGAAGGTTCGACATATGAGTCTCTGAGAGCAAGTCGTTATGTGTCTCCGAGTTCAGTATTTTGGCATTGCCTGACGCATTCAAGGTCAGCAACGAAGCCGCGCAGATGTCATGCTGAACGTGGCACCGATATTGGACCGGTCTAGATAACACAAGAGGTAGATTGCCGCCGAGAGAGGGATGATTCGGAGGTCTTGTTTGCGAATGAGAGCCTTTTCCATTGCTTGATCTCTCACATGAGAGACTTCCGACTCCGCATCCTGCGGGACGTGTTGCGTTAGCGCTGAAAAGAAACGGGGATAAATACTCGAACCTCTTTGAAATCCACCTTTGCCAACTTCTCAACGTCGATGGGGAGCATGATTGACGCGGAGGTAAGTAGGTCAAGGGAACTGCGCCAGCCATTTTAAACTGGCGATTGCAGTATGTAAGGATCAGCAGGTGACGCTTCTGGATCAGACGGCGTAGGACCGGGACGCGGTTGCTTCTAAAATATTTTCCAGCGCTCTCTAGCACGGGGATAAGCTGGCAGCGCATATGTACCCACCGTGGCATGTCGCGTCGCGTGGCTTATGTAGCGAGGTGTGCCAGGCGCTAGTCTGTCCAGAGACACTGTCTGCGATTTTCCCGGAAAGAAATTATCCCGTTGATCCTAACATGCTAGCTGTCAGTGTCCTTCGTTCCACTTGCCTTCGTGACTTCAATCCGGCTTTCGTTCTTCTCCGCGCCTCCTCTGTATGAGATCTTTTTTCATTCTTTATTCCCACTCACAGTCCTCACTCCGCAGATTTGGGGTACTCACCGCGCTGTAGTCTCCAGTTTCGGTGTAGTCGTGAGTCGCAAAGATCAAAATTTACGGCAAGTCCGGGTTCGAAGCCAGATGACGGCATTTTCGAGAGGGTAAACCGTAGTCCATAGTCCTCAGTCCCGGCTTGTCGACATCTATTATTCTGCTTGAAGCCTCCACTGGCAGGTTGTGAGCCCCATCTATGTGCAAGCCCTTACGACGGCTGACTTGCCGAAGCGGTGCCGATCTCCTAAATAGGATATCAGCCCCTATGTTCAACTTATCTTGTCTTGCAAAAGCCTTGCTGTCGGAGGGTGCACAAAAAATAGTGAAACTCCACTCCTCAACTCATTCAGGAGGATGAGCTACAAATCACCTTGAGAAAGATGCGGCTGGTCAGGAAGGCGGCTGAATCTTCCGGTGCACAGCGTGCACTGTTTTCCAGGCCTTCAAAAATTGCTCTCAAGTTTATCTATGACTCTCCACTTGGAAGCTTTAGGGCCCCAAGGGCTCTTCCGAAGATACTTTGCTCAGAATCAAAGGTCGAGGAGCAATGTTCATTGCAGATGCGTGAGATAGTTGGACGGCTGTCATGCCGGACGTGCCGAGATCAAAGTTGAGAGCGATCCAAGTCATTAGTCTCAAGTCCCAGGATTCGCGGACATTGGACTGTGGACCTAGGAGTGCACAAAATTGTGGAGAGTAAGCTCATGAAGGTTGGACTATGGTGTAAGATAAGTATGATCCAAAGACTTGGACCTCACACAAAACGTGTGAATAAAGAACGATAAATAATGCCATACCTCTGCCAGACCCAATCGATTTGAGTCTTTACTAGCAGGATGCAAAATCGGAAAGAAACCGCCAAGCGACGGATGACGTACTTGCCTCAAAACACGGCTGAAGCCAGATCTGCGATTTGCATTCTGGTTTCAACTTACCTGGCAAGGACAAGACGACGACCTACGACGACTGCGTGAAGGGAGCAAGAAACTTCAGGCCTTCGTTTGGCCTTCGTCCACCGGATGTCTTCAAAGTTGCCGACGCACCAAGATTTTCATGGGCAGCTCTCCGTGGCCTGAAATGGGTAGCACAAATCTGGTCAAGGTTGGTGTCAAGCTGAAGACGAGCGAACAGAGTCATGTCACAATCAGATGTGACAATCTCTTTCTGGTTCGAACCACCACGTCTATTTTATCCCCAGCCCCTTCGGTCGGTCGTTTGCACTACTTTCCTCTGCGTGGACTGAGTTGTGTCGTATTTAGAACATCAAGTCATCTGCAGTGAGTCGGAATGTGGTAATAGCCAGCCTTCCCTAGTCGTCCGCAACTCGAAGTTTCTGGCTCGAGCCCCTGATTCACTGGCTCGCTGCTTTTCATCGGTCAAACAAGACGGCTCCATTTCTGCGCCCGGATAATTACTCTCAGATTTTCGTAATCCTGGGATTCTTCGCCCCTGTTTTGTATTGCGACTTTGAGTCGCAATGCCGTCGCTTCTCGACCTTCCCACCGAATTGCTCACGGAAGTCGTCAAGGATTCCCCCCAGCTATATACATAAGAGGTTGATGCTCCCGTCCGTGGAGTGCGAAGCCGACAGTTCGCAAGTTACAATGCGCTGCGAGCGTTGTCGCAGACCTGTCGTAGATTGCGCGACATAATCTCCCTATTTTGTGGGCTTGCATATATGCAGGTACGCTGGGGATAGACAACTGGCCCAATAACAAGGGTGGCAGAAAGCTAGAGCGTCGCATGAAGGGCATTTAAAAACGGCATACGTTGCGTCTTACATCCAGTACGTGCTCAGCCATTATGTAACTTGGAAAGCGTTGAACAAATCTCCCACGCCCAGCTCCCTGTCCGTCAACCCCAGTGAGAATCCCAGCTAGAAATATCGAGCCAAATAGAGCTGGATCGAGGAAATTAGCAGTTCCTCGTTTTCCCTCGCCAATTTGGACTTTCCTCGATCCATCTCGACGGAAATCGAGGCCGAACGAGAAACATCGAGCTCAAATGAGGATTTAGTATACGTTCATCGAGGCTCGTTGAGAGATAATGAACCAAATAGATTGTGGACAGTAAAACACATATATTCGTGATTCTACGCTGTACATCGTACTACCGCTGTAGATCTACACCGTACTGCGCACCCCCAACGCGCCCTCCTAAACGGCTGGTCGGCCATCGGCCAGAACTTGCTCACCTGGATTCCTTCCAGTCGTTCGGATCGCGGTTCGAAATGGGGGAAGACGCGGAGGACAAATAATTTGGTCCTGGAATCAAAATTTTAGTCCAAGTACAAGTAAGAAATGAGCCAGTGAACTCACGAGTGTGCTCCAACATGGCAAAATGGAAGGGAGAACTATAAATCGGATCAGGCACACGGAATTCGAATGCCTGCGAAGACGTACTAAAACAACGCGAATGGTCCAAAAAGGTTTCGGGACTAGGAGGATTAAATTAAAAGAGGATCGAGATACGACAACGGCGACACGCACCCCAAGCGGCCTGTTCTCGTGGTCAAAGGGAGCTGAAGGAAGACGAGCTTAGCCACCGGCTGAAAAGGGGAGGACACCATACCGGCAGGGAGATATGCGCGCGAGAGGCCTTGAGGACAGCGGGCACAAGAGCACGGGGGAGCGCGCGAGTGCAGAGGCGGGGCGAAGATGGTGGGAGGGAAGAAAGGACGATTTGAAACTCCGACATCGTACGATTTTGTTTTAACTTCGATGCGCACGGACCTCGCGCCGACTTGTCGAAGGATTTTGAAACACATGTGATTGTGAAATGCAAAGGATTTCTCGATGGTCTCTCGTTCGGCCTCTTTTTATCTCGATTCCTCGATCTACCTCTATCTGGCTCGATATTCCTAGCCGGGATTCTCACTGGGCGTCAACCTCGACGAGTGTGATATGAATAACGCGCAGCCTATATCTCGGTTTATTCGTGTCCTACGTTTGTTGCCCAACTTGCGAATTCTCACTATCATTGGTGTATATATCAGGGCCGATGGAACCCATTCTCATAGCATCATGCGAGGGCCATTCGTTTCCTTCCATCTTAACCTTGGCCATCGCCGATGAGTTGGCCCACATCCTCCACTGCTTCCCCAACCTTCAGACACTGACAAATGCCCCTGGTAACCACACGTACTTTGGCGACGGGGAACGCCTCATCCAAGCTGCTGCTGATTGTTCTGCGCAAATACATACTATTAACATGATCTCCTCACAAAAAGGGGTTGAAGGCGGGTGGTTCCGATAACCCAAGTCAACTCGCACCCATGCTTCTATCTAGGTCTCCGCAAAGCATTCCCGACTGACAGGACCAGGACCCGAACGTGCGAAGTCTTTTATTCCATATGTAGCAGGAGTCTGAAATAGTCATGGTTTATGTTTCAGGTTGATTTCTTCGTCACTGATATTTTGCGTTTTTCTTTCAGGATCACTTTGGGATCACTTTCACAGCTTGGCTCTTTCCCTCCGAGGCATTTAAAAGCTTAACAAATTTCGGGTGCAATTGCCAAGAAACAGCCTGAGTCTTACCAGCGGTGACCTTCTCCACCTGAAGAAGATCATTGTCGAGGTTAGCAAGGATATTCTCCCAACGTCAAAGGCTCCGGGACAGAAGGAGCTCTTTATTGAGGAGATCGAGAGGTACAAAAATACTTGGGCTTTAGGGGCCATTGCATGCGCATGGCAGATCCGAGTTTGTTCCTTTTTTTTTTTTTGGGCGGGGCGGGGAGGTTTCGCTTCAACTTACACATGAACTATTCTATACCTGATGCATCATGACGGCTCGCCCTCGCCCGAGCTGCGCTCGGCTCGAGCTCGCCTGGGGGCGGGCGTTACCAACTCAACATCAAACACTGTATTCCCATAGCCTGACGGCTCGCCCTCGCCCGAGCTCCGCTCGGCTCGAGCTCGCCGGGGGGCGACGGTATCCAGCTTCTGCAACAACCATTCCACATCTCCTCACTTTTGACGGCTCGCCCTCGCCCGAGCTTCGCTCGGCTCGAGCTCGCCGGGGGGCGGGGGTTTCAACTTTTTCCAGCTTCTGAAGCTTCAACACGAACTATTCTATATTGTTGGTGAAAACTATGAATGTTGTGTAACGCAACACAGTTTGAGAAAATACACATAGCAAGCAGTGAATAGAGAGCTGGATAAAGTCAGGGATCGTTGACTATCAAGAATCATTGGATAGTTGAAACTCTATAAAACAGGCAAGGCAAGATGGGAGTGGCAACCCACGGCTTAGCGGGGCATGCCGGTCCTGCCACCACAGACATGGTGTCGATAACAGCAAAGAGAGGGGCGGCATAGGGAGTGCCGGCCCGGTCCGCCAGGGGCGAAAGCGACCTGTAAGGTGAGGTTAGTAATGCGATCAACAGAGTAAGCAAAAATTACGAATTACTAAATGGAGGCAAAAAAGCACCCTTATAAGGAAGTCTTTCCAACACGAATCAAGTACGTCATCGACACAAAACACCCTCACTCTGGCGGCAAAACAGAGAGATAAAACCGAGTTAAAAATAAATTTTTAAAACTCGGAACTGTCGAACATATTACCCGGTACAATCTCTTGGGAGACGAATGCACCGACTTCGCATATCTTCCCAATGAGCCATCCGATTGACAATGTGTTCCTCCGTGACAGAAAATCTCTTGTCATACTCTTATTCTCTTTGAAATGTTCACCATACGAAATTTTGGCACAGTGCTGCCCGAACTCGTGACACACGATTCTCGATTTCCCGCGGCGCTTGCGGCCATCTCGCCTGTGTACGATTCGCCAGTGTCGAATAACTCAAACGTACATCGTGGCGGACAGAGTTTGCTGTCAACCGCCCAGATCTTTTCATCCCAGTGCTTCGTCTCGTTCAGATATCTACCCATATCTACATAACAGACTGGCGATCATCAAGAACAGGTTGGAATCCCCTCGATTATCAGCTTTGACTCCGATACTGTCCCAAATCCGTCAGCTCATCAGCCGCCAGTGTGAGGTGCCACAGTACGCCAAAAAAAATGTCCGCCCAGGACCGCAAGTACACGATAATCCCGCAAGCCAGCGATTTCGTTCAATGTGCTCGGATTGCCCGCGGCTGGTGCATGGAATTTTTGCCCGTACAGAAAATCCCGAACCGCTTTGTCAAAGGCTGGGGTTTGAAGGCGTGAGTCTTCGCCGATGTGTCAGAAGTAGGAATCTTGTTCTCCTGTTCGGGGACAATTCGTCCCCGTTTTCGCAGGCGCGGCGGAACCTCTGACACCAAAAACGGGCGCATTTGCCGACGGCGAGACCGGCGTCGGAAGCACGGCCCCACACTGGGCGGGAATGCGTCGGGGGCTATGAAGAATAATTGAGATCAACACCGGTGTACAAGCGGTTGAGGTGCGGGCTTACGGGGCATGGCGATACGCGCCGTTGAATCTGATGGTTTCTGGGGCTGTGGTGTGCAGGTGGTGATGCCCATGGTCAGCGACCGCCTTGTTTTCTCGGGCATAGTCAATCTCGGCAAAATTTCAGAGGCCGCGCGGCCCACGAAATTACTGGACAGGCGGACGAGCAAAGAATTGGCTCTGGCTGAGGTAAAGATATTGGATGAGTAAATCACAGGACATAAGTTTAGAACTTTTTTACCTTGCAGGGTTTCATCGATATGACTGCGATGTGCTCGTAGCATTCGTAAAAGCTGGAAGTAGACATCTTTCCAATTTCCCTTAGACCCTTGGCACGAAGAATTCGTAAACAGGTACAATGATACGCCGGAATCTTCTAGTCTGTCCCGCGCAGTCTTTCGCGAAAGTAGGAACCAATGAGTCAGGTAATTAGGAGATCTAGGAAATGCAGTTACCTCGATCAAACGAACGATCTGTGGAGCGAAAACGAGTAAGAACTAGAAATATACGACGAGACTCGAGGCGAGAAGGAAAACAAACCTTGTGGCTATGTCTGCGAAATTCCGCCGGAGGTAGTTTGCCGCAAGAGAGCAGCTCGAGGGCAGCACCGAGGAACGCCGGATTCAATCGTGACTGTAGGGCAACGTACAATCGGACGGCGTCTGTCTGAAGGTTCGTGGAATGAGGGGATTGGGCCCCCACAGGAGGACAAAGAGGAGACATTATCGGTGAGTGGATGGATGTGGGAGCGAATAACGATGTGACAGTTGTTGTGGTAATGTTGTGCAATCTGGTGTTGGGACAAAAAGGGTGAGTTGGGGCATATCGGCATCTCCCGACTTGCCAGTCGGACAACCCGATCCATCTTCGACCTTGTTTCCATCCAAGACGGAACACTCGAAATATTGAAGCCGTCCCATCTGATCACCCTTACGCACTAAGCCACAGGTAGCGAGATTTTTTGTGAACGCCAGCGTTAATTTTTTTTCGGCGGCTTTAATCGAAGCCGGTTTCCGCCGGATAGCATGCCGGCAAAGAATGGCCCAGACATTGGTCGTGGATTCATAAATATCCCTGTTACTTTGCTCGGGGTCGCTATTAATGACGGGTAATGTACTTCATGTTCTATTAAACTTGTCAACGGTAAATTTTAGGCCGCTTACTTTATTGGTCCAGGGCTTCGAGTGAGCTGTCTGCACGGCTATGGCTTTCGTTCGCTATGAAACAAGTGGGCTTGCGTAGTGGCACTTCTATTTGAATCTCGGGCGGAATCAGAATAATTCTTTCCCGACGTTGGAAAGAGTAGACACCAACTCCAAGTAAGAGGTTGGTAGGAAGATGAGGATCGGTATTACAATTGTGCCGAATTTTGGATGCTACAAGGCCAATGCATCGTCGGTCAAGCCAATTAATATCTGGAATTTACTTTAGCTCAAGATGCCACAAGCCCGCCAAGCGTTGTTCGAATTAAACGGCGGAGGCAGGTGTAACGAAAACTGATGATCCTTGCTAGGTAGTTTCGCCTCGGATTCAGCCTTAGCGGTGACAAGTTCAAGCATGAATCCGAGGTCTAGATAAGGAAGCAGGGGTGTTAAGGAGTTGTATCTCAGACTAAGACTGCGCCTCCAATTTCGAATCTCCAACCTTCATCAGCTCCGCGCGTCGCCGAGCGCAGCTTATGACGCCAGCTTGAATTTTTTTGAAAGGCAAAATACAAGTACCGAAGGAAGAGCTTAAACGCAGCAAGGTTGCCAGAACAGTGATGAACGATTTCGTTATCTCGAATTCTGGATAGCTGCATCTGAATACTTCAGCCGGATTCGGGTTGAATCCCCAACGGGTTGATTGATTCCAAACGTGGGGCGAGAAGCCGTTTACCCGTTTTCCAACTGATTCAACGCATAGTCCGCGAGAGTCTGCCGTGCATGCGAAAGTGTGCATCTTCCACATCGGGACAAATTACGGATGCGGGTCGTGGTCCCTTGCACGTGACCGCGCTTTTCTTTGAACAAATCCCAAACAAATCCATGTCTCAAATAGAAGACCCCGAAGTGAATATGCAGCGTTGCGTTATCAGTTTACAGATTCACACTGGTTGAACATTTCGAATAATCAGCCGAAAGAATCGATGAATTTTGTTTTGGATAACACAGCACTTTTTCAGCAAAATGCAAGCCAAAAACTTGAGACTTTGTGGTGAACTTTCCAAACGTGGCGAATTACTTTTGAAAAACTGTTGAATTCTGCATGAAGTTCAAATAAGTTACAAAGAAGTTTCAAGTATTTCACCGACTTTTTTGGCGAAAAACTTCTGCGTTATGCAAACCAAAATTCACCAATTTTTTCAGTGAATTATTTGAAATGTTCAACCAGTGTCAGTCAGACCAGTGAGTGATCGAAGTTTGTAGGGTAGGGATGAGAAACAAAGATTACGACTCCTCATCTATGTGCACTAGAAAACCAAGTTTCCCTTCTGACATGGAGTTTTATGCCTGAGGTTGGAATGCGCCAACGTGATCATCCAACTCTCGGCGGATGTATGTTATGGTGCAGTTTCTGTGTTCGTGACCCATCGGACTAACAGAGCCATCGCTAGGACGTCCAGCATCGCAGAAAAGTCCATCTGTTGGAGAACCACGACATCGGCGGACGCAGAGAGGTCGCGAACGCGGGGGAGGAGTGCAGGACCATCGCTCAAACGGTGGAAGATCTCCTCCAGGGACGTGTCGCGCAGATCGAGCTTCTCAAGTGTGTGCTGGGTTTCCAGGAGAATTGTGACTCAACGATTCTTTCGTCCATCTCTTTGAACTGCATCTATAAAGCGCGGAGGCGGCACCCTGGCCTGCCCAAGAAACGGTGCAACGGCGGAAGATAGTAGTCCATCGGGATGGGGAACTGGGTAACGTCAAGACTTTGCAGCGCGGGGACAGAGACGGAGAGGGGTTGCAAAACGTATAGTATGTCTCGCCAGCGCGAGGAAATGCCCAACGATATGAGTGAGCGGCGGCACTTCGCCGAGTTCCTCTGGGTCCACAATGGGTCCACAAAGTACTGGATATTCAGCACACAGTGGACGAGATTGGCGTGTGGGGCAGGACGTCCATACACTCCCCGGCATCGTGCGCATCGGATTCGAAGGAAGTTAATTGGACCCAAGGAAGCTCTGTGTTGATGGGCAGAACACTATCCTGAACATGAAGGTACCGTAGCGCCGGCGCCTTCCTGAAGACGCTGAAGGGGCTCTCCACTTCTACATGGTGGTCCACAACAGCATAGCGAGTCGCTGAAGTAGAGCAGGTCGGGCGCGAGGAAGGAATTGGAGCACAAGCACTACATCGTGCCACAGATGGGAGTGCTGCTTCAGCAACTTGATACGTAACCGTTCGACTCGAAACAGTCTATCACCAGTGTCAACGGCCAGTCCTGCGCGCGCATTAACCACGCTTCTACGAATTCGACAGGTGGATCCTTCATGGTGACTCTCCCACAGCTCCGGTGTGTTTAGGGAGATAATTTCGCCATGTTCTGCACATGCGCTCGAGGAGGAGTGGTGCAGTGTCGGTCCTGGGACCAGAAGGCTCATCGGGAAGGCAACATACAAAAATCTCAACTGTGATTTCCGTAGGGAGAGTAAGAATAGGGTAAGTGCTGTCGCGACAGGGCAGATGGCTTCCGCCCCGGTGAGGATCCTGTTGGGCTAATGGGTCCCGGAGACGCCCGAATCGGTTTCGTACGGTTCGGGAAGTATCGAGGCTCGACTCGACTTGCAAGATGGAGACAGTCCAACGCTGAGGGATATCGGTCGCACCTTATGTATCACCGTGAGCAGCTTCTACGCCTGATAGCTCAGACACGCCTCCCGCACTCATTGATATAGCTCAAAGATCCGAGGCGCATCTTTCGGCGGACTCGGATCCATAACCAACTTTATGTGCTTTGACTTCAAGTTGGAAAAACTTCTCGCTGGCCGAGAAGTTGGGATTGGGTTATCTCGTCCAGCTGGAACCTTCGTTGCGGCGAATTCCGGCTAAAACCCCAAGAGAAACCCCAAAGATGGTAAAGAGAAGGTGGTGGTCCAGAGCAAGTTTGCGTAGGTTTGGCAAAAGCTTGCCTCGTAGGCTGAAAGGTTGACCCGATCTACGACCGGGTCTTCTGCCTCGAACCTTCACAAGGCAACCAAGAAACCCAGATGCCCGGCGCAGGGCCTGGGTGCACTTACTGAGCTTTCCACCATGTCCTCGCAAGACGAGCTCACAGCAACTGTCTTTGGCGCCGTTCAATCCCTGTCCAACACTCGGAAAGCTAACCTACTTCTGGACACTGCGCTTGCCCTTATCGGCGCTGGGCAGTGCGTGTAATCTATGTGAGAACTCACCAAATACTCAAATGACAGTAGATATGGACCGGAGGTCGAGAACTACTTGGAAGTCTACTTTAGAACACCCGATCTGCCTCGCAACGATGTGGTGAAGGCCTTGCTAGCGCGAGGGAATGCACGGAAAGCGGGCGGGGAAAGCCTAATTGTTAAAGCAGAACAGGGTGCGTTGGCACGCGCTGAAATTATCGAAAAGTAGCTGAAATCTCTTGTAGACTTCCGCGCGGTGTTAAAACTGGACCCCTCAAATAGAGAGATTCAACACCATATCCGCCGAGAGAAAGTGGTGGGTTTTGTTGTCCTGCTTTGATGACTTTAACTGATTGAACAAATCCCAGAAAATACACTTTGCTCATGAGCCCGCCTCACAACGTGCCCCCGTCGAAGTATGGGAACGAATAGCATCTTTCATTCCCCGATATCATCTTAGGACATGGCTATTCGTTTCGGCCTTCCATCGAGACATCGCCGTACGGATGATCTTCCATACGCTGGATCTTTATTTTGGGGATGATCAAGACGCTCTGAACCGGGGCTTGGACGTCTTTGACCGTGTCAAGGCAGATCCTCTGTTCGCCAGCCGCGTCAAATCTCTCCGACTGCATTGGGCGTACGAGGAAGGGGACATGCTTGACCTTATGATCCGTGAGCATATATTGTCTAGGAGCGATACAGACCTTACACCCACTATTAGGCATCTTTCGCTCTACTCTCCCTGAATTCAAGTCTCTGCAAGACTTTGAATGGATTGGATATCCCGAGATGCGTGCCGAGATGGTCCAAACAGTACTCTCCACCCACTCACAGCTACACGGACTTGGCCTGATGTGGGTCCTCCTTTTACTGAGACAGCAGCACGCTTACCTTGCCTCAGCGGCTGGCACTTTGACGCCGTCGGCGTCTCAGCGTTCCGCAACCTACGCAAATTCACGCTGCGCGCCGAGGATGACGACGGCTTCGCTGACATGGGCGAGGTGCGCACGGTGCTCGACCAAAACGCTGGGACGCTCCGGCACCTCGTGCTCGGCGCCTACCTCGCGCGACACCACTCCTGGGACAGCGCGTTCCAGAGCGTGACGATCAAAAACCTCACGCACCTCGACCTCGTCGACACGCGCATCTCGCACGTCGTCCTTGCGCGCATCGCACACGCGCACAGCCTGCAGAGCCTCACGCTGCACGGCACGTTTGAGGAGCCCGCCGCCGCGGGCGTCGTGTTTGGGTCGGACCATGTGCTCGACGGCGCGCACACGTTCCTCCCGCAGCTCGAGGCGTTCCGCTTCGTGCTCGTAGGGCACGACGATCAGGCACAGTTGTACCGCGCCGTCACGACATTCCTCCGGCACCGTACGCGCCTGCGGCGGCTCGACCTGGGGAACTGCCCATGGGAGATGGTCCTCGACGTCTTACCGGATCTCTCCGCGCTTCGCGTATTTGGCGTGCGCATTGCCAATCTGACCGCGCAGGCGGCCACGGCGCTCGTGCACGCGATCCCGAAAGAGATCGCCGCCCTGCACCTCACAACGGTTGTCTCCGACCGCCCACTCGTACGTTTCTCTCTCCCCTCCTCGTATTCTTACCCGCTTCCGCCTTAGAACGAATACGCCAAGCACTTCTCCGCCTTCCCCTCCCTCTCCTTCCTGCACCTCCAAAACACCTCCAAGCACCGCCCCAAGCCGAACCTCATGTCCGAGAAGGACCTGCAAGTGCAAACGGACATCTGGGCCGCGTCCGCGCGGAGCGTCGCGACCGCGCTGCCAGCGCTGGACTTCCTGGGGTGGCACGGGGAGCACTACGTCGTCGTGCGCGGCGCGGACGCGAGCGTCGAGCTGAAGGAGCTGCCGTGCCGGCGGCACCTTGACTGCGGGAAGGGCGTGGATCTGGGCGGGGAGGACGCGGCGTGGCTAGAACGCAAGGACGTGCCCATGGATTATGAGATGCCCGTCGCGTCGTGACGAGGACGCGTGTTGTTGTCGTTGTACTTTCGTTAGTGATGGATTTAGTGACTACTTAAGTGGTCCGTCGTGTACCTTGCTTGTATTTTCCCTCCTCTCTTCACATCTGTAAATCTCCATTCATCCTCCATCAGGATTTTCCTTTTGTAAAGCGAAAGCATAACAAGACAGCATTATATAGTAAGAGTCGTCGATGCTACACATGTCCCAGTCATAAATACTCCGATACCTCATTTAATCCGATGCCGCAGCCAACTACACCTGGCTGATCGGCTCATACCCACCCCGACTGCTCCCCGCGCGTCCCATCCCCATCCCCATGACCATCCCAAGGAGGCCCTTCCGCCCCCCGTTGCTCCCCTTGCCCAACCCATCGTCCTCCTCCTCGCGCTCCCGCCTCCGCCTCGCCTCCTCGAAGCCCTCCATCGGCACGTCGTACAGCCGCTCGTACTCCACGCCCTGCCATACACATCAGCGTCCCTCCTTCCTCACAAGAAAAAAGGAAAAAGGAAGACGAAAAGCACTCACCAACTCCCTCCCCTTCGTCCAAAAGTCCCTACAATTCCTCACGGCGCCCAAATCAAACGGATTGCTCGCCTTGCCCGCGCGCGCGAGCCCTGCGCCCGCCTTGCCGCGCGTGAACCGGTCGAGGCCCAGCAGGTTCATCAGGAACCCGCTGCTCGAGTGCGTGTGCGGCGCCGTCGGCGCCGCCGCGTCCGGGTCTGCGTCTGCGCCGTCGGACGAGGCGCCTGAGTTGGCGGAGGAGTTGGCGGAAGAGCCGTGTGTGTGCCGGTGGCCCATCTGCCCCGCGCCGCCGAGGGAGACGCCCCCGCGTCCGCCCATGAAGCCGTACCTGCGCAGATGCGTCAGTCAACCATCGTCACAACCGCGGACTTGCGAAGGAAGGATGAGGAGAAGTAAACAGACCTCCCCAAATTCGACACCTCCAACGTCGTCATCTGCCTTGCAATCTGCCACAGCTGGCTCGCCAGCAGCACGCTCGTCCACGAGAGCTGCAGCGTCGCCCACGCCGCGACGCTCACCAGGAACGCGTCCTGCGCCGTCAGCGCGCACAGCGAGGCCGGGAGCGGGCAGCTTCCGCTGGGTACAGGCGCGTCGGGGGAGTTGGGCTCGCCGGGGACGGGCAGGGTGAGGGAGGAGAAGACTGTGAGGTGTGTGTTAGTGTTTGCTTAGCGTGTGTAGAGCGAAAGGGAAGGAGGGAGAGCGGGGGAGAGGGAGGACGAGGGAGGCAGAGGAGAGGGAGACGTACAAGCATAAGTCAGATAATCAAACAGCCCCACTCCGAGAACGAGCGTCGACACGAATATCACGAATTGCCGGTGGTTGTTTGCGCCCACTGCAGAACGCGGTCATATCAGCTTCCTGTTCCGTTTTCTCTAATGAAGGGAGAAGGGAGAACGTACCGCAATTCCACACCCAGGGGCAATGACTGCAAACATCGCGCATTAATTATTAGGGAAGGAGAAAAGAGAAGAGGAAAGGGGAGACGCACTGGTCACTCCGCGCGACACATTTATCGCACACTCTGCAGTGCTTTGAGCGGAGGGGTTTGCGGGCCTGTCCGACGTCGCGTTAGCATCACGGTGTATTTTGTCGTATGAGCCAGAAAGAAAGGAAGTAGAAGCGGAGCAATGCTCGTGCCGGCCTAGGAAGACGAGCACCAAGCCCGAGGCTGAACGGGGCCGCCGTCCGCTCTCCGCACATCCCGCGTCGGGCGAGATCAACCAGCGCGTCCTTGAGACGCGCAGAACCGGGTGGAGTGCATGCGGGCAAGGTTGCTGCGGCCTCTCCGGAGCTGCCTCCCCACACCCCCTCATTCTCTCATTCTCCCCCTCTTCCAAAAATAAAGGAAAAGAACAAAAGACGCACCATACACTGCACACAAAACGTCTGCCCATTCAGCCGCCCCTCGGACGCGAGGTCTTCGATGATCTGCAGCGGCGAGTTAGTCCCGGTCTCCACGGATTTACGGCGAGGATGAAGAGAATGGCGAGAATGAGGGGAAGGCGGAATAGAGAGGGGAATTGAGGGCGAGGACGGAAGGAAAGAACGCGCGCAGTCGACTGGACGTGGCGGCAGCGGAGGACGGGGACGAGCGGGCAGCCTTAGCACGGAGGGTCGGCCCCGTGCCAGAACGACGTTCGTCCCATCCCTCCTGTGCCTCTCTCTCCCCATCCCCGCTCCCCTCCCCTCCCCCGCTGCTCAAACGAACAAAAAAACACTCACGCTCTTCAACTCCGCATCGCTCCCGGGCTTGGGGCACGTCCCCGCGTCGAGCGTGACCGCGCGGAAGAAGTTGTACGCGCAGAGGCCGACGGTGAGCGCGAAGAGGAGGTGCGTGAGCGCGTGGGATTGGGTTTCTGTAGGAGGAGAACGAAGTGAGCGTTTGAGTTGGGGCCAGTGAGTAAAAGCGAAAGCAAGATGGAAGCGACAAGAGGAAAGCAAGATGGAAGCGACAAGAGGAGAGGCGGGTTCGGGATGAAGCAGGAAAGATCGGGCGGGAGGATAAGAGCGAAGAGGGGTTGGGTAACAAGCGAGGGAAAAGAACACGCACGATGCACCAGCCTTGTAATCCAGCAAAAGAGCACCCAGACCAAGCTCCCGCAGATGATGCCGGCGAAGTACGGGGTCTGGTTGACGGAGTCGGTGTATGATGACTTGTTGAGGAGGACGCGGGTGACGATCTGCGGGGTGTAAGCACAAGTGGAAAGAGGAGACAAAACACACATGATGCATGCCAAAAAACTCCGCCATAGCCAACAGGATGCCCGTGTACCAGGGGAGCACGGCGAGGGTCTTGAAAACCAGAAAGAACACGAGGGTAGGCAAGGCGAAGATGGCGAGACGGGTGTTGCGCTCGCTGAGGGGTCTTGCCTTTTTGCGGCCCTCGTCGTCCCAGCCGCCTTCTTCGAGCGCGCGCTTCCATGCGCCTAAACTTTTGAGTTCTGCCGCCATGTCCCTTGGCGTGCGGCCCTCGTTGTCTTTTGCGCTCAAAGCGGCCCCGTTCTCGATTAAGCGCCGGATTGCGACGCGGTTACCGCGCACGACGGCCCAGTGCAGCGGGGTCAGGCCCGCGTCGTCTGCCGCCGTGGGACTCGCGCCGTGCCTCAACAGCAAGTCGACGCTCAGCGCATCGCCTTGGTAGGCCGCCCACATGAGCGCGGTGTGCCCCTGCGCGTCGCGCGAGTCGACGCCGACGGGCTGGTGCAGCAGATAGAGCAAAGGCATGATTGAAGAGGAATGGGTGACGAGGTGCAGGGCGTTGTAGCCCTGCGAGTCGGCGATGGTGGGGTCTGCGCCGTGCGAGACGAGGAGCTGGATGACGTAGAGGTACCCGCCGCGCGCGGCCCATTGCATGGGGGTCGCAATCAAGTCACCGCCGAGGGCGTCGACTTCGGCGCCGGCGGACAGCAAAAGACGGCAGGCGGCGACTTGGGCGTTGATGGCGGCCCAGTGGAGGGGCGTGATGTTCTGCGCGTCGCGGTCGGTGGCCTGCGCCTTGCCAGAGTCTAGTAGCATGCGAATAGTGTCGACGTCGCCGCGTTGTGCTGCCACGAATATCGAGGTCTGTAATAGTCAGTATTTAGTTTATTAAAGGAGTCGAAGCGCACATCCTCTGGCCCCGTCTCATCCAACGCCTGTGCAAAGGACATGCTGGCAGTGGCCGAGTCGGTTGAGATTGCGGTGGACGTTGTGGGCGGGGGAGGCTGCATGGCGGCGCAGCGAGTAGTGGCTGAGGCGGTGTTGTGTTTGTTGCTCTGATGTCGTCCTCGGCGATGCTCTCAACATCACCGCCCAACGTCGACCACAGCGCCCGGCGTCATCGACTGACGTCAGTGTCGTCGTCGTGTCAACGCGTACTAGACGCGCTCCCAGCCTCAAGCACCATTCAGGTACGTTCTCCTGCACTCCCTTACTGACGCATTCAAGCCCGTAGTCGACACCGAGTCTTGCCATGCGCGTACACTACTCGACAAGGTACGCGTGCCCACTCTCCTCCTCTTCCCTTCGACGCTGACACGCTTCGTCCACAGCACCGACGTCGGCATCTGCAGCAGAGGCAACGCGGCTGTCTACTGTGTACGGTACGCGGCCTTCTCCCTCTTCTTTTTAATCCTGCTCCCTCTCCGTGCGCCGTCTGCGATGTCCACCCGTGCATGGACATCGTGCCGTGTCGCGTGCAGTGGCGACGCCCGCCCTTTCTCGTCGCCGCTCTTTCACGCTCCCTCGCACGCTGACACTTTCCTCCAAGACACCCGCTTATTCGGTTCCACCATCGCCCGCGCGCACGTCCCGGAATCGACGCCGCCAACTCGCAACGCAAGCAAGCACGCATCTGGGCAGGGACAAAGCACTCAGCGAGGGACAGATACGAAGAGAGATACAAGGTACGCGCCTTCTTCTCCCTCTCCCTCCCTTCCCATTCCCTTTCCATCTCGTTCTCCCTTCTCCTTCCATTCCACTCTCCCGTCCTTTCCCTCCTTCCGATCCCACCCTAAACCGCTTTGCGCAATGCGTGCGGGGATCCGGCTCCAGTCCAGCACGCAGAGGAGAGCCGCATCCGCCGTTGCACGCAAGACGCGTTCGCTGCTCATCAAGCGTGCCTAGGGCCTGCGTGTCGCCGCCGAGTCCATCTGTGTCGTGCGCAGAACGGGCGCACGGCGTGCTGCGCCGCGGATTGCTAGCACGGACGAATCCCACGCACACACCCTCCCTTTTCCCTCCCTTCCAATCCCACTTCCAATCTCATTCCCATTCCCTTCCACTTCTCCTCTCCCTTCTATCCACCTCACACCGATCCCTGCACGCCGCCTTTTCTCCCGCCACGCACTCGCTAACCCCCACCCACAGACCATCCGCATCCGCAACCGACGACACACGAGCCAGGCCGCCGTCGACTGCCCCTCCCACCCACACGTCCCCACGAGTCCGCGCATCCGCCAGAAAATGCCGACGCCCGACTCACTCAAATCGCAGCGCCGCGCCGACCTCCTCGAGACCAGACGCAGCACGGACGGGTAGAGGAGATACGGAGATGAGACGAGGTACGCACCTTCTTCCTTCTTCTTCCCTCTTTTTTATTCTCGTTCTCCTTCCCTCTCTCCCTTCCCTCCCTGTACCTCTTTCTCTACACCTCCTCGTCCCCCTCTTCCCCGTCGTCCCCTTTTGCCCCCCGTCCCCCCGCCCCCTCCAACCACTCCCACCTCCAACCCCAACCTCCAACCCTCCGACCCGCCTCTCTCTCTCTCCACCCACGATGCGCACGCACGCGCACGCACGCGCACGCTGCGGCTCGGGGAGCGCGTCGCGTCGTTGGTGTACGAATACGGATACGAATATGGCTCGGCGCGGAGCGCGATGGGGTGGGGTGGGATATGGGGGGATGTGGGATGGGATGGGAAGGGAAGGGATGGGATGGGAGTGGGAAGGGAGCGCGTGAGCAACTCGTTGACTGCGACTTCCGCGTCGTGGCACAGGAATCAGGATGGCTGCACGCGAGTCGTGTGCGACGCCGCGTGCGCGCACCTCTCTCCGCGCTGTCCAGCCCCAGGCACGTCGAATCCAATCCAGCCCCGCTCGTCGCGTCCCACCGGGCTGTGCGTGCGTCTCGCGCGACTACGTATCTATCTATCTATGTAGTTAGAATTTACCTCACCTAGATATAAGTATACCTACCACACTACAGATTCTGTACTCCAATACATACAAGAATTGAATACATCGATTTGAAGCGTACAAATCTGTGGGATTGAGTTAGCGAACAGAGAAAGTTAAAGGAAGAAAACGGGGACTCACCGGATTCGAGAAGGGTATTGAGAGAATCGGGAATTGGAAGGCGGGCGTGCTAAAGGTGAGCGCTGCACAAAAAGAACACAAAGGTCAGCGCGCGCAGGAGTTGAAGGGAATGAAAACTCACAAGTCAATCGCGCGCTGGTTTGAATCGAGTGAATCCTGCAAGCTAAAAAGTCAGGGTCAGTGAGCGCGAACCGAATCGAACTGAATGCACAAATTGCTAACCTGAGTTTGTAGGGATCCGGATGAGCGAGCAGTGTTGGTATGAACGGGTGTTGAGCTCGGGGTTGAATTTGAGTTGAACTCGGGGGCTAGTTTGAGTTGGAGGTAAGCAAGTGTTCACGCGAATCAGCAGAAGCTGAACGGCGTACCTTGGCAGCCCGAGGAGAGGCACAGTGAACGGGGTTGGGGATGAATGTCGTTCTGTAGAGGAGGTCAGAAACCTGCAACGACAACGAGTTGGAGAAAGATATCAACGAACGGGGTTGTATTCGGAATGGAATTGGGTGGGAGCGTTGGGTGTTTGAATGCTGCGGGGGTTTGCGACTAGGGATGGAATGAAATTAGCGAGGAAATTCAACGAGGATGGGTTGAAATTGAAACACTAACCTTGCGATCCGGGTTTGAGTTCCATCCGACTTGAACCTGAGGCTCGGATGCATTCAATGGCGGGTTGGAAGTTCGGGACAACCTAAATAAGAGATACGTAGTCAGTAAGATAAGACGCAAGCTCTTATCAAAGACTTGGTGGACTCACAAGTAACTCGACGCGTGTTAAAGTTGGTTTGAATCGAGTCCGGGTTGTGTTGAGTTTGAACGCGAAAAGGAGGAATTGAGTCGGACTTGGGAGGTAAGTGCAACAACTGAGGCGAAAACAACTGAGTTCAGTGAGCCGTCGGACGGCTGAGGAAATTGTGTATGACTTACCTTCGATGTATTCAAACTGGCGACACAAAGATTGTAAATAAACTAGACTAGATGTAACGAAATGAATCTACGTCGAAGTCGGTGCGGGCCAAGCTCGACACGGACCGACTTGAGGAATGCTCAGCCTGCGAGCCAGAGGTTCAACCTTGGGTTGAACTGGACTGATACGCGACGGATCTAAATCCAACCACGGATTAGTTACAAGATTAAAGGCCAGGTAAGTCAACACGCACCTTCACTATAGACAAATGAACCAAACACCGCTGCAAAGTATCAGTACTCAAACGAACTCACACAAAAGAACAAGTCAAAGATTGCCCGGATAAGTACAACTAGAGGTACGACTACAGAACAAGATAAGTCAAGTGAACGAAAGTTGGACAAGAACGGAACGTACAATCCGCATCAAGGTTGAACAAGACCAACGGCTTGCTGTTGAAGAGGAGCATGGCTTGAATAATGCAGTCAACACGGGAGGTTCAAAAGAAAATTGAACGCGACGGCGTACCTGACGAATGAAAGATAGCCTCGCCGATTCAAGTCAGCGCAAGCCAGATTCAACTCGTCTGAGAAAGCTCAGTAAACATGAAGTGAAGGTAAAGGTAAAACGAACGCACCTGTAAGACCTCAACCATCCCAATCCAAATGCGACGATTCACGTCGTGATGGTTGTCCTTGAGGCATTTTTGGCGGTAACCTCGGCGTTCCAAGGCTAGGGTGAGCTAAATTGAAGTCGTCTGTGAAAGGTCAGTAAAGATAAAGTGGAGGTAAAGGTAAGATGAACGCACCTGTGAGGCCCCGGCCATCCCAACCAATTCCCATCCCAATCCAACACAAGTCGACGTCGCATGGTTGAACTTGAAAATGAATGTACCAGTCAGTCGAAGTGAGGTCAAGTGAGAACGAAACAAACGCACCTAGCTTGTGTACGTGTGCATACGACAGCAGCTTGACTATTTGGCTATCACAAGGTGAGTTGACGACTCATTAGTGAGAAATTTTGAACGAGACGTACCTGGTCTAGGTTGAAGATAGTCCGGCGTTCAAGGCTGGTGTCCGCCGTCTGAAGTAGGCCAGAAAGAGGTGAGTAAAAGCGAGGTCAAGTCAAGGGTCAATCCAACACACCTGGTTGGCTTGCCTCGCTGATCAACCTCTCCCGCCGCCATTGTAAGGCTAGAACTTCAATTAGTCAACGAACAAGTTTGAAGGGATATTAACGAGACCTGGAGCCATACGAACCACATATCCATCCCTTCAAGACCCGCATATCCATCCCTTCAAGACCCGCATATCCATCCGTTCAAAATCCGACAAGACCCTGAGGTCAGTCAACGCACGAAACCTGACAGAAAATCGAACGGATCAGAAAGATTGAAGGGTCAGAGTCAAGACACATACCTCTGCATCGTCAGACCGATCCTATCGACTTGTCAATCCGACGAAGCTGAGGCAATACAAAAGGGCCAGAGTGAAACAAGTGAAAGTAAGTATTCAATCAAGTTGTGAGCGCAAAAAGATTGCGAGTCCGTGAATTGCTGCTGTGAGCCAAAGGTGTCGAAATCAAAATTCAAGCCCTATAGCGAGTCAAAGAACAGTCAGTAGTAGAATGAAGCGCAAAAACTAAGGACAAACCTTTGAGACGAATGTCCGAGCAGAAGCCTATCCAACAACGGTCAATCCGAGTCTCGCTGGTGCTCATGACTTACCTTGAGCCGATATGAGGGCGGTTCACTAGAGGTAAGCTTTAGGATCGAACCTTTGATCAAGACCTACAAACGAAAGTCAGCGAGGGATTGAAGTCAAGAAAAGAAAGCTTACCACGAGTATATTCTGAATAGCAGTCAGCGCGGTTGGATTCAAAGTCAGTCAGACGAGAAGGAATGGTTAGAATAATTCAAAAGACAGTCGGTGATGATTTAGGGAAGATAAGGCAAGGACATACGTGAGTCTGAAGCCTTGAAGTCAGTATTGGCAAAGTTGTGTTCGTTCGGATGAACGGAATTGAAACCTTTGTGTGGCGGACGGATAAACGTGGCTATAAAGGCTTCAAAATCAGATTAGCAACAAAAATCCGTGTAATGAAAAGGAATCTTAGTACGCAGTGTGTGGCCGCTGAACCAAAACCAAGGCCAACACAAAGCCCCGACGTCACCGCGAAAGGATAGCGGGGTAAAGCTGGCTAGAAAAGCTTCAATGAGGGTAATGAAAGATAGGTTAGTATGCACAGGACTCTATACAAGCCCACTGACCTGGGTTGACCGAGGTGCAAGCGCGTTGGTGGTGGTTGATGTGAAAGACGCGGCGTGCGAACAAGGTGCCGAGTCGGCCGGGGAAAGCCGAGGGCGTCGGCGAGCGAAAGAAAAAGATATGTTGAGGGCGACGGCATGGAGAGCTGGGCCAGCGGCGAGTGCTATAAAACATGCCGAATGGCCGCAGCGACCAATGCCTCGATGCCGGTGGCCCGAGGACCTGGAGGGAGAGGAGGAGAGAAATGGGCGGATGTTGAGCATGTTGAAAATGAGCAGAGAGGTGGGGGTTTATATACACACAGGGCAATACTTGACGTGGGAGCTGTTGCGCAGTGCCAGCGAGATGCGCCGACAGCTCGGCGGTCTGGTGCGTGAAGCCCTTTAGCCCGGAAGCGAGATGTTCAACTTAACTTGTCATTTCGCGCGAGGGAGCTTTGAAAGTGTTCTTAAAAATTTGAGACATGGTGTGCTGAAGTCTGTCGGTACACATTCCGGTGCAAGGGAGAGCTTGGGCAAGCAAAGCAGAAAGATTGATTCCACGAAAATATTGCCCTGAGCAGGTACGCGTCCGTAGGCACGGTTTCAGCACAGCCATGTGAGTAATAGGTTACGTATCTGAGTTCGCCGCTGGTGGTGATAGATATCCCGGGGGGGCGAGAGCATTCGGGAGCGGAATCTAGAGATACCGCGGTATCGCATATTGCGGCGTTCCATGGGCTGCGTGAGCGCCAGGACTTCTAGGTGGTGCTCGGGCGGTGTGTCGGAGTAGATGCGTAATGTTCCAGCTGGATTGAACAAGTAGTAGCAGTACAATGATTATATCTTTGTGAAGGTGAAGACTTTTGAACCACATACCTTCGAGTCCCTATGCTGCTCTCGGACTGCCCGGGAACGCTCAAAGACCATCCAAGGCACAGTTCCCACGCTTCGGCTAAACTTTCACTGACCGAAAAAAGATTATATCGACGTACCGGTCGGATTTCAACCAAAAGTTTCCTTATTTGGAAGCAAGCGTGGCGGCTTGTTGAACTTCGGCGGGAAAAATAAATTCTGTCCGAGACGGTTTTTGCTGCAAAAGCAATTAAAAGTGCACGGAGATACGCGCCTAACGTGTAGAACCGGTCGGCGATCCTCGCTGCCCGGACTAAAAAAAAAGTTCAGCTGGCAAAAAGCCAACCAAAACCGCTGATCCACGCAGTCGAACGTTGGGCTGCGAAAAATCGGACATACCAGCGGGTTAGCCACTCAGTAATAGGTCTGACGAAAGGTTTGCAAACGGGGTGTCAATAACGTACCCATTCCGCCGCGCGTAACAAACGGCACGGAAAAACATCCCCGCCACCCGTTTTTCGTGTGATTGCGGGAGGTGGCGTTGCGGCGCCGTGGAGCGTACCTGTTTCACGGGCTTCGGCGGTGATCTGCAGCTGAGTCCACTGCAGACCGTCGCTCCAACTTTGCCGCGCATTGTTGTGAGTTGTTTCGTATTTGATCCGAAGTCCGTTCTCACTCGACTCTCACTACCACATCCTCACCACCACCACCACTCTCAGCCCACCCGTCCGCCGGCATCGCAAGTTCCTCTCCATGGCCCGACACGGCATTTCGACCCCACAACGCCGGCGAAATCTCCGACAGAAGAAAACTCTGCCGTTGGAGGCCAATCTGCGGCTGGAATCTTGTAGCCGTAGAGTGTGTGTGCGTCGCGCACTCGCGTGCTTTTAGAACGCCGGTAAGCCGTCTATTTCTTTTGCTGCCGTTTCCCCTCTCAACTCCAGCGCAGCAGAAACATCTCCTCGGTAAATCCATGCCACGCCCACCACTGCACCACTACATTCGGCTTTGATACTACAACGTGCGCTGTGCCTGCTCAGTGTCCCGTGGAGTCGCTGCAAAAGGGTCTTTGACATTAGGGTCTCTGGGATTGCGTGAGTACTATGGTGATCACATTTTTTCCGTCTGAATCTCAACTTTTCTGCTAGTTCTTGGCCGCCGGCAGGCAAACCAGCCCATAGCCGTGTTTAGCCCTGCACCGCAGTTCCGGGGCGCCGCGCAGCGGCGCTGAGTACTTCGACGTAACGTATCGCTTTCCACCGAGCGGCATTATCTTGCTAGTCAGTCCTTATTCCTTCCGCTATTTTAATCGCATTCTTACCGTCTACAGCCAGGCTTTTTCAAAATATTTCAGCTGCCGGCAGGCACATGGGCGCCCCGAAGCACAATGTAGCGTATGTCGCGAATGTTGCTGCGGCCCAATGCTGTGCGGAGGCGCCACGCAGCGGTGCCGACAACCTCGAGACGGCGCTCCTCCGGGGATTGTATTGCTGGTAAGCACCCATTCCCTTCGTCCCTTCGATCGCACTTTCACCTTTTTTTCACAGAGTTTTGGCCGCCGGCAGGCAAGTACCGCCAGCAAGCGCACCGCAACGTCTCGTTTCGTCTGGGGTAGCTCAGAGGCGCCGTGCAGCGGCAACGGTGGCCTCGAGACCACGCATCGCCGTCGCGCGAGCGGGCCTTCGCCGCCGGTGAGCCCCTTGTGCACAATTCGCAATTTCTTGCTCACGAACTCAGGTTTTGTCACAGAATTTTGGCCGCCGGCAGGCACGTACTGTCCCCACGCGCACTGCGCCGTATCTCAAGTTTTGCAATGTGTTGGGTATGCCGGAGGCGCCGCGCAGCGGCGCCGATAGCCCCGAGACGACTTATCGCCGTCCCGCGAGCGTGGTGCCGATGCTGGTGAGCTCTTGTTCGCTTTTCACGATTTCTTTCCTCACTAACTCACCTTTTTTTCACAGAATTTTGGCTGCCGGCAGGCACGTACCGCCAGCCAGCGCATTGCAACGTCTCGCTTCGTTTGCAATGTCTGAACTAGCTCGGAGGCGCCGAGGCGCCGCGCAGCGGCGCCGATAGCCCCGAGACCATGTATCGCCGTCCCGCGAGCGAGGTGTCAATGCTGGTGAGCTCTCGCTCCTATTTCGCGTTTTTTGTTCACTAGCTGACCTTTTTTCTCGAGGATTTTGCCGCCGGCGGGCACATGCCGCCCCGACTTGCAGTGAGCCGCCTTCGAGCGCTCCGGCACCCGGCGCGCCGCAGCGCGGCGCGCAACGTCTCAACTCTATTTATCGCGTTCCCGTGACCGGGCCCACGCTGGTGAGAGTCTCTCATTTCTATGCTTTATTCACGCGCTAACGCGATGTTTTTTTTCAGAACATCGCGGCCGGCAGGTAAACCCGACACTGAGCTGTCGCGCATCAAGGGCGCCGCGCTGCCACTATATTTCGCCTTCCGCGGGGCGGCCTCAAACCGCAGGTTTGTTCTCCTTCGGTTCCTTTATTCACGCACAACTTCAGGTTTGTTTGTCTTTTGTCGTTTCAATCTACGCATTGATGCACTTCGCTTCTTCAGGGTGTTTGCCGTAGAGCGCGATTACATAGAATTAGTACGTACATTGCCGGCGAGGTTCCTGTTTCACAAATTGATTTTCGGGGCCTCGCCCGCAATTGACTGGTGCGACTCGCGAGACTCGGACGTGAGTAATCTGAGCTTGAAGCTACTCAAACTTTGGATCTTTGTGCCCATTAGTGGCCGTATTCTACTCCTCTCCCTCAATTGTACATTGTTTTCAAAATTTGAGTTCTGAGCATCCCGCGAGCGACCCTTGCACCACCAATTACCTTCCGGGCTCCAGACGCCGATGCCGCGCATGAGCTGACGCGTCCCATGGGGATGCAATTTCTTTCAACATTTCCAAGTTTCCGCGAGGGGGAAAGCTGCCTTCGACTTGGTTCAACTTGCCTTGTTGAACTTGCAGGAATGCCTCCACCAACCTCGTCTTCATTCCCAAATCCAATGTAACTACTGTCACTACTGCGATTCTGCGAATCAGTTGTCGCGGAGGTCCAGGCCGCTGCGGCGATCCCTCGCTAATTTCTGTTGCCCCTTGCACAAATTCGGATCTGATGTATTTCCGGAGCTCGTCACGTATAAAAGGCGCTGGCGTCACGGTCGCCTCTTCCTTCCGTACCACCACCATCCCCCTTCCTTCTACCGTCCTTATGCCCATCAGTGACACCACCTTCGACTTCGACCCCGCATCTACTTCACCACCTGCCTTCAGCCTTCACCTTTCACCTCGACCTCGACACCGACTCCAGCATTACTTCTTCACCTGCCAGCAAGCGTTGGGATATGGGCAATTCAAGGTATGCTGTCCTTCCCTTTCTTTTTTACATACCTTGCTTCTTCCTGCCTTTCACGGCCCTATTCTTCTTCCCTGCTCTTGCACGGGCCTCAGTCGTGCAATTACTCTGCGGCCCATTTTACGTCGTTTTTTTTTTTGACTCAAGTTTTTTGAACTCTCGCCCTGACTTTACCTCCAGATGCCTTCTCTTCCCCCCAGATCACTGGCGCAACGAGGTACTTTGTCCCCAACTTGTTTTCGACCCCCAAACTGACTTTCCCCAGATCCCTCTATTTTTTATCACTAACCCGCACCTCCTCCACACCGCCCCAAACACCCGTACCCAACACCCAACCCACTAACTCACCAACGGTAACCCCCATTTCCCAATTCCCTTTCTCTCTACCCCCAGACCCTCGGGACGGGGAGACTATGCCCGAACCCGGCTCAAAATTCCTTAAAACTTGCAAGAATTTTTGTCTTTTTAGGCCCATAAGGGAATTTTGGCTCCATTGGGGCTCCTAACCTTGCTTCATGGGCACCGAGGGGGTAAGTGGGTGATTGGTGGTGTGGAGGGAGGGGATTTTTGAGAATTGCCGGATTGGGGTGCGTGGATGAGTGGTTGGATTTGGGTGATGGGTAAATAAGGCGATACAACAAGTTTTTTTTGACAAAAATATATATTGCATGGTAAAGAGTACAAGTGTAGCAACACACAGACCAAGCTTGATGTAACGGTAACGCAGCCAAAAAAACACTTACGCTCTTCAACTCCGCATCGCTCCCGGGCTTGGGGCACGTCCCCGCGACGAGCGTGACCGCGCGGAAGAAGTTGTACGCGCAGAGGCCGACGGTGAGCGCGAAGAGGAGGTGCGTGAGCGCGTGGGATTGGGTTTCTGTAGGAGGAGAACGACGTGAGCGTTTGAGTTGGGGCCAGTGAGTAAAAGCGAAAGCAAGATGGAAGCGAAAGCAAGCGAAAGCAAGGTGGAAGCGACAAGAGGAGAGGCGGGTTCGGGATGAAGCCGGCAGGAAAGATCGGGCGGGAGGATAGGAGCGAAGAGGGGTTGGGTAACAAAAAGCAAAGACGGAAAGACGACACGCACGATGCACCAGCCTTGTAATCCAGCAGAAGAGCACCCAGACCAAGCTGCCGCAGATGATGCCGGCGAAATACGGGGTCTGGTTGACGGAGTCGGTGTACGAGGACTTGTTGAGGAGGACGCGGGTGACGATCTAGGGCGTGTAAGCACAAGTGGAAGGAGGAGACAGAATAATAATAAGAGGAGACAACACACATGATGCATGCCGAAAAACTCCGCCATAGCCAACAGGATGCCCGTGTACCAGGGGAGCACGGCGAGGGTCTTGAAAACCAGAAAGAACACGAGGGTAGGCAAGGCGAATATGGCGAGACGGGTGTTGCGCTCGCTGAGGGGTCTTGCCTTTTTGCGGCCCTCGTCGTCCCAGCCGCCTTCTTCGAGGGCGCGCTTCCATGCGCCGAGGCTTTTGAGTTCCGCCGCCATGTCCCTTGGCGTGCGGCCCTCGTTGTCTTTTGCGCTCAAAGCGGCCCCGTTCTCAATCAAGCGTCGGATGGCGACGCGGTTGCCGCGCACGACGGCCCAGTGCAGCGGCGTCAGCCCCGCGTCGTCCGCCGTCGTCGGACTCGCGCCGTGCCTCAACAACAAATCGACGCTCAGCGCATCGCCTTGATAGGCCGCCCACATGAGCGCGGTGTGCCCCTGCGCGTCGCGCGAGTCGACGCCGACGGGCTGGTGCAGCAGATAGAGCAAAGGCATGATTGAAGAGGAATGGGTGACGAGGTGCAGGGCGTTGTAGCCCTGCGAGTCGGCGATGGTGGGGTCCGCGCCGTGCGAGACGAGGAGCTGGATGACGTAGAGGTAGCCGCCGCGCGCGGCCCATTGCATGGGGGTGGCCACCAGGTCCCCGCCGAGGGCGTCGACTTCTGCGCCGGCGGACAGCAACAAGCGGCAGGCGGCGACTTGGGCGTTGATGGCGGCCCAGTGGAGGGGCGTGATGTTCTGCGCGTCGCGGTCGGTGGCCTGCGCCTTGCCAGAGTCTAGTAGCATCCGAATAGTGTCGACGTCGCCGCGTTGTGCTGCCACGAATATCGAGGTCTAAACAATTAGTTCAAATTTAAATAAAGGAGTCGACGGGCCCACATCCTCTGGCCCTGTCTCATCCAACGCCTGTGCGAACGACATGTTGGCAGTGGCCGAGTCGGTTGAGAGGGCGGTGGACGTTGTGGGCGGGGGAGGCTGCATGGCGGCGCAGCGAGTGGTGGCTGAGGCGGTGTTGTGTTTGTTGCTCTGATGTCGTCCTCGGCGATGCTCTCAACATCACCGCCCGACGTCGACCACAGCGCCCGGCGTCATCGACTGACGTCAGTGACGTCGTCGTGTCGACGGGTACTAGACGCGCTCCCAGCCTCAAGCACACTCAGGTACGCCCTCCTGCACTCCCTTACTGACACACTCATAGCCTGTAGTCGACGCCGACTCTTGCCATGCGCGTGCACTACTCGACAAGGTACGCGTGCCCCATCCCCTCCTCCTCCCTTCGACGCTGACACGCTTCGTCCACAGCACCGCCGTCCGCGTCTGCAGCAGCGGCAATGTGGTTTCATCCTGCGCCCTCTCCGTGCGCCGTGTGCGATGTCCACCCGTGCATGGCCATTGTGCCGTTTCGCTCCTGCAGCCTCCACACCTCTCTTCCACGCGTTCTCCCTCGTACGCTAACACTTTGCCCACTTTCATATTCGGTTCCACCACCGCCTGCGCGCATGTCCCCGAATCAACAGCGACTCGCAACGCAAATACCGGCGCATCTGGGCAGTGGGAGCACTCAGCGAGGGCCGGAAGAGCAAGAGACGAGGTACGCGCCTCTTTCCCATATCCCTTCTTCCCTCTCCCTCTCCCTTTCCCATCTCCCCATCGCACTCTCCCTTCCCTTTCTCCTTCCGCCTGAACCGCCTCGCGCGGCGCGTGCTGGATTTGGCTCAGACTCGAGCGCACCAAGCGGAGGAGACTCAGCCCGCACTCGCATGCATCCAACGCAAGACGCGTCCCCAGCGCATCGAGCGCGCCTCGGGCCTGCCTCTCATCGCATCCGAGTCCCTCGCGAAGAGCTGGCGCACGACGCGCGCTGCCTCGAGTCACAGCCGCGGATTCCTGGCGTGGACGAAGCCCACGCACGCACCCTGCCTTTTCCCTCCCTTCCAATCCCACTTTTCCTTCCAATTTTACTTATAATTCCAATCCCACATCCCCTCCCCTTCCACCTACTGCCATCTCTTCTTTCCTTCTGTCTTTTCTCCCTCGCGCACGCTAACCCCCACCCGCAGATCATCCACATCCGCAACGCATCGACGCGCGAATCGGGCCTTATCGACCGTTCCGCACACCCGCAGCTCATCCGAGTCCGCGCGCGCATCCGCCGACGTCCGATTCGCTCTTTGCAGCGTCGCGCCGACCTCCCCAAGCCCAAACAAGCGACGTACGAGCTGGTTGGAGAAGCCGAGTAGACGAGTACGGAGGGACTGCGGTACGCACCCTTCTTCTCCATTCCCTCTTTTTCATTCTCGTTCTCCTCCCATCCCCTCCCTCCTTATACCTCTTCCTCTTCCCCCCCTCTTCCTCTACACCTCCTCCTCCTCTGTCTTCCCCTCTCTTCCCCTCCCTCCCCGTCCTCGTCCCCGTCCCCCCGCCCACTTCGCCCACGCCCACCTCCAGCCCGACACTCCAACCACTCCAACCTCCAACCCCAACCCGACCCTCTCCACCGCGCGCTGCGGCTCGGGGCGTGCGGGCCGTCGTTGGGATACGAATGCGAATACGACTCGGCGCGCGACGGGGTGGGGTGGGATATGGGGGGATGTGGGATGGGATGGGATGGGATGGGATGGGAGGTGGGACGGCGTGCGCGCCGGTGCTGCGACGGAGCGCGTGAGCACGTCGCTGAGTCGTCTGCGACGTCTTCCACCCGTTGCGCGCGTGTCGTCCCCGACACGTCAAACCCAGCGCACCGCGCTCGTCGCGTCCCAGCGCACCACTCGTCGCGTCCCAGCGCGCCGTGCGTGCGACTAACTACTTGATTATGTATCTATCTATTTATCTAGTTGGAATCTATCTACAATACGTACGTACAATTTTAACTACGAGTTTGTAGTCTACAGTAGGTACAAAATTTGAATACATCGTTTTGGAGCGACAAAATTCTGTGGGGATTGAGTTAGCGAACGGAAAAATCAAAGAGAAAACGGGGACTCACCGGATTCGAGAAGGGTATTGAATGATTCGGGTATCGGAAGGCGGGCGTGCTGAATCTGAATGCTAAAGCAAAAAGAATAAAAAGGTCAGCGCGCGCAAGACTTGAGTGGAATCAACAACTTACCTCCCAAACTTGAAGTCCGCCCGCCCGCCCGCGCAACTCCAAATCCACGTCGAATTCCTGGAATATCAAAATCAGCCCGAGCCCGAATCGAACTACAGCAATACGTACCTGAGTTTGTAGGCGATGTTGAAAATTGAAGACTTGAAATGGAGGTGGGTTCGAACTCGGGGCCGGATTGAGCTGAAGGTGGGTTCACGCCGCAACTCAGTGAAATGAAGCAACCAGGAAAAGAATTGAGCGGCGTACCAAGAAGGAATGAGCGGGATGAACGAACGGGGCAAGGTTGAGATGCATACGTAGTTCTGCTGAGTAGGTTAGCCAGTCGCAGCAAAAAAAATGTGAATGGGCCGGTTGAATTCTCAGAATGTGGTCGTTGGTGCCTTTGAACGCCGAGTCGTCAAGTCCCGAGCGTTGACAATTGGGACTGAGTAGAGTAATTGGCACAGGAATTCAACAAGTAGAGGAACTAACTGACCTTGAGATCCGGATGCGAGTTCAATAGGACTTGAACTTGAGGCTCGAATGTGTCCAATGCCGGGTTTGAGGGACAACCTGAAAGAGATACGTGTAGTTAGTAAGATGAAAGGCGACAATGAACACTTGGTAGACTTACAAGTAAGTCGACACGAGTTGAATGTTGAGTTGAGCCAAGGTTGAGATCGTGAGTTTGAACGCGTAAGGGGTTGGTTTGGAGGCAAGAACTAAAGCAAGCAAGATCAGTGAACCGTTGAATTGAGCACGATATGTAAAGCTCACCATGTGCATTGACGAACGACTGTCTACACAAAAATTAAACTAGACTAGACTAGATGTAACGAAGATGAATCTACGTCGAAGTCGTTGCAAGTCAAGCCCGGCACGGAACGACTTGAGCTGCGAGGCCGAGTTCAACCTTGGGGTTGAACTCGACTTAGACTCGATGGATCTGGATCCAGCCATAGATTAGTTACAAGATGAACGGCGAGGTAAGTCAAAACGTACCTCAACACAATTCTATGTGTAAACCCTTTCAACGCCGCATCCAGGCCAACCAAACAACGCTGCAAGATGTGAGTACCTGGACTTACATACACAATATGCGAAGTTGAGACTGGGCTGGTGTAACTAGAGAGACTAGAAGATAATATGAGTCAATTGAACGAAGTAAGCATTGGATCCAACGTACCGTGGACACAGATTGACCAAGACCCAAATCGTGGTATCGAGAAAGAGAACTGTTCTAATCGTTCAGTCAACACGAGAGATTGATTAGTCAATTGAACACGACGTACCTAGCACTTCGAAAATAATCTCGGCGTTCCATTGAAGCCAGGGTGAGCCAAGTTGTACGCGTCTGGAAAAAGTCAGTAAACATGAAGTGAAGCCAGAGTGAAAATGAACGCACCGGTGAGGCGAATTGAAGCCCCATCCCGATCTCAAGTCGAATGAGACACGAGTCGGCGTCGCAGTAGTTGAACTTGAAGAAGAAGAGAAAACAAGTCAGTGAACCACCGCTGCAAAGTATCAGTACTCAAACGAACTCACACAAAAGAACAAGTCAAAGATTACCCGGATAAGTACAACTAGAAGTACGACTACAGAACAAGATAAGTCAAGTGAACGAAAGTTAGACAAGAACGGAACGTACAATCCGCATCAAGGTTGAACAAGACCAAAGGCTTGCTGTTGAAGAGGAGCATGGCTTAAATAATGCAGTCAACACGGGAGGTTCAAAAGAAAATTGAACGCGACGGCGTACCTGACGAATGAAAGATAGCCTCGCCAATCCAAGTCAGCGCAAGCCAGTGTCAACTCGTCTGAGAAAGCTCAGTAAACATGAAGTGAAGGTAAAGGTAAAACGAACGCACCTGTAAGACCTCAACCATCCCAGTCCAAATGCGACGATTCACGTCGTGATGGTTGTCTTTCTTGAGGCATTTTTGGCGGTAACCTCGGCGTTCCAAGGCTAGGGCGAGCCAAATTGAAGTGGTCTGTGAAAGGTCAGCAAAGATAAAGTGGAGGTAAAGGTAAGATGAACGCACCTGTGAGGCGCCGGGCATCCCAACCAATTCCCATCCCAATCCAGCACGAGTCGACATCGCAATCGTTGAACTTGAAAATGAATGTACCAGTCAGTCGAAGTGAGGTCAAGTGAGAACGAAACAAATTTGTGTACGTGTGCATACGACAGAAGCTTGACTATTTGACTATCACAAGGTGAGTTGACGACTCATTAGTGAGAAATTTTGAACGAGACGTACCTGGTCTAGGTTGAAGATAGTTCAGGCGTTCAAGGCTGGTGTACGCCGTCTGAAGTAGGCCAGAAAGAGGTGAATAAAGGCGAAGTCAAGTCAGAGGCAAATCCAACACACCTCGTTAGCTTGCCTTGATGATCAACAATCGCGGCGGCATTGGGTTCCAGTGGGAGAGGTGAGGCTAGAACTTCAATTAGTCAACGAACGAGTTCGAAGGGATGTTAATGAGACGTCCCTAGATCCATACGACCCGCATATCCATCCCTCCAAGACCCGCATATCCATCCATCCAAAACCCAGACCCCGAGGTCAGTCGACACTCGAAACCTAACAAAAAATCGAACGGGTCAGAAATATTAAAGGGTCAGAGTCAAGATACGTACCGCTGCATCGTCAGACCTATCGACTTAAAGGGCTGGAGTGAAACAAGTGAAAGTAAGTAGTACTCAATCAAGCTGTGAGCGCAAAAAGATTGTGAGTCCGTGAATCGCTGCTGTGAGCCAAATGAGTCGAAATTCAAGCCCTATAACGAGTCAAAGAACAGTCAGTAATGGAATGAAGCGCAAAAACTAAGGACAAACGTTTGAGACGAATGTCCGAGCAGAAGCCTATCCAACAACGGTCAATCCGAGTCTCGCTGGTGCTCATAACTTACGTTGAGCCGAAATAAGGGCGGCTCACTAGAGGTAAGCTTTAGCATCGAACCTTTGGTCAAGACCTACAAACGAAAGTTAGTGAGGGATCGAAGTCGAGAAATAAAGCTTACCACGAGTGTATTCGGAATAGCAGTCAGCGCAGTTGGATTCAAAGTCAGTCAGACGAGAAGCAATGGCTAGAATAATTCAGAAGACAGTCGGTGATGATTTAGGAAAGATAAGGCAAGGACATACGAGAGTCTGAAGCCTTGAAGTCAGTATTGGCAAAGTTGTGTTCGTTCGGATGAACGGAGTTGAAACCTTTGTGTGGCGGACGGATAGACGTAGACTTCAAAATCGGATTAGCAACAAAAATCTGTGTAATGAAAAGGCACCTTAGTACGCAGTGTGTGGCCGCTGAACCAAAACCACGGCCAAAACAAAGACTTCACCGCGAAAGGATGGCGGGGTGAAGCTGGCTAGAAAAGCTTGAATGAGGGTAATGAAAGATAGGTTAGTATGCATAAGACTCTATACAGGCCCACTGACCTGGGTTGACCGAGGTGCAAGCGCGTTGGTGGTGGTTGATGTCAAAGACGCGGCGTGCGAACAAGGTGCCGAGTCGGCCGGGAAAAGCCGAGGGTGTCGGCGAGCGAAAGAAAAATATGTTGAGGACGACGGCATGGAGAGCTGGGCCAGCGGCAAGTGCTATGAAGCATGCCGGATGGTCGCAGCGACCAATGCCTCGATGCCGATGACCCGGGGACCTCGAGGGAGAGGAGGAGGGAAAGTGGGCGGATGGCGAGCATGCTGAAAATGAAGAGAGAGGTGGGGGCTTATAAGCACTTTGGCTACCAGTTGGCATGGGAGCTGCTGCGGAGTGCCAGCGAGGTACTCCGATACTTCGGCGGCCAGGTGCGTGGAGACTGTCAGTCCGGAAGCGAGGTTTGCAACTTGACTTGTGATTTCGCTCGAGGGAGCTTTGAAATTCTGGTCAGAAATTTGAGCTTCGGAGTGCTGAAGATTATCGGTACACATTCCGCTGTAAGAGAGAGCTTGAGCAAGAAAAGCAGAAAAGTCGATTCCAGGAAAGTTTTCCCTGAGCAGGTACGCGTCCGTAGGCGCGGGTTCAGCACAGCCATGTGAGTAATAGGTTACGTATATGAGCTCACCGTTGGTGGCGATAGATACTCCGGGGGGGCGAGAGCATTCGGGAGCGGAATTTAGAGATACCGCGGTATCGCATATTGCGGCGTTCCATGGGCTGCGTGAGCTCCAGGACTTCCAGGTGGTGCTCGGGCGGTGTGCCGGAGTAAACACGTAATGTTTCAGCTGGATTGAACAAGTAGTAGCAGTACAATGATTATATCTTTGTGAAGGTGAAGAGTTTTGAACCACATACCTTCGAGTCCCTATGCTGCTCTCGGACTGCCCGGGAACGCTCAAAGACTATCCAAGGCACAGTTCCCACGCTTCGGCTAAACTTTCACTCACTGAAAAAACATTATATCGACGTACCGGTCGGATTTCAACCAAAAGTTTCCTTATTTGGAAGCAAGCGTGGCGGCTTGTTGAACTTCGGCGGGAGAAATAAATTCTGTGCGAGGCGATTTTTGCTGCGAAAGCGATTGAAAATGCATGGGGATACGCGCCTAATGTGTAGAAACTGTTGGCGATGCTCCCTGGCCGGAAGAAAAAAAAAGGTTCAGTTGGCAAAAAAGCAACAAAACCGCTGATTCACACAATTGAACATGAGGCCTACTGAATCAACGGACATAGCAGTGGATAATCCGCTCAGTAATCGCTCTGACGAAAGCCCCGACAGGGGGGCAATCATAACGTACCATTTGGCCGCGCGTACCAAATGCCACCGAAAAACATCTCCGCCACTCTTTTTTCGGGTGAGTGCGGGACACGGTGGCTGCTGTGCCGTGGAGCGGAACTGTTTCACGGCCTGCAGCGGTGATCTGCAGTGATTCCAGAACCTACCCAGGCGGTCGCTCGAACTTCGCTAATTGTTGTGGGTTGTTTCATATTTGATCCGAAGTCCGTCCTCACTCAACTCCCACCACCAACCCACCACCACATTTCTCAGAGCCACCACCACCAACCCTCTCAGCCTTCCAGCCGTTCGCCGGCATTGCAAGTTCTTCCCCATGGCACACGGCATTTCGACCCCCTAACCCCGGCTGAATCCCCGGCAAAAGAAAACTCTGCCGGAGGCAACTCTGCGGCTGGAGATTTAGAGCCGCAGAGCATCTGTGCGCCGCGCACTCGCGTGCTTTCAGAGCGTTGGTAAGCCGTCTATACTCCTTGCGGCATTTTCCACCTCTAAACTCCAGTGCAGCAGGTTTCTCACCAACTTCTCCTCGGTACATCCGCGTCCCGCCCACCACTACAGTCCGGACGCTTTTCTATCTCCAACATGCGCTGCGCCTGCTTAGCAGCCCGTGGACTCGCTGCAAAGCGGTCTTTGATGTCTCCGGAATTTTGTTAGTACCTTCATTCCCATCGCGTCTTGACGTCTGAATCTCACATTTTCTGCTAGGTCTTGGCTTCCGCCAGGCAAATGGCATCGACCAGCGAATGGGGCCGTGTTTTTTCCTCCCGCATCACCACCGCAGCTCGGGGGCGCCGCGCAGCGCCGCCGGTTCCTTCGACGCAACGTATCGCACTTCGCGAGCGGCAGTAGATTGCTGGTAAGCCCTGATTCCTTTTGCGAATCTGATCACATTTTTAACCGTCTAAAGCCACAGCTTTTCCAGAATATTTCAGCTGCCGGCAGGGACATGGCGCCCCGATGCGCAAAGTCGCGAACGCTGCTTGTCAATCAATGGTGTGCGGGGGCGCCGCGCAGCGGCGCCGGTAACCTCAAGACGATGTATGATGTTTCTGCGAGCGGGAATACCTTGCAGGTGAGCACTTGTTCCCTTCCTCCTTTTGATCGCATATTTCACCTATGAAACTCACCATTTTTCGCAGAGTTTTGGCAGCCGGCAGGCACGTACCGCCAGCAAGCGCACTGCAACGTCTCGCCTTTCTGGGATGGCTGAGGTAGCTCGGAGGCGCTGCGGAGCGGCGCCGATGGCCCCAAGACGACGTATCGCCGTCCCGCGAGCGGGGCTTCGCTGTCGGTGAGCCTCTTGTTCCCAGTTTGTATTTCATTTCTTGCTCACTAACTCACCCTTTTCATCAGGATTTTGCCGCCGGCAGGCACGTACCGTCGCCACGCGCATTGCGCCGTATCTCAAGGTTTGCAAGGTGTCGGATGTCCCGGAGGCGCCGCGCAGCGGCGCCGATAGCCCCGAGACAACGTATCGCCGTCCCGCGAGCGAGGTGTCGATGCTGGTAAGCACTCGTTCCTACTTTGCATTTTTTTGTTCACTGACTGACCCTTTTTCGCAGGGATTTTGCCGCCGGCAGGCACGTACCATCACCACGCGCATTGCGCCGCAT
The DNA here is from genome assembly GCA_029203975.1 of Mycena vitilis. NCBI lineage: Eukaryota > Fungi > Basidiomycota > Agaricomycetes > Agaricales > Mycenaceae > Mycena > Mycena vitilis. The sequence continues at coordinate 467,572 of JARGYF010000031.1, read as the reverse complement.
CTCAGGGTTTAGAATGCGTGCTGGGTGTCCCGGAGGCGCCGCGCAGCGGCGCCAACTGCTTCGACCCGATGTATGGAGTTCCCGCGAGCGGGCCTTTGACGCTGGTAAGCCCTCGTCCCATTTTACATTCTGTTGTCATTTTTCATGTTCTAAGGCGGCCTTTTTTTCAAGGTTTTGGCCGCCGGCAGGCAAGCCCTACATCTTCGCTATCGGGGACTCAGGGCGCCGCTTTGCGGCGCCAGAATTTCGACTACATATTTGTTGTTCCGCCGAGCAGGTTCCAAGTGCAGCATACATACTAGTTAGTTGTGCTTCTTACATTACGCGCACCATTTCACCGTTCAGTTGTAGGTGTAGGGATACCCTGGACTGCACCAGGCCACTTTACGTAGTCTAGAAGGCTCCGCTTTCAATATTTGATTTTTCGGCGCCCCGCGACCAAGTTCACATAAACCCGAGTGATCTGAGCGTGCATGATAGCTTGCAATCCGACCACCCAAAATCTGGATTTCGGTGTCCCGCGACCGGCACTGCAGGCGCCGCATTCTACTTCCCACCCGTGCTCTCGAACCACGGTTTTAGAAAGTCGATTTTGAGCTTCCCGTGAGCGGCTCCGCAGCCAGGATCTTCAGGGCCTGCGCACGCCGTCGGCCCCCGCAAGCTGACACGTCTGATGGGGCTGCAAGTGATTTCAAGATTTTTTGAGTTCCCGCGAGCGGGAAAGCTGGGTTCAACTTGCCTCTAACCTGGCTTGTTGAACTTGGGGCGGCCACAAATACCTTGACTTTCTCCCCTTCCACAAGATTATACCGCGAACACTGCAAGTGAGCTGTCGCGGCGCGGCGGAGGTAAGCGCGTCCCGCGTTAACTTTTTTGCCCGTTGCATAAATCATAATCTGATATATTTCCGGGGTTCGTCACGTATAAAAGGTGCCGGCGTCACGGTTGCCTCTTCCTTCCGTACCACCACCATCCCCCTTCCTTCTACCGTCCTTATGCCTTTGAGTTCGACCTCGACCTCGTATCTACTCCACCACCTGCCTTCAACCTTCGCCTTTCACCTCGACCTCGACCTCGACTCCAGCATTACTTCTTCACCTGCCAGCAAGCGTTGGGATATGGGCAATTCAAGGTATGCTGTCCTTCCCTTTCTTTCTTACATACCTTGCTTCTTCCTGCCTTTCACGGCCCTTTTCTTCGCTGCTCTTGCTCGAGCGTGCAATTACTCTGCGGGCCATTTTCCGTTGCTTTTTTCTTTTTAACTCAAGTTTTTTGGACTCTCGCGCTGACTTTACCTCCAGATGCCTTCTCTCCCAACACTGGCGCAACAAGGTACTTCCTCCCCAACTTTTCTCACTCCCACGCTGACTCTTTCCCAGATCCCCTCTATTTTTTATCACTAACCCGCACCGCCCTTCCTCCCCAACTTTTCTCACTCCCACACTGACTCTTTCCCAGATCCCCCCTATTTTTTTATCACTAACCCGCACCGCCCCAAACACCCTTACTCAACACCCAACCCACCAACTCACCAACGGTAACCCCCATTTCGCAATTCTCTTTCTCTCTACCCCCAGACCCTCGGGACGGGGAGACTATGCCCGAACCCGGCTCAAAATTCTGCAAAACTTGCAAGAATTTTCGTCTTTTTAGACCCATAAGGGAATTTTGGCCCCATTCGGGCTCCTAACCTTGCTTCCTGGGCACCGAGGGGGCAAGTAGGTGATTGGCGGGGGGAAGGGGTAGGGTTAGAGAGAATTGCTGGATTGGGGTGCGTGGATGAGTGGTTGGATTTGGGTGATGGGTAAATAAGGCGATACAAACGAGTTTTTTTTGACAAAAATATATATTGCATGGTAAAGAGTACAACACACAGACCAAGCTTGACGTAACGATAACGATAACGCATGATAACGCAGCCGAAAAAAACACTCACGCTCTTCAACTCCGCATCGCTCCCGGGCTTGGGACACGTCCCCGCGTCGAGCGTGACCGCGCGGAAGAAGTTGTACGCGCAGAGGCCGACGGTGAGCGCGAAGAGGAGGTGCGTGAGCGCGTGGGATTGGGTTTCTGTAGGAGGAGAACGAAGTGAGCGAGTGGAAGCGAAAGCAAGATGGAAGCGACAAGAGGGTTCGGGATGACGCAGGCAGGAAAGATCGGGCGGGAGGATAAGAGCGAAGAGGGGATGGGTAACAAAAAAGCGACAGAAAGACACGCACGATGCACCAGCCTTGTAATCCAGCAGAAGAGCACCCAGACCAAGCTGCCGCAGATGATGCCGGCGAAATACGGGGTCTGGTTGACGGAGTCGGTGTACGAGGATTTGTTGAGGAGCACGCGGGTGACGATCTGCGGCGTGTAAGCACAAGTGGAAAGAGGAGAGACAACACACATGATGCATGCCAAAAAACTCCGCCATAGCCAACAGGATGCCGGTGTACCAGGGGAGCACGGCGAGGGTCTTGAAGACGAGGAAGAAAACGAGTGTCGGCAAGGCGAATATGGCGAGACGGGTGTTGCGCTCGCTGAGGGGTCTTGCCTTTTTGCGGCCCTCGTCGTCCCACCCGCCTTCTTCGAGCGCGCGCTTCCACGCGCCGAGGCTTTTGAGTTCCGCCGCCATGTCCCTCGGCGTGCGGCCCTCGTTGTCTTTCGCGCTTAAGGCGGCCCCGTTCTCAATCAAGCGCCGGATGGCGACGCGGTTGCCGCGCACGACAGCCCAGTGCAGCGGGGTCAGCCCCGCGTCGTCTGCCACGATCGGACTCGCGCCGTGCCTCAACAGCAAATCGACGCTCAGCGCATCGCCTTGATAGGCCGCCCACATGAGCGCGGTGTGCCCCTGCGCGTCGCGCGAGTCGACGCCGACGGGCTGGTGCAGCAGGTACAGCAACGGCATGATTGAAGAGGAATGGGTGACGAGGTGCAGGGCGTTGTAGCCCTGCGAGTCGGCGATGGTGGGGTCCGCGCCGTGCGAGACGAGCAGCTGGATGACGTAGAGGTACCCGCCGCGCGCGGCCCATTGCATGGGGGTGGCGATTAAATCACCGCCGAGGGCGTCGACTTCTGCGCCGGCGGACAGCAAGAGGCGGCAGGCGGCGACTTGGGCGTTGATGGCGGCCCAGTGGAGGGGCGTGATGTTCTGCGCGTCGCGGTCGGTGGCCTGCGCCTTGCCAGAGTCTAGTAGCATACGAATGGTGTCGACGTCGCCGCGCTGGGCTGCCACGAATATCGAGGTCTAAACAATTAGTTCAAATTTAAATAAAGGAGTCGACGGGCCCACATCCTCTGGCCCCGTCTCATCCAACGCCTGTGCAAAGGACATATTGGCGGTGGCCGAGTCAGTTGAGAGGGCCGTGGAGGTTGTGGGCGGGGGAGGCTGCATGGCGGCGCAGCGAGTGGTGGCTGAGGCGGTGTTGTGTTTGTTGCTCTGATGTCGTCCTCGGCGATGCTCTCAACATCACCGCCCAACGTCGACCACAGCGCCCGGCGTCATCGACTGACGTCAGTGTCGTCGTCGTGTCGGCGCGTACTAGACGCGCTCTTAGCCCCAAGTAGCACTCAGGTACGTTCTCCTGCACTCCCTTACTGACACACTCAGGCCTGTACTCGACGCCGCCTCTTGCCATGCGCGTACACGACTCGACAAGGCACGCGTGCCCATCTCCTCCTCTTCCCTTCGACGCTGACGCACTCCGTCCACAGCACCGCCGTCCGCATCTGCAGCAGCGGCAACGTGGCTGTCTACTGTGTACGGTACGCTGCCTTCTCCCTCTTCTTTCCATTCCCGCTCCCTCTCCGTGCGCCGTGTGCCATGTCCCTCCGTGCATGGCCATTGTGCCGTGTCGCTCGTGCAGTGGCGGCGCCCTTGTCGCCGCTCTTTTACGCGTCCTCGTACGCTTACACTTTGGCCACAGCTCTTCGGATCCGCCACCGCCTGCGCACGCACGTCCTCGTATCGACGGCACCGACTCGCAACGCAAGCAAGCACGCATCTGGCCAGGGAGAGAGCACTCGGCGAGGGACAGATACGAAGTGAGGAACGGGTACGCACCTTCTTCTCCCTCTTCCTCCCTTCCCTCCTCCCATCTCCCTCCCTCTTCGTCTCCCTTCCCATCCTGCCCCAAACCGACACCCGCGCGCGTGCGGAGATTCGCCTCAGAGTCTCGTGCAGAGGAGAGCCGCATCCGCCGTTGTGCCCAAGACGCGTCCGCAGCGCATCGAGCGTGCCTCGGGCCTGCCTCTCGCCGCGTGGCCTCGAGTCGGCCGCCGTGGATTCTTGGCGCGGACGAAGCCCACGCACTCCCTCCCTTGTTCTTTCCTTTGCCTTCCCATCCTTGTCCTTTCCATCCCTCCTCCTTGCGCGATCCCCTTTCCTTCCAGTTCCACTCACCGCACATCCATGATGCCGCTCTCTTCTCGCGCTGCACTCACCTCCCTCCCTGTTCTCCCCCGTCTCTCTCCCTTCGCGCGCACACGCTAACCCCCCACCTACAGACCATCCGCATCCGCAACGCGACGACACACGAGGTCGGCCCGCCGTCGACTGCCCCTCCCACCCGCAGGTCCCCCGAGTCCGCGCGTCCGCCAGAAAACGCCGACGCCCGACTCACTCAAATCGCAGCGCCGCGCCGACCTCCTTGAGACCAGACGCCATGCGAAAGCCGGCTAGACGATATGAGAGGGAGAGGGACACTGCAGGTACGCACCCTTCTTCTCCATTCCCTCTTTTCTCCCCTCCCTCCCTCCTCCCCTCCCCTCCCTCCTTTCTCCTTTCTCCTACCCTCTTCCTCTACAACCCGTCGTCCCTTTCTGCCCCCCGTCCCCTTTTCCCCCCCGCCCCTCCGACCTCCAACCTCCAACCCCAACCCGCCTCTCTCTCTCTCTCCACCCGCGATGCGCACGCACGCGCACGCTGCGGCTCGGGGAGCGTGGCGCGTCGGTGGGGTACGGATATGGATATGACTCGGCGCAGAGCGCGATGGGGTGGGGGGTGGGACGGGATGGGAGGACGGGATGGGACGGGACGGGATGGGGATGGGGATGGGACGGGGGAGCGGGAGCGGGACGGTGCTACGACGGTGCGCGTGAGCACGTCGCTGAGTCGTCTGCGGCGCTGCGCACCCGCGCACCTCTTCCGCCGTCGCGCCGTGCTGTCCCCGACACGTCGAACCCAGCGCACCGCGCTCGTCGCGTCCCAGCGCGCCGTGCGTGCGACTAACTACTTGATTATATATCTATCTATTTATCTAGTTAGAATCTATCTACAATACGTACGTACAATTTTAACTACGAGTTTGTAGTCTACAGTAGGTACAAAATTTGAATACATTCGTTGGACCGTAACAAATTCTGTGGAATTGAGTTAGCGAACGGAAAAATCAAAGACTCAGAGAAAACGGGGACTGACTGAATTCGAGAAGGGTATTGAGAGAATCGGGAATTGGAAGGCGGGCGTGCTAAATGTGAACGCTGCACAAAAAGAACACAAAGGTCAGCGCGCGCAGGAGTTGAAGGGAATTGAAAACTCACAACAGCCAATGGGATTGAGTGAATCCTGCAAGTTAAGAAGTCGGTGAATGTGAACTCAATTGAACTGAATGCGCAAATTGCTGACCTGAGTCTGTAGGGATCCGGATGAGCGAGCAGTGTTGGTATGAACGGGTGTTGAGCTCGGGGTTGAACTTGAGTTGAACCGGAGGCTAGTTTGAGTTGGAGGTAAGCCAGGATTCACGTAAATCAGTAAAGGAAATTGAACGATGTACCTTGGCAGCCCGAGGAGAGTCACAGTGAACGGGGTTGGGGATGTACTTATGTCGTTCTGTCGAGGAGGTCAGCGGCGCAGTGAAACTCGCAACAAGTTGAATAAAATATCAACGAACGGGGGTGTATTCGGAATTGAATTGGGTGGGAGCGTTGGGTGTTTGAATGCTGCGAGCATTCGCAACTGTGGTTGGAATGTAATTAGCGAGGAAATTCAACGAGGATGAGCTGAAATTGAAACACTAACCTTGCGATCCGGTTTGAATTCTATCCGACTTGAACCTGAGGCTCGGATGCATTCAATGGCGGGTTGGAAGTTCGGGACAACCTAAATAAGAGATACGTAGTCAGTAAGATAGGATGCAAGTCTATATCAAAGACTTGGTGGACTCACAAGTAACTCGACGCATGTTAAGGTTGGTTTGAATCGAGTCCGGGTTGTGTTGAGTTTGAGCGCGCGAAAGAGTCGGACTTGGGAGGTAAGTGCAATAACTGAAGCGAAAACTAGGGAGTTCAGTGAGCCGTCGGACTGGTGAGGAAATTGTGTAAGGCTTACCTTCGATGAATTCAAACTATCTACACAAATATTGTAAATAAACCAGACTAGATGCACCGAAAATGGATCTACGGCGAAGTCGTCCAGCACGGAATGACTTGAAAACTGCTGAATGTGCGAAACAGAGTTTCAACCTTGGGGTTGAACTCGACTGAGACTCGATGGATCTGAAGTTGAACCAAGGATTAGTTACAAGATTAATGGCGAGGTAAGCCAACACGTACCTCGATAATTCTACGTGCAAACCCTTTCAACGCCGCATCCAGACCAACCAAACCCCGCTGCATGATCTTAGTACCTGGACTTTTATACACAAAATGCGAAGTCGAGACTGGGCTGGGCAAGTACAGCTAGAGATTCAGCTACAAAAGAATGTAAGTCAATTGAGAAGGTCAGGTAAGAATAGGATGCAACGTAGGGTGGACACGACCATTGAATAGGATCAAAGGCATGGGGTTAGAGAAGAGAGCTGTTCTAATCATAGAGTCAACACGAGAGGTTCAATACAAAATTGTACACGACGTACCGGGCAATTTGAGGATAACCTCGGCGTTCCATTGAAGCCCAGGGTGAGCCAAGTTCAACGCGTCTGGGAAAGGTCAGTAAAGATAAAGCGAAGACAAAGGTAAATTGAACGCACCTGTGAAGCCAATTGAAGCCCCACCGGGGGGGCCCACCCCGATCTCAATCTCAAGTCGAATGAGACACGAGTCGGCGTCGCAGTAGTTGAACTTGAAGAAGAAGAGAAAACAAGTCAGTGAACCACCGCTGCAAAGTATAAGTACTCAAACGAACTCACACAAAAGAACAAGTCAAAGATTACCCGGATAAGTACAACTAGAAGTACGACTACAGAACAAGATAAGTCAAGTGAACGAAAGTTAGACAAGACCGGAACGTACAATCCGCATCAAGGTTGAACAAGACCAAAGGCTTGCTGTTGAAGAGGAGCATGGCTTAAATAATGCAGTCAACACGGGAGGTTCAAAAGAAAATTGAACGCGACGGCGTACCTGACGAATGAAAGATAGCCTCGCCGATCCAAGTCAGCGCAAGCCAGATTCAACTCGTCTGAGAAAGCTCAGTAAACATGAAGTGAAGGTCAAGTTAAAACGAACGCACCTGTAAGACCTCAACCATCCCAATCCCAATCCAAATGCGACACAATTCATCGTGATGGTTGTCCTTGAGGCATTTTTGGCGGTAACCTCGGCGTTCCAAGGCTAGGGTGAGCCAAATTGAAGTCGTCTGTGAAAGGTCAGTAAAGATAAAGTGGAGGTAAAGGTAAGATGAACGCACCTGTGAGGCGCCGGGCATCCCAACCAATTCCCATCCCAATCCAACACGAGTCGACATCGCAGTCGATGAACTTGAAAATGAATGTACCAGTCAGTCGAAGTAAGGTCAAGTGAGAACGAAACAAACGTACCTAGCGTGTGTATGTGTGCATACGACATGAGCTTGACTATTTGACTATCACAAGGTGAGTTGACGACTCATTAGTGAGAAATTTTGAACGAGACGTACCTGGTCTAGGTTGAAGATAGTTCAGGCGTTCAAGGCTGGTGTACGCCGTCTGAAGTAGGTCAGAAAGAGGTGAACAAAGGCGAAGTCAAGTCAGAGGTAAATCCAACACACCTCGTTAGCTTGCCTTGATGATCAACGATCGCGGCGGCATTGGGTTCCAGTGGGAGAGGTGAGGTTAGAACTTCAATTAGTCAACGAACGAGTTCGAAGGGATGTTAATGAGACGTCCCTAGAGCCATACGACCTGCATATCCATCCATCCAAAACCCAGACCCCGAGGTCAGTCGACACTCGAAACCTAACAAAAAATCGAACGGGTCAGAAATATCAAAGGGTCAGAGTCAGGATACGTACCGCTGCATCGTCAGACCTATCGACTTAAAGGGCTAGAGTGAAACAAGTGAAAGTAAGTATTCAATCAAGTTGTGAGCGCAAAAAGATTGCGAGTCCGTGAATCGCTGCTGTGAGCCAAAGGTGTCGAAATCGAAATTCAAGCCCTATAACGAGTCAAAGAACAGTCAGTAATGGAATGAAGCGCAAAAACTAAGGACAAACGTTTGAGACGAATGTCCGAGCAGAAGCCTATCCAACAGCGGTCAATGCGAGTCTGGCTGGTGCTCATGACTTACGTTGAGCCGATATGAGGGCGGTTCACTAGAGGTAAGCTTTAGGATCGAACCTTTGATCAAGACTTACAAGCGAAAGTCAGTGAGGGATTGAAGGCAAGAAAAGAAAGCTTACCACGAGTATATTCTGAATAGCAGTCAGCGCAGTTGGATTCACAGTCAATCAGACGAGAAGCAATGGCTAGAATAATTCAAAAGACAGTCAGTGATGATTTAGGAAAGATAAGGCAAGGACATACGTGAGTCTGAAGCCATGAAGTCAGTATTGGCAAAGTTGTGTTCGTTCGGATGAACGGAATTGAAACCTTTGTGTGGCGGACGGATAGACGTAGCTATAAAGGCTTCAAAATCAGATTAGCAACAAAAATCTGTGTAATGAAAAGGAATCTTAGTACGCAGTGTGTGGCCGCTGAACCAAAACCGAGGGCCAACAAAGCGCCGACGTCACCGCGAAAGGATGGCGGGGTGAAGCTGGCTAGAAAAGCTTGAATGAGGGTAATGAAAGATAGGTTAGTATGCATAAGACTCTATACAGGCCCACTGACCTGGGTTGACCGAGGTGCAAGCGCGTTGGTGGTGGTTGATGTGAAAGACGCGGCGTGTGAACAAGGTGCCGAGTCGGCCGGGGAAAGCCGAGGGCGTCGGCGAGCGAAAGAAAAAATATGTTGAGAGCGACGGCATGAGGAGCTGGGCCAACGGCAAGTGCTATAAAGCATGCCGAATGGCCGCAGGGGACAATGCCTCGATGCCGGTGGCCCGAGGACCCCTGGAGGGAGAGGAGGATTAGAGAGAAATAGGCGGATGGCGAGCATGCTGAAAATGAGCAGAGAGGAGGGGGTTTATATACACACAGGGCAGTACTTGACGTGGGAGCTGTTGCGCAGCGCCAGCGAGATGCGCCGACAGCTCGGCGGTCTGGTGCGTGGAGCCCTTTAGCCCGGAAGCGAGATGTTCAACTTAACTTGTCATTTCGCGCGAGGGAGCTTTGTAAGTCTTCTTAAAAACTTGAGACATGGTGTGCTGAAGTCTGTCGGTACACATTCCGGTGCAAGGGAGAGCTTGGGCAAGCAAAGCAGAAATATTGATTCCACAAAATATTGCCCTGAGCAGGTACGCGTGCGTGGGCGCGGTTTCAGCACAGCCATGTGAGTAATAGGTTACGTATCTGAGTTTACCGCCGGTGGTGATAGATATCCCGGGGGGGCGAGAGCATTCGGGAGCGGAACTTACGGATATCGCGATATCGCATATTGCGGCGTCCCATGGCCTGTGTAAGCTCCAGGACTTTCAGGTGGTGCTCGGGCGGTGGATCGGAGCCATTACAAGATATTGCAGCTGAATTGAACGAGTAATAGCAGTACCCCGATTATATTTTATCAAGGTCAAGAGTTTTGGACTGCATACCTTCGAGTCCCTATGCTGCTCTCGGACTGCCCGGGAACGCTCAAAGACCATCCAAGGCACAGTTCCCACGCTTCGGCTAAAGTTTCACTGACCGAAAAAAGATTATATCGACGTACCGGTTGGATTTCAACCAAAAGTTTCCTTATTTGGAAGCAAGCGTGGCGGCTTGTTGAACTTTGGCGGGAGAAAAAAATTCTGTGCGAGGCGATTTTTGCTGCGAAAGCGATTGAAAATGCATGGGGATACACGCCTAATGTGTAGAAACTGTTGGTGATGCTCCCTGGCCGGACGAAAAAAAAAGGTTCAGTTGGCAAAAAAGCAACCAAAACCACTGATCGAGACAATTGAACGTGTGGCCCACTCAATAAACGGACATAGCAGTGGATAAACCACTCAGTAATAGGTCTGACGAAAGGTCGCAGAGGGGGGCAATGATAACGTACCATTTGGCCGCGCGTAACAAATGCCACGGAAAAACATCTCCGCCACCCGTTGTCATGTGAGTGCGGGACACCGTGGCGCTGCTGCGCCGTGGAGTGTACCTGTTTCACGGGCTTCGGCGGTGCTCTGCAGCGATACCACTGCAGGCGGTCGCGCGAACTGGACCGCGCGTTGTTGTGGGTTGTTGTCACGGTATATTTGATGGCAATCCCGACTCGGACTCTCACATTGCTCTCACTCACATCGCTCTCACCACCATTCACTCCCTCGTCCAGCCCTCCAGCCGTTGGCCGGCCTGTCAAGTTCTTTGCTCCCTGAGCCCACGCCGATGGCACGACACGGCATTTCAACCCACGAAACCCCGGCTAAACCCACGGCAAAAAAAACTTGAAGCCGCCGGAGGCAAAGTTGTCGCTGCAAACTTGAACCCGTCTGCGTGCCGCGGGCCTGCGTGCTTTCGAAATTGTGAGATCTCTATCTTTCCGATGCCGTTTCCGCATCTAACTAACCTTCAGTGCACCGTGTGTCGTTCAAGTTCGCCTCGGGACATCTGCACAGAACCCAGAACTGCAACGCGCTATTCCCCGTGCATGCGTCCTTTCACCATGCGCCCCGCGTTTTTGGCATCCTGCAAAGAGTCGCCGCAAAGCAGTCCCCTGGCTTTGACACGTCACGAGCAGCACCTCTTGAATCTTGGTGAGTACACTGTTATGCTCATCGCGTTTTTACGGCCCCAATCTGACCGTTTCTGTCCAGTGTCAGGTTTCGGCTGCCGGCGGGCAAATGACACCTACTGCGAGCTCGTGGGGCCATGTATTGCACTCCCGCACTCCCGTATGGCCACACATTCCGGGACGCGCCGCGCAGCGGCGCCGGTTGCTTCGACGCAACATATCCATTCCATGATCTTGCTGGTAAGCTCTGTTTCTTTCTGCTCTTTTGATTGCATTTTTACTGTCTGGAATCGCAGTTTTTTCAAATCTTTCCGCTGCCGGCAGGCACACGGCGCCGCAAAGCGCAATGTAGCGTCTGTCGCGAGTGCTGCTGATGCCCGATGCTGTGCGAAGGCGCCGCGCAGCGGCACCGGTAACCTCGAGACGATGTACGATGTTCCTGCGAGCGGGATTACCTTGCTGGTAAGCACCCATTCCCTCCATCCTTCTGATCGCATTCTTCAGCTCAAAACTCACCTTTTTTCACAGAATTTTGGCCGCCGGCAGGCACGTACCGCCAGCAAGCGCACTGCAACGTTTCGCTTCGTTTGAACGTCTGGGCTAGCTCGGAGGGGCCGCGGAGCGGCGCCGATAGCCCCAAGACGACGTATCGCCGTCCCGCGAGCGGGGCTTTGCTGTCGGTGAGCCTCTTGTTCCCAGTTTGTATTTCTTGCTCACTAACCCACCTTGTTCATCAGGATTTTGCCGCCGGCAGGCAAGTACCGTCACCACGCGCATGGCGCCGTATCTCAAGGTTAGGATGTGTTGGGTGTCCCGGAGGCGCCGATAGCCCCGAGACAACGTATCGCCGTCCCGCGAGCGAGGTGCCGATGCTGGTGAGTCTCTTGTTCCCAGTTTCTATTTCTTGCTCACTAACTCACCTTTTTCATCAGGATTTTGCCGCCGGCAGGCACGTACCTTCAGCTCGCGCTTTGCGCCGTATCTCAAGGTTTGAAACGTGAAGGGTGTCCCGGAGGCGCCGCTGCGCGGCGCCAATTGTGCGGACACCATATATCGAGTTCCCGCGAGCGGGCCTTTGACGCTGGTAAGCCCTCGTCCCATTTTACATTCCGTTGTCATTTTTCATGTTCTAAGGCGGCCTTTTTTCAAGGTTTTGGCGGCCGGCAGGCAAGCCCCACATCTTCGTGCGCAACGGGCCGCGTCCGAGCTATCGGAGACTCAGGGCGCCGCTCTGCGGCGCCAGAATTTCGACTTCATATTTGTTGTTCCGCCGAGCAGGTTCAAAGTGCAGCATACATACGAGTTAGTTGTCCTTCTTACATTACGCGCACCATTTCGCCGTTCAGTTGTAGGTGTAGGGATACCGTGGACCGCACTAGGCCACTTGACGTAGCACCGGTTTCAAAATTAGATTTTTTTGGGGTCCCGCGACCGACTTCGCATAAACCAGAGCGATCTGAGCGTGCACGATAGCTTGCAATCCGGCGATCCAAAATCTGGATTTCGGTGTCCCGCGACCGGCCCTGCAGGCGCCGCATTCTACTTCCCTCCCGTGCTCTCGAACCACGGTTTTGAAAATTCAATTTTGAGCTTCCCGTGAGCGGCTCCGCAGCCAGGATTTTCAGGGCCTGCGCACGCTGTCGGCCCCCGCGAGCTGACATTTCCAATGCGGCTTCAAGTGATTTCAACATTTTGGGAGCTCCCGCGAGCGGGAAAGCTAGGTTCAACTCGCTTCAACTTGGCTTGTTGAGCTTGCAGCGGCCACAAATACCTTGACTTTCTCCCCTTCCACAATACTAGACCGCGAACACTGCAAGCGAGCTGTCGCGGAGGTAAGCGCGTCCCGCGTTAACTTTTTTGCCCGTTGCATAAATCATGATCTGATATATTTCCGGGGCTCGTCACGTATAAAAGGCGCTGGCGTCACGGTCGCCTCTTCCTTCCGTACCACCACCATCCTCCTTCTCTTTACCGTTGACAGTCTCCATGCCTGTCTTCGACATGGCCTTCGACTTCGACCACGACCTCAACCTCGTATCTACTTCACCACCTGCCTTCCACCTTCGCCTTTCATCTCGACCTCGACACCGACTCCTTCTTCACCTGCCAGCAACCGTTGGGATATGGGCAATTCAAGGTATGCTGTCCTTCACTTTCTTTTTTACATACCTTGCTTCTTCCTGCCTTTCACGGCCCTTTTCTTCTCTGCTCTTGCTCGAGCGTTGCCGTGCAATTACTCTGCGGCCCATTTTACGTCGCTTTTTTTAAAAAACTCAAGTTTTTTGGACTCTCGCGCTGACTTTACCTCCAGATCCCTCTATTCCTTCCGACTGGTGCAACGAGGTACTTCTTCCCCAACTTTTCTCACTCCCACGCTAACCCCTTCCCAGATCCCTCTATTTTTTATCACTAACCCGCACCTCCTCCACACCACCTCAAACACCCTTACTCAACACCCCGTCCCATTAACTCACCAACGGTAACACCCAGTTCCCAATTCTCTTTTTCTCCACCCCCAGACCCTCGGGACGGGGAGACTATGCCCGAACCCGGCCCAAAATTCTGCAAAACTTGCAAGAATTTTCGTCTTTTTAGACCCATAAGGGAATTTTGGCCCCATTCGGGCTCCTAACCTTGCTTCCTGGGCACCGAGGGGGCAAGTAGGTGATTGGCGGGGGGAAGGGGTAGGGTTAGAGAGAATTGCTGGATTGGGGTGCGTGGATGAGTGGTTGGATTTGGGTGATGGGTAAATAAGGCGATACAAACGAGTTTTTTTTGACAAAAATATATATTGCATGGTAAAGAGTACAACACACAGACCAAGCTTGACGTAACGATAACGATAACGCATGATAACGCAGCCGAAAAAAAACACTCACGCTCTTCAACTCCGCATCGCTCCCGGGCTTGGGACACGTCCCCGCGTCGAGCGTGACCGCGCGGAAGAAGTTGTACGCGCAGAGGCCGACGGTGAGCGCGAAGAGGAGGTGCGTGAGCGCGTGGGATTGGGTTTCTGTAGGAGGAGAACGAAGTGAGCGAGTGGAAGCGAAAGCAAGATGGAAGCGACAAGAGGGTTCGGGATGACGCAGGCAGGAAAGATCGGGCGGGAGGATAAGAGCGAAGAGGGGATGGGTAACAAAAAAGCGACAGAAAGACACGCACGATGCACCAGCCTTGTAATCCAGCAGAAGAGCACCCAGACCAAGCTGCCGCAGATGATGCCGGCGAAATACGGGGTCTGGTTGACGGAGTCGGTGTACGAGGATTTGTTGAGGAGCACGCGGGTGACGATCTGCGGCGTGTAAGCACAAGTGGAAAGAGGAGAGACAACACACATGATGCATGCCAAAAAACTCCGCCATAGCCAACAGGATGCCGGTGTACCAGGGGAGCACGGCGAGGGTCTTGAAGACGAGGAAGAAAACGAGTGTCGGCAAGGCGAATATGGCGAGACGGGTGTTGCGCTCGCTGAGGGGTCTTGCCTTTTTGCGGCCCTCGTCGTCCCACCCGCCTTCTTCGAGCGCGCGCTTCCACGCGCCGAGGCTTTTGAGTTCCGCCGCCATGTCCCTCGGCGTGCGGCCCTCGTTGTCTTTCGCGCTTAAGGCGGCCCCGTTCTCAATCAAGCGCCGGATGGCGACGCGGTTGCCGCGCACGACAGCCCAGTGCAGCGGGGTCAGCCCCGCGTCGTCTGCCACGATCGGACTCGCGCCGTGCCTCAACAGCAAATCGACGCTCAGCGCATCGCCTTGATAGGCCGCCCACATGAGCGCGGTGTGCCCCTGCGCGTCGCGCGAGTCGACGCCGACGGGCTGGTGCAGCAGGTACAGCAACGGCATGATTGAAGAGGAATGGGTGACGAGGTGCAGGGCGTTGTAGCCCTGCGAGTCGGCGATGGTGGGGTCCGCGCCGTGCGAGACGAGCAGCTGGATGACGTAGAGGTACCCGCCGCGCGCGGCCCATTGCATGGGGGTGGCGATTAAATCACCGCCGAGGGCGTCGACTTCTGCGCCGGCGGACAGCAAGAGGCGGCAGGCGGCGACTTGGGCGTTGATGGCGGCCCAGTGGAGGGGCGTGATGTTCTGCGCGTCGCGGTCGGTGGCCTGCGCCTTGCCAGAGTCTAGTAGCATACGAATGGTGTCGACGTCGCCGCGCTGGGCTGCCACGAATATCGAGGTCTAAACAATTAGTTCAAATTTAAATAAAGGAGTCGACGGGCCCACATCCTCTGGCCCCGTCTCATCCAACGCCTGTGCAAAGGACATATTGGCGGTGGCCGAGTCAGTTGAGAGGGCCGTGGAGGTTGTGGGCGGGGGAGGCTGCATGGCGGCGCAGCGAGTGGTGGCTGAGGCGGTGTTGTGTTTGTTGCTCTGATGTCGTCCTCGGCGATGCTCTCAACATCACCGCCCAACGTCGACCACAGCGCCCGGCGTCATCGACTGACGTCAGTGTCGTCGTCGTGTCGGCGCGTACTAGACGCGCTCTTAGCCCCAAGTAGCACTCAGGTACGTTCTCCTGCACTCCCTTACTGACACACTCAGGCCTGTACTCGACGCCGCCTCTTGCCATGCGCGTACACGACTCGACAAGGCACGCGTGCCCATCTCCTCCTCTTCCCTTCGACGCTGACGCACTCCGTCCACAGCACCGCCGTCCGCATCTGCAGCAGCGGCAACGTGGCTGTCTACTGTGTACGGTACGCTGCCTTCTCCCTCTTCTTTCCATTCCCGCTCCCTCTCCGTGCGCCGTGTGCCATGTCCCTCCGTGCATGGCCATTGTGCCGTGTCGCTCGTGCAGTGGCGGCGCCCTTGTCGCCGCTCTTTTACGCGTCCTCGTACGCTTACACTTTGGCCACAGCTCTTCGGATCCGCCACCGCCTGCGCACGCACGTCCTCGTATCGACGGCACCGACTCGCAACGCAAGCAAGCACGCATCTGGCCAGGGAGAGAGCACTCGGCGAGGGACAGATACGAAGTGAGGAACGGGTACGCACCTTCTTCTCCCTCTTCCTCCCTTCCCTCCTCCCATCTCCCTCCCTCTTCGTCTCCCTTCCCATCCTGCCCCAAACCGACACCCGCGCGCGTGCGGAGATTCGCCTCAGAGTCTCGTGCAGAGGAGAGCCGCATCCGCCGTTGTGCCCAAGACGCGTCCGCAGCGCATCGAGCGTGCCTCGGGCCTGCCTCTCGACGCGTGGCCTCGAGTCGGCCGCCGTGGATTCTTGGCGCGGACGAAGCCCACGCACTGCCTCCCTTGTTCTTTCCTTTGCCTTCCCATCCTTGTCCTTTCCATCCCTCCTCCTTGCGCGATCCCCTTTCCTTCCAGTATGACGGTATTTATCGTCAAAAATTATCTACAATTGACTGAGTACGTCACGCAAGGCACGGGCACACTAAAATGTACACAGGTGCGTGATTTTGTGCACTGTTAGGGTAAAAATGTACATTATCGGATGCACAATGCACTGTGCACGATGCACGTTCTACTGGCCACATGGAACATTTCCAGGTGCACTGGAGACATCCCTGTTGCACTTGCACAGTTAAAATGTACAAACTGTTGGCCGATATGCTGGAATTCAACCGTGCACAAATGGTTCAATTGATGCGATCAAAGTTAAATGGTGCGGACATCATCGGCTCCCCGATCCATTTACTTACCATAGGTATGACTCTTTCAGTAGCTGGTCTTAAATGGACACTGTCATCGTGTTGGGAGTTCGAATTCCTTTTGCTGAATCACTGGTGACTTATCAGATGGCAATATCATAGCACTTCACCAAAGTCAAGCATATCAGCCATAATGTTAACGAGTTGGAACTAACTGATCGGCACGATGCTGCCGAAATTATCTTGCCGTGATTCCACCACGGGATCGCTGCCGTGAACCGGATAAAAATGGGATGTAGACGGGTAAGTGTGCACAGTGGTGAGTTGTGCGTTGACTTACGCAATGTCAATATTTTTTGACGAAAAAAGCTTTTATATTCCAGTTCCACTCACCGCACATCCATGATGCCCCTCTCTTCTCGCGCTGCACTCACCTCCCTCCCTGTTCTCCCCCGTCTCTCTCCCTTCGCGCGCACACGCTAACCCCACCCACAGACCTATCCGCATCCGCAACACATCGACGCACGGATCGTGCCGCCCTCCACCACTCCACACACCCGCAGGTCCCCCGAGTCCGCGCATCCGCCAGACCCCGCCGACGTCCGACTCGCAGCGCCGCGCCGACCTCCCGAAGACCAGACGGCATACGAAAGCCGGCTAGACGAGATGAGTACGGAGAGGGACACTGCTGGTACGCACCCTTCTTCTCCGTTCCCTCTTTTTCTTCTCCCCTCCCCTCCCTCCTCCCTCCCTCCTCTTCCCTCTCTTCCTCTACACCCCGTCGTCCCCTTTTGTCCCCCGTCCCTGTCCCCCCGTCGTCCCCTTTTGCCCCCCGTCCCCCCGCCCCTCCGACCTCCGACCTCCAACCCGACCCTCTCCACCCGCGCGCTGCGCACGGAGGGAGGGCACGGCGTGCGCGCGCCGGTGCGAGTTCGAGCGGTGCGGAGGCGACGGAGCGCGTTGAGTGCGACTTCCGCGTGTCGCGTGGCGCACTCTTCGCGCGGGGCTGTCCCCGGCACGCAGAATGCAGCCCACCGCGCTTGTTGCGTGCAGCGCCGAGTCCAGCGCGCAGTGGGGACCCGCGCCCGCATGCAGCGAGCGCAGTGCATGGAGCGTGCGTCCTGCCGTATCGGAGGCGCTTGTCGCGAGTGATTGTCGCGAGTCGGCCGCCCTGGCACACAACATTAACATCTCTCTCCCTTCCCGACCCTTCTCCCTCCATTCCTCTTCTTCCAATTTCAATTTCAATTACACGTTCACTTCCTTCCTCCCACCGCTCTGACGCCGCTCTGAGGCCGCCCTATGTCTTTCCCCTCGCTCGTGCGCACACGCACACAACGCATCGACGCGCGAGTCGGGTCGCCGCGGACGCCTCATCGTAAAGCACCTGCGGGGGCGTTGGACGGGGCACGGGGGACGGGACACGGGGAGACGGGGTACGCACCCTGTACTGTAACCCCATCGTCGGTATCCCCTCTTCCCTCTTCCCTCTTCCCTTCCTTCCCTCCTCCTTTCCTCCTTTTTTCCTTCCCTTCTTTCTCGCGGACTCGCCGACCCGCACGCAACCCCGCCGACCCGCAGCCCCGCCGTCCCGCAGTTCCGCCCGGTTCGCGCGTGCGCCGAGACGAAACCCGGGGAGTTGCGTGCAGCCGCGGATGTGTGCTGGACGCGCACAGGATGCGGCGCGGCTGCGCGGCTCGACGTACACCGCGCGTCTGCGATGCCGCGCACTCGTTCCTCCCGGCGAACCCAGCCCACTGCCCCCCGTCGTGCGTCGTGCGTCGTGCGTCGTGTCCGTGCGCTCTCGCGGCGGCGCTGTATGTGCGTATGCGGGACTTCGTACTACGTGGCTATTCAACTATGTATTCGATAACTATCTGAATGACTTTTACGATGCACTTCGGGAGTTACTCCAAATATGGAGTCTGCACAAAAGAAATCAGTTGATTTGGAGCGAACCCTGAGGATAGTGTCAAAGTGAGTGAAGGGAGCAAAAATTTAAAGAAGAGAGAGAGGAAACGGGGGCTTACAGGGTTCGTCCACGGGCGTGAATGATGACTTAAGGTTAGTACATAGCGCGTGCATGTGAATTGAAAAGTCACGTAGCGCGCTACTAGCCTTGGATGGAGTACAGTTGGAACCCAATTGGACTGAATGCAGTGCTAACTTGAGTCTGTAAGGACCCGAACGAGCGCTATCGGGGCTGGTGTGAGCGGGTTCGGGGTTGAGCCAGGGGTAGAAGTAATTCGAGGGCTGGTTTGAACTTTGTCGTCGAGGTAAATTCATGCAAAAATAAGTTGAATGGTGTACCTTTTGCGAGCAAAGACCAAATCATGGAACGAACGGGACTCGAGCTAGAGTCTTGACTGTAGCATACACGAGTATCTGTAGACAAGTCGGCCCCGGATCGAAATTCACAAGAAACAAGGAAGATATGAATGAACCGGTTGTATTCTGGATCTGAAGAGATTCAAGAGGATGGGAGCGTTGCGGTTTTGGAACGCCGCGGGCGTTTGCGGCTGTTATAGGGACAGGACATAACCAGCCGACTCGAAAAGCCAATGGGTATGAAATGAGGTTATTGAAATCGAAACCCGAGTCCCTTGAAGTTCGAATGGATAATGGTCAAACCGGTGATGTCGTGATTCGGAGTGGTCGGGTAAGTACCAGTATTGTTGCCAACATGAAAAGGCAGTCGGTCGACTCTACGGTCTCTGGATGGCGCTGGAACATTGGAATTCAGAAAGCATTTGAACGATGTTTCCCACGGTTCATCCGAGTTTTGTGGTTCCCACGGTTCAACTAATTTTGATGGACGAGAAAAAGTTCCAACGTGAGCCGATCCCTGTGCGGTGGGACAGGCCTAAGGTATATCAGAGCGGCAATGGAATCAAACCACTACATATCTGCTCAATTACAAGCCACGCTACACGCCCGTCATCGTCCGGACGCGGGAAGCCCAGGTGTTTTGCCCCAAAGTTAAAAGCCCCGCAGCGAGAAGGCACCATAGCCTTAATTGTCGCCGTGATAGAGTCCCGATATATCTCTGTCCCTGAATCCAAAGGGCTAAAAATCTAAAATACAGGATACAGACATCACCGACAGTTGGTGGACTCGGCGGATACTTATTGGTTGGTCAAAGAATGCATTCATGAGCACGGCCTATGGAGACCCCTACGATCCCGCTAGACTTCCAGAGGCCCTGGGCTCCTCCAGTGACTGAAAAAGGGCCGAACCACGAACTTGAAGGTGTCTTTGCATTCGACACACCACTTACTTTATGTAAAAATCTTCCACAGGGAAATTATTGTGCTTCGGTCACATAAGGACTACAACTGCTATGACACACAACCATACCCGTCTTCTATGGCATCTCCCAGGGACACGTCGCAGACCATCGACTCCATGCTCTCCTTCCCACCCCCCACCCCCAGCTAAGAGAGCTTCGAACTTGAAGCCCACAACGGCAATCCTCCATCTGGGGAATTCTTACCCTTCATTCCCAGGCGGACGCCTCCCCTTCATCCCATCTATCGATACATCACCCCTTGTCGTGCTGTCCCCGCGGCACCGCTCAAAAAGTCGGATGTGTATGAGGGAGACTTTATGGTCCCTCCCATCACGAGTCTCGACTCGTCAAACCGAAGGAATCCAAGGATCTTCTCTTCACCGTGACCAGCGAACCCAGCCAACGAGGAAGGATAGGCGATGTAATGCGTGCTACCCACAGCTTGGCAGGACGATGGGAGGTTGACGCCAAACTATTCAACATTAATATTGGGGACTATGCCGTAGTGCAGGCCACGGAACGATATGACTTTGCTTACACCCGGATCGCCATCCCCTCTCGCTTTGTCGATATCCCCGAACCAGCCGAACATGTACGGAGGGTCTCCGAAGCGTTCTGCATGGTTTCGGGAGCGGAACCTGCGGATCGTGTTCGTCTGATCGAAGAGGACTGGTGGAGTAATCAGCTCATGATCACACCCCCTTGCTCCCGATCCCCGTCCCCGGAAAGAACAGGAGACGGCATGCCAACAACAACTGCCACCATGCTTCCATCTTTTGGTACGGGGCAGGTCTTCCAATGGGTTGAACAGAATACTCCAGAGACGTACTGCTAGGAGAAGGTCTTGTGTGTAACTATAACATTTCTTGAAGAATGAATTTACGTCGCTCTCCAGATAGACCGTTTGTTTTCTCCCCGCAGGTAGCATGACTATCAAGCTTGCAGAGCCAGGACCGATGGAAGCTTGGGAACGTCGGATGGGTTTCAACCAAAACTGCCTAGTTTGGACGCAGGCGTAGTGGTGCCGGGTTCGGCGAGAGAAAGAGAATCTGTCCGAGAGAATTTTTGAAACGACATTTGTCATACAGCCAATACCGAAGCCGCAGTCCAGAAACCCGAGAGTCAGTATGTTCTCTTTGGGCAATCAATGCAAGCTCGAAACGGAGGCACTCATTCAGGGGGAGAAGGAGAAATGTGGGGTGGTTCGGACGTCCCTAAATTGAAACGCCTTGACAAGATGGTAGTTCGCAGCACGCGGTCCTATTAGCTCTAACACCTCGAGACTGAAGACGGAACCCCAGGTAAGCTAACGTTAACCTAACATGTAGAGTACTGGAAACCATGACTGCGTCTAAACTGCGTCGGATAAGTTTCAAAAAGTCATGTACGCCCACTTGAGAATCAGCTTGGAGCTCCGATCCACGCCGGGATCCCTTCTACTTGGATCAGTACTCAAACATGATCAAAAAGCGACTCCAGCATTGCTGAGAAGAAGCACCGGCCACAAATTGCTGGGAGGCAGGAGTTTTTCAATCCGAGCTCTACAGTCAGATCTACATTCTAATTGTAAAGCGCAAGGACAGCCTCCGCCCAATTCAGCTCAAACGGCCCGTTACTCTGGTTGTTTGTCGCTGCGAAAACTTTGTTATCCAGGGCCCGTGTCTCGGGCAGCCCTTCCAGACTCAAGATGACGTTCTGCGAATCGCGCACGAAGACATCTCGTGGCGGACGACTCACGGCGTTCACGCCCTGCTTTGTACCTGCGATCCCTGCAAGCGGGAACAAGGCGATGCGCTCCGCCAGCGTCCGCACATAATCGTGGAGTTTGCTGGACGTGTCGAACACTGCGTTGACCCATCCGAGGCTGGCTGCGGTAGCAGCGTCGACGTCTGCGGAAGACAAGACGTATTCGAGGGTGCGTCCGCGGCCGATCAGGTTGCTGAGGTAGAGCGCGCCGCCTGCGCCCGGGACGGCTCCGACGGAGTTCTCCAGCTGCCCAACGAGAACTTCAGGGGAATCGAGCGCGAAGCGCATGTCGCAGGCCATGAGGAATTCGTTCCCGATGCCCCGTGCACGCTGGAGGGTGTCGTTGGTGAGTGTCTGGGTCGAGACAGAATTTATGAAGCTACCCACGCCTTCGATGACTGCTATAGTCGCTTGCGGAAGTTGGGTGATATTCCACATCAATGCGTCGGGGAAGATCATGTCCGGGTTAAACGGATCGAACTGTGGAAGCGGGGACTCTGCTAGACGTCAGCTCACATGTACAGCTCAACACTAGTACTAGCCGCCAGAAACGACGCACCAAATCCCGGGAGGAAGAGATTTATGTCGATATGCGCGATGAAAAAGTCAGGATTGGCGCTCGAGAAGACGACAACATGGACGTCCGAGTCGGTGCCGTTGGATTGTAGGAGCTCGAGAAGATTCGCGAGGTCGGCCATGACGTGAAAGTCGAATATGTTAATTTCGGAGAAGGTGTTGTTGATCACGACGTCCATGACCCCAGCGGAGGTGCTTGTTTGGAGCGTTCCGAAGGACGGGTAGCGCGCACCGGAGGTGCTTAGGAAAAATGAGCAGAGGATACTAAAGAGTTGGAGGAGTTGCGAGAAAATCATGATGGGACAAGTTAGTTAACGGAGAGCGGAAAGGGAGCCTTTAATATGATCTGTAGGGAGGCATTGGGCCGGGTTTGTAATGGATTACAGTCGCCCGAGTCTGCCCGCTGCTTGCCGAGTCCAGCATGTCAGCTTACTAGGATCGTTGGTAGACGAGGCCGCACGCCGAAGGACTTGCTGTCAGCCAACTGTCCAACGATTTCGGGAATCACGATGAGCGACATCGTGCGCTCGCTGGCTTTCTGGAGTGCGTCCGTTGTGCAGTCAGTCTTCAAGTATGTTGATGAACCTATTGAAAATCTCAAGGTTCATTCAAGAGATTTCACACAAGACGTACCAATACCAAGGTAACCTCGGTTACCCAAGTCTCGGTAAGTCAATTTGAAGTCGTCCAACTGGTTAGTGTATCAAGCTGGAGGTAAGTGCAACGCGCTTCAGGTCTCGTGTGCGGAATGTCATCTTGCAATGGAAGCTGCAAGGCCACAGTGACAGGCAGGTGTTCGTTTAGTACGCACGGTGCTGAGAAAAAGGCACCCCGGGTCCCGCTGCTCGGCACACACCATTCAGTAGCTGTGGAACCCCAGTCGCCAGAAATTACACCACCCAAATCGGCAGCGTTGCCTATTGTACAACACGGCGGTACGATTTCTGTAAGTAAAAAGAGATTTCTAGCCGTACCACTGGTTTCCCAACCTCGTTTTCGCCCTCGGACGCGTCGGGATAAATGACTCTGTGATCTTGAACACCTCGATGGCGCGCTATGAGAAAGATCAGAACGCCTGCGAAGGAGAGAGAGAGAGAGAGAGAGAGAGAGAGAGAGAAAACTATGCGAACCTTCCAAGTAGCCATATCAAACTCGAAGATAAGCTGCTGCTTCAGCAGCACACCGCCCGCAGCCTCCCTGTCTTCGTCTGAAGGCTCTTGACACGCGACTGGAGCAGTACAATGAATGAATCAAAACAGGCGCATTGCGCAACAGACGTACATATGACGGGTTCAGCGTCCTCGCTAATCTCGAACGCGACTTTCGCGTCGCGGATGAGAAAGGAGAGATAAAATATGTTCTCCACGGACTGCGCGAAGCTCTCCGGGTTGATCACCGCTCTGAATAGATTGATCTTTTCGACTTGCTCCAGAGCATTCGCGACCTACAGTTCGGCATTGAGTGCGGGCAGGATTTGATAGCGGAGCGCGAGGAGGACCCACCACAGCGACGTTCTTCGTCGTCTCGTTCTCCGACCGCGCGATGTCCTCCTCCCTGATCTCCTGCGGCCGCGTCTGATCGTTCTTGTTCTTCTCGAATTTCGCGCGCTTTTGCGTCGGCGCGCGCTGCTTCGCCTCAATGGACAGGGGACCATTCCTAGCCACAGAGCCGTTAGGAAAATGTAAGATGGCAGGCAGAAGACACGCACATGAAGCCCATTGCCGGCACACGCCGACTCTTTGCCATCGCACGGCGCCCCACCTTCACCCACTCAAGCGGCGAGTCATCCTCCTCTTCCTCCTCTTCGACCTCCGCGAGGTCCTCCGGTGGCCGATACCCGCCCATAAACCCGACGAGCTTCGTCACAAAGTCCTCGATGCTGAACGCGCCCGTGCCGAACTTGAGCCCGCGCGCCTTCTGGATGTTAAGGTTGACCGTCTTGACGAGGAAGGCCGAGTCAAGCGTCGCTTCACCCGTGTTTTTGACTTAATGTTCTCGTCAGCAAAAAGGCTCCACAATCGAGGTGGGGAGTACCGTCTTCGAAAAGCTCATTCGCGCGCGCGACTTGATTCTGCAGTTCTTCCGCGGTATAGTCCGCTTGTCTATCATCTGGAAAGCAAATCCCATAAAATTCGGGTTTGCCTTTCCAGGCAGCAAGTCCAAAGCAAGTCACCTATAGTCTTGTGAAGCTCGCGATATTTGCGGCGGAGCGCACGCTTCACTTCCGCATCTTGGTCCGGATCGTACGCCAGGCCTAAGAAGCAGCATTTGATTCAAGCTCTTAAAAAAACAGGCACCGAACGTACCTTCTTTGCGCGGGCTCGACATCTGCGGCGAATGTTTTCAGACGAGGGTGGTGGGAGACGACAACGTGTGTCGCGGTCACGAGACCACGATCAACGCGTTGTTGAACCTGTTGTAACTTGTCGATTTGTAATCCGGAATCACTCGTGGTCCGGAAAGCTTCCAGGCCCCGATACTATTCCCGTGTACTGCTTTGGAGCCAAAATAAGCCCGGCGTTGCGAACTTCCAAGTTCTCGCAGCCACCGGAAGGCTGAAGCTTGCTTATTCGGACTATTCTAGCTTCTAGTTCGTTCTTCCCTGCAACTGAGGGCGTCAAGAGCACGAGAAGACCAGTGTTTGATAGAAATAACAAGGCACCCGACACTCCGGAAATTGAGAAACTTTGGGGCCCCCGAAGAAACTTTAAGTTTCAGGCCGCTTCAGGAGCGCCGAAATTTCTTATTTTCCGGGGTGCGATACTAGATTAATACGACAATGTTAAGTAAATTTGGACTTGATTTGGACACTTGAGCTGAGCAAATCGAGCGACACCGCGGAGGATCACTCGCATTGTGCAAAAAGAAATGGCATCACCGTGGCTTGAGGTAAACGGGACCTTGCGGCACTCGACGTGTTCAAACCGCGGTCCCGTCAAGGTACCCCCCTCAGCGAGTTCCGGGGGAAGTGAGCCCACGAGCAGTGCGAGTGGTGGCCGAGCGAGCAGAGCGAGCGAAAGCAAAGCGAAAGCGAACAGTCCGAGCCGAAGGCGAGTGGGAGGCGTGGGATCGAGCCGAAGGCGACGGTCCAGGTGGTCGGGATTTCGGCGGGCGAGCGCGAATGGGCAAGCGGAAGGTGAGGGTGGCCAAGATTTTTGGCGGGGGGCGAGCCAAAGGCGAGGGGTGGGCGAGATGAGAGCGCGAGTGGGCGAGCCGAAGGCGAGGGTGGCCAAGATTCTGGCGGGGGACGAGCCGAAGGGGACGAGCCGAAGGCGACAATGTCTCAGATTTTTGCGGGGGAGGGCGAGTGGGCAAGATTTCCAGTGTTGAGTCGATTGGTACAACTCCGATCATTTCGGAAAGGTAAAATGGCGGATGCCGTTGGCTGCTGCCGCAGGCACCGGTCTATGTTCAACCGTTGTGGAGGAAGTCCCAAGCTCCCAAAACAACCTGAAAACATTGTCTAGCTCATCTTCTAACACATACCTCCTCCGTTGTTTTTCTACTGAAGGCCCAGTTGGCAGTCTACCGAGACGTGCTCAAGGACGATGTTCTGGTCAAAACACTCTGGAAGAACATGACAACAATTGCGGTGCGGAAAGATCTGGTCCTGGCGGCGCGAGAACGTGAACTTCAACGGACCAGGTAAATTGTGTTCATGGAATGTGACCCATTCTGACTCGGGTCAGGGTGGTACCTAGCAGCGAACTCCCAGCCGCGTCTATGGAGGGGATTATTGTAGAGGAATTTGGGCATTCTGCCGCCGAGGATGAAGACTGGGAGGACGTGGTTGACTAAAATATCAGCTTGGTTGTTTTTGTTGATTTTTCGGCGGAGCCATCTAGACACCAGTAAAAAATGTAACTTTCGCAGCCAACGCTAATCCGCACGATGCTTGTGCAAGGCAGAACAAGCAAGAACATGCATTTTGGGTTGCGACATAAGAGCCGATTCGGTCAAGGGCGGTGCCCGTCCCCACCGGACAAAAGAAGTGGCATCACGGTGGCTTGAACACCGGACCTTCAGATTTAAACATGTTTCGCTTCAGTCTGCTGCTCTCCCAACTGAGCTATGACGCCGATATTAAAGCCGCCGCCCCTGTTCATCACTGCGCTCAGCCAAGCGCCTTCAAGCGTGTAAGTACCCGACTCGGATGCGCTTCCTCTGGCGCAAACTAGCGCAAACTTTGAGCAGCGCAAGCAACAACCCGTGCAAACGTGCCTCTGCCGCGCTCTGCGCGCTCTCTGGATTCCTTCTTTCTGCGGGAGCAGCCCCGTCTGGCGCTCTCTTGCCCTCGGTAGCGCGGCGGGATTCAAAACTCCGCATGAGACGACGCGATTTCAACGGTCTTTGAACGGTCTTTGGCAAGAGGGACCTGCTGGAGGTGCTGAAAGGTTCCAAGGATGCGCTCCGACCATGGCATGCCATCCACATATGCTACTGCAGGCCCTTTCGCGCTTTCAGCCCCGGGTTGTATCAGCACTTGGGACACCGGAAGTCGGGTTGCGGCGGCGCCGTTGCGCTGCAGCTCATGCCAGAGTCCACGGTACTGATGCTCTTGCACAGGCATTGCTCGACCACCCGCACGAGCATGCGACTGCTCGTTATCGGTACGAGCGCACAGGCCCCACACAGCCCATCATCGCGCAAACGCTGCCCAGCACTGTCGCCGCTGCGGAGTCGTCTACTCTTCAAGCACTTCGAGGCTCTGTCGCTACCCAAGCCGGCTTCCATCGACGGACACGCGCACACCGCTCGCTTTGGCAACTTCAACACCTACCGCGACGTGCTTCAAGCGCCGTCGACCCAAGGCGCTTGCCGCGCAACCCTGCAGTGCCTCGTCTGTGACCTCAGCAACGGCCCCCTCCCGTATCCTCAACTGTCCTCTCACAATTTCCGTTCCGCTCCATCCCGAATCGCGCGCGTACAAAGCGTCGACGCGCCGGACGCGCCCTCATGGCAAATTTCTTTGCACGTACAAGCGAATCCTGACGTCTGCCGCCGTAGTACTTGCCTGTCAAGCGTAGTGCACATAAAACTCACATTGCTGCATGCCCGGTCCTCGAGATGCAACATCACTCCCACTGCCGGCTACCCGCACGCGTCAATCTCAGCACGATGCGCTGGGTCTTACCGCAGGCCCTATGGTGGTGCTGAGGCTGACACGTGCGGCGTTGATGGTATTCGCGGTGGCATGCACTTTTTTTCGTGCTTCTCTCGAAGATTCCGGCGCATCATTGTACCTGTTTACCAATTATTCGTGCCAAAAGGGAAAGTCCTCAGCCAGAGCCAACTCTCAGGAATTTCGTTGGCCGCGCGGCCTCTGGAATTTCGCCGAGATTATCTACCACAGCCCCAGGGGGATCAGAATCAACGGCGCGTATCGCCATGCCCCGTAAGCCCGCACCTTAACCTACGCGCCTGTTGATCTCGATTAATTCGTCATAGCCCCCGACGCCTTCCTGCCCAGTGCGACGCTGGCCGTCCGACGCCGACCCCGCCGCCAACAGATGCGCCCGTTTTCGTGTCAGAGGTTCCGCTGCGGCTACGAAAACGGGCACAAATCGTCACCGAACAAGAGAACAAGATTCCTGCCCCCGACACGGCATTCAAAACTTACGCCTTCAAACCTCTGCCTTTAACAAAGCGATTCGAGATTTTCTGAGCAGGGAAAAACTCCATGCACCAACCGCGGCGGTCGATTCGAGCACATTGAATGAAGTCACTGGTAGCAGGGCTTGGTTGTGGACGCTTTCCTAGGGGTCCTCTTTCCCCTCTCTCCATCGTTGGCGCCGTCAGTGCGCAGAGGAGAGTCCGATGCGCAGGATGAAGTAGAAAAATCTTAAAACGTACATATTGTCCGTCCGAAATATTGACCTTGTGATCTGGTTTTGGGGAACAAATTCGGGCGTAAAATATCTGAACAATGGAGTGGGACGTGGTGGTCGCCAAAAAAATACATCGTATTGAACACTTGCAGCACGGGAGAAACGTCGCCCGGACACGTGGACGACTGGGCGTCAGGACTGGCCGAAATATGGCGTTGTGCAGGAAGGGAATATGCCGTAAATTCAGACGACGCTGGGGAAAAAGTTACAGAAAACAGAAACCAAAATATGCGGAACAGAGCAGTCAAAAACAATCTCTGGAAAAGATCTCTCAGCATCGTCGTGACAGCTTGTTAATCGGAGAGCCGATCGGTGCTCCATTCGTTTCCCACGAGAGTGAACCGGACGACATGCTCTACTGTGTTTCGGTGCTCGTTTATCTTCTCGAAGCGAAGCTCTTTAGGCCCGAGGGCCTTTGACGTTCGTAGAGTCTCCTTCCCAGTGTCGATGACGACTTTCCTTAGGCGGTCCTCCACGCCCGGGACAGCAGTGTTCCACGGTAGCTGCACACGAAGTTCTGACAGATTCTTCATGCCTTCGATGGAACGAATTGAGTGTTTGAAGATGATCTTTGAGTCAGGAAAAGAGTGTTAGTTACGGCGAAGTATACTGGTATCACGAACCGTTAAAGCCATGGAATCCCGCTCCATACAGACTAAAAGACTCCGTACGTTTGGCACTGTGCTACGGAGACCTAGATAAGGGCCTGAGTGCCGGATCGAGTGAGTTATCGGCAATTCACTCACATTCGCCTATATTGAAGAACGGGATGAGATTGTTGATAGTATGCAGATGGGCGCAACAGGCTGCGGCTCGGATGAGCGCTCGTCCGTCACCGAAGTGCATGAGTTTATCACGGACGTTCGTCAAGGTCTGAAGGTTCGGGAAACAGTGGAGTATCGGCGCCAAATCGTCAGGGATGGCCAGTGTTACGATGGAAGGAAATGAAAAATCCCAGCAGGATGTGCTGAGAATGGATCGCATTGGTTCTGGGACGCCAAAGATGGTCAGAGCTCGGAGGTTCGACAATAGCCGGAGTACACGGATAAATTGAGATATAGGCGGCGTGCAGTACTCCATACTGCACTCGTCGAGGTTGACGCATAGGTATCTAGGCGCAGACATGTTTAATGCTTTTCCATGGATGCTCTTCCAGGGATGTAACGACTATGCACGTACTGGATGTAAGGCACGACATAGGTCGTTTTCCTAATGCCCCTCATGCGACGTTCCAGTAGTTTTCCGCCGCTTTCGTACGAGGATCCTGGGATACACGGGGAGCCTGCATAGATGCAAGCCCACAAGGCAGGGAGGGACATGATGCGCAGCCTCCGACAGGTCTGTGACAACGCTCGCAGTACTGTGGCGTTGTCACCGGAAAACTGTCGACTTCGCGCTCCTTGGACGAGAGCATCGACGTCGTGCGCATACTGCGGGGGGTAGTGCTTCAGAATTTCCGCGAGCAGCTCATTCGGAAGGTGGAGAAGCGACGGCATCATGTGAAATTTGGACAACGGGACTAGGCTTCAAGTTGTCGATGCGCGGTTCGTCGATTGAGGGTGATCCAGACACGGCCTATCGCGTCCAGCGGCGTGGGGAGTGATACGTTTCAATACAGTGAGACTGAACACAGTGAATGTAGCCCCCGTTGAAGAGTCATCGTCGTTGTGGAGGAGCACAGCCTGACAGTGACGTCGCCGGTTGCTCGCCGTAGTGATGTGATTGAATCATATCACACCAGAAAATGGGAAATTTTGGCTCAGCTGAACACCCCGCTGAAAGCAAAGGTTTCAGCCCCAATCTCAAAACGCCGCTGGAAACAATAGGTTCGACCGCAGTTTCGGCTGGAATGGGCCGAAACAATAAATTTCGGGCCGGCCGAACACGCAAATCGGCGGCCGAAACTGCTGTCTCGGCTGAAACGGCAGCCGAATGCAATAGTTTCGCTTGCGTGTTCAGCTGGGTTTATTTTGCAGCCTAAACCAGTGGTTTCGACCGGGTGTTCACCTGAGCTGAAATTTCCCTTTTTTTGGTGTGTATCGTGATGCAGGATGCCATTGCTGGTGAATGTCAAGTACGTACATCAACGTACATGGCCGAGGAGACCGCCAACCCTTTTGCGCAAAAAGCTCCAGCGTAATTTGGGAGACCTGGAATCTCAGTCAAGTTTCGAGGTTCAAAATGGCAAGGTTTGTCAAGACGCGTGTCATTTTTATGATCATCCAGTGTAGAACGTGCCGAGGAAGGGCTAATACACCCCGAAATCGCCTCTTTATCATCACGTCGACTAATCCAACCACACCGATCCCGAACAGCAGTTGGTCCCGCTTATACTGTGGTCAATCGCGTAAGCCAAAAGTAACATAAAAGGAGAAGTTAAAGAGGACTGACTTAACGCGGTCCAATAACACAAGCTCCGCCCCCTTCAACTCATACAGCGCCACAAAATCCGTGTCCTGGTCGGTCAAAATGAGCATGTCCTTGCTCTCGTCCGCCCATGGCGACACGCTGAGGATGTTACTCGTTCCGCCCGCCTCTGGCGTTGGGAGCGTGAAGAGTCCAGCGGCATCGACGAGCGAGCCATCGGGGTTGAGTGCCCAGCCAGATATGAAGCCGGGGAAGTCGGCGCCGCGCGAGCGCGTGCTGGCATAGAGCGTGTTGCCAGAGGAGGAAATAACGATCTCGTCCCCCCAGTAGAGCGACGCATTCGCAGGAGTCAAACCTAAATTCAGATTGAGTAACCTTTGCGTGAGGAATTTATTCCGACGGGCTTTTCAGAGACGCACCAAAAGGTGTTACAGCAAGAGATATGTTGTAGGTAAGCGACCCGGCAGTGGGGTCGATCGTGAATTGGTCGACGCGGAGGCCTTCTTCGTCGATGAGGTAAAGGTACGCGCCGTTGGGCGTGATGGCCGCATGCCGCGGGCCTGCGCCGAGTTCACTGGGCGCAAAGTCGCCGAGTGCGGTAACGGTGCCGTTGCCGAGGTGCAGCGCGTATGAGTGGATTGTGTTGAGGCCGAGGTTCTATGTTGTTGAAAGATTTGCAAGGTGTTAATTCCCAGAAACAGCAGGGAGAGGGTCAATAACACGCACAGTGAGGTACATGTACTTCAAATCCGGCGTCGTGGCGAACCCGTGCAGAGTGGACCCATTCGCAAACTCGAGCGCTTGGATCCTCGTCGTGAGCGCGCCACTCTCGTCGACATCCCAGACCTCGCCGCACGGCGTGACAAAGTCGAGCCCGTAGAACACACCGTGCTCCCCAGCCTCCTCGATAAAGTCATTCGCTATGGGCTTCGTACCGCACGACGTGACCGTGTTAATTAGAGACACGGAGAAGTCGGGCTCGATCTTGTATGAGCTGAATGTGCGCTGGCCATTGTCGGGCGGGGACCAGCCGGAGCCGTACACCGCGCCGGCTTTGCGCTGTACAAAAAAGGAAGCAGATAGAATTAGGACGGCTCGAATGCGAGGTGGGGACGGATCATCGGGGAGGCGTGTGGACATACGTTGATTGAGAGCCAAGGATGCGCTGCTGCAGCCGGGGTGGTGTGCGTGAGCGTCAACGACCCCGCATCCGGGTCGATCTCGAGAGTGTACAGAAATCCTGCGCCGACATCCTGCGTCCCGTCCAGCATAGCGGTGACATTGTACACCGTGCCAAAATTTCCGGCGAGGATGTGATGTTTAGCTGACTCGTGGGGTTTTCCATCGTGCGCTACGGCGAGCCCGAGCCACAGGGCGTGGAGGATGTGCCTCAGAGAGAACATTTGCGGCGAGGGGGCAAAACTCACGAAACATTGGGGTTTTATATCAACTTCCGAGCATGAGGTCAGCAGATGCCGAGAACCGGACGGGCACAGGCGCTAAACCCTGATGGTGGGTCCCAGATCAACTTTGCCTTGCCCCGCGGAGGCACACAATCACCAGGAACAGTTCAATCGCCGGGGTCGAGCTCGGCGCGTCAATTTTAAGAGAGCTGTTCCCCAAACTGAGGAGCTTGGAGCTCGGAATTGGCAAATTGTCAGTGGTTGAAGTTTTGGTTGAATTTGTGGCGGTTGAAGAGTTCAACCGTGAGGTAATACTGTTACCATCAATATCAGATTTAGCGGCGGTGCGGTCCGTCAGTCCGCGTAACGCAGTCACGATATGATCCAATCAGACCTCCTCTTTTCTTCAAGTTCAAGCAGTGACCTGCAGTGACCCAACAGTGACCATGAAGGTCACACCCGTTTCTCACCTCAACATGCCGTCGCTGCTCGACCTTCCAAACGAGCTGTTCGTCGAAACCGTCAAGAACTACTTACTCCCCGCCGTATGCTTATGACATTGATGCAGATGCTCTCCGAGTCGACGGAGTACGAAGTCGTCAGTTTTCTGGCTAGTACGAGACCGTGCGAGCACTGCCGCAGACTTGCCGCAGGCTGCGTAGTATGCTTCTTCCCGCTTCATGGTCCCGGATCTACGCGGGTCCTCTATGGATGCATCTGTTCTCGTATAGCTCGATCGAGAGGTAAAATGCTGGAACATCGCATGAGAGGTATCCTGAGCACAGCCTACGTTGTGCCCTACATCCAGTACGTGCACGATATATAGCTCCATAAAACTGAAACGAGTCATCTCTGTCCAGATCCTTCTCTGTCAACCTCGCCGAGTGCAATATGGATAATGCGCAACCTGTGATTCTTTTCATTCGTGTACTCCGTCTATTGCCCAATCTAGAGGCTATCACCATCCTAGGCGTTTTGAAGACTATGGAAAACATCTTCATAGCGCTATGCTCCCGTTTCCTTCCGTTGTAACACTGGCCATTCCTGGCGAGTTGGCACCCATCCTCCAGTGTTTCCCAAACCTTCGGACCTTGGACAAATGCCCCTGGTGACCGTGTGCACGTCTGTAGCGGAACATATTTCCTGCCAGCCACCAGCCATTCCGCGCAAATAGACACTGTCAACAACGTGAATCCGTCGCGCAGTATGTGCGAATGTGAGTTGTTTGACAGTGTCACAATTCGGTTGGTGCTTAGGCTTGTATTTAGGGCTTCGCAAAACAACCCCGAATCTCCGAAGGATCATGATCAGCGTGAATAGGGAATTTCCAGGGTTCGTAACACCAATTCAGTTTCGCTGTAACTAGCTTCTTTCCATTTCAAGATTCTATTCACAGTCCTTCGAAGGCATGAGCGATCTTTCCGAAGTTCGCGTACAATGGTCGTGTGATCGGGAGGGAAAGTCAGCTCATTTGCCGTATCTCATCGAAAGTGGCAAGAAGATTCTGAAAACTTCAAAAGCTTTCGGACGTAAACAGCTTTGCTTCGAGGAAATAGATCCGCACCAACACACGGTCGAACAGGTCACCCGGTTCACTCTCACGGGAAACGAGTGGGCCACCGTTCCTGATTATCTCACTCAGCTGTTCGATTAGCAAACTACTCTGAAGACACTTTCTTAGCCATCCGCTACTCTGCTGCTTTCTTTCCTCACAGCGGCGACGTCTCTCCCATGTAGGAAGTATTGTAGGCGATCCACCCGACTTATCCAAGTATCTTACAGCTCTTTCCGAAAACAATGAGACACGTCTTTTTTTTTTGCCGCTGCAACTTTTTTTTCCGAGTGATAGGGATTCCCTAATTTGGTTCGGCTCGACAGCCGGCCAACAGCCGGCCCAGTCCAGGCCGTGTTGTAAAGCTGCTGGGAATTCGGGAGAACTCAAAAGCACATAGGAGCTTTTCCATGGACTCGCCAGTGAATTGAGACACCCTCTGCATTGTTCCGGTGAACATTGAGAAGAAAAACCTATTGCCGTCCTCCCGGCTTTAGGAGCTTCGGCTGTGATCGGCTGGCGTCGGCTGTCCTAAACAGGTAATCCTTATCAATCCAAAAAAAAATTGCGCGGCAAAAAAAATTGATGCGTCTCAAGGTTTTCGGAAAGAGCTGTAATGTAGGCGATCCACCCGACTTATCCAAGTCCGTAGTCCAGCAGACTCCTGTCGAATGCTCAGAAGGTTCACGTCCAATGCTCAGAAGGTTCACGTCCAAAGCGCGAGAGAACAAAAATCATATTTTGATGATTTCGGTCGAACTTCATAGAATAGAACAAGTATCAAAGAGCCCGCGCTTCTTACGCATCCACCGTTGTTACGAATAGAAAGTACAAAAACCCAAGGACGGCGTCCACGAGCACCGAACTCGTAGTCCAGCGGCTACATTCAATGTGCTCGAATTGGCCGCGGCTGGTGCAAGGAATTTTTACCCGTACAAAAAATCCCAAATCGCTTGGTCAAAGGCGGGAGTTTATAGGCGTAAGTCTTCGCTGATGTGTCAGGAATCCTGTTCTCCTGTTTGATGACAATTGGTGCCCGTTTTCGCAAGCGCGGCGGAACCGCTGACACCAAAAATGGGCGCATCTGTCGGTGAGGTCGGCGTCGGAAGCACAGCCCCGCACTGGGCGGAAAGGTGTCAGGGGCTATGAAGATTTGATTAGCAGGCGCGTAGGCGGTTGAGGTGCGGGCTTACGGGGCATGGCAATACGCGCCGTTGATTCTGATGGTCTCTGGGGCTGTGGTGTGCAGGTGGTGATGCCCATGGCCAGCGAGCGCCTTGATTCCTCGGGAAGTGACAATCTGGTAGGCAATCTCGGCGGAACTCCAGAGGCCGCGCGGCCTACAAAATTACTGGACAGGCGGACGAGCAGAGAATCCGCTCTGGCTGCAAGGTCAAAATGTTGAATGGGTCAATGTCGACAGATCGCAGGACATAATTTTAGGACTTCATCACCTTGAACGGTCTCATCGATATCACTGCGATGGGCGCGTAACATCCGTAAAAGCTGGAAGTAGATATCTTTCCACTTTCCCTTTTGGCACGAGGTAAACAGGTACAATGGTACGCCGGAATCTTCTAGCCTGTCGCGCGCAGTCTTTCATAAAGATGGGAGTCCATGAGGCAGGCAAGCAGGAGATCTAGTAGGACATGCAGTTACCTCAATTAAACGAACGATCTGTGGAGCGACTAAGAACTAGAGATGCATGGGGAGACCAGGCAAGAAGAGAAACGAACCTTGTGGCTATGTCTGCGAAATTCTGCTGGACGTAATAATGTGCCGCAGGAGAGCAGCTCAAGGGCAGCACCGAGAAATGCTGCATTCGATTGTGACTGCAGGGCGACATACAGTCGGACGGCGTCCGTCTGAAGATTCATGGGATGATGGATTCGTGCCTTAACAGCGGGACGAAGACGTCGATGGATGTGGGAGTGAAGAACGGATTGACAGTTGTTGCTGTCTTGGTTGGGACAAAAGGGTGGCATCTCGGCATCTCCCGACGCATCGCCGCTGTATCCGCCGGTTGGAACGAATAAACATTGTTCGCCCCGCCCTCTGCATCATGATCTGACTACCGGGACTTGGGCTTATTCTTTCCAAGTAAGTCCATTGTCTCACTTTTTTCTTCTTTTGCTGGCGGGTTAAATCAGTTCCACGGAGCCGACTACCGGAAATCATGCCGGCTCAGTACCTGGAATAATCCAGACATTGTCGAGGGTCTGATAAGATAAAACTTCCGGAAAAAATAAATAGCTATCTATGTACGACACTAAGTGGTCGAGCCCGAGGGCGTGAATTGTGACTGATAGTAGTTTATGTAATTCGATTCCCCCTCTCCAGGCTCAACCTTCAAGTTGCGTCCCAGTATATATTTGCTGGGACGGGAGCTTATTACATATAGTTGCGAGTTTCGTGGACGAGCTCCAAAGTATTTGATCCCACTCGAGGTTCAATCAGGATGAGTTTGAGAGCTTGAGGCGGTAAACTCACCATCGTGTTGAGCAAACATCATTTCCACCCTCTCAACCGTGGACGCATTCACACGGAGGATATTTTCAGGCGCCGTATGTATAAGCTTGAGAAAGCGCAGACGCGTGATATCTACGGTCGTGAAGGCCTGCAGCACGGAGTCAACGTCGGCGGAATCCGAGCCCAGTAAGACGAGGGAATCCAACAGAACCGACGGCATGGATTTGTCCGCTGTGGATGTTTCCGCCTTGAGAACATCATGGTTGACGAATTGAACGCCCAACAACTCGAGTTGTTTCATCCCAACGCAGGTTTTCAACAGCGCATGCAGTTCGGAGGCGTTAGTAAATTTGACCTCGACGAACGCGATGTGGCGGAGATGCGGGCGCGACAGCGCCTCAAGAAGCGATGCTTTCGCCCGCAGAGGCTGTCTGCTCCACTCAAAGCCTCTGCCTTGAAGCTTGATGGATCCTAGACATGGCAGCGACGACAGAATTTGAGAGATTAACTCCCCGTCGTCGTTCGCCGGGGTGTAGGTGAGTTGAAGATGCCTGACGTAGGTGCGGAGGTGAGGGCGGTCCAACAATAGTTGCGAGAATCGCCCGTTTGACTGATCTCCGTTCCGCGTGAGGTCTAAACCAACGGCGTAAAACAGTCGTATCTGCGTAGGCCGCACGAATGCACGAGACACTAGAGCGCATGCCCTAAGAGTTTTGACGAGCAGTGTAGACTCGTCGGACTCGTCCCGGTATGCGGCGAATGGATACTGGTGGTCTGAGAGTGGGATCTCCTCGATTATGGTGTCGATAAGCTCTTGAGGAATTTCTACCATTGCAGTCGGAGTAACGTAGTCGTCCGGGAGGTGCTCAACCCAGAAACTTTCTGTGTTCCTATTGACCGCTAGGCTGAAGTCAGCTTCAGAGGCGTGATCAGGAATGAGTGCATACCTGGACCTGGCTTTCTCCTTCAAATGACCTGACGTACGGAGAGGGGGAGGTGAGATAGCCACATCCAACAGGAAGCGAAAGCGGGAAGCACCAACGAACAGACAGCGGCTATACGTTATACACGCATCAACAAACGGTACCCGCCCGAACATGCGGTTGTGCGATCATTTGGTGGTGAAACGAAAACGAGTGTCTCGCCAAGTCTTGTTAGCTTAGCACCAGGCTATTGGCGTAGTTCCGGATGCAGGCTATGTACACAGTTCCTTATCAACAAGTAGGGAGATTTTAGAGCACGCACCACTAGAGGCCAGACTGAGGGACCGGTGTGAGATTGTCCGGGCAACGCGCGGTTTCCCGTTGACACGATCACCA
Source organism: Mycena vitilis (assembly GCA_029203975.1). Classification (NCBI taxonomy): domain Eukaryota; kingdom Fungi; phylum Basidiomycota; class Agaricomycetes; order Agaricales; family Mycenaceae; genus Mycena; species Mycena vitilis. The sequence goes on along the minus strand of JARGYF010000031.1, from coordinate 430,374 downwards.
ACGGTGCGTTTTGGACAGCGGGCCGCACCGAGGAGACCGACCGAAAGTCACAGTGTGAATCTTGGGCAGTTCAATTCCGGTGTCTTCCATCCTGGTTTGAGAAACTGACTGGCTTCTCGAAAAGTTGACAAGTCCGAGCGTTCCTTGAGCGTTCCTTGAGGCCAGGCAACAACACAGAGGCCTTATGGTTGCAAGTACCCCACAGTTGTTTTGGAGCGCGCTTTGGGATTCATCGTAGACCAGAATCAAGGCATTGCCAAGGCATTGCCAAGGCATTGCATTGGCACGTACTTATACCATCGGTGACCGGGCACAAAAATTGGATCGTTCGGGAGGCCTACTGGCACGATGATTCGCCCCGAGGGAAGGCCTTGCTGCCAGATGCCGCTGGGATCAGAGTGGCAAGTACTTAATGTCGCGGTCCAAGCCGAGATACACAGCCACCCGTGGTGATCCTATTATAGCACTTGGCAGTTCGGCTTGGCGTTTTGAAGGTTGCTGACCAATGCTGAGCGGCAAGCGCCAAGTCTTTCGAGTCTTTTTAAGACAGACAGATTCAGAATTGTCCCAGCCCCATGGTGCATTTCTGACCTAAGTAAGCTCTTTTTCCTTCGTGCGTGGGTAAATTTTCTCAGACAAACAGTGTGTTGCAACCGTGAGAATAATTCTGCAACCATGCACAAAAGTGGTCTCGAACACACTCGGGCTCCCCCTGTGCTCAATCACAATTTACCTAGCATGGTGAATGGGTGTGGTTGAACGGCAGCCCCGAATTCTCGCGCTACAAAACTAATATTATTCCATCCTCCGAAATGACTCGTATCCGACTCAAGTCAGGGTCCTTCGAACCTTCTCAGTGCATAGCGAGCTTTTCGATGACAGAATTATATGGCCTACATGGTAGTAAGGAGTGATATCTCGAATCCGAACTTGGTTCAACTTAAGGTTGAACCAAGATCACGACCTCCACCGGCGATCACCGCGATCAACTTCGCAATCACGCCGAATGATGACGCAGCGTTCCGACCACTGGCATGCCTCAAATGCCTCGCACTTTATCAAGGATTCTTTCCTTGCCCTCAGTTCATCCGGTAACGGTTGACATAGGCTGCTCGACAATACCACTTAGCTGGCCGCGCTGGGCTGGCTGGTGCTTATTGGGTCCGGGGAGCGCTCCCTGAAGCACTCTTGACGACGTTCTTCAAGTTTGGTGGCATCTGCCACTAGATTCTGCTTCAAGTTTCTCCTGCTTTTTCGCCCTGGCTGGCCTCAATGGGGTTGTCACATGCACTCGAGCTAGACCTTATAACATCCCTGGTGAGACCGACACGCGACCCTTATCTTCGATATCGCGCGTCCAAACCTAATCTACCTCTGGAACATCTGGAAAACCCCCAGTGACTATGTAGGTCCCAGTAGCTCTCAGTAGAGCCATCCCAGATGCGCCGGAATCAACATTCGGCCAACTGCCAGTGGAAGCGTTAACAGCGTCCTCCTCGAGTGCTAGAACCTTCTAGTCTTGTCGTACGGCTGTGAAAGAACTCGGTGGACTCTGTCTGGCTTTCAGTCTCCGCCGCTGAGACGTCCTCGCACAGCACCCGTCTAATCCACCGGCAATTTTTACCTCAAAATATCCAGGAGCGACCTCGAACCTTGTCAAATGAAGCTTGGGCTTCCAGCCATTGGCAAAAGGACACCTTGTGGAGTGCTGGAACAAAGACTGAATTCGGTGGTGCTTCTGTCTTTCGGAGCGAGCCAACCTATCCCTGCCCACATCGAATTCGACACTCTGGTGCTGCTTGGGGACTTTTGTCGACGGAATATTCTGAGATGCTGGAATGCTCACGGAGGACCGACCGACTACTCCCTGGTATAGTGCTTGCGTTCAAGGATAGCAGGATGCAGCAAGGTGAAGTCTGAAGGATACTGATTGCGAAGCCTGAATTCTGAACTCGGTAGCCCGAGCCAAGACGTCTCAATATCGACTGGTGCAAGGCTCACAGGTGGTGTGGTCATCGTTGACGACGTCTTGGCGCAAGAGATGCCGTCCACGCTCTGGAGGCACGATGCTCAGGCTAACCAACGGACCCGGCGATGAAGCGTCCTTTATTTCGTACTCCATCTAATTGAGGGTGGATCAAGCTTGGAGGCTACGCAAGTGCCTTTCTAGAGACAAGCCGTACGATGTCAAGGGTGTCCTTCCAGTACGCCGCTCGGACTGGGGGGTCCATGGGCACTATCCAATTTGACGGGTTCCTAATCCTGGTGTATGGCCCTTATCCGACGGGAGCTTTTGGGGTGCTCACTTATGTAGAGACGAGCACTGGCAGGCACCGAGGATGTACCTGCTTCTTGCGATATTGCTTGCGCCTCAAACTGGATGGCAAGAACGAAGCAAATTGAAGGCTAAAGGACAATTTAAAACGAGGCTTATCGTGGCCGGGATGAATCTAGACTCCTCCTCAACTATCTCTGGCGAGACTACTTAGCTAATCACGGCGCGCTATGCTTGAACAGTCCTTCAGCTAGCTTGCTGTCTTTTCTGTACACACCGTCTCCAACTCTGGTGGAGCGTACACTTTCTAGTCGAAGACATTGCCGCTTACGACGTGCCTTGGTGCCTTGCTGAAGACGGCCTGAACGACGCCAAGGGTCAAGAGTCAAGTCAATTCATACGTCGCTCTCATATCCTGCTGTAAATGCCGCCAGGAGTGTGGATGCTATCTAATTTGACTGCTCGGCCTAAGACGAGCTTGGGGGATACGCGCTATCCGCTATTGCAAGCAGGGCTGTGCATCCAGTCAGTCAGCTTCAAGCCGGGCTTGTGTGTGCGCCGAGAACCCCAAAATCTATTTTGCACGTCGGCGACTCCAAACTACCTTGCTATCGGTCCCCTCGATTCGCATCCGCGGCTATTGGCCCCTCGCGAAGGACACTCGATGACGCTTGGTTAACATCTTGCTCAGCGCCGCGGGCATCGCGAACGCTTGGCTGCCGAACTGGGCAAGGAGGAGGTCGCGTTCGGCGTCTTGGCTGAGCTATGGCGGGAGGATTGGGAATGGTGCAGATTTTTCGTGGACATGAGATGGCCGAAATGAGGGAGAGCAGCTCCAGTGGGAGTGTCCGGGCTCGGTGGGCATGGATATTTTGAGTGGGTCCGCATGTGACGGGATGCATAGCAGAATAGGACAAATAGGCGGGCGGAGCTTGAGAGGAGTCAGAGTAACCGATCACCCAGATAATCCAGATAATCCTCCTTGAACTCTTACCACCACCACCAAAGAAACCAGCAGTGAATAATCTACCATGTCTCCCTCAGCGCTCGCATCGCCCACCACAACCAACGGCAACAGCAAGCACCAGGTCGTAAAACCCAAGAACGGCAGTGGCAATGGCAGCGTCCACTTGTCGTCGGCGGACGTGATACGCCTCGAGCACGAGCACGGTGCACACAAGTGAGTATAGCTCTTGCTCGCTCCTCTAGGTGTGGTTTGTCGCCGACAGAACCAACGGCCCCCACAGAATCCTTGCCGGTCGACATTGTCCTGGAAGGCTGGAAGGGAGGGCGCGGTAGCACGGGCACGCAACAGTCGAACAGAAACCACCCATCTCGTTCCGTCTCCTTTATACTCCTCTGCCCGGCACTTGACTCATGCGCGTTTTTTGCGACTAGCTACCATCCCCTTCCTGTGGTCTTTGACAAGGCGCTCGGAGCAAAGTGAGCTTGCTTCCCCTCTCGTTGTCTCTGGCTGGCTGACCACGGTATAGAGTATGGGACCCAGAAGGCAAAGAGTACATTGATATGCTTTCGGCCTACTCGTGCGTCGCCGCTCTTGGCTCACTTCATTTCTGTACGGCCCGGTCTGATATTCTATTCTATTCGCAGCGCAGTAAACCAGGGCCATTGCCACCCGCGCATCGTCGCCGCGCTCGTCGAGCAGGCCGGCCGCCTCACGCTCTCCTCGCGCGCGTTCTACAACTCCGTCTTCGGGCGCTTCGCGCAGGCCGTCACGGAGATGTTCGGCTACGACATGGTGTTGCCGATGAACACGGGCGCGGAGGCCGTCGAGACCGCCGTCAAGCTCGCGCGCAAGTGGGCGTACATGCGCAAAGGCGTGCCGGAGGGCAAGGCCGTCGTGCTCAGCGTCGAGGGCAACTTCCACGGGCGCACGCTTGGTGTGATCAGCATGAGCACGGACCCCGACAGTCGGCTGGGTTTCGGGCCGTACCTCGAGGGCGTGGGCCCGACGTTCGTGGATGGCGGGGAGGTGCGCACGATCCGGTACAATAACGTGCCCGACCTGGAGCGCGCGCTGGAGCTGAATGGGGAGAATATTGCGGCGTTCCTCGTGGAGCCCATCCAGGGCGAGGCTGGGTGTGTACTTCTCCTCCCCTTACTTCTCGCATACTAAGACACCGGCTTCCCAGGATCGTGGTCCCTGACGAGGGTTACCTCTCGAAAGTGCATGCGCTCTGCAAGAAGCACAATGTGCTGCTCATCTGCGACGAGATCCAGACGGGGCTGTGCCGCACGGGCAAGATGCTTGCGTGCGAGTACGACGCAGTGCGCCCCGACATGGTATTGCTGGGGAAGGCGCTGAGCGGTGGTGGTACATGTTCCTTCTCCTGCACCGTCTTCGTCCGATAACTGACATTGTTCTTGTGGCACAGTGTACCCCGTCTCTGCAGTTCTCGCAGATCGCGATATCATGCTTTGCATCAAGCCCGGCGAGCACGGGAGCACGTACGGCGGGTAAGCTGCGTTCTCCCTCCCCGTCCCTCGCACACCTTCCTTGCCGTCCTACTCTATTCGCCCTCTTCGCCCTCTTCACTGCACTTCTCTTTGACCTACCCCTTCCTCTCGCGCCCTGCTGCTCCCTCTCTTCTTTTCCCTTTTCTTTTTCGCCCACCCCCTTACCTCTCCTTTCTTTCGCACCGCACTAACCCCCTCCCAGCAACCCCCTCGGCTGCGCCGTCGCCCTCACCGCCCTGCGCGTCCTCCTCGACGAGCAGCTCGCCGCGCGCGCCTTCACCCTCGGCGCGCTCTTCCGCGACTCCATCCTCGCGCTGCGCTCCCCGCTCGTCGCGGGCGTGCGCGGGCGCGGGCTGCTCAACGCCGTCGTCATCGACGAGGCGAAGAGCACGCGCGGGCGCACGGCTTGGCAGTTTTGTTTGTTGTTGAAGAGTCGGGGGGTGTTGGCGAAGCCGACGCATGTTAATATGTGAGTGCTCTCTTGATTGAGAGAGAGAAAGCAAAGGGAACTGACTTGTTCACAGTGTACGCTTTGCGCCGCCGCTGGTGATCTCGGAGGAGGACCTCTTGCGCGCGGTGAAGATTATTGGGGAGTGTCTCGTTGATTTGGACCAGGTGCGTATAGTTCTCTTACTCCGCTTCTTTTTTCTCCTTCTCCGCTACCCACCCTTCGCCCACCCTTCGCCGCCCTTTCCTGACGTCTCCTCCGTTCACCTTATTCCTCCGAGCGCCGATGCTGTAGGGCTTTTGCACTCTCGCGCTCTCCCCTCATTAGCCTCGTCCTGTCCTTCCGTCTCCTCTCACATACTTCCCTTCTCACTGCCCCTCGTTCCGTTTCGACGCTGACCTCGCCACCCACAGCTCGAGGAGATCCCGGGCGAAGTCGAGAGCGAGCGCGGGCACACGGATCTGGTCACCAACTAATGGAGCCAACCCCAAGACCAAGACGAAGAGATGGAGAAAGCGAAGAAAGAGATGGAGGAATGAAGAAGAGGACAAGGACTATATGTACTACTTATCGATCGAGCTGCGTACATACTGTAACTCTCCACGGCCGGCTAGCGCTGGGTTCGATGTACACCAAGTACCATATGTAGTGAGTAATCTGCCGTTGTTCTCTTTGTAAGTGTGTGGAAGTCTGGCGAATTGCAGGCCGGCGGTAAATGAGGGTTGTCCTCTAATCACAGAGCCCAAAAATCCATGCAAGCTTCATGTCGTTTGGGGCAGCACGGAAAACCCGAGTGCTCTGAATTCATTGCAGGTCGAAGTCGACGAGAATGGGGACAATCGGATACGAGTGTATTCGCTTTTCGATGGCCCGGGGCTCCGAATCGGGAAGACTCTTCTAACTACATGCGAGGGCCAGAGTCTGCAAATCGTTCTCGCGGTATTACAAGATGTCCAGAGGTAGCAGAACAACACCAATAAAAAGGAAGGTCCCACAAATTCAAACTCGAACTCCAGCGGTCAACGAGTCTTCCTTCGTGTAAGATATGCCCCTCCTGAATGGTTGGTTGGTTCAATACTTCTGCAAGCGTTTGGAGCACAATGAAAGCACCGTTTTCGCAGGTAATTTTGAAGACTTTTCGAGCCCGACGAAGCAGTTCTGCGGCATCCGGCGGTTCAGGTTCGTTCTATTGCCGGGATGAACAGTGAATAAAACCGATTCCTTAGATGGGAGAAGAAGGCCTACATCGCGAAGGAGTGCATCCCAATCACCGTCATGGACAATAACGGAGCTGGCGTCCGGTACCTGGGGTATTATCAACACGCCGCATGTATTATCCGTGGGTACAAGACATACCCGGCCGAGCAGATATTCAGTAAGTATAATCGACGGATGGAAGACCTGACGGTACTTGACAGTGTTAGTTTGGGAGAGATACAAGGAAGGTGGGTGGAGACGCTCACCGATTCAGTGTAAAAGGGCTCGAAGTAGGACTTTGCGAACCAAGATGGCCAGCGCCAGAGGCCAGCAACGAGCCAGTTTGGCATCCATGAAAACAAACGAGCGATCCAGGATGTTCGCCGACTGTTATAGTCGTACTGACGTTTAGGTTCCGCCACCGTTGTCCACTCTGATGCGCCAAGTCCAATTTTGAAACCATGCAGAAAAAGGGTCTGATTTTGGCGACCATGGACATCCACATCGTTCGGTTGATTAATGAAATCTGCGGTGTGAGAGGGGCTGTGGACCCAGTAGCGAGGGAAGCATTCATCATGGACCTTGCTGTTCATGAGGTGCATGCACGATCCACCGTAGCAAAGTTGGCAAACACAGGTAATTCCCCAGGAGTCCGACTTTTCAGTTCCGGTGACAAGATACAAGGAGCCGTTGACACGACGACGATTCCTTTTGCGGGCATGGTCATACCAGTTTGTGGCGCGGGACATCGCATACTGGCGAATGTCATCCAGATCAGCCAACTTCTCAACCTTCGACCCACACGGCAGTCCACAAATCGCCCCAAACATGGATAGGGATCGGAAGGAAAGAGCGTTGGAAAACTCTCTGCTCAATTATCAGCCGTGGGTTCGCAAAAATATGGACGATCTCACGGAGAAAACGTAGCCATCTGCTCGAAGCCGTTGGTTACATAGCTTCCAGGTGGATAGTCATGTTGGACGATCTCGGGCTCATCTAGCGGGGTGAAATCTTCGGGCACGTTGCGCTCGCCGTCGTTTACAGGATGATAGGCGGGAAGATAGATGTTGAACAAGAAGTCGAATTCGCCATCGTCGAACATAAATCCCACGTCGCCAATGGAAACACCGCGTCGGAGATATGCCACAGGAAGTGTGTTGCTCAAGGATGGACGCGCCAACGGGAATCCACGATGCTGATTTAGCATCAAATGAGTGTATAATCCTTCCTCTGAGCCTATGGGATGAGCGGGCATAGGGTCGAGGGTGACCTGGTAAGGTTTTGGTCAAGTTAGACCCTTGGTTATCTTGTCATAGCAGGAACTGACACGCCGTTGGGGTAGATCTGAGTAAAATGTTAGTTCCGACAAGATACAGAGTCCGCCACCGCCGACCTTCGTGAAAGCAACCTGAAGCCACAAACGTCGAAACTGGGTGGGGGCGTGAAGTTGAGAACATGCGTCTTACACGTGTCGTCCGACCGCGCATGCCTGCACAAATATTGACTCGGATCACATCAAGATCATTGCGGCACGTTCAGAAAATTACAAGCAAGTGCGCATGAGCTCCAAGAGTATATACGCAGTAATCGGATTTGTTTCTAGGTACAAAAGGTCGTGCAACCGCTCTGAAGAGAAGAAATGGTGTTTAATTCCGCGCAAATGGCAATTTATCCGTGGTTGTTTTCCTGGAGGCTGGTCGGACTCGGAGGTGGTGTCCGGTAAGCAGATTCCGGAGAAAATCTGGGATGAGATCAGGACAATGACAGAGATTAACATTATTTGTCGACTTTTTGTTCGTTGAGAATCTGCTTGCGTCGAAGCCCGGCTTGAGTTCGAAACCAGCTGTCCCTGGAGACGCTATGGAAGTCCGTTCACTCAAACAGATGGATAGACGAACCGGCATTTGATACCGGTTGATATGTCTGGAGTATACGATCCAGCAGTACGGCCGAGTCAGGAAAAGTAACATCGTTCTAATCCGTTGGGTAAGAAAATGAAGGACGACGAAGAGAAAGAAACCGAACATTTTCAAGGACCGACATCCACTGTGAATCGTGTGTGATCACAATATCACAGGACGGTAACTTCCAATATTTCTTCAGTATGGGTAATCAATATGCAAATCGGAGACCATGCCTCTGCGCGGATATATTCGTGGATGCTGTCTGCCGGATGGAACACCTAAATTTATAAAGCTCAGTAATACAGAACACGAATGCCGTCTCACTTTCGTATCACGGTTGATTTCAGATTCTTCGGTTCGAGAGGATCCCTTGGCATTGACGTTGTATTCAGCTGAAAACAGAACGAATGATCATTGAGATTACTGTACCTCAACGTAGGACTGATCGGGGGTGTTGTCGCGATGGTCGGAACACTGGCACTTGTTAGTGGATCCTGAACATGTAATTCCGTGATTGTACCTCTAGCACAGCAGCGGCCGAAAATGACGCTGGCCGACTATTGTGCGACGGCAACTCCGTTGGTTGACCGGGAGGTGATACCATGGCTCGGCCGCGGCCATCACCGCTACCACCGTCAGTGTGTCGAGTCGAAAAAGGCACCCATTGAGAAACTTGCATTGGCCGAATGGCTTCGTCGATGCGGGACAGTCTTACGCCATCCGGTGGACCCCAATAATTGAGCCATTTCCGGCCGAGGGAGAGTTTGAACCCCGCAATAAACAGAGTTTGATTTTTCTCGTCTTGGAACTCCTCATGAACACCTCTGACTTTGATATTGGCGAGCCTCGGAGCAGCCCATTGGTAAGTCCGTGGGTGCAAGTCGAAAGGCTTGAAGACGAGCTTGGTGCCACGGGCACCTGGAACGTCGTCAATAGCGAAGAGGCCCCAACTGTCGGCTTTCGTTGTTCCGGTGATAACGTAGAGGCCACCGTTGTGAAGGTTTCTTCCCTTGACATGGCCGAAGTATTTGTACCAGCTCATTGCGTTGGCCTCGATGTAGTTCTTTATCTCATCTGGATTAGCCATCTCAACGGTGTCTGCTCCCGTCGGCAATGCGCAGAGGGCCCCGGGGGATCTGAGAACTCGAAAATGAAACGGTGCCGGGTTTAACCTTCCAGACCTTCAGTTGTTGATTGACTCTCCAGCGATTATCACACTCACATTGGGAGATCGGCGACTTCAACGTCTATATCACGGCTATTCAAGGTCGCCCCTGCCGGCATACTGCTTTCGCGCTTGTCGCGGCTCCAAGAACAAGGCGAGAACCCGTCAGGAACGTTCTTCCCGTTGCCGTTGAGCGGATCGTTCTTGGCGGCAAAGATATTGAACATAAAATCAAAAGCCCCGTCTGGTGTGATAAGCCCGACGTCTCCCAGTGAGATACCATATTTGCGATGAGCCACGGGGACCTGGTGGGCAGAGTTTGGACTGGGGCTCCACATCGGGTATCTCTTGCCACACATAAGCATCAGGAGCACATACAGATCCGCCGCCGAGAGCCCGGAAGGGGAAAACCACCAACGGGTTTCTGGTGATGGAGGGGGGGACTTCATAGTGTTTGGTTAAAATTCGACACGAGGCACCGTGCAACATACTGGGAGAACACTTGTGGTGGGCGCGGCCACGGTTGGAAGAGGGTGACGACTCATTCGCGGCTACACAGTTGAATCGGCGTCAAAACTTGATAGAGGAAAGAAAACGGACAAGGGATCTTGAATCGTGCTGAGCGGGGCTAGGTACCTGGAACAAAGATCAGCAGGTACGCCAAGGAGAAGCGAAGCAACGAGCCTCCCGAGAGGAGTGAAGCTGGGAAGGGCGAGATTGCGGTTCCTGCGCACCGTAAGGCAACTGTTCGGGTAGTCGTTTTCTGGAAGGAGCTACACGCCGGCCCTGCCCGTTAATCCAAAGAATGAGTGACCCGTAAAGCAGGGGAATTTGAACGAACCGTAGAGGTCACTCGGACCGGAGCTGGGTCTGAAAAATTCCCTTCGCTGTCGGAGGATTCCCGATTCTTGCACGGACATCAGCGGGGACTCGAAGAGAAGATTGGTCTGTCACTCACATCGATGGGCCTTCGAGGGTGCTATATGTAGTTGGATATTGCTCAGTAACATCTAGAAGGAAGACGGAAGCCACTCACCTCAATTCCTTGAGGAGAGTCATGCATTTGGGAAGCCTGCGCTACATTCAGCTATCGAGAGATCAGAGCACGAGTAGCGCTGGCAGACCGGGTTGCCCGGTGAAATTGCTTGTTGGGATGCGGGCGATATCCATGTACAATTGTTATAGTGGTGTATACTTTGTGCATTATTCATGCTGCCCGCCGTAACACCGAACCCTTGTGCGCCTGAAAAAAATCTAATGCAATACTGTTTTAGATGGTGTTGACAGCGTGTAGAATGGAATGAACGTACTGTTGCGTGCTCGATGAAGGGGGAATCGGTGCGACTTCAAGTTCGCTAGACTGTCCGGTAGACACATTTCTTGAACCGATTGAGCTCGAGGATAGATAGCGAGAGAGATGAGTGCGTACTGTTCGCCGGGTGGACTGCTTCTAATTACATCGCGAGGTTGATTATTCGAAGGCCTGACGATTGCGCCCTCGTCAAGATATTCAAGTTCGGATTCGGACATGGAGGGCTGAGACAAGAGGGTGAGACTGTCCAGACGCCCAACAACGTGTTTCAAGCATGGCGCAAAGCGTGCGGTCAAGAGCATCCTCAACGGATCCGAAGTTAATCATACTGGCTTAAAAATAGTGAGCAACAGCTATGCGTTAGGTGACCTGCCAGTTTGCAAGAGGCGGCGGATGGGTTTCCGGGGCTGTTTACTCCTCAGGTCGTAGGTAGAGAATGAATTTTTGGATCTCCAGCGGATTTTCCAGACAAATTCTGGGATATCCTGGGCATATTCCGGGCCGACTTGAAGATATGTATAGACCTGATGCTCGAATTCAAGAAGAGATGCAGATAAGAGGAGATGGAGATCATGAATACATGCAGTGTGCTGCCCAGCTTAGCCGCCTCCTCATCCGGTCTACCCCATCCCGCTCAAGGTCATGGCCTATAAGTTACCGAGACACACAGCGCCGGCCAAGCAAAGGCCATAGACGGAATCCGTCGACGGAGATGCCGACTGTGAAGGTCGAGTGCTGATTGCGGTAGTCCGTTTCTGGCCTTGCCCTGGTGTTTTGTGAGTCAAGGTTGTGCGGAGGGAAAGGGCCACGGAGCAGTGGCGGGAGCTGAATGGCTGGGAACTTGGGTGATGAGAGCTTCGTGCTGAATCCGCGAAGGGAGTGTGCATCCGGCCAGCCGACGAGATACGGTCCAGGACGGCGAGATGCGAAGTGCGTGAGCAAGGCGTGAGTGGCCGTTATGGAGGTGTATATCCGTAAGCTCTGCAAGAAGCAGTGGTAGAGTGACGCACCGCAGAGAAAAAAGAAGTGCTCCGCACGCTCATCTTGTGCGCGTTCTGGTAAGGCGAGAGTTGTGCGGGAGCCCTTCGTACTCGTTGACGACAACGGCACCGAGGTACTTCTCCTTTGTGCTCCAGTCCAGCGTCTCGAGAGGTCTCTGTGCATTCCTTTTCCTCCGCGACGGCCCATCTCGTCAGCATCCTCGACGACCTTGCCGATGTCGCAGAGAGATAAAAGGATCCGGGTCAGAGGAGGAGCTCGCCACATTCCTCTTGCCCAGACCATGGAAAACGACCAGAGGAGGATGCATTCAGAATGGTGGGACTGGCGAAGGTGACCGAGATTGACGAGGGTACCGAGGCAAAGGTCACCGACGACTACTGAATGCATACGCGAGCTCCGAGCAGTCCGGGCTCGGGATTCCTTCACTTGGCCAATTCTCCCATGACAAAGACAACAGTACAGATCCAGAGCATCAGGGTATAGATGGCGCAAGAAGCAGCGGCGAAAAGAACGAGACAGAGGGAGTATTCGCAAACTCGGACTCAGAGCCGGACAAGACTTTCAAAAGCTGAATCTAGCAATCTTGCAGCAGACAAGCGCAAAACGCCAGAAACTTGGAGGACCAGCATGCAGATTAAATGCAGAGCATGGATTTAGTCAACGCAAAGTCGCCGTGCAGGTATTGAAGAAAGGCTAAGCCGCATCAACAACGCATCAAACGGGCTTGTTTCTTACGGCCTCCTTTGCCTCGAGCTCAACTCTAACCCCTTTGCCACTGGTTCCCGGTCTCCTCCTTCATTTTAACCGCGTCCGGTAGTCGAGTCGACGTTCTACGACGAAGTGACCTTCGAGAGCAGCTGGCCGTGTGTCTTCGCAACGAACCGCCTGAACTTCGAATGCTTTCTGGCGCGGAGGCCGTCGAGACCGCCTTCAAGCTCGTGCGCAAGTGGGCGTACATGCGCAAGAGCGTGTTCGAGGCCAAAACCGTCTTGAGGGCAACTTCTACGGATCAACGCGGACTCTGACAGTCAGCTGGGCATCGGCCGTACGTTGAGGGCGTGGCCCCACGTTTGTGGAGCACGATCCGGTGTAACAATGTCTACTACCTCGAGCGTGCGCTGGAGCTGAATGGGGAGAATACCGATGCGAGAATATCGCTGCGTTCCTTGTTGAGCGCAGTCAGGGCGAGGCTGGGTGCGTACCCTCATCTCTCCTTTTCATTGCAACATGGTAACACCGCTGCTTGTCTAGGATCGTCGTCCCGGACGAGGGCTACCTCTCGAGAGTACACGCGCTCTGTAAGAAGCACAACGTGCTGTTTGTCTGCCAGAAGGGCTGCCCCGCCCGGGCAAGATGCTCGCGTGCGAGTAGTACCGAGTACGACGTAGTACGCCCCGACATGGTATTCCTGGGCAAGTCGATGTGCGGTGGTGGTAAGCGTTCCCCTCCTGGACCCCGCCACAATGTGTTCGATAACTGACATGTATTGTGCAGTGTACTGCGTTTCTGCGGTCCTCGCAGATCGCGTAGCATAGTTAGCCCGGCGGGCATGGGAGCACGTATGACGGGTAAGCTCCGTTCTTCCCCCTCCTACCCTATCGTCCTTTCGTCCTTTCGCTGTACCCCTTCCTCCTCTACACCTTCTCCTTGTCTTCCGCGCCTCCCTATGAACTCCCCCCTCCTCTCCCGATCTTCTGCCTCTCGGCTGTCCCGTTAACTGACCGTCCCCCATCCTCTTCCTGCACGCCCCTCCTCCGTACCTCTCCTTTTTCGCACCCCACTAACGTCTTCCCAGAAACCCCCGGCTGCGCCGTCGCCCTCACCGCCCTGCGCGTCCTCCTCGACGAGCAGCTCGCCGCGCGCGCCTTTACCCTCGGCACGCTCTTCCGCGACTCCATCCTCGCGCTGCGCTCCCCGCTCGTCGCGGGCGTGCGCGCGCGCGGGCTGCTCAACGCCGTGACAGTTTTGCTTGTTGCTGAAGAGTAGGGGGTGTTGGCGAAGCCGACGCATGTGAATATGTGCGTGTTTGCTTCGCTCCGTCTCTGCTTTGCCCGTCGTGCTGATGGTGTTTTTTATATGCAGTGTGCGCTTTGCGCCGCCGCTGGTGATCTCGGAGGAGGACCTGTTGCGCGCGGTGAAGATTAATGGGGAGTGTCTCGTTCCTTTGGATCAGGTTCGTACGGTTCTCTTACTTCTCGTCGTCGTCGTCCCTCTTCCCTCCTTGTATTCGCCTCGATTTCTTTTGCGCGCGTCGATGTGGTGTTCCTGCGCTTCATCCCCCTCTTTGCGTCATCCCCTCCACATCGTCCTGCCCATTTCACCTTCCCTGCCCTCCTGCCCGATGCGTGGCGCTCTTGCGCTCCATCCCTCCCGTCTTCACCTCTCAATTCTCCTCCGCATCATCCTGTCTCGCCTTCCCTTCCCTCTTCTTCTTGTATCCGGCTTCCTTTTCTATTTCACAAGTCGGTGCTGACCTCCCCACCTACAGCTTGAGGAGACGAAGTCGAGAGCGAGCGCGGGCACACGGATCTGGTCACCAACTAGGCCCTCAGGCTCGACCCGATTTGGAGAAAGCGAGGAGAGACGGAGAAAGCAAAGAAAGAGATGGAGCAGAGGACAAGAGGACGAGGACTATATGCAGATGTACTACTTATCGAGATCGAGCTGCGTACATACTGTAACTCTCCACGGGCCAGCGCTGGGTTCGATGTACACCAAGTACTATAGGTAGTGAGTAATCTGCCGTTGTTCCTTTTTGCGAGCGTGTGCAAGTCTGGTCGTACGAAGGCTTCAGAGGAGTTAACTTGTCAATGGGCATCAATTTTCTGGCGTAAAAACGAGTGAATGAGAGCTATCCTCTAATCACAGCTATAATCACAGGGCCTAAAGTTTCATGCAAGCTTTATGCCGTGCGGGGCATTACGGAAAACCCGGGTGTCTAGCATCTCGATCCATTGCAGGCCGACGTCGACGAAGGAGACAATCAAATTTGAGTAATGCGATTTTCGATGGCCCGGGGCCCCTCCGAGTTGGGAAGAGTCTTCTGACTACATACATGCGGCCAGACTCTTGCAATTTGTTTTCGCGGTATGACAGAATGTCCAGAGGTAGCAGAGAGTAAGATTACAACACTAAGGGAAAAGAAAGGTCCCACAAATTCAAATTCGAACTTCAACTTTACCGCTCAAAGAGACTTCTTCCTTCGTGTAAGATACACCCCCCCTGAATAGTTGGTTCAATACTTCTGAGAGCGTATGGAGCAAAATGAAAGTACCATTTTTGCGGGTGATTTTGAACACTTTCCGAGCCCGACGAAGCAGTTCTGCGGCATCCGGCGGTTCAGGTTCGTTCTATTGCCGAGGATGAAGAGTCAAAGAAGCCGATTCGTCAGGTGGGAGACATCTGCTTACGTCGCGAACAAGTGCAGCCCAATCGTCGTCGTGCACAACAACGGAGCTGGCGTCCGGTACCTGCAGGTCATCAACCCAATGGCCGTGACATGCGGCATAAAAAACATACCCGTCCAAGGAGATATTCAGTAAGAATTATCGACGGATGGAAGGTCTGGCGAGAACGGCGTTGATTTGGGCGGGGTACAAAAAAGGCATGAGAAGCTCCTCACCTGAGTATCATGAAAGGGCACGAAGTAGGTGTTTGCAAACCACGATGGCCAGCGCCAGAGGACGGCAACGAACCAGTTAGGCATCCATGAAAACAAACGAGCGATCCACGAGGTTCGCCGATTGTGAGGGTCGTATATGAGTTTATAGCCGTAGCGTTCCGTCACCGCTGTCCACTCTGATGCACCAAGTCCAATCTTGAAGCCATGCAGGAAAAGCGTCTGATTTTGGCGACCATGGACATCGACATCGTTCGGTTGATTGGTGAAATCTGCGGTGTGAGAGGGGCTGTGGACCCAGTAGCGAGGGAAACTTTCATCGTGGACCTTGCTGTTCATGAGGTGCATACATGATCCACCATAGCAAAGTTGGCGAGTAACCGTGATTGCCCAGGAGTCCGATTTTTCAGTTCCGGTGACGAGATACAAGGAACCGTTGACACGAGGACGATTCCTTTTGCGAGCATAGTCATACCAACTGGCGGCGTGGGACACCGCATACTGCCGAATTTCATCCAGATCAGCCAACTTCTCAACCTTCGACCCACACGGCAGTCCACAAATCGCCCCAAACATGGATAGGGATCGGAAGGAAAGAGCGTTGGAAAACTCTCTGTTCAACCATCAGCCGTGGTTTTGGGGGAGGATGAACGATCTCACGGAGAAGCCGTATTCATTTTCTCGAAGCCGTTGGCTACATAGCTTCCAGGTGGATAATCATGTTGGACGATCTCGGGTTCATCCAGCGGAGTGAAATCTTCGGGCACATTGCGCTCGCCGTCGTTCACAGGATGATATGCAGGAAGATAGATGTTGAACAGAAAGTCGAATTCGCCATCATCGAACATAAAACCCACGTCGCCGGTGGAAACACCGCGTCGGAGATATGCCACAGGAAGTGTGTCGCTCAAGGATGGACGCGCCAACGGGAACCCACGACGCTGATTCAGCATCAAATGAGTGTATAATCCTTCCTCTGAACCTATGGGATGAGCGGGCAGAGGGTCGAGGGTGACCTGTGTCGCGTTAGCGCATTACAAGTTTCATGTTATAGCAGCGAACTGACACGCTGCTTGTCCGGAGGACCTAAGGAAAGTGCTGGTTTATGGAATATACAGAGTTTGTCAACACCCACCTTCGTGAAAGCAACCAGGAGCTACCAATGTCGAAATCGGGTGTGCGCGTAGATTAGAGAACATGCGTCTTACACGTGCCACGGGCGTGACGGGCCTGAGGCCGATGTCATTGTTACGCTGGCAATGGCTCGGATCACAACAAGACCATTGCGGCATGATGCCTCAGCCTCAACAAGGAGGAGGAGGATTACTTAGGTTACGAGTCAATTACGACTCGGAGTGGCAAGTCAGTGTAAGAGAATAGAGGATGATATGTATCTGATTTTGGCAGGACAGGTTTTGAAACCGCTTCAAGGAGTTTGGGGGCAAATTTGCCTTCCGAACCCACTTTTTTTTGTTCGATCTCGTGCCATGTGTGGTGACTTTAGCTACTTTACGATCTCGAACGCGCAGCCGGACTCAGTCGGACCTCCCGCCGTGGTAACACATTCCCAAACATTTCAGAGACATGTATTTAGGACCTAATGAAAGGGGGCCGGGGCTTGATTGAAACCGGGAATTCGTGGTTTCAACGTGCCTTAGTTCGCGTCAGATATGCGCCGCCTATGTACTTGGTGTTATATATCGAAAGCGTAGGATGGACCACAAACTTACCATCTTCGCGCGTGATTCTGAAACATTTCCGAGCCCGACGCAGCAGTTCTGCTGCATCTGGCGGTTCAGGTTCGTTCTATGGCCAGGATAAAAGTCAACAACCCAATTTGTCAGGTGGAAGAAAACTGCATACATTGCGCAGGAGTGCCGCCCAGTCATCGTCGTGAATAACAACGGAGCTGGCTTCCGGTACCTAGAGATATCATCAACACAATGCCTGAAACACATGCGGCGCAAGAAACATGCCCGGCCAAGAAGATATTCGGTGAGTATCATTGATGGGTGGAAAAACTAACAACCGGGTCAATTTGGGCAATATGAGCATGTCTTGATTCTCACCTGGTGGCGGAACGGTGCGAAATAAGCCTTGGCGAACCAGGATGGCCAATGCCAGAGAACAGAGACTAGCCAGGTTGGCATACAAGCAAATAAACGAGCAATCCATGAGGTTCGTGGATCGTGGTGTATAAGTACAGAGCGGTATCGCCCCATCGCCCTCGTCCATTCTGCTGCACCGAGTCCAATTTTGAACCCGTGCAGGAAAAGTGTTTGATTTTGGCGGCCGTGGACATCGAAATCGTTCGGTTGATTAGTGAATTCCCCCGTATGGGAGCTGCTATGAAGCCAGTAGCACGGGGAATTCTGATCGTGGCTCTTGCCATGCATAAGGTGCATGCACGACCCACCCTGGTAAAGTTGACGGATACAGGCAATTCCCCAGGAGTCCGACTTTTCGGTGCCAGTGACGAGATATAGAGAACCGTTGGTAAGGAGACGACCTCTTTTGACGATCGCATAGTTGTACCAGCTCGCTGCGCGGGACATAGCATACTGCCGGAGTTTATCCAGATATGTTAATCTCTTAACCTTCGACCCACACGGCAGTCCGCATATCGCCCCAAACATAGAAGTCGATCGAAATGAAAGAGCGGCGGAAAATTCTCTGCCCAATCATTAGAAGAGTACGACCAGACTGTGAGCCATCTTACGAGGAAGAGGTCACCATTCTTTCAAAGCCGTTGGTGAGATGACTTCCCGGCCGATACTCGCATTCGAGAATATCTACTTGGGGCGGTTCGTCGAGGGGAGCGAAATCGGTGGGCACATTCCGGACTCCATCATTTATTGGATGGTCGGCAGGAAGGTAGATGTTGAACAAGAAATCGAACATGCCGTCCTCCCGCACCAAACCCACGTCGCCAATCGATATGCCGCGGCGGAGGTAGGCCACCGGGAACGTGGTGCTCAATGGACGCGCCAACGGGTACCCGTGGCCCTGGTTCAGCATCAGGTGGGTGTATAGTGCTTCATTGGAACGTAGTGAATGAGCTGGCAGAGGGCAGAGCGGTACCTGCCGATGTGTCTGGTTAGAGCTTTGATCTACTTGTCATAACAGGTACTGACGCGCGGATTTTGAGGCGGATCTGGGCAAAGTGTCGGTTCGCGGGAGATGCGGATTTTTCAACACCTACCTTCGTGAAAGCAACCAGAAGCTCTGAACGTCGAAACCGGGTGTGGGCGTAGAGTTGAGAACATGTGTCTTACACGTGCCACTCGCACATGCTTCGGCCAACATTGCCCGGATCAGATCAAGATCATTGCGGCATGTTGAGGTTGCATCGCGATTCAAACTTATAATTCATAAATGATATGAAGCCGGCGAAAGAAGACTAAATATGTATGTGACATGAGCTTCCGAGAAGATCACCGCCTCGGCGAAGATTTCGATACAGCCTGTCTAGTACGGGGAGCACAATTTATTTAACGCATGTACTGGTCGTGGAATGGCAAGGAATGGTGCTCAATTGTGTGCAAGGCACAATTTATCCAAGGTCGTTTTCCTGCTTGGAGGGGGTGTTCGGTATGCAGATTCCGGAGAGATGCGGCTGGGATCAGATCAGACCAATGACAAAAATAACATGAATCATCGACTTTTCCTCCTTTGTGAGCCTCCTCGCGTTAGTGGCCGGCTTGCTTTTGAAACCAGCGGTCCCTGAACACGAGGTAGAAGTCTGTTCGATCAGATTAATGTATAGACTAACCGGCATTCAATACCAGTTGATATCTCTGTAGTATACGATCTAGCAGTGCAGTCGAGTTGGGAAAAGTATCATCGTTCTGATTCATTGAGTAAGAAAATGAAGGACGATCAATTGGCAGAAAAAAAAACGTACATCTTCAAGGATCGACATCCACAGTGAATCGTGCGTGATTACAATATCACAGGAAGGTAACTTCCGATATCTTTCAGTATTAGTGGTCGACAAACACGGAGTCAAACCTCAGCGCGGATATATTCGTGGACACTATCTGCAGGATGGAATACCTAAAGGTGTTAGGCGAGGGCGGTGATGAACGGCATGAGTTTTCTCACCTGAGATGACGTTTTACCCTTCGTTTCGTCTTTGTCTGCTTGACAGGACACCTTGATAATCTGCTCGCGTTCACTTCAAGAGATAATCTCGATTAAATGTTGTCTTCACCTCGGCATCGTTAATTTGGGAGGAGACGTTGCCACTGTGGTTAGGATGCTGGTACTTGTTAGGCTGCCTATTCCTCGGTTGGTTTGTTAGATAGACGTACATTGAACACGTCAGTGTTGGCCGATGAAGCTACCCGGCCATTATCGGAAACAAATTCCGTAGATCGACGACCCCCATTTCTGCCTCGCCCATCGCCGCCGCCGCCGCTACCACCACCCCCACTCCGGGCCGGAAATGGTACCCATTGGGAAGCCTGCATCGGCCGAGTGGCATTCTCGAGGCGAGGCAGGGGCAGTCTCACGCCATCTGGCGGACCAAAACAGTAATACTTTCGACCGAGAGAGAGTCGAAACCCGGTAATGAAAAGAGTTTGGTTTTTCTCGTTTGGGAATTCATCGTCGACACCTCTAACGTTGACGGCACCGAGACGCGAAGCAGACCAATGGTACATCGTGGGGTGCAAGTCAAAAGGCTCGAACACGACCCTGGTGCCACGGGCGCCTGGAACATCGTCAATCGCAAAGAGACCCCAACGGTCGCTTTTTGTTGTTCCCGTTGCGACGTAGAGCGAACCATCGTGTAGTGTTCTTCCCTTCATTTGACTGAAGTAGTAGTACCAATCCATCGCGTTGGCTGCGATATAAGCTTCTATCACCTCCAGATCGCTGATCGTGACGGTTTCTGCAGCTGACGGCAACGCGCAGGTGGCCCCGGGAGGGTTTATGACTGTGAAACAGAAGGGCGATGGGCTCGACCTTTACAGGTTCAGTTTCGATGGGGTCTCCAATATTACTGCGGCACTCACATTGGCACACGGGCGACTTTAACATCTATGGATGAGGAGGAGATGGTCGAGCCTGCGGGCATACTAGTTTGGAGTGTGTTCCCGGTCCAATCACAAGGTGAAAATCCGTCAGGAACATTCTTCCCTTCGCCGTTCAGGGGATGATCGCGAGGGACAAAAATGTTGAAGAAAAAATCAAAAAGGCCCTTTGGTGTAATTATCCCGACGTCCCCTAGGGATATGCCGTTTTGGCGATGGGATACGGGGATATGCTCCGCCAAGTTTGGACCAGGGAGCCACAGAGGATACCCCAGTCCACTCCTCGTCATCATCTGACTGACATACAAGTCGGCGTCCGAGCGCTTTGGAGGGGATCTTGGAGACCACCAGCGTGACCGTGTTGGAGGCGATGGAGGTGGGGACTCGCGTTTTGGTCAATATAAAACACGCAGCATGCACTGCGCAACATACCGGAGGAGCATGCGTAGCCCCCGTTTGAACTCGTTGGCCATGGCCACTCAACCTGGACGACTAAACCGTTGAAATCAACATGGGTATCACGACATAAAATATGACAGATACCGTTGCATTCTGTTGGGGAGGCGAAGGTACCTTATACACACGTCAGTGGCGAATTCTTGCGTGAGATAAACGCACTGGTCCTTGTCCTGACGGACGATGAACCGGCTGGAGCCGCGGTATCGGTTAGCAGGTACCCCTAAATGAGGAACGAAACAACTGACCTCTTGAGAGGAGCGGGCCGACTGAGAAGCAGATTGCTGCTCGGGCGGTGCACCCTCGGTCAACTGGCCAGGTGCAAAGTGAGTACTAATCCCGAAAGGAGAGAAGAAGAGTGACGAACCGTAGAGCTCGCTCGGACACGAGCCGCGCCTGAAAAGTCCCCTTGACTGCGGGAGGACTGCCGATTCTTGCAAATGCGTCAACGGAGACTCGAGTATAGAAGACTCATCGGTCGTTAACTCACCTCGGTCAATCTTCGAGAGTCCTTGTTGAATATTGGTCGGTCCGTCCACATGTATAAAGCATATGGAGGCCACCCACCTCAAATCGTTGAGGAGAATCATGCATATCATGAGCCGCCTACATTATAATCAGCTATCGAGGAAACCAGAGCACGAGTAGCGCTGGCAGACCGGGTTGCCCGGTGGAACCGCTTGTTGGGGTGCGGGCGAGATCCAGGTACAATTTATATAGTGGTGTATGTTTTGCGCATTATTCATGCTGCCCGCGGTAACGTCAAACCCTTGTGCGCCTGAAAAGAATCTAAGGTAATAATGTTTCGAATTTATCATACATTCCAAACCGACGTGTAAGATGAAAATGAACGTACTGTTGCGTGCTCGGTGAAGAGGACATCGATGTGACCTCAAGTCTGCTAGACTGTCCGGTAGACACATTTCTTGAGCCAGTTGAGCTTGATGGTAAATGGCGAGAGAGATAAGCGCGTACTGTTCATCGGGCGGACTGCTTCTAACTACATCGCGAGGTTGATCATTCGAGTGCCTGACGATTGCGCCCTCGTCAAGATATTCAAGTTCGGATTCGGACATGGAGGGCTGAGACAAGAGGGTGAGACTGTCCAGACACCCAACAACGTGTTTCAAGCATGGCACAAAGCGTGAGGTCAAGAGCATCCTCAACGGATCCGAAGTTAATCATACTGGCTTAAAAATAGTAAGCAACAGCTATGCGTTAGGTGACCTGCCAGTTTGCAAGAGGCCGCGGATGGGTTTCCGGGGCTTCAGGTCGTAGGTAAAGAATGAAATTTTGGATCTCCAGCGGATTTTCCAGACAAATTCTGGGATATCCTGGGCATATTTCGGGCCGACTTGAAGATATGTATAGGCCTGACGCTCGAATTCAAGAAGAGATGCAAATAAGAGGAGATGGAGATAATGAATACATGGAGTGTGCTGCCCAGAACGTCTACTCATCCCGCCTACCCCATGCCGCTCACGGTCATGGTCCATAGCTACCAAGACACGCAGCGCTGTCGAAGCAAAACTCATAGACGGAATCCCTTGACGGAGATGCGTCGACTTCAAGGGTCGAGCGCTGATTGCGGCTGTATGAGGATGAGGCGGGTCGTCGACGCTGGCGTACCTGATCAGGCGACAAGTCTCCATGTCCGCTTCTGACCCTGGTGCTTAGCGGGTGAAGGGGAGTGCGGAGTAAAAGGGGTAGCAGTGGCCGGAGTTGGTTGGCGGGGAAGTTTGACGATATCTCGAGCTGAATTCGAGAAGGGAGTGTGCATCCATCGAGAGACGGCCCGGGAGGGCGAGATGGCGTGATTGGCAGCTTGAGTGGCCAGTGTTATGAAGTTATTAATGTCCGTAAGCCCTGCAAGAAATGGCAAGAAGTGGCAGAGCGACGCACCGCATGGATTCTGATAGAAACGTTGCTCCGCAGGGCGCAGGCTCGCCTTGCGCGCAAATTTCTGGTATGGCGGGAGCCCTCCGTACTCGTTGGCAACTACGGCACTGAGGTCCTTCTCCTCTGCGCTCCAGTCTGGCCTTGTCTCGAGAGGGTCTCCGTGTATTTGAATTCAATCCTCTTTCTCTGGGACGGCCTGCTCGACGGCCTAGCCGATGTCGCTGAGAAAAGACGAGTCGCCGGGGCCAGACGCCCATGCCTGCCGTGCGTTCAGGATGATGGGACTGGCAACTGGCCAACTTCCAAGATGAGGGTACCGAGGGAAACATACTCGGATGGGGACGGTGGGGCGCAGCCTGCAGGTGCGCATCGAGCAATTGTCCCATGACAGATACAGCGGACCAGAGGCTGAGCATTAAGGTACAGATGGCGAAAGAATTCCGAGTACTGTCGCGGCGGAAAGAACCAGACAGCTCCAGACAGATGGTGGATTCGCACTGCGCAGAGATTCGCAGTCTCGGACTCGGAGCCACAGAGCCCGAATATGTAAATCCCCGGCAAGAGTACTCTCCAGCATCTTACAGCAGTCGAGATTTGAGTGGGCAAGTTCCAACAGAACAAGCAGGAATTCCGAAGTCAATCGTGAAGTCGACGTGCAAGAAAGAGGAGTCATCCAAGTTGGGAGATCAACAGCGCTTGTTTCTACTATACACGACCACCTCTGCCTCGAAAACGCATACTTCCCCGGCCTCCTCCTGTGTCTCTACCCCGTCAATTCCTTAGGCTGTGGTAGTCGAGTCGACGTTATTCGACACCTGGACGAAACAGGGACGAAAAAATCGAGAGCATCTACCCGCAGTATGTCCGGATACAAATTCGCATTGAATCGCATGGCCTTCGAACGTTTTCCCGGGCCCCTTCTCCAGCCATCTCGTTCTGTCTCCCTTAGACAGTACTTGTGGAGATGCTCGGCTGGCCCCCGATGAACACCGACGAGGAGGCCGTCCTGCAAGCTCATGCGCAAGTGGGCGTACATGCGCAAGGGCGTGCTCACCGTCGAGGGCAACTTGCACGCATGAGCAAGGACCCCGGCAGTCGGCTGGGCTTCGGGCCGTACCTCGAGGGCGTGAGCTCGAAGTTCGTGGAGCCCAATTCGGTATAACAATCTGCCCGACCTCGAGCCTGCGCTGCGGCTGAATGGGGAGAAGATCACGGCGTTCCTTGGTGAGCCCATTCAGGGCGAGGCTGGGTGCGTACTTGGCCTTTTTCTTTTGTTGCAAGACGCTGAAACGGCTGTTTGGCCAGGGTCGTCGTCTTTGACAAGGGATATCTTTCGAAACACTTTGCAAGAAGCACAACGTGCTGCTTGTTTGCGACGAGACCCAGACGGGGCTGTGCCGCACGGGCAAGATGCGCGTGCGTGCGAGTACGACGCAGAGCGCCCCGACATGGTGTTGATGGGGAAGGCGCTGAGCGGTAGTGGTAAGCGTTTTCCCTCCTGGATCATTTCGTTTTCGTTACTGACATATGTTGCCCAGTGTACCCCAGTGTACCCCAGTGTACCCCGTCTCTGCAGTCCTAGCAGACCGCGATATTCTGCTTTGCATCAAGCCAGGCGAGCACGGGAGCACGTACGGTGGGCAGGCGAGCACGGGAGCACATACGGCGAGTAAACTTCGCTCTCCCTTCCTTGCCCCCGCATCCCTCTCGCCCACTCCCATTCGTACCCTCCTATCTTGCTCCTTGTCCACCCTCTGACATGTCCATCCCTGGCGCCCTTTCACTCCCATCCCTTTTAAACACCCTTCCCCCTCTTCCTGCACCTTTCCTCTTCTTTCTCCGTCGCTCCTTTTACCCTCTTCTCCGTCTGTCCGGCCCCCTCCCACCCTCCGCCCTCCGCCCTTTGCCATTTCCGTCTTTCGCACCCCACTAACGCCTTCCCAGATACCCCCGGCTGCGCCGTCGCCCTCACCGCCCTGCGCGTCCTCCTCGACTCCATCCTCGCGCTGCGCTCCCCCTCGTCACGGGCGTCGCGGGCGCGAGATGCTCAACGCCAGGCGAAGATCACACGGGGGCGCGCGGCTTGGCAATCCTGTTTGTTGTCGAAGAGCCCGGGGGTGTTGGCGAAGCCGACGCATGTGAATATGTGCGTGTTTTCTTTGCTTGCCCGTCGTGCTGATGGTGTTTTTTATATGCAGTGTGCGCTTTGCGCCGCCCCTGGTGATCTCGGAGGAGGACCTGCTGCGCGCGGTGAAAATCATTGGGGAGTGTCTCGTTGATTTGGACCAGGTGCGTAGACTTTTCTTGCTTCTCCTCCTCCTCCTCCCTCTTCCATCCTTGTATTTGCCTTGCCTTCTTTTGGCCGCTTCGATGCTGCAGTGTTCCTACGCGTCATCGCCCTCTTTGCCTCATCATTCCCCTCCCACCTCGCCCTGCCCTCGTGCCCGATGCGTGGCGCTCTTGCGCTCCATCCCTCCCGTCTTCGCCTCTCGATTCGCCTCCACATCGTCCTGTCTCGCCTTCCCTTCCCTCTTCTTCCTTGTATCCGGCTTCCTTGTCTATTTCACAAGCCGGTGCTGACCTCTCCACCTACAGCTTGAGGAGACGAAGTCGAGAGCGAGCGCGGGCACACGGATCTGGTCACCAACCAGGCCCTCAGGCTCGACCCGATTTGGAGAAAGCGAGGAGAGACGGAGAAAGCAAAGAAAAAGGTGGAGCAGAGGAGAAGAGGACAAGGACTATATGCATATGTGCTACTTATCGAGATCGAGCTGCGTACATACTGTAACTCTCCACGGCCCGCTGGCGCTGGGTTCGATGTACACCAAGTACCATAGGTAGTGAGTAATCTGCCTTTGTTCTTTTTTTGCGAGCGTGTGCAAGTCTGGTCGTACGAAGGCTTCAGAGGAGTTAACTTGTCAATGGGCATCGATTTTCTGGCGTAAAAACGAGTGAATGAGAGCTATCCTCTAATCAAGCTTTCTGAGATCTGAGATATCCTGGGCGGGCCGACTTGAGGGTGGCGGTGCGATGGTGGCAGTGCAAACTGTACAGTTCGATCTCGTTCTCACAACTTGAAAACTCCCATTGGCGGTCTCGCTACCGCTACCGTTCGATGAACTGCCACTACCACGAGTGGACTGTGGTGGCAGCCTCATTCAGGCCGATTTGAGGCTGCATCGGAATGGCTGGCGTCTGACTGCCGAGTGAGAGCTCGACGTCCGCCGTCGCCGGGCCTCCTGGACTCTTTTCGCGGCGCGCCAATTGATATGCGCAACCCAACCGCGCTGCTGCCCGCGCAGTGCCCATCTGCCGATGTGGGCAATCGGACCGTTGATCGGAAACTGGACAAAGGAAGGACTTGGGAAGGACCTTGGAGAACCTTGTTAGCAGCTACTGGCAGTACGTCCGATCTCCAACTCACATCGAATTATTTAACCTTGAGCCTGAGCTGTTTGGCAGTAGCTTCAGCTCCCGCTTTCCGAGGATTGCGTCAATTCAAGTGTCGCGGGAGGTGGACCGAGGACTCCTCTACCGACGCGGTGCCGACATCTGAAGTACTTCCCCTTACTCTTCCCAGTATCCCATCGATTTTATGGCGATACTCTGGACTTTCAGCGACATTGAATTCAAATAAAATTTTCGTTCAGAAAAGGCACAATGCCACAATCTACACAGTTGCGGCTAACGATGTGGTGTCCTTTTAAAGGTTCACGCTTCAACCACATTCGCAAGGCTGCAAACCTCGGCTGGCGCCCAGTTCACAACGCCTTCTTCGTGCCTTCAAGCTGATATCTCGCCACGCAGCCACCGGATGCTCGTGATTAACGCTCTGGACCAGAGTGTCTCGCCCCCATGCATGCCCATCGTGGCGTTCAGAAACGCACATTTAGAAGTTCAGCAGAGCGACCTAGATCCTATTTACGCGAATGTTTCCGTATCCTGTCAACCTCCACGACAGCTGGTATGGATCAAAGAAGGACGGAAACCCGTCGGATGCCTTGGCGGCGCATCTCAGCACCTCGCTTGTCCTCAGGTCGTGTTCCAGAGCTCTGGCCCTGGGTTTCTTTATTGTGATCACGAGCGTGGTGATAAAAGCTGAGTTGACTGCAAGCAACTCGAATGTCATATATTCGAGTTCACCTTTCGAAAATGCGGCCACATAGACCTCGGGGTTTGGGAAGCTCTCAGCTTACCTATGGCATGCCAATGATGTAACCCCCACCGAGGCTCCAACTGTCCAACCGCTCAGCAAATTTTCAGCACATATAAGCGGTCTATTATGGGCTTTTTGACATGAGTGATTGAAATCTATCCAGAAGACCTTCCACTGACATACGGCCGGGTTCGAAATTATACGCACTCAGTTCGATCGCCGCCTATCGCCGCGGGCGCGTTCGGTACCGCCGTCACTGAGGCTCAGCCAGCTGGAGGTGGATTGCCTGCGAGCCAACGGCAGCCGTACCACGTAAACGAGACGCCCAGGGACCCGGACGTCCCGATGGTCTTTCACGGAGTTTCAAACATTTTCACACCTCGCATATTTTTAACTGACGAGTTTCCCCGATGCGAACCTTCCGGACAGGGACAATTCATAAAAAGCCGTCTTCCATGCCCACATTCTTCCCTCCCACTTCCCCCCTTCTGTTTCGCGATGAAACTTCCTGTCGTTTCTGCGGTCTTTCTCTTTGCTGGCCTCGCGTCAGCGCTCGGTCGCCACGATTCCACTTCTCGTACTTTCAAGCACAGACGAGGACCCGTTGAACCAAAAAGCCTCCAATCAACCGTTGAATCCATCGTGGATGGCGTTGAGTCGCTCGCGGGCAGAGTTACATCCATGTTAATAAGTGCGTCTTTATAATGTATCGAGCATTGCGGCAGATATTTACTCATGTAGATCCTGCTGCTCAACCGGATTTGCCTACCCTTCCAGCAGCCAAGGTCGCTGCTAAATCCGCCGGTCTTGATTTGGACGATATCCAGGGCGATGTGCTGTAAGTGACTCAGTGTTCTTCCACAGCAGCGCTGGTGCTGACTTGACGTTCAGAATTGGGATGAAGAAGAACAAACAGCTCTTTTACTTTTTCACCATCGCGGACGCCAAGGACTTCAAGTCTAAGCTGTCCTCCGATATCCATCCTCTCATTACCTCGACCTCGCAGGTGCTCAACGTATCGACGGAGCCCACCACGCTCGTAAACATCGCGTTCTCCCAAACGGGCCTCACCGCCTTGAACGTAACCGACTCACTCGGGGACGACTTCTTCACCGGCGGCCAATTCCAGGATCTCAACAACCTGGGAGACCCCGGATCCTCCAACTGGGTCCCCCAGCTCGCCGGAACCGGTACTCACGGTGTCCTCCTCTTTGCGTCTGACACGGTCGACAACATCAACGCCACGGTATCCAGCCTCGAATCATCAATGGGAAGCAGCATGACCAAGGTGTACTCCCTCCAAGCTGCCGCCCGCCCCGGCGATGAGGCTGGACATGAACGTAAACATTTATTTCGCCACCTTTCGCTTTCCGAACTCGCTGATTCGCTTTAGATTTCGGTTACCTCGATGGCATCAGCAATCCTGCAGTTACCGGCTTCACCACTAAGCCGATGCCTGGGCAGGCCGTCATTGCTCCTGGCACGATTCTCGTGGGCGAGAAAGGCGATTCCGCTAAGCGCCCCGCGTGGGCGAAGGGTGGTGCTTTCCTCGTGTTCCGCCAGCTCAAGCAGCTTGTCCCCGAGTACAACAAGTTCTTGATCGACAACCCTATCGTTCAGGAAGGGCTCACTCCAGAGCAGGGCTCTGCTCTGCTCGGTGCGCGCATGGTTGGCCGATGGAAGAGCGTATGTTCCACGTCACCCCACCTACTCTTTCAACGAGGCGCTGACTGTCGCGCACGCAGGGCGCCCCCGTCGACCTCGCCTCTATGTTCGACGACCCTGCCCTCGGTGCCGACCCGACCCGCAACAACGATTTTACGTACGGCGACTCGAACCAGACAAGGTGCGCCCACATAATTACGCTCGGCGGCCCTGCCGGCACACCGTTTCAACATGAGTTCGCCGCGTGTCAATCCTGGGAAACGCGACTCTGCCTGCGCTTTCCGGCTCCGTGCTCTCAGGGTCGGTACACGACTCAATGCCGACAGGGTCCCAGCGCTTGATTCTGCGGTTTTGAGAAGTTAACGATCCTGTACAGATGCCCGTTCTCGGCCCACGTTCGCAAGACACGCCCGCGCGCTGACTTTTCGACGCCAGAGGATACCATCCACCACATAATGCGTGCTGGTATCCCGTACGGTCCCGAAGGTTCGCTATATCTTTCGAATCGGCGATATGAACTGATCCCCGCAGTTTCCAGCGACGAGGCCGAGTCGAACACCACCTCAGCTGAGCGCGGTCTCGCCTTCGGTTCGCTCTTTTCCCTGCTTCACTGCACTAATAACTAACGCATTGCTATGCAGTTTCCTACCAGTCCAGCATCGGCGACGGCTTCCGATTCTTGCAGCAAACCTGGGCCAACGACGCCGAGTTCGTTCAGTCATTCAATTCTCCGAAAAGTCACCTTACTTTGTATATCCAGTTTCATTAACAGCGGGGTGGGCGTTGATCCGATCGTTGGCGCTCTCGCCGGTGCACAGCGGGTTATCAGTGGTCTCGACCCCACGGATTCCACTAGGGAGCTCACAATGACCACCGGCAAGTCCTGTGTGCCATTATTAACGAATGTTGTACTTACTCGGCCTTCCAGACTTTGTTGTTTCTCGCGGTGGAGAGTACTTCTTTTCGCCCTCCTTGTCCGCAATAGCCAACAAGCTTTCGGTGTGATTCTGATTTCAACCAACCTTTACTACAACGACATTCTCTTGCTACCACGTTCCTTTCTACTACCACTCGCTCCTCACGCAGTCGCTGACATTTCAAAATCATCCCGGATAGCCTTTCGGACACTTTAACAGTGATGTATGCGCGCTGCCGGCCAGTATATAATTTACCCGATGAAACGATACCTTGAATCTCTTGGTTCCCGCCGCGCGACCTGTACATACGTAGAACAATACGCTCGCACAATTGCAAGTCAGCTAGACTCCTGTGTGACTCCGTAGAGGAGGGAAGCTATCAATATATTGCTGCAATGAAATAACTATGTAAGCCAGGAACCTGAACCTGCTATCGAGACCAAGTCGAGACTAAAATCGTACGCGGTTCATCACCGACAGGTAAGACAGTCGGCGGGGACATCAAACCGACTGTAGGTATTCAGATAGCTATTCGTGTGTATTTTCGTGTCGCAGAACATGTTGAACGTAAGTTGAACACAAGGGGTCTTTTCTGAACCCCGGTTTCCCGGCACGCATTCGGCACGCCTTGACTTTGTCACCGGCCCGACGCCGTCTTCTTTGCTCTTAACCACGTCGCGCGTCGCGACCGTCGCGAATTTTGCCTGTCGCAAACTACTTCGTTGATTCTCGAAAGGGATGTCGAAGAAAGTAGTCATTGTTGGCGGCCACGGCAAGGTAAGACGCATCCACTTTGACATCCCCGCTCAAGCGACGCCGACAGATTTCGTTGCGCCTCGCGCGGATTCTCGGGCGTGAGGGTCACGCTATAACCTCCATTATCCGCAACAAGGCGCACGCGGATGATGTCAAGGCCGCGTCGGCTACACCGCTTGTTCTGTCACTGGAAGACTCACCGGTGGCAGCCTTCACCGCGGCCTTTCAAGGCGTGGATGTCGTGTATTTCTGCGCGGGCGCGGGTAGCCAGGGTGGGGAGCGAACCTCGAGTGGGAAAACACGGGCGGAGGCCGTCGACCGCGATGGCGCGGTGAAGGTTTTCGACGCCATTCAAGGTGTCCTCGAAGGGGTCATCAAAGACGTCTATACTCGGCGTCCACGCTTGATTCTCGTTTCTGCCATCGACGTGCGCGATGTCGATGAATGCGATGCGCGCTTTCCGAATGAGCCTCTATTCCCGGCGCACTATGTGCGTATCCACTTCAGGTCCAGGTTTCGCTATTTGATCAGTATGCACAGAACGAACAAGACCGCCAACTCTCGATGCGCACGCGTGAACCCATGTCAAGGGGTGGCTTCGGTCTTGGTGCATACATGAAGTGCAAATATGAGGCGGACATGAACCTCGTTCATAACACCAAAAGCAAGGACTACACCTTCAATTGGACGATCTTGCGGCCAGGCTTGCTCACCGATGACCCCGGAACCGGAAAGGCATCCATTGGGAGGACTCGTTTGATGCCCCCAATCTCCGTGCGTGTTCACCCTTTGAAGTTACAATCGACCTGAGACTCGGATCTGCATAGCGAGACGACGTCGCTACTGCCTTAGCTGAGTTGCTTGGCCGGGAGGACGCGGCTGGTCTCGCTATAGACATGGTCGGCGGTAGCACACCGATTGCGAAGGGCTTGAGTGCAATGATCGAAAAGAACGAGAACAGCAAGAAAAGCACTGGTAAGACAGAGACTGACTTCCCTCTTGACCAAGGCCCTGCTCTGCAACTGCCGGAAAAACAATGAAATACTTCCACCAAGGTGCAAAGCAACTAGCATCATGCTGCTATGAACAAGGTCCGGGGGTGCAGAAGCACGCAGATGTAGAATGATCATATTATGTAATGAGTAACGACCACGAACTAACGAATCCAAACGTACAGAAACCCGGGCAATAGATTGCGCTTGGCTCATGAGTTGTGTCCACAAAATCCCCAGTGGCCCCCATTGGGTCTTGTCGTTTCAGTGATTCAGTGGTTCACGTCGGTCTAGTGGTCCGCGAGTTTTTCTCTGAAGTGCGAAGATGTATTGAACATGTGGTTCAAATTCGAACTAGGGTTCTTTTTTTCAACACCGATGATTCAGCGGCACGGCGGCAGGCGTCATCGTTTCCGGGCCTGCAGTACCCGGGCTTGAGCTTCTTTGCACTTGACCACATCGCAGGCTTTCGCAAGTGCACTGTACTACTCAAAAGCCATGTCCAAGTTGAACGTAGCTATTGTGGGCGGCCATGGGAAGGTAACATCCAGATGTCCGCCTGCTGACAGCCGCAGCTCAAGTTTGCCGCAGGTTGCGCTGCGCCTCGCGCGGATTCTCGGTCCTGACCACTCTGTAACCTCTATTGTCCGGGACAAGGCACACGAGGATGATATCAGGAACGCATCGGCGACACCTCTTGTTCTCTCACTCGAGCATGCATCGGTTGAAGAGCTTAAAACCGCCTTCGAAGGGAAGAATGTCGTTTATTTCATCGCGGGTGCGGGCGGAAAAGGTGCTACGCCGGAAGAGAAGAAGGAGCGCACGAGGAAGATTGACTACGAGGGCGCGGTGAAAGTGTTCGATGCAATTGAAGCCTGCGCCGGCGCCAAGCCGCGCTTGATTCTCGTCTCTGCCATCGATGTGCGCGATGTCGACGCACGCGATCCAAGCAAACCGGACGAGCCTATGTTTCCGGCGCACTACGTGTGTATACACTTGCTTCCCGCGTTTCGGTCTCTGAACAAGCGCAGACGACTGGGGAGACGGATGTGGACAAGGAGGGCACCGACACCTGGATGTCGAGGAGAATGAACGGGACGACCGAAAAGCCAGGGGTGCTCCGCACATATATGCAGGCGAAGTACGAAGCGGACGCCAACCTCGTTAAACGCGACGCGTTCAAATGGACGATTTTGCGCCCGGGAGGACTCACCGACGACACTGGAACCGGGAAAGCGTCCATTGGGAAGACTCGGTTGATGCCCGCAATCTCAGTGCGTGTTTTACATTACGCTTCGATTTCGTCGTCGCAATTGACCCTGAATAGCGAGACGACGTTGCGACTGCCTTGGCGTTACTGTTGAAGCGAGAAGACGCAGCTGGCATTGCTCTAGACATGGTCGGTGGTAACAAGCTGGTTGCGGAGGGATTGGCGGACATAATCGAGGACAGCAAGAAGAGAACAGTGACAGCCTTCCCGGTTCCCCAGGTCCCCCTTTCAAAATTGCAGGAAGATAATAAACGGAACAGTTCCACCGACAAGTAAACTAGCATCACATCGGATGAAGTCCATGGAGGGAGGGCCCAATTGAACAACAGAATAGAAAACATGTATGTAAGCTATTGAATTAGAATTTCGTATCAGTGTAGCACAAAAAAGACGAATTTGAACGCACCACGCACTCGGCAGGAAATTGCGCCCAGGTCATGCAGGCTCCGCGGCGGGTACCGCGGCAGGTTGTTTAGGTGGGGGCGCTGGGATCTTCATCGGCTCTGACGGTCCGGGCTGAGTCTTTTCTGCTTCGTGGTTGTCCTTGGCCCATGTTTCTGCGGAATCTTCGTTAAACGACTTGTTGCAACATGGCCCGCAACACCCCGCAAGGCGGTTTCCGTCACTGCCCCCGTATGCCTTGGTGTTGCACCTAGAGCGAGTTAGACTTGTAGTAACAGACTCGGAGAAAGATAGGAGCACACCATGGCTCCAACGCGGAAAAACCTGCGAAGACGAATAAGTTGCGAACGGAAAGCTCAAAGATGCGCTCATACATAGAAGAGCACAGCACCCGCCGGTAGCTTCTGCGTCATTGGCAGCACTCATGGTCTTTGCGGCGTCGTGGAGGGCGAAAGGAAGGGAAGGTGAAATGCACGTGCCGATTTTACGCTGCACCGCTTTAACAGCTTCTAACTCCACCAGCTCTGGGACCTATCTCTGCGCAGTCGTCGGCTGTACGCGCGTCGGCAGCGCTCAGGCAGGCGATGAGACAATTCACGGCCCATGGGAGGAACTTGAAGGGCGGGAAAGGATGGTGACGGCCCATTGGTGACGGGCGCAAACTTGAAATGACCGCACCGTCGGATCGGTCCCGTCTGATGTGACACGGGTGTGACTTCAAGTTTCTTGCTTGCCTCTTGCCACCCATTCGTCAGAATTATTGAACACAAAGAAAAACCGGACGCGATCCAAAACAAACCATAAACGGGGCGGAGGAACGAAAGAAAACGGATTTTTTCCGACTCTGGAATCTGGATCGACCTTGGATCGACCCAAAAGTACGAGATCTGGACAGCCTAATATACTTACTCTGTCGCTTCAAGCGCTGCTGCCAGGCCCCGTAACGAACTGCAAGCCTTTCTTCCGTCTGTCCCCGGCTCTACGACTTCTGGAACCGAATCATGCAGACCGACCATCCAGCTCCACAAGTTCAGCCCTCGTCGGATTTGCTGCCCCACTGGACTTTGATGGAGCAAACTGCCCCCAATACTCGGCAATTACAGACTCTGTGTCTCAGAACTTGCGCTCACTCATTTAAAAAGTAAACTGGATCAAGGACCAGGAAAAGAAATATCCCAGTCTTTAGCACGAAATGCGCCCCGACTGGTCCTGACTGATCTAAAAAAAGTCAAGAAAAGGCAGGTTTGAAAAGATATCTAGAAGACCTCGGATTGTTGCTGACTCTGAGACTGTCTGAGTGACATTGGGCTATGGAAAAATGCGCAAGCGCTCGATTACACACTGGTCTCGATTGCCCTCCTTTCTCGTCCGCCACGCCCTGACTGATCCGTGATTGAACCAGGAAACCAACAGAAAAGAGGCCGTCTGGGGCTTTTACTGACATCTTCCGATTTCCTCGGGATCATTCTGCATTCACGACGGCAATTGCCGAATTAGCGCTGTAAAAGACGCCGTCCGTCAAAAGATTTAATACGTGATATTGGAACGAGATATTTCCGGATGCTCCAGGACACTACTCATCATTTGCATTCACCGCTGAGAAAGCCAACGCAGTACCGCGTCAAACGCTGATTATTCTAGGTGACGTTCTTTTTCCCGCGGCGTTGATGTCAACCTGATTGAATTCGAACCAGAATATTGTGCATTGGATGGGTACAACGGCGCAGCCAGGGTAAGCCGCAAATTTTGCATCCCAGAACTGCCGAGTAACGTCGCGATGATCCAACAGCTTCAGAGTCCAACAACAAAAGAATGTACATGTATTCTTTCCAAATGGATGCAGAGGTGACAACAAATCTCCCGCGACAACAGATTCAAATTTCTTTCGAACGTGCCAAAAATCCCAACGTGCATCTCTCTCCAATTCAGAACGTGGCTGCCGCCAAATTCGACACCAACGTGTCATCTTTGAAGGGGACGATTGCAGCCCCAAAGTCGGTGGTGAGCAGCGCCGCCTGCGCCGCCGCGGGGAGGCTCTCCCATGCAATGAGCGGCTGCGTTCCGCCAACAGTGGTTGTGAGGCCCATGGCGTGGTCGATAGGCCAGATGCTCTCGTACTGAATGAGCGGGCTCGTTCCCGTCAGGGAAAAGCCGTCAGTGCTGCAATCCCAGCCCCCGTGTGCGGAGGGACACACGGCGAGGATGTTGGAAGCGCTGGTGCTGGTCGAGGAGCTGAGCCACACAATCACCCCCTCCCAGTCGTGTCGGTGGCCAAGGCCGTCGGAGGGCTCGTCTTTCGGCATGTACCAAGAGTACAGCAGTGCGAACTGTCCGCTGGACGTCCCACTGCGCACGTAGATTTGCCCAGTGCTGCTACTGCAGCCGCCGTTGGTGGCGCCGGTTGGGTTCAGGCCTGCGCTGAAATGGACGCGTCACTGATTTCTCCGGGTTCCAGCAGGTGCGATGGACATACTTTGTGTTCCCTTCCGCATCCACTGCAGGGAATGGGACGCAACCGTTCACGACCTTGAGAGGAGGCTGGTACGCCAGGTACACGCTCCCAGCCGTACCGCTGGGAACCGTCTGCGGAAATCCTACCACCGCGTCGGAATCAATTGCAGCGCGGTCCGTCAGCGGGGCCGCTCCGACCACGACGAGGGACATAAGACCCAGATTAATCGCACGCTTCAGGAGGTGGAGGAGGGTCATTGTGCAACGACTGCGCGAACGGGAGGCTCGAGCCGTTTGCGTATAAGATGCGCGCACAGGGCCGGCGATTGGACTGCTGCGCAGTCCAATGACTTGCGGCTAATTGCCATTTTCGGACGTTTTGGTTGCAACGGCTTATTTTGGGATGGCACCGCCACTGATCTGATCGACCTTCCTAAAAGCCCCGCTCATCTTTTCCGCTAAACCTCCGCATTGCGCAACGCCGTCGCCTTCATCCGTGTCAGATTCAGGAATAAGGCCTGGAGCGAACACGAAATCCGAACCATGGGAACGGCGAGCCGAACGCTGCATTCCTCACCTCAATTCAAGTTTGATTCAAGTTGCTCTGTCTGGCCCGACTCTGAACAGGACAAGGACACGTGTAGTACTTACTGGCACCGACCTCCCGGAAAGTGAGCCTTGGATCAAACCATGTGCCGCCGCTTTGTTGCTATGTGACGTCTGGTTTCTCCAGCCGCCCAATGAAATTCAGTCGCCTGCACACCACTCGAGACCGTTTGCGCGGCCCGCAGCAGGTTATGTGCATCATTTCTGCGGCCCGTGCCAATTATATTCGTCTGGCCAGCAAGGCCTCCAGGGAATAACCCTGGATAAACTCGCGCTTCTTTGCGATATAAACGAGGGCTAATGAGGGCCAAGGCTGGCCAAGCCATTCGTACCACCACTTCCTCACCTTGGCATAGATCATGTTGGCAGCACTCTCCCTCTTGGCGCTGGCTCTCTCTGCCGCAAGTCCGGTGGCCGCGTTCATCGAGTGCAATGTGTTGGACTATGGCGCTGTCGCGGACAACACCACCGACCTCGGACCAGCGCTCACCGCGGCATGGAACCAGTGTGTTATCCCGCAGGCGACCACCGTTGCGACCGACACCCTGCTCTACGTTCCTTCTGGCGAGTCTTTCCTTTCTCTTTTTTCTGTGACGCTCACATTACCTACAGGCAACTTTCTTTTGAAGTCAAACGTCGTATTCGACGATGCCAAAAACTGGTACGTAGGTATAGGAATACACGGCACGGTCCCGCTGATAGGGCCCAGGAATCTCCACATTGCAGGGGACATCTACCTGCCGTATGACCCCTCTCTGACGGGTACCATGC
This sequence comes from Mycena vitilis, assembly GCA_029203975.1. NCBI lineage: Eukaryota > Fungi > Basidiomycota > Agaricomycetes > Agaricales > Mycenaceae > Mycena > Mycena vitilis. Next base: position 393,597 of record JARGYF010000031.1, on the reverse strand, counting down.
TCACGTTCGAGGTGCGTATTGTACTTTTTGTTTGTGAGTGAAGTCACTTGTTGATTGCGCGATGAATATAGAACTGCGAGAATATCCTTCTCAACGGTTTGCCTTCCCTGACAGGTGCTGAACTTCTTACTGACCCTGGTGCATTTCAGGCCCGGGAGCCATCTTCGGAAACGGTTACCGTTATCGGCCCGGCGGCGATGTCAGCGCTCAATTGTGGTTGAACGCTCAACGGTTCCTCTGACTTTGAGTCTATAGCTCACTTTGAACCCGTCCCGGCCGCGGCTCATTCGCTTCCAAGACTGCAACGAGTGAGTTAGTCGGCCCCTTGTTTCTCCCCTAAGCTTGACTTTGGTGCTCAGCTGTGAGATCACGGCTGTAACTCTCTACGATGCCCCGCAGTTCCATGTCACCATCATCGGTAACAAGTAAACTGTCTGAAAGCTGTTACCTTGTATCTGTCTCATTATCCCCTCAGCAACGAAGCGCACGACATGGCGATTATTGCAAGCCACATTGGTATGTTTAAGCATGATTTAACTTCATTTGTGTCTCAACCTTTTCAATGTCAGGTGAAACAGACGGGTATGTTCGAACATGCTTTAGCTTCACTTATATCTGAAACCTTAAAAGCTTCGACATGAGTGGTAACAACAACTATGTACACGACGTGTCGGTTGAGAATGGTGATGAATGTGTTACGGTAAAGACGCCGACTAATGTACGCCTGTTCCAATTTACGCGACCCTCCCTGAACGTAGACCTAGGGTTTCGTCGCCGAACGGATTACCTGCAAGTTCACCGCTGGATGTAACATTGGGTCGTTCGGCGATGGTAAGCATCATTCACCTTCCCGAAGACTTCATCCTCACGCCATACAGCAAACACGGCGGTCGACGTTCAAAATGTCGTTTACAGCGACGTGACCATTTCTAACTCGGACGCCGGCGTCATGATTAAGTCCTACCCAGACAACGTAAGCGCGGTTTCATACCAGTCGAGAATGTCTGCCTTACTGACCTCTCTTAGGTCGGCACCGTGAAGAACATCACCTATAACACTTTCACCCTTGTGCGGCTCTCTCTTTTCATATGGTTGACTTGAGTACTCAACTCATCTCAGTCCGCTGCGGCATACCCCATCTGTACGCACTAGTTTTCTCCCGAGGTCGTAGCGTACTGACCCCGGAGCCAGACATTAGCGCCTTCTGGTAAACCCTTTGTCACTGCCTGTTGGACCATCTTCTGAGGACACAACAGGGCCGGAAACGGCGTTGACACGGGCAAGTTGTCGATTTCGGACGTGACATTCAATGGATTCACCGTGCGTTCACAATGTCCCCCTGTTTCCCATGCCGGTTAAATCAATGGTGACTTTCAGGGAACTGGGACGCCCACGCGCCCCGCAGTTCTTCTGGACTGCAACAAGGCTACGCCTTGCGAAAACATCAAGGTACATGGTTGGGTTACTTGATGGTCGGCCCGATATCTGACCGGTGCTGCAGTTCAGCGGAGTTTCCCTCAGCAATACCGAAGCCAACACGTACACCAACGCATGTGGCTCTGGAGTGACCGGTATTCCTGGGTGTTAAAAAGTCTCTTAAGTATCCTGTATACCCCTGGAATGAATTGCGCTCGGCTCCGGAGTGTGTTTCCCGAGCGCGCCGTCGCGAGTCGGCCACCTGGTGTCTGAGATGCTGGAAACCTGAACACGGGTGCGACATGCTTCCCTGGCTATTGATTGGCGAGTCTGAGTCCGGGGACGGAGATCACGTTGAGCAACCACCGATCGCGAAGTTCGAACGGCTGATATTCGCAAATAGGGAATCTTTATAGCATCCATGGGCTCCCCACGCCGAAAACCCCGGATATGGGGAAACTTTGGACGACACATTTTGCCGGGACATATCCTCCTCCGTATAAATGCAACATGAAATTCCGGCGTCACCCCATATTTTTCCGCACCATGCTGTCCCATGTGCTCGCCCTGGCTGCTCTCGTACTACCCTCGACCGCGTTCATCACTTGCAATGTGTTGAGCTATGGTGCCGTAGCCGACAACACGACCGACCTTGGCCCGGCTCTTACAGCGGCCTGGAACAACTGTGTCATTCCGCAGGCGACCACCGTCGCAACAGACGTTTTGCTGCTGGTGCCTTCAGGCGAGTCTCATCAATCCACATAAGTTATGCAGTCGATGCTAACCGGCACCGTAGGCAACTTCCTACTCAAGTCTAACGTAGTGTTCAACCACGCGGCCAACTGGAACCTGCATATCACCGGAAATATCTACTTGCCGTACAACCCTTCGCTCACCGGGACAATGATCACGTTCCAGGTTTTTTATCAATGATCCTTCCCTCGTCGCTCACATATTCACGTCGCGTACTAGAACTGCCAGAATATTTTACTGAACGGCCCTGGAGCCATCTACGGCAACGGGTATCGCTACAGGCCCGGCGGCAACGTAAGTGTCGTCCTCGAATCTCAACCATGACAGTCATGATCTGATGTCTATGGTTTCACTAGCTCAGCCTCAACCCATCGCGCCCGCGTCTCATTCGTTTCCAGGACTGCAACAAGTATGACATTCCTGAAATCGAAAACGTGCTACTGATTCGGCCACAACAGCTGCGAAATCACAGCTGTAACTCTGTACGATGCTCCTCAATTCCACGTTACGATAATTGGAAACAAGTCAGTCTCCATATTTCAACTATGCTTCAAAAATTTGATGATTGTCAGCAATGTTGCACACAATATGGCTATAATTGCTACCAACATTGGTGCGTTAACGTCTGTCTCTGATGACGCTGAATCCCGAATTCTGGGAACAGGGGAAACGGATGGCTTCGACATGAGTGGCAACAACAACTACGTCCACGACGTTTCCGTTGAGAATGGTGAATGCTACTGTGGTTCAAATTTTCAAGTACACTAATGGTTTCGAACAGGTGATGAATGTGTTACAGTGAAATCACCTACCAATGTTCGTATAGCTGCTCCGCCTTTCATTCGGTGTATTTTATCCCGTACATCATTTTAGGGCTTTGTCGCTGAGAACATTCGATGCAAGTTTACTGCAGGTTCGTGACGTCTTCGAAGTTGGATTTTTACTTCGAAGTGCCACTGGTCTCCTCATATAGGCTGCAACATTGGGTCTTTCGGTTCCGGTAGGGATTTCCCCGTCCCCTCCGTCACCAGCGCAGCTGAGACTATCGCTCCAGCGAATACCGCCGTAGACGTTCGAAACGTTCGGTATAACAATGTGACCATCTCCAACTCCGATGCCGGGGTCATGATCAAAGCCTACCCGAACAACATCGGCACCGTCACGAACATCTCGTACACTGGCTTCACTCTAGTGAGCAATCATTCTTTCTTACCTTATTGACCTAATATGTACTTTAGAGCGCTGCGGCATACCCTATTGGTTAGTTACCTCCTCCAACATCCTAGCATCTTCTAATTCAGGAGTCAGATATCAACGCCTTTTGGGCCGGCGACGGCTCTGACACCGGAAAATTGAGCATCACAGATGTTTCATTTACCAATTTCGCCGTGAGTTCAATTATCCCTGCCTGAACAGCAGGAAAAATAAATTTGCGCCTCGTCAGGGAACTGGTACCCCGACTCGGCCAGCTGTGCTCTTGAACTGCAACAAGGCCACGCCTTGCAAAAATATTAAGGTGGGCAATTATTGCGATTGAATGAAATGCGTCCATTGATGACTGGTGATTCACTGCAGTTCAGCGGAATTTCTATCACCAACGCCAAAGCAAACTCATTCACGAATGGTTGTGGATCTGGTGTCACGGGTATTCCTGCCTGTTGAGCGTTGTCAATGTATCGTTGTCGCTTTATCCTGGAGCACGTGTCCGTTCAGTTGCGAAAAATCACTATGACCGAAGTTTGCAAATGGCGAGCGACATTGATGATATTTGACTGCGAGCGCGCGAGTATAATTGGAGTATTGAATATTTTTCGCCTTCTCTTTGACCGCCTTGCACCTCCCTACTGAGTCCTCATGATCAAGCATCTCAGTCGACGAAGGTGGCATGACGAGATAATTGGGAACAGTGCACAGTGCATCTGAATCAGGCAGTAGTTAGATAAAATTCAACCATCACACCGTTTGAATTGAACGACCAAGGCCCGGCCCAAGCCCGGCCCGACGTCTGTGGCGGTGCAGAGCGCTTCTCTAGCACCCACCATCCGCTGCCCTCGTCCTCGACGTCGACACTTCGGTATTCAGTCCAGTACGATGAGCACCCTGCAAATGCATGGTAAAAGTACATCCTTTCGTGCAATAGTAAGTAAGGCATATCTATCGGTCTTCCGTCTTCCTATAAGTATCGGAGTTATATCCACCCAAAATGAGTAAGTATGAAAACATAAGGTATTCCTCCCACCATGTCGCATCGCGCAGGAACTCATTCCTGCACCCATCGTCACCAACGCCCGAGAGCACGACAAAAGCACGGCGCGCGCAGCGCTACCGCAACTCCGCGGGCCACTCGCTGCGCCGCCTCCAGCGGCCGTCGGGGTCGAAACGGGGGTTGGGGCGGTAGTTGAGGCCGTCGCCGAGTGGCGCGCCGATGGGAACTGGGGGTGTGGGTCAGTACGGTGCTTTGAGGGCGGAAGCTGGATGTAGAGAGGAAGGGGAGGAGGTCAAAGGAAGCGAGAGTACGAAAGCGACAGCAGGGATAGCGCGCTTGAGCGCACGGGACGGAGACAGGGATTAGGAGGACGAGAAGGGCAGGAGAGTAAGCGGAAAAGGAAGTAAGCGAGAAGGCGGTGAGCAGGATGGTGAAGGGATGGAGCCACATGACTGCGGGGGAACTCGGGAGGGTAGAGATGCAGACACGGTTCCTTAAGGGCGCCGCGATCGGTTATTGTATGGGGCAAGAAGGCGAGGCGGAGAGAGGATGAGGGGGCACGGAGAGCGGCAGGATGGGGAAGGAGGGGAAGACGGAAAGATGAAGGTGGAGACGAACAGTGGTAGGAAGCAGGGACGAGGATGGGATAAAGGCAGGAGGGAGGAGGATGGGAGGAAGGCAAGCACGCGGGCAGGACAGCATCAGCAACCCGTGAGGGCGAGAGGCAGCCGGAGGTGGGAAAGGAGGGGGAGAGGAGAAGCGGAGCAGAAGGCTGGGTAGGCGAAGGAGGTGAACAGGCCACACAAGAAACAGCCATCGTGGAGCGGCGGAGTCGCATCCCCGGCTCTCACGCCGGCACACGAGTAGAAGCTCATCCCCACAAAAGGAGCAGCAAAGCAAAAGAGCACAACCAGGAAGATAACGAAGACACTCACATATCCACCCCCACACACTCCGCCCCATCACGTCCTCCCACCCCGCGCGCGCGGACCCCGCCCACCAGATGTTCCCCTCCGTGTCCGGCGCGCCCCACTCCGCGTCGTACGACTTGAGCGCGCGGCGCTTCGCGCTGTAAATAATTATGGTCAGTATTCGGTCACTGAGCGGGGCCTGGTGGAGATGGGAAGTGGGAAGTGTGAGATAGACGGAGTAACTGTCTGGGAACCGCACAGGATCTGGCTCGCAAGTAACACAGAGCTCGTGGTACCGATGCAGGAGAGAAGGAGAACGGAATTCCAGCGTATGTGGCGTCGGGGAAGCGGAAGACCAAGATGCAAAGCAAAATCACGCACCCAACCTCCCAACACCCGATCCCCGCAACGCTCAGCCCCGCGCTCTCCCGCTCCTTCATCCGCTGCACGCTCAGACTCTCCACCTGCAAAAGTACAAGTCAGTAACATGTTTTTTTTTCACGAAGGGCACAAAGGGGCAAAAGAAGGAATTTGCGATACAAGATTGAGGAATATCGTAGTAGGTGGACGGGGGGGGGAGGAAAGGAAACGCACCGTCGTCTGTGATAGCATTATCAGCCGTGTATGCGCTATCCCGAGTGAGCCAGTGAAGAGCGCGAAAAGTGCGGCGCTGCGAAGGTGTCAGTACCAAGGTCATTCGGGGGACCAGAGAGAAGGCACGAGCAACAAAAGAAGGAAAGGCAGTGGTCAGGAACGCGGCACCAGCTTCACGACGCACGCGAGCCCCATCTCGCAACGAAGGAAGACATCCAGGTGCGCTTCCGCAGGGTCGCTCAGTAGCACCTCCACTTCCACAGGTTGTCTCCCCGTCCGCAATTTCGACGAAGAAGTTCCATCGTCAGTGGACACCGATCTGGGACCATCACCATCCGGAGACACCGGCGCTGTTGCCACACCTCCTGCAAATGCGCCACGAACGGGCCTCCCATGATCCGGGCTTCCTCGGGCTCGCTCTCCGTGCACTCGTCCTCCTCCTCCTCGAGGTCCTCCTTGACCGCGTCGCTCAGCGCTCCGGCGTGTCGATCTCGATCTCGAAATGATCTCTGGCCGAACAACAGCTGCACCAGTCCTCCCCCGCCGCGCATCCAGCTATGAAGAGAAAATACTCACAGCCCAATAACAACCACCTCCTGCGGATCCACGTCCGCCTCGCCCACGCCCCCGTTCACGTTGAACGCCAGCAGCGAGCCGAACGTGTACCCGGTGAATACCAGGGTGGCGAGCGCGAAGTTGAGGAAGAACTTGTGGTTGCGCGCGCCGACGCATTGACCGATCCCTGGGAGGCAGGGCAAAGGTTAGCGTGCGTCAAGATGGGGAGGAGGGAGCGAAGGGAAGGGAGGGAAGGGAGGGAAACGCCAATGAATGGAGGAAGGAAGGGGAGATGGAGCACTCGACGGGGAGAAGAAGGAAAGAGACGGAGCAAAAAAAAAAAACGCACAAGGACAATGGTGGTCGAATTTAAGGATACACTGGCCAGAAGAAAATCGTCAGCATCCGTTGGCTGGTCAGAAAATGCAGATCCCGAAAGAGGAGGGAAATCGAGAGGGAATGAGGGAAGTAGAGGTTCTCGAAATAAATCCAGGTGAACCGCGTAGGGATTCGTAATCGCGGCAAATCTAGGGGATTCCTGGTTGCCAGGAACCAGAAGGTCCCAAACGGCGCGCCCCCAGGCATACACCGCTTAAGATCCCCGCCCAAGGAAGCACTGGGATAGGAAGCAACACTCACAGTCCCACAAATCCGACAATGATGCGCTCGATATGGCTTCACGATCGAGCAGCGCGAGCACCAGCGATGTGGTGGTAATAGCGGCGCCGTCGTCGGTGGGAAGCGCCCGCGTGGGATTCCGTGTCCTTCCTCCCTTGCGCTTGCGCTTGCACGCGATGACTTGCGTCGAGGCGCAGGTGGCGGGGGTTGCTCATTCGTATCCGCGTTCGCCATTGCATTGCCATTCGCGGCCCCATTCATATTAGCAGACGCGTCATCCGCAGCATGTCCGTTCCCAGGAAGGGGCAACGACGTGCCCGGGACGTGCGCCGCGGGGGGAAGCGGGATCGACTGCGCGCCGATACGGCCCGCCTCGATATCCTGCAACGCGCGCCCGTCCTGCTCGTGCTCGTAGTCGTCGTCGTCCGAGTCGTACGCAGCGCGGTTCTGGTCGCGCCATTCCCCGGGCCGGAAGAGCGGCTGTGGCGTTTTGGCGGCGTACTAGGGGACGTCGGTGAGCAGCATTCAAAGGCTAGAGATGAGAGGACGCACATCGCATGCGTTCCCGGGGGGCGTAGATATTACCTGCAGATTGGTTAGTCGATTGGTCAGTGAGATTATAGGAGCTGCATCCTGCGGTTCGTACTGGAACGCACCTTAACATACGCCCACACCATCCACGCATACAATATCGACCACCCCGTCAGCAGCCCGACTATCGGCCAAACCCAAGATGATTAATAACCCAAACCACCTCTCAATAACGCGAAAAGGAGACTCACTTCCCGTGGGTCTCCGCCCACCGTGCATAAGCCGCACAGAGAATCGTCCCGCGTAGACGTACGCGGTGTAGCCCATGATGCCGAGGGTGAAGACGACCATGAGTTTGCGCACGGCCCATGGCTGGGGCTTGCGCTCGCGGCGCTCGCGCGCAGAGTACCGGGCTTCGGTGATTGCGCCGCAGAACGTCGGCTTGTCTAGCGCGACCTTGCTGGGAGGAGCCGCCGTGTGTTCGGGGGGCATCGAGGAACGGAGGAGACAACGAGTTGACGCAAAGGGAAGCCGTGCACAGCCACACGTGCCACATCCACTTTGGGCGATTAGATAGGGGTTTGTTCGACCTACAGCACTGTCACAGCAGGCGAGTTACCGTCACCTGTCATTGGCTGCTCTTTTATGGGTCCGGCGCGCTCGTAATTTACTCGATGAGCGCTGCGAGTTTCTGCCGGGAAGCAGCCAAGACCTGCCACGCCCCGCGGCAGATGCATTCACCAATCATCACCCGGGAGAAGCTTCCCCTCCAAGAACGCGGGTTATGATTGATAGACAGAGGTAGCTAACAGTGTTTTAAAGCCGTGATGCAAGAAATTGATAGGTTCTCCCGTGAATTTGGTCGCGAAAATGACAGTTCTTTGCAATGGAAGCTGCGGATTCAGAACTGAGAAGACGCGTCGCAAGAGGTCTCCGTAGGCTGGGTTCTGCAACCATGGGCGGTGAAAGCGGCATAGCTGTGGAAGTATCCTTAAGTGGTCTCGCAAGTCCGTATTGCAGCTTGCTGGTTTGCAAGCTACTCTCGATTGTTCGTCGATGTATCCGAGTCGTACTGGCTCTCAATCTGCCGCGCTATGGCCAACAAAAATAAAGAAGGAAAGAAATATCAAGAGCATTGGATTTAGTGAACCCGATAGCACCGCGCGGACGGCAAGTAGGTACCAGTGCGCTGTCGGACCTGTCACGGGCCGAGGCAGGACGCTCAAGATCGAAAAGGAGATAGGCGTCGCTGATCGTGTCGACATACGGGTTGATCGTGTCGACACAAGGCCAGAAATAACGCAGGTTGCCCAAAAGCCTGCCGTACCAAGAAACATCATGCACAGGTTTCTCCGTCGTTCAAATACGACCTCACCTCTCAACTCTCACTCAACACCCCCACCCAACCCCCCACCTCCCTCTTCCTTCCATTTGCCCAACCCAACTTCCCGATGTGCGGCGACGAGATACCCGACCTGAAATACTCCCTTCTACTCTCGGTCCCAGCTCTCATCCCCGGGACCATATGGCGCTACGCGTGCATCGCCCTCGCGCTTGCGTCGCTGGTCCTGTTCATCGCCCGGCACCAGGCTCCAGCACGGAAGTTCAAGATGCTTGAAGATGCGATCAAAGCCACGGAAGAAGTATTGCAGCGCGCCAAGACGATGCCGACCACCATGGGCAGCCATACAGAGATTATCGACGCTAGTTATCGGTTGCTTCAGTATGATCTTCCCCTACTGTCCCTGCTAGGATACCATGGATAATCCTGTTCTTTAACAGAGTGAAGCTATCCGCATCCAAAATCCAGTCTCGCATGTTGGAAATGCACGAGGATACCTGGAAAGCGTACCTCAAGGGTCTCAGAGCCAACCTGCTCTTCATCCGTCACAGCGCGGTAGAAGTCAAGGACATACAAACCGCCATGCTGGTGAGTTCGTCAGGTTTCAACATGTTCAACACGGTTCTCAGAGACCATTTCGTGGGCAGATCCTGATCGAAGAAGAACATCAGCGCAAGTTGACCGAGGGAATCAAAGAGTCCCGTGGGGTACTGAGTACGGTCATTCGTTCGCCGACCCGTACGTTTATTGAACCATTCAATATTTTCTTTGGTCAAATAAATTACAGGTCGTGCATACCTTGCGAATCGTCGCTGTGACCCTGGCGTAGGCAATCTCCAACATTCCTATAGGTTCGTCAGCGGTACCCAAAGGAATCAACTCTGACTTCATAAAAGTGTCTAGGCCTGTCGTCCCATGCAGTCCCGTCGGACCCTCCCATCCACTAGAATCAGATCCTTGGTTGCAATCCCTATCTTTGTCGGTTTATAGCCGTGCTCTCCATACTTTTTCGGTTCATAGTCGCGCTTTCTGTATAATGGACTTTCTGTGTATCTTGTTTCTGTTGAGTGTGAGGCTGAGGATCACGGTTAACACGGCAGGTCAACTTTCAGGACGCACTCAATAAAGTACGAGCCGAAACCGTACTATATGTCGGCTTGCGTCGCCGAGCGAGCGCGATTCGCAGTTTGTGCAGTGCGTCGAGTGACTGGACGGCGGCGATTCCAAGCGATCCTTGCGTGCATTCCGATTCTTCAGGTCTCTCGTTTACCCTCCACAATCTTGCGATTTCATTCGGCGACGCGATTCGCAGTTTGTGCAGTGCGTTGAGTGACTGGACGGCGGCGATTCCAAGCGATCCTTGCGTGCATTCCGATTCTTCAGGTCTCTCGTTTACCCTCCACAATCTTGCGATTTCAAGTCCGACTTCAGCTCGATCTGAGGAGAACTCAGTAAGTCAGTTTTCAGCCGCACTGGCAATGCACCGGTGATCTCATTGTTCAATCCATGTCAGCGCCGTGGAAATCTTTCGTGCTGCGCGCCCGTGGATTTCACAATGGAATTCCGCGCGCAGAGTCCATTGGTTCATTCTAGTCGCTGTTTATCCAGTCATTGTCTGAATGGTTTTTGCTCGTGGATCACAAAACTCGCCGTTTCTGCAGGTATATTTGAACCCAGTATATAAGCGGATCTGTATGGGTTTTCAGCGGAGTCAGATACGTATGTTATGCAGAGGAAGCAATCGTGATGTGCTCTCGGCGAAAAGCGGCGAGTCTCCTCGTCAGTAATTGGGACTTTGCGCTCTCGAGACGCAGGCGCGAAGACGGGCGCTAACGCAAGCGCCGCTCGATCAATGGGCTCGCCGTTGCGCGTTGCTTGCTTGTGCCTGCGCGCACCGACCTCGGACACGGCTGCGCTGGGCGCGCGAATCTCGGAGTTTGGGACAACGGCGAGGGGCGCGGGATGGGAAGAGGGAGGCGGAGAAAAGGGAGAGGAGTGTGCGTACCGTTCCATTCCTCTCTCGGTGGTTCTCTAAGTATTCTCCCAGGTCCGACCGTTCCTGGGACGTGCGCAGTCGAGCTTGGACTTGGTGCTGGCAGTGGGGTGTTCTTCAGGCGGAAATCCGGGCGCGAGCCTGAGAAACGCAAGACGGCAGAGATGTGTGCGCAGAGTGCAAGGCTGTACGCTGCATTGCTGTCTCGTCCGCGGAGGTGGACAGCACGCGCGCTGGTGGGAGCAGCGGGAGCGAAAATAGAACAGAGACAAATTGGCGGGAGCGGACATGAGAAGAACAGAGGTGAATCCAGCGCGTGTTGAGGAAAATTAAACGCGCGCGGTCCCTGAAGGCAGCCAATCGCCGGTACGATCTCACATTGAAGCAGCGCGAACACCATCGATGTGGCGGCAGCAGCGGCACCGCCATAAGTGCAACGGATCCCTTCATTGCGCTTGCACGTGGGGACTTACGCTGCGGGGCAGTGAGCGGAGGGCGCCCATTTGCATTCAGAGTGGCATTCCCAGTCGCGGTCTGATTCACATTGGTGGGTGCACATGTGCGACGTCCCCAGAACGTGCGCCGCGGGGGGAAGGGGGAGCCTCTGTGCCCCGGTTCGATCCGCGTCGATGTTCTCCAACGAGTGCCAGTCCTGCTCGTGTAGCCGTCTGCTGCGCGATTCTGGTCGCGCCATTCCCCGGGCCGGAAGAGCGGTGGTGGCGTTTTGGCGGTGTACCAGGGGGGCGTGCACGGTGAGCGGTTTCCAAAGGCTGGAGGTGAAAGGCACACGTTTCGCCGAGGGTGAGGACGATCATGCAGTGTGCTTGTACTCGGGAGTCGCGACGCTCTCGCGCGGAGTACTGAGCCTCGGCGATGATGCCACAGGATGTCGGGGTGGAGCGCGACCTTGTTGGGGGAGCCGCCCCATGTTCGGGGGACATGGAACAGGGTTGAGTCGGTCACTGACCAAGGGTTGACATAGTAGAAAGCCGGCGACACTGCCACGGTGCCGCATACGCTTTAGGCTAATAAATATTAATTTACGCTGACGACAGCCGCCTCGGGAACCTCAACTTTAAGTATGTATCGTGGGTTGAGATCGAGCACGCGCTCTGTGCTTTGCAGTGCTCGTGTACTAGAAAGAGGTATTGGGTATATAGTAAGTAGTATTGATTTGGGGATCTCAGACCGGACTGGGGTTTGTACGGCAGAGGGCTGTGCCCATCCGCTCTCTCTCGTAGGCTCGCCCCCACTACACTCAACCGATTTAGTGCCTGATTCGCAAACCGGCAGTGCCTGATTCACAAACCAAAGGCGATGGAAGTCACTGTCGAGTCAAGCGGTAAAAATAGCGACACCCATCTGTATACTTAAATCCACTTACTAGTATCCCCGCAGACTCTGCAAGCCGTGTGTTCGTGTGTTCTTTGCCTAGTCGTGGACGTGATAGGTCACTTGCTGGCTTCATTTGCGAGGCACAGTGCGACTCCGACTTGCTCGTCGATGTATATCGTACTGGCTTTCATGCGGTTCAGCGGATATGGAAAAGCACAATTCGAGCGGAGACCAGCTGCGCTTGTTTGGGGCCAAGAATGAACTCGATGGCACCGCGCGAGCGGCAAGTACGCAGTCCTGTGTGTTGTTGAACTTCTCAGGGCAAAACTTGGAATGAATCGAGACCCCAAGATCTTTGAGTAAGATAACCAATGACAAAACACCCCCAAGGCGGTGGAGGATGCCAGTTGAAAGGGAAAAGGATGTTGCCGTTCGATGTCCCGGTGATCAATGCCAGAAATTGACCTGCAATCCGGCCGTACCAGTACTGAAAAACATCTTGCACAGGTCTCTCTGTGGTTTAAAAACGACTCCACTTTTCATCTCTCAGTCAACACCCTCCTTCTTCTTTCCATTTGCATAATCCAACTTCCAGATGTGCGACGGCGTACCCGACATGAAATCTTCCCTTCTCCTCTCCGAGTCACTTATAGCCCTTGCCCCCGGAACCGTCTGGCGCGACACAGGCATTGTCCTGGCGTCAGTATCGTTAACCGTCTTCCTTGCTCGCCACCAATGTCCATTACGGAAACTCAACATGCTCAAAGCCTCGATCGGGGTTGTGGAAGAAACATTGCAGTACGCCAAGGCAATGCCGACCCACGCAAGCAGCCACGATGAGATAATTGATGCGGAGTCGCAGTTTCTGCAGTACATCGAACAGCTTCTAGCGCCCCAAAAGAACTCATGAATTTCTTTCAGGGTCAAATTATCTGCGTCCAAGATCCAGACCCGCATGCTGGAGATGCGAGATGAGGGCTGGAAGGCATTTTTCAAGAGTCTTGGTGCCCTCGTACTCGCCCTCCGCCATTGCGCTGCACGAGTGAAGGAAATTCAGACCACGCTGCTGGTAAGTTGTGTGGCTTTCAACGGATTCAATACCGATCTCACAAAATTTTCGTAATAGCTCGCCATCGAAGAAGGACACCAACGCAAGTTGAAGGAGGGAATTAAAGAGTCCCGCAAAGCACTGAGCACGGTCGCTCGGTCGCCGACCCGTACGTTCATCACGTAACTGAATGCGCAATTAGATTGGTTGAATAAATCTCAGGTCGGGCATACCGTGCAACTCATCGCTCGGCATCCAGCACAAACAGCTTCCAAGACTCGTATAGGTGCGTCAACTGTTGAGAACCCAAAGGCAGCGACTCTGACTTTTTTTACCAAGCAGTGCCTAATTTCGTCGTTGTCTGAGAGTCTGAGGGAATCCACTTCTCCTCCCACAAGGTTTCCTTCCCTGCTAAAATATAATCATGCTTCTATGCCGGTATTTACCGCGCTTTTCTCTGATAGACTTCCCGGTGCATATATATTATTTTCGTTGACTGTGAGGCCGAGAGTGACGGTCAACAACACAGCTTGTGTTGGCATGTCACGGCACTCGATAAAGGGGGCCCAGGAGCACCAAATTCTGTACATACATAATGAGTGCATTTTCCCCCCCAATGGGACAAGTGCCTTTCCCTTTAATTGTATCGACCGAAATCAAGAAGGGGTCACGATACATCAGGAATTAGATTGGATAACCGCAGAAGTTATACCGGGCTCGAAACCCAGCGGGCCCAAAGTCCAGTGCCGGGTGGCTCACATACAACACCAGTGATGGTGAAGCGGTCACTCTGCAACCAACCGATCAGCAGCAATCCGTGGCTCGGCCGAACTGCTCCCACAAGTATGTTGTGGGTTTTGAGTTTCATTCGAATTAACCGCAAACTAGAGCTGGCCCCGCAATGCAACGAAATGGATCGAAATTGATCGCACTTCCATATATGGGTTCTTGCTTGATTTTACCTCTCCACACCGTACAAACATTGAAGGGAGGTGCCTGGCAGTAGCTCCAGCTGCACCGCGTACGACTTCATGAGCTTGGGTAGCTATGCGGGGTTTTCCGGGACCATACATTTGACAGAAAGATCAAAATGACCTTGGGCCTTCGGTGTGTTTCTTCACAACTTTGAGGGCACATGGCTAAAACAAATAAGACACTCCGCTTGCCCAAACTTCAATCTACATGGGGCTACAGGGCCGCGGCGTAGGGCCCTGAAGTGGTACTGGAGTGAGGAGGAGACCCAGGCGCGGAGGAGGAAAAACCTCCAAATGCGGAAGCGATCACTCAAGCCATCACGTACAAACATCAATTCGGGAACTTTACTGCCCGTCGTTTGTGGGTCCGCCGCTGGTAGCGACCATTGAAAAGCCATTTAGATTGGCATGTCCAAGTACAGGAATGATTCTGTAGTCCTCTTAAAGTAGCCCTCGACCGCTATCGTGTTAAGGATTTCCAGCGGGCAGCAATTGTATCGAGCCGCAACGGTCCAAGCCCACACTCAAAGAAAATTTACTCGGATGCAGTGGGATTCAAGAAGATTTTAGGACACAGTTTTCAAATATCTGTAAGCACCCCCCGTCTGCAGGAGAAATGGCAATGATATTGTTTGGGCTTGGGAACAGAATATTAACCAGCTGCGCAGTAACAGGGAAAATCTAGCAGTAAGTTAAGTTTCTATGACCTGGTTCAGATCAGTTTCTCCCCAATCGGAAAGGGTGATGACGATATGAAACAGGAGAGGAGGAAAAAGAGGGCGAGAAAAAGAGGGCGAGAAAACCAAAAATACACTGAAGGGGAGTCGAACCCCTGCCGCTTGCTTACAGTTGGACGATGCCAATGCTGGAAGGCAAGCATGATACCGTTTCACCACCAGTGTGTGGGTGGTAGATGATTAGCATGCGACCACACAAGCCCGCCGCCAATCCAGCCAAACCCCGCTTCCTTAGATTGGCACAGGCTCTACTCGCAGCGTGCATCAAAGGATTTGTTAAAGACAGACAAAAGTTGGGTTAAGGTGGCGTTAAACTAATTTGATTCATCATCAGAGTCGATCATCTCAGCGTTTGCGGGATTTCCGGCCCACGTTTCCCAATTGATGGGTTTCGTCCAAATCCGGGCGGGATCGGTGGAGCTCGTGTCGCGGAGGCGAAAGATGCGAGCACGACATTTAGAACGAGCGGTGAGGGTGCCAAAGTGGGAGGCCATTCCGATGGCGTCGTCGTAGGTTTTATTGCATTTATTGCACATGAACATCTAGAAAAAACAGCACATGAATAAGAGTTTGTGATGTAGAAAAAACGACGGACGGGATGTGAGGGTGGCGGCGGTGACGGCGGCGACGGCTTGAAATTGAGTGAGATGAATAAGAGAAACGGAGGGCAGGAACACACTAAATGTGGGCGCTTAGGAAGAGGAGCATCGTCCGAATCGTTGTCGTTGTTTCCCTGTCAGACGAGTCAGGAAGAGCGACAATCGAGGTGAAATGTGAGCGCACCTCCGAATTTGAGACCTAAAGAACCATCATGGTACACATCAGCGATTGAATTGCGAGTGAAGCGGCGACTGACGCTGGTGCTCCGAGGGCGCTTGGACGACCCTTGGACAAACTCGGGCACGTTGCTCTTTCTGGCCTGCTCGACACAATCAGTGAAGGATAACAGACGCATTGTCGATATACCTTCTCGATCTTTGCCTGCTCGGCCAGCCAATCCGCAATCATGACGCGAGGACCGAACTCGGCGGTCCGGTCTTTGGCTGACTTACCCTTCCCCTTGGCACTCGCCTTGTCCTTCTTCGCGTTCGCAGACTGCGGTTGGAGGATGAAGAAAAAAGTCGGTTGACACTTGGACGCAGAGTCCGCGAGGTGCTCTCGAATGTCGTGGTATTGACGGCGGCATGTCCCTCCGCAGCGGTGCAGTTTCCGCGTCTCGCGTCCGATGAACTGATCGGGAGGTGGTGCCTGGTGCGCTGTCATTGAACAAGAAATCTGGTACCCCAGACGATTAGCGTACCTTCAGATCCCATGAGAGACGGCCCCCTATTGGCTTTCCCTCCGCGAGCGTCTTGTACTGATTTTTGATCCTGCATTTGGTGCTTTCGAGATGCTTCCCGATGTCGACGTAGTTTATCCAGCAGCCCATGCAATGACCGGGGACAGCGATCTTGGCGGCAGCGGCGACCTCCTTCTTCTTGCCTTTGGCCGCTGTTAGCCACGTTAGCTTGGCCGGCGCGGCGTTCACGGTCGATGGAGGGTCGACGTCCATCAAGTGCGTGAGGTCGGTGAGGGCGGCGGCGGCGGGGACGGGGACGGGAACGGTGGGCAGCTTCAAGCAACGGGCTTGAGAGCGGGTGGTCGCACTGCAAAGAGGAACCCGATGAAAGGCGATCACATGGATCTTCAGGTCGTAAGCCGTAAACTTATGAACACCGCACGACGGAACGGGACATTGCTGGGCATCGCCGCCGTCGTCGATCTCTTGCACGTGGTCTAGCAGATGGCGTACGAATTGCTCGTGTCGAAGAAATCTAAGACGGGTGAGCGGACGAGTGGTACGACTTGAAGAAAAAACGTACTGTAGCATGCGCCGTTCGATGCGGAGATCCTCGTTGAAGACACAGAAAGGGCAAAGCGCGGGAGCGTGGGCGACCCCCAGACGAATATCGCCGTGAAATTCAGGATGAAGGCCGGAAAACCCAGTCGAATGGGCGTAGGCGACGGTCGTCCGCTCAGCGTTGAATTCGACGCCGATGGGGGTGAGATCGACGTCGGTCTCGACACGGTGAGAGAACGGACCAAAGAGAGCGTCGAGATGGTCGGACTGGTGTTCTGACCACACGATGCCATCTCCGACGTCGTCTACATACCTGAGTTGGCAATGTAAGCACAGTCGAATGAAAAAGACGGAGAGGAACGTACCATTCGGGACAGATGGCGCAATACTCCACCTCTATCGACTCCTGGACATTGATTCCGTGGACCTCGCCGAAATGTCGTTCCCAATCATCTACCCCCTCTGCCTTGCAGATGGTGCCGCCGACCAACGGCCAGAGACATTGTCGGGTGGTGACGACACTTGTGGGAGGGAGCTTGAGCGTGAGGAGGTGCTTCTGGATGTGAGCGACGAAATCTGGGCGCGTTTCGAAACGGCTCTTGTCCTTGCACTTTTTCCAATCACAGCGACGGGGCTTGTACGCATCTTCGACCTGTTTCTGAACAGATTTTTGCTGAGCACGATGGAGACATGCATGGATATGGGAGCCGACGGTCTGGGAGCCTGACTTGACAAAGGCACGCGGGCTAAGGATGGTGATTAGTTGAGTAGCACGCAAACAAGATGAAGAAGCCCAACGCACCTGCAGTCTGTAGAGCACACGGGACACTTTTCATCATCCGTCGGAGACTCCCCCGGGTAGCATGCTGCAAAGGTACGCTCCGGCGCTCCGAGATACGCGCGAACGGCGGCCTCCGTCTCGTCGACAAGGCTCAGACCCTCGAAGCGGTAGAGGATGTCGCAGAGGCGGGCGGCCGGGTCGATCGCCTCGATGGTCGCGAGAAGAGACGTCGGTACCGCGGCGGGATTTTCTTTGCCGCTCGAACTTGAAGCAATTACGCGATGCGCGACGGGCTCGACCGCCTGGCGCGTCTTGTCCTTCAGCGGCGACCTCGCGAGTGCCATTGAGGGTGCAGATGGCCCGGCCTGAAGGTGGTCAGACGTCGACGAACAGAGCACCAGCCATCGCGCACGTACCTCGCCTCGTAATTGACGCCCGGCCACACCGTCGAAAAACTCCTCCCGCGCGATTTTCAGCCGATGCTTGGCTTCGCGGTTCACGATCGAGTCGTATTTGGCGCGGAACACGTCGTGCTCGACGCGGCGAGAGCGGAGACGGCCTTGAAGGCTCGCAAAAGCCTCGTCAGCGTCGGGATCCTCGTCGTCGAGTGTCTTGATCTCGGTGACGGTCGCGGCGATGTCAAACTTGAACTGCGGGACGTGAGCAAAAAGGATTGGAGAAAAAGATAGCAGAGAATGCGTACTTTCACAAGAGTTGCCCGCATCTCCGCAAGCTCGGGTTCACGCTCGAGCGCAGCGCGTTGCTGAAGCGTGAGCGCCGTGGGAGCGCCTTCCGCCCGCGTCATGGCGGTAGCGGCCTGTGGATGAAGGATACATGAGAGCACAGCGCAATATATACGGGGGACACGCACCTTGGCCAGTGCTACGGCGTGAGGGTCTTGTGCTCTTCCATCCCGGATGCTGGGGAGGTCGAGCGTTATGGCCCGCGTCTGATAGCACCTCTAAAGTAAAGAAAATATGAGTCGTGAACTGGATATGAATTGTGGAGCACGTACAACAAAAGTATCGGTTCCGGGTGCGTGTGTCAACATCATATCCCGATCTTGTTCGCTTAGCGAGTTCTGGAAGGCGTTCGCGGCGGTCCTGCGCCAACAATGCATCGTGATATTAACTGGGAAGAAGATCAGAACTTGGCCGAATACAAAGGGGAAAAGCAAAAGAACATACGCAGGTATCCCAACTCTGCGCACATCTTCCGGAGATGGTTGTTGTGCGCGCTAGCCTTGAGCGCCTGGGTGGCCGATGTGCGCCACTTCCCATCCTCGCCGAGCTCATCGCTGCGAAAGACTGGCTGGTTCTTGGCCTCGTCCTTGATCCGGAGCTCGTACTTGGCGGTGGGCGGGATGGCGGGAGACAGGATCTGGTCGATGGTCTCGACCCCGTTCGCAAAAATACGATCCCGCAAGGCCAAATAGAGCAGAATTGTCACGAGACATCCGGCGCGCGCACCCAGAGGCTGGAGGATAACATAAATCACGCGATAGAATGCGGGGTCGTCGCGATGGCCTTTGCCGTTTCGGAGGCCAATGCCGGTCGCGATAAATGGGTGGAAAGGATCGGCGGGGTTGGGAAGCACGGAGAAGATGATATCGCGCCATTGGATTGACTGATTGGTGTTCTGGTAATGAGTCGCCTCGACGATGCACCCGATCCGCTCGCCCGTCAACGAACCCATGATATTGACGCCGTTAAACTGGACGCGACTGCGATTAGTACGGAAGAAGTGCGTATCGTTCAAGCTATGGCGGATCATGGCGTCAAGGTCTAGTGGTGTAGCCAAGGGTTTCGGACGGATTTCTGTGGACAAAGTGACAAGGGAAGCGAATTCGAGGGAGTTGAGATATGCGAGAACCTGGAAGCGGAGCTGGGTCGGCACGGCCTGATTCGCGTAACGAGGCCAGCATGCGAAAAATGTGCAGATATAGTGGAGCACGCTGCGACGAGCGCTGTTTTCTGTGATTCGTCCTCTGAGGGCAGCAGCGAGGTAGAGAACAAATTCTTTTACGATGTCTGTAGCAGCAATCAGTGCAAGAATCAAAACGAGAGGAAGGCGCGACGAACCTTCAGTAACCATTTTGGCGCCGAGAATAATATCGGCGGGGAGAGTCTGGAGGCGGTGAAAGTCGGTGAATTCACGCCATTTGTTGCGAACATTGTCATGAAACTCGACGGTCGGCTGGGCGAGGAAGCTGACATGGTGGACGCCGTCCAGTCCTTTCGCGAAGACGTCGGCGAGCACAGGGTTGTCGGCTAGCCGCTGCGCGATGCGTTCGGCATCGGTTCGGACGGGGGCAAGGAGAGGCATGGGGGAAGAGAAAAAGACCAAGAAGAAGAAGAATATAATAGACCAAGAAGGAACGCTCCCCCAGTGGGCGTTAAAGGCAAGCGGGAACGCACATTGCTCAGTTATATACCCAGCAACTGAATGGAACGGGGATGTTACGTCTTGTTATCTGGCGCCGGGTGAGGACATTGTGACTTGGAAGAGGAAAGACGTCTAAGGTGAAGGTTGAGTGTCAAACTAAGGTCCTTTGCTGTCAGTTTGGTCCCGCACCGTCATCGTGAAGCATGGGGCATCGGATAACGGGTGCTAGATTTGCGCAGAAAACACCATGTTTTGAGTGACTCGAATAGCTTAACACGGAGGGTCGACTCGTTCAATTGGATGAACGATTGGTGTCCATAGTGTGCCCGTTGTTAGCAATACCATTCGGTCCACAGTCCAAACGCTTGTAGCTTTATTGAAGAAGACACGTCCACGTCGGAGGATGCGGGACCGGCTGTCCGATCGAGGGTTCCACGATGCGGTCATGGTGGAGCGTCATTGGATTGGAGGGAGAGGGAGAAAAGACGACGACTCGGACGAGGTCAAGAACTACGCACCGTGCCGAAGATGCCGGAGCTGCTGACAAATCTCAGTCCAAAGTTTGGACTGAAATACCACGGCGACGGCGGGAGGGTTGGCAAAATATAGACAAAGCGGCGGGACTGAACCTGCGACCGTCTGAAACAAATCTTAGGCGGCACACTTCCAAGTAGGCCATCAGCCCGATGAAAAGGCACCTCTGCGGCTGCTTCATGCCAAGTCAACATGTTTCGTCCCCAAATGGACATCACCTACCGGGCTCCGATGTTTGTGTTGACCCGTATATATCTGTAGACACTTTTACTAGACAAAGAATGCAGCTTTTGATTTTTTCGATTAAATTTAGTGAAGCGGAAACGGTTTCCGCTTTAGCGCCCGATAAGCGCTGGTGGCTGTACTAGCTTTGTGATCACGATTTGATTGCAAGGCTAGCACCGCGCAATTCTACCTCCGTTATTTAAACCCCCGCAAAATGTAAAGTACATGTCCTGATGGAATTCTATATAACGTTCCCGAAGAAAAAGTCAGAGAAAAGGAAGTTACATAGCTGATACAGGGAGCATCGTGTAGCTAGACCAACGAGAACATGGTAACGTAGAGCGTCCGAAGACTGCAAAGCAAGAATAGCGCGGCCACCGCTGCGAAGAAAAGATGTCAGGGACGGAAAAGACTGGTGGGTGGTGACTGACCGTTTCCTCTGCTCGGCAGCGAGAATTTACGAGCCCTGGCAAAGCAAAGGTAGATCCAGGAAGGCGTAGGGGACGACATTGGCGTGAATTGGCCGCTGAATACCTTAGACAGAGGAGTACAGAGAATCGGATGAGGGCGGGCTAGACCTGCCTGGAAATGCAGTAGACGACGGGCTGCTTAATCCCCGTCCAGCGAACGTCAGCGGCGGCGTGGATTCTTCGCGGATATCTTGTCAGCGTCTGGGCCGTGGTCGCCGGCGTACGCGTCGCGCCATTGTGCTGGTATCAAGCTGGGCGACGCGCTGACTCCAGTCAGGGCTCGCGCTGCGCAGCTGGGGTCGTGACGATGCCGGGCTACGGTGCAAGAATCAGCACGCTGGGCAGAAAAGAGCGGCATGAGAACGCACCGCGTTTGTCGCTCGCGTTATCCGTTCGGTGCTTGCGCTCGTGATCGCGGGCGTTGACTTGTCGCGCGCGTCGTTGGGCCGAGTGGGCACATCGCGCAAAGGCGGTATCCGAGGTACTCGGTGCGCTCATCGGCGCATCTGCGCGGGTGTGCGCGCGGCGTCCACTACGGTGATACGCTCCAGCTGCGGTGCTGCGGGCTGCAGCGCACGGATTAGGGGGCTTTCAAGTAAAAAAGCGGTGCAGACGCACCAATTCTTTTCATATACGGCGCTGCACAATAGTCCCATCTGATCACCTTGAGTGCCTGCGCTCGTCGATAGTCTTGCCGTCAGTTATTGCGCCGGACTCGTTGTCACTTGCGTGCGCACGCGCTCGTGGATGCGAGTGTGCTGGTAGTTGCGGACGCAGTCGTCGACGGGACAGCGAGGTCGGCAGCGGCGGGGTCGTTTTGCATATCTTGCCCGCATAGAGATGCCGTGGAGGGAGCGCCAGCCAGAGGGACGCAGACGCAGCGGTGTCGAGAGAGACGCGCGTCGTGGCAAAAGCAGGCTGACGTGATGGTTTGATGCCGAGTTGCCGAATCCGGACGAAGCCGAGCGGGGAGGCGGGAGACGATGGCGAGAGGAGGCGGCGGCAGCGACGAGAGGGGTCGGTGACAGCGGCGCGACAGCACGATATTCAAGAGAGGGGTCGCCGGTGATCGGGCCGGAGAGAGTTGAATATGGTGGCGGTGCACGGTGGTGAGCTCGATGTTGTCGACGATGAGCGCGGTGTTGGTGGGTGGTGTGCGGGTAGTGCTGTGAGTGACTGTCTGGTGGGTTGTGATTTTCTTCTGGCTGCTCGATGTTTTTTTCTCGAAGCCCGCCGATACCGACTTTTGAGCGTGATGCCCGACGCTTGATCGCGGTGCCCGACACTTGATCGCGGTGCCCGACGCCTGCGGCGTCCTTGCTTGATGCGCCTTGGGCGCTTGCTTGTTGCGCGCTGATCGCGGCCTCGCTAAGGCTCGGGTCGGCGTGCCGTGCCGCAGCCGCACCGCCCGCCTCGCAAGCTCGTCGGGGCGGTGACGGCGCGTCCCTCTGGGACGCCACCCCTCGCTTATGCTCGGGGCGCACGCGTCGGCTACGCCTCCAGGTGCGTATAGCGAAAAAAAAAGAAAAAAATGACGGCTGGCGCCGTCATTTTTTTCTTTTTTTTCGCGGAAGGCAAGCATGATAACCGCTTCACCATGAGTGTGTTATAACATAGGGATGAAGGCTGTATAGGTTGCGAATCTATCCCCGAATTTTCTGGAATTTTCTTGGATTTTTTGGAGTTTTTAATGCACAAATACAGTCGTGCTCAGTATTTTACGAGGAGAGCAGTTCCACAAGATTGGTGAGGAAAAGTAGTTAAAATGCACTAAGTCAGCATCAGAAGCGGACTTGTGAAATTTCCTTTGAATCTTGAATTAAGTCAAAACCAGTTAAAATGCACTAAGTCAGCATCAGAAGCGGACTTGTGAAATTTTCTTTGAATCTTGAATGAAGTCAAAACCGTTAGCACGGTCCAGGGGAAAGACTGCACCTTGTATCCGTCCATTGGATATTATTTCCCAAATTGAGACACCATGTATGCCCTCTCACTTCTTGGTTGTCGAGATGGTGGCCCGATCAGTCCCAACCCCTATCTGGTCTTGTACATACCTTCGTTTGACTGTCCTCGGTCGTTCTACATCTACCGTGACCGAGTGAGGAATGTATGTTTCTACTCACTTACTGAGTTGCTCACCGTCCCCCCGTACTTACTATTCTTTTCGATGTTTCCGATGTCAACGTCTCGATTGATGTTGACTGCCCCGGAATGCGCTGCTAATTTAAGGATCAAGTCAGCAAACGTGGCCTCGCCTTAAAAGTTGTTTCATGATTAAGATTAGCAAAAGACCCTTGAATCTCCCGTCCGCAACAAATCTACTTATACAAATGAAAGCGGTAACGTAAAGGCCCGTCAGCCAATCAGGTTATAAAGTCAACTGTCAAAAGGGAGGCTGTGCTATCGGCTTGATTGCTTGCCGACGGCTCGGACGGCAAGACAGGGCCTTATGAATTTGCACGGCGGCCACTGACCTCAGACTGCTTTACCTTAGCCTTCCGAATTTGCGTGAGCGTTATTGCCAGTCTTTTTGGAAAAGAACATCTCAACTCTTCCGTCAAGTCAAGTAAGTTAGTGCTTAGCTCCTCGCCATTGAGTGTGCACAGAGTCCAGACCAGAGTCCAGACGGCGAAAAATCCTGGACAGTGGATAGCTCCCCAGTGTATTCTGATGTCTGCTTCACGGTGTGGCCTGGATTCGAAGCAATTTTAGGGAAGAGAATTCAACAGGCTGCACGGGGCTCAATAACTGCCCAGTGTATTCTGATGTCTGCTTCACTGTGTAGTACTTGTGTAGTCTGGATTCAGCAAGGATTCAGAGTAATTTTGAAGGCAGGGAATTCGACTGCACGGGGGACACGAGGAACCAACCGCAGGTTGGTGACGAGTGTCCCCCTGCTGCCAGCCGACATCGGATTGAAATTAGCTGCATTGAATTCTGACCGTAGCGGAGCACGGGTTGCTGCTAGTTATTTAATATTTTGGAGGTTGAACATTTGCCACGTGACTGCGGTTGAATTCTGAAGACGGATCAGTTTTATGCGCTTCGAGATGAGAATCGCGAGTGCTGAGTAGTTTTTAAGTAGCAATTTGATGGAATTGGGCAGTCAGGTCTCAAAGCAAAGAATTCATATGTCCATTCAGCTAACGCGTCAACAGAAACAAAAAGTTATTGGTCACGCCAACATGTTAACGACGGCATTGGGTCCGAGAACGAGGGGCTCGCATGTCTGGGTCTGGTTCCACTCCGAGTTTGCGATGATTGTATCCTGAATCTTCCCCGTGCTTTCGCCGGTGATCGGTGTAGTCGGCCGTTTCCACCCTTCGGCAATGGGCATCCGCTCCTCACGAAAGAAAATCTGCACGAAGCTATTCGAGCAGGGTGAGCCACATCAAAGTCGAAAGAGTCTCACGCACTTCTTCGGGGCGACCCCAGTAAGGGGATCACCCATCACACTCAAATACAACGTCGACGCGCCGGTGCGGAAAAGAAGCTCCTTGGCGGTGTTGGTGACGTTGGGATTGGTCGCGATCGAATCGGCAAGGCGGATGTCCTGGACCCGAGCTGCAGACGTGGTGTTGTAGTAGTCTACACCTGGGTTGGAGGCAGCCAGAGTGGCGAAAATAGTTTCGTTGAAGTGGAGGTTATCCCCGAGTGCAAAGTCGCCGCGAGAGAGGGAAGCGTCCGACTCGATCAGGCCGTGGCTGGTGTTCCCGTTAATGTTATCGAACTATTATAAAGGCAGGGCTTACAGCGCAAGCCCGTCCAGATTGAGGGTGGTGTGATCATTTCCAGACAGTAGTCCCATCTTTGCCGCCACGAGGATAGCATCGGGTTGTATATTGTATCCATCTAGTACAATGATCAGTCAAGCAAAGGTCCTGAAACAGCTTCCGGGCCCTACCCGCTGCAGCGTTCAGCAACATCGGGATGCTTATGTTTTTCCCGCTGCGCGGAAGGTAACCGTGGTTTGCGAGACTGTATGAGATGATCAGCTGCAACACGAAGGACAAAGGTAACATGTAACATGCGTATTCAGTCCAGGGCAAGGCGACCTGACATCAGTGGCCTTGGGGGCAATCCACTTGTGACTGGATGAATCGAGTTGGTTGGGAAAACCCTTCACTGCTATTGCAGCTGCGAAGACGAGCGCGAGGTGTGAGAGTTGCATTGAAGAGGAGTTTTCGAGTGGTCGACTTCGTTGTTTGGTGGCGAAATATTGAACGAACCTGCCGTTTATAAGGAAGGGAGCGTCCGTAAAGCTGTGAAAGCATATAACCCCATTCTTCGACCAAAAAAACTTTGAGACCCGGAAGCAGACGTGAGGCCACGGCGTCTGTGAGTCCGACGGACCTCGTCCGACGGTGGTCCTTACAGAGTGCAGTGTTTTCCTGAATGCGCAGCAACCTGGTAACCCACTAGTCGTTGAAAAAAGAAAACGTGACTCCGTCTTTGATCCTATGCGTACAAGAAAAACGGAGCGCATCTTCCGTTCCGATGCAAAAACTGTCGTTTGACCGCATTACCCGTCGCATAACCACTCTTCCGCTCTCCAAATTCGGACCGGCCGTTTCGCTCCCGTTTCAAACCAGTTGTTGTAAAAATCAGTGTCGGAGATTTCAACAGGGAGACAGCGCATGCGCACCTGGCGCCCACGAAGTGGGCGGCTAAAATTGTGACCTCGTCGTCTGGCCCGGGCTGAGATCAGTCATACCGCAAAGCAAATGTTCGAATCGACTGCCAAGAGTTTGGACGCAAAATGACAGATCACGGTGGAGGAAATAACCTATTGAATGGCTCACAGCCGCTAGCATACGCGGCGGTCCGTGTCATCACGGACGCTATGCGTAAGCAGAGAAATATTTTGTACTGTGCAGCGCATAACATTCGGGGACGAATGACCGTGGCATACGTACAGCAGACAAGGATGAGACATATTTTATCCAGGTGCATATGTCCACATCTTTCGGGGACGTCTGACCGCGCATTTGCTCAGGCAGGACAGGGTCATGACGAGAATTTGTGTTCGGAACATACATGCCATTCATCTGGTTCGTTCGTTCAATTCAGAATGGAGACGTCCAGAATGCTCGAACCTGATGCCAACTGCTCACTTTCTCTAATCTTTCTGCCGGGTCCCTACCACCACAAGTCATAACGCTCCACCAGGGTATGGACCAGGGTGTCGGGAGTAACGTTCCGCCGCGAGCGTAGATAAAAAGCCCCCTCTCACCTAAGACTCAACCAACCCACCTCGCACCCCAACAAGTTGAACAACTCAAAAAATGATGCACACCACCCCCAACTCCTCTCTTTCATCCTCGTATCCGCATCCGCTCTCGTATCCGCGACCTCACCTTCCGCAACGTGCGGCTGCGAATCGCCCACTGGATGCCCCGGTCGCTGCTCGGCGAATTCGATGTGCGTTGGATATCGCGAGTCGAACATCACCGTGTTCTGTGGTGCTTGCGGTGACACGAGCCTCGCCTGCATCTTCAAGAATGACGGTAGTTGCTTTCGTCCGCCGTGTGCTAGACGCTGACGTGGCTCCAGTGAACGAGACTTCAAGATACCAACACTAGTGCTACAAGATCGTTCAAGATACGCACGTCCATAGATGCCACGGAGGCCAACGTTTTTGTGTCAACTTTGTTACACGTTGAGGTGCCCGAGCTTGGGAGTTTTAAAGCAGGTGCCACAGTGCAAGTCCGGCCGGAGTCCAGTGAGAGGTGAAGTTGAGGGAAGGCATCGAGATTGCAACGCATTGAGTGCGCCGGGCCCGAAAAACCCCTCGAATCAGTGCTAGTGTGTATTTTGAACTCAACCTGAACTGCGCAGACAAGGTGACCCGCAAGGGGCTTTTGAACCTTGGACGTTGGAGCGCCCGAGTTCGAGAACTTTCTGCCGTCAAAATTACAATCAGAGGAAAGAAGCTGCATTGAGTGGGCCGAGCCTGAAAAAAAACCAGAGTCAGGCTGTGTTTCGAAAACGGAACTGGGCTTACATCTGGCCCCGTGCGACCCCGAGAGACCTAGATATGTTGAGTGCTTTTGAGCGGGAAATGAATGCGTTGATTCATTTTTAGATACATAGTGGAATGAACGCATTCTCCTGGTCCATTCCCATGCCGCGCTGAATTCAATCAAGACAGCGGATATGAAAGCTCCACCAAGATCGGGCCCGGGTGTCGGGAGTGACGTTGAGCGTTCGGCGACATCTGGAACCATGATCGAGCTTAGCGGTGCATATAAAAGGCTGCTCCGCGCACCTGAAACTCAGCTACGTGGCACTCAGCAACACCATGCACACTACACAACTTCTCTCGCTCCTGCTCGTCTCTGCCATCGCTTTCGTAGCTGCGAATCCGCTGGTAGCTGCCCGTGAAACCTGCGGCTGCGAGTCGCCCACCGGATGCCCTGGTCGCTGCTCAGAGAAATCGATGTGTGTCGGGTATTGCGAGACGAACACCACGGTCTACTGCCATGCCTGCGGGAGCGGGAACAAAAGCGGTAACATAACCCTCGCCTGTATCATGAACGACGATGGCACCTGTTTCACAGGCAAGTCTCATGATCATCCACTGGCAAGCTGGCATTGACTTTGACTGCACAGTGAACGAATGAGTGGACCGAATGACCGCTAGCTAACGTACCAAAGAAGGAAGATGCCCAATCTTGAGTTGATTGTCGGACGTAGAAGTGCCCATTGCAGGCTTGTAGAGTGAACGAGAAAGAGGTTTCCCCGATTTTTAGTGACTTCAGAGTCGTATGAAGATACTGATACTTAGAAGACAAGTCGCAGCATTGAGTGGGCTCCTTCAAGGTGGGCTCGGAAACGCCTGGAGTGAAGGTCATTTCAACCCAAAGTGGCTGACCCCCGGGGGCCGGCCAGCTACAGAGGAAGCTGGAACAAAAATGCAGACATTGCAGAGGTCGCGGATGACGGTGGTGGTCGTTCCGAAAAGAGCCGCAGATCAGTCAATAGTAGTAAATAGTAAATACGACCAAATACTTCTTCCTCCGAACTTCCATCACTGGCTTCAGTCTGCGTTCCGAGTGTGCTGCGTTAACTCAGAACGAGGAAACAAGAGCCCCAGTGAAGACACCAGGCGATTTGAACAGTGACCGCCCTCAGCCGCCCTCGACAAGCCCTCAACCTGGTTAAGTGACGAGTTGCGCTTCGCGCAAATGCGCGTTCAAGAATCGAAGCAAGCCAAGACGTGTATTATAACTGGGCAGCACTCGCAGTGGGAACTACAGGGCTTGGAAATCCTGTGCCCTGCCTGCGGGCTGGTATCTAGACGCTCCTTCTTTGACCTTCGCATGCAGGCTGTCCCTTCAAATTCTTCGCGGCTCGGGTCTGACTGCAAACGCGGCCATCGGATACGTTCGTCTACTAGCAGCGAAATCGAAACCCTTGTGTGTCTATCTGTTGTATCTTGTGACTCAAGACTTGAAGCAAGCGATGAACAACACGGCCGCGCGTCTGTTCTCTTGTGGGTCCAAAGCGGCTGTGTTGTCTGCTATAGAAGGCGCCTCTGTGGCAACTCTCTTTCTTGTATCTTACTTTCATCATGTCCAATCCCCTGGCAATAAACGACTGTCCCATTCTTGTGTGGATGTTGGTACTCAACAGGGAATACACCGCGGAGGCAAGTCAGCAAAACCACATCCGTTGATATGTTATTGAAGCCTCCCAACAGGCGTACGGTGCATTCCACGCAATCGTCAACAAGTGCGTGGAAAATGCGAATATTCCCTGCGACCCCCCGAACGCGGAAAGTTTCCGTGCGTCCTTGCGCGATGACATCGATATCAATAACATGCTGACCCTTCGCAGGCCAGGTAATGAAGTACACGCTTCCGCTACTCATGATGCGCCACCGAAAGACACAGCGCGCGATGTGGCGCGACTGCATCACACCGGATAATAGGCACTGGATCGAGCAGGTGGGCATCCCATTGCCGCTGTTTTTGGCGCGACTTACTCGCTAGATAGGTGTCAAATAGCATGAAGATCGGGTACCACCTGGCGCATGGTGACTCCCTATGTGGCATGGCCATGGCCCAGGGCACTAAAGAGGAGGTCGTCCGTATCGGCCTCGGCATCAAGCAGCTCGCCGTTGAGCCACGCGGCATTTCCGTAGAGACGTACCTCGAGTCCATGAAGCACAAGCTGGCCAATACCGAGATGGAGCGGCTCAACACGTACGGGCCCGATACATACGGCCCCGACGAGGTCGTACTGCGCCGGCTTTGTGTAATACTTGCCCTCAAGGCTGCGTATCTACGGGCAAGCGGCCAGAGCGTGGGCGTTGACTTGTCACTCCTCGACTTCGATATCCCAAACAAAACCGCCCGTGACAATAGGAAACTGATCCAGGGCTGGGAATTCCGCATCTTCCAGTCGCGTGTTGGTGTCGGGCGCAAGGACAAGCACGGCAGGCACAAGCTGGTTGAAGAGCACTACCAGTGTGTATGCGCGTTTTTCCGCGGGGGACAGGAGACCAGTTTCAGATGGTATACTGAGATTCCCAAGGACCTCGAGAGCTGGGTGCAATTTATCAATCTTGATCAGATGGACAAGGCCATTCCTAAGCTCACTGATTATTGCCTCCCACAAGTGGGCGCTCAACAAGAATTGCCCTAGGACTCCTAGGAATACTGTCCCATCAGCGATCACTTGCATATAATCCAACTCAGAATACGTTATTCATATCGCGATTTTGTTTGAATCTTCCTAGTAGCATTTTCCGCAATGTACGTCCCAAGTCGCAGGATGATGTCCTTCAAGTTAGCTATTTTATCTCGGTTTCCCTTTGCGCTCAAGTTCTCTGCGTGATTACTATGTTGCAGCCTCGCGCGGGCTTCCTCTTATTGTAAGGTCTTCTTGCACTTATCTCTATATCTTTTTCGAGCCCATTTTGCCCAATTCTGCCGCGGAACGTCTTAATCGATTACCTGGGCATCAACTGGGCATAGCCACAGGGCCTGCCCTAAATAAGATGTGATGTGACTCGAGATTGTGACTCGCAAACAAATTTTCGATCTCTTTCTCATCTCTTCCGCCATGTCTGCTGGTACTCTCTACACCGTCCCAGTCCAGGCCACAGGCAAACTCGTGCGTTTCCTGTCTATCATTCTGCGAAGTCGCGGTAATCCTTGTCCAGGCCCGGGCCACTGCCGCCTTCGCTGGTATCGCCATCGACCTCCCGGCGTCCTACACCCACTTTGAAGACAACAAAAAGCCCGAATTCACCAACAAATTCCCCCACGGCAAGATCCCCGCCTGGGAGGGCAAGGACGGGTTCGTGCTCTTTGAGGGCGTTGCCATCGCCCAATACTGTACGTGTCCATCATCTATTGTGTCGGGCCAGAGCACGATCTTCAAGGATGAGAGTATACCATTTTTCAGTTATCCCTGTCTTAACATTCATGTCGAGATCTTGAAAATCTGAGCCTAATCGCTGCTCTGGCCCGACTTGATTTTTTTCTGACTCGCAGAATCTGATCAATCTTTTAGTTGCTTCTCTCGCTCCCAAGTCGGGCCTTCTGGGCAAGACCACGGAGGAGGCAGCCCTCGTTAACCAATGGGTGCACCTCGTAGAGTCCGAGGTCGAATTTAACACGACGCAAATCAATTATCTTGTTCGCGGTCTCCTGAGCCCGTACAGCAAGCCGGTGCGTTCTTCATCCTGTTTGTCTAGTTCGCTCTAATGTGAATTCAGATCCACACCACCTTCCTCGAGCGCCAGACCCGTGCGCTGAACACCCTCGAGAAGCACATCTCCTCGCGCACCTTCTTCGTCGGCGAGCGCATCACCCTCGCCGATATCGCCATCGCCACCTTCGTCCAGCGCGCCTGCAACGTCAACCTCGACACCGCCGCGCGCGCCAAGCTCTCTAACCTCGTCCGCCACATGGAGACCGTGGTCAACCAGCCCGCCTTCGCCAACATCTTCTCCCCCACCGAGGTCCTCGAGAAGGCCCCGGTCTACGTCGCCCCCAAGAAGGAGAAGGAGGCGAAGGAGCCCAAGCCCGCGGCCGCCGCTGCGCCCAAGGCCGAGAAAAAGCCCAAGGCCAAGGCTGCGGACGACGACGACGACGATGAGCCCCTCGTCCCGGAGGAGCCCAAGGTCAAGAACCCCCTCGACGATCTGCCAAAATCCACTTTCAACCTCGAGGACTGGAAACGGGCGTACTCCAACAAGGAGACCCGCGGCGCCGGCGGTGCGATCGAGTGGTTCTACGAAAAGTGCGTCCCTTGTCTATCTCATCGATTAACTGATTTAACCGATGTGCGGCCTCGCAGCTTCGACAAGGACGGCTTCTCCGTCTGGCGCGTCGACTTCAAGTACCCTGAAGAGCTCACGCAGACGTTCATGTCGAACAACCAGATCGGCGGCTTCTTCAACCGCCTCGAGGCGTCGCGCAAGTACCTCTTCGGGTCCGTCGGCGTGCTCGGCGCCGCGAACGCGTCGCTCATCTCCGGCGCGCTGATCCTGCGGGGCCAGGAGGCCGAGCCCGTCGTGAACGTCGCGCCCGACTGGGAGTCGTACTCGTTCGCCAAGCTCGACCTGTCCAGCGATGCGGACAAGGCGTTCTTCGAGGCCGCCCTGGCCTGGGACCTCGAGATCGACGGCAAGAAGTGGGTTGATGGCAAGAACGTGCGTTTCCCCTTCTCTTTCCCCCTCCGTGTATCATGCTGACGTGGCGCCGCTCCCCGCACAGTTCAAGTAATCTCGCCCCGTTCCTCTCCGCCTACTTATCCCTCCCCGCCCCTACTTCCCTACCTCCCTCCTTACTTACCAGTGTCCTGGCTCTCGGTGTCGGAATAAAAGAGAAAGAAAGCCTTGCATTATCAATGTACAATGTACAGCTGTTGTATACGATGCGATGTGCGATGTTGTTAGAGCCCCGATGATGTCAGAGAGCCCGTATCCAATATCCAATGTCCAATGTCCACTATCCACAATCCAGTGCTCAGTATTCCCTTGGTCCGTCCACCTTGCCTGCGGCCCAGCGCACGACGACGGAGCCGCTCGCGGAGAGGACGAACGCCCAGTCGAAGAGCGCGCCGAAGACCGTGAAGTCGGGGATCGTGGAGAAGAGGCTGGCGTCTCGTCCATCGGCGTAGGGGGAGGAGGGGGAGGAGGATGCTTGTGGCGGCGGAGGCGGGGGGAAAGACGCGCGGAGCTGGACGATGGTGGAGAGGAGGTAGATTGCCTGTGGCGCGCGCCGTCAGCGCGCACTCGGCTGGAAGGATAGAAAGATAGGCAAGGCATGCATACCATGAGTTGCGCGAGGAGCAGCAGCATGAGGGACGCGCCCAAATTCCTGCTCGTTACTCGAAGCGCCTGCTTAACCCGTCAGTCTCCGTTAAAGAAGTAGTTGCCCGAAAGGAAAGGATAAGGAAGGGAAGAAAAGCGTACCCGCGTGACCCCGCGCAGGACGAGCCGGATGCTGCTGAGGATGATGACGCCGACGAGCACGAGGCTGACATGCCGCGTCGCGCGCGCGAGCTGGTCGAGCTGGACGCGGAACGCCAGCGTGCGCAGGAGCGCGGCGAGGGCGTGGGTGACGACGTCCGGGTAGCTGCTCGTCGGAGTGGACTCGGACGAGGGCTGCGGCTGTAGTCGTAGGATGTTGGCGATGCACTGTCCTCCCCACCCCGGGCTAGTCAGCAAGGGACGAGTGGGAAGAGAGGGGTGCGCTTACGGCGATGTATCGGACGAGACAGTACGCAGCGAAGAGCCGCCCGCCGGCGTTCGCGAGCCTCCCGCGCACGGTGCCCGCGAACTTGGCCGTGGCGCGGCGCGTCCGCAGATCGTCCACGCTGCGCGCCATCTGGTACTCCAGCGCCTCCAGGCCCTTGAGTTCCTGCAAGTCTGGGATACCCTTTGGGTCAGTGGCTTCCAGTGGAGCCCACTCAAGACGCACGCACTCTCGTCTCCGCGGAAGCTGGGCATCACGCGGGAAATCCAGCTCCCCTGGTCCGTCTGCCGCAAGACCTTGTCAGCGGAATGGCACTGTGCGAGGCAGCGGGATAAAGAGGACCTGCGCGGCGGCTCTCCTCGCAGCGTCCGCTCGCCGCTTGTCGAGGTCGTCCCGAACGGTCGAGAGCGCGAATTCTGCGCCGACTACGTCTTGCTCCGCCGGGGTCGTTCTTCCGTGGACACGGGTTAGCGACGGGCATTACGGGGAGAGCGAGGGCATTTACAAGGACGTCTTGGACGGGAGGAAGGCCCAAGAGCTGCTGACGGCGCCGAATCCAGCGAGGACGCCCAGGATGAGGGTGCCGAGGACGACGAGACGCGACAGAGTGGCCGTCAGTCGATCTGAGGCGGAGAGCGCAACGGGAAGGGGGATGCAAGACAGCGCGAAGAGGTAGATTGCGACGGATAGCGTGCTGAAGACGATCCGAGGTAGATTTGACCGTGCGCGGACACCTAGAGTGATGGCGTTAATAGCAAGCCGCAGTTGGGCTGGTCTTTGGGCGAACCTGAATCCGCGCCGACTGTGAGAAGGAGGGTAAGGACGAATGGAACGAGGACTAGGACGCAGGCCAGCAGAAGGAATAGGGACAGTCGCCAATTGAATAGGCGCGTGCTTTCAGGCGTCGAATGAAAAGCAATTCACGGAGAATTCTAGACACAAACCTGGGGCTAAGCACGCTCAGGCCTTGCAGCATAAGAAGAACAAACAGCATGCAGCTCTCAGAGAAACACCCGGCAAAAACGTTGCTGGAAAGCGTCGAGTACACCGACTCGGTCTTGCGATTCGGTTTCTCCCTTTCGCTCTGTGTTATCGGGGAGGGCAGCGGTTCGCGCACAATAATTGTTGAGGGTTCCTCCCCGGAGAGATCCTGCAAGTCGGAATACAGGCTGCGTAGTAGATACTTGCGGCAGGAGAAAAATATGGTGGCTCTGCGAAATGAGTCAACGCAATCTCTGCGCAGAAAATCAAGGAAAGAGTGGATGTACCTCAGCAGCAGCAGGATCCCCGTCTCTGTGACCATTTCTGTTGACATGTAAGCTGTAGCAGAGCGTTGGGAGGATGCTGGCTGCTGGCTGCGGTCAAAGTTTGGCTCCCGTAAACACGCGTCTGGATCACGTGGTTCGCGACGCTCTTCTTGAACGGCCACGTCAAGGCCACGTCCTGGATTCTTCCTCTCTTATTGTTCTTGAATACGCGCGTAAACTGGGAAGTTCCTGCAAGTGTTGGACCAGTTTCTGGGCTGAAATTTTGCGACTTCCTCCTTCAAACGTGAGTTTTCCAAGGCTTTTTCCGATTTTCGCGAGATTCTCTGCGG
This sequence comes from Mycena vitilis, assembly GCA_029203975.1. Lineage (NCBI taxonomy): Eukaryota > Fungi > Basidiomycota > Agaricomycetes > Agaricales > Mycenaceae > Mycena > Mycena vitilis. Next base: position 359,038 of record JARGYF010000031.1, on the reverse strand, counting down.
GCAGCGGCCCAGCTCAGGGCCTGTCAAACTCTAGCCAAGGTTTCTCGGAATTTCTTTGCGTTCCCTAACGATAGGATTTTTGTGACCGAGGCCGATAATAATATTGGGGTCCTTGTCCGACATAGGGCCAGATGTCTACAGAATATATCGATTTTTCAGGGCAAAATCTTGCCAACAAACCTTGGCAGGAGCTTTCACAGACCCTATCGCTCAGCGCTCAGCGCTCAGCCTTCGGTATTTTCCATGCTGACGAAGCTTGCAAACCGCCATTGCAGTGACGTTTCCAGGTCGTACAAGAAAATTCGTATCGCCAACCGCGCAGTACAAAACAAAAATGGCAACACCCGTCCGAAAGTGGCGTTGCAAATCGACGAAAACGAGGGTTTTTTTGAGGCGGAATGCAAGCTGAACGTGTCGAGTTTTCGGACCAAGCATTTGCACGAGTTCACGAGGTGACCGGGGTCTGACACGCATCTGCAAATCGATCAGAGAATCCCTTGCATCTGCAGCTTTGTTCTTTTTGTTAAGGCTTTGTACCAGAAGCGCGGCGCTTTGTTTTGAGCTTCAGACAAGCTCACAAAGACTTCGGGATTCGATATAAGGCCACTGGACCTCCTCACGAGTCACAACCCACCGGTCTTTAGCATGCCTCAGACTCCTGTGCGCCGTTCTCGACCATCACTGGCTCACAACCCACGCGCCGCGACTCCTGTGACGCCCAAGAAACCTCAGTACGTCGAAATCGACGACCTGGATCGTGGCTCCGCGAATGGCGATCCCGAATACACCTCCCCGGCGATTGGCGAAATTCTGAAAACTCAGCCCTACATTTCACCCATCAAGTACCACACCTATCACGATAATTTCGAGTGGCGGCAGAACGACGACGACGACGACACGCAACCCGACGCCGATCCCAAAGAGTTAGTTTGACTTGTCTCCTCATCTCGTCATCCGTATCTCACGCCGCGAATCATATAGCCTCGAGCTACTGCTGAAGCGCACTCTGGATAACGGAACGCTCAAGAATAAATTGACGCTCCGGCAAGCAACGTCGAAACTTGGGATGACGCCTGATTCTGGATGCTTACCTGGACTGGATGTGGTTCTCATGCCCCACCAAATCACCGGAGTCGCTGCATGCCTCAACCTCGAGAAATCCGAGTACGCCGGGGGGTTCCTCGCAGACGACATGGGCAGTGAGTCGACCTCCTTCTTTGAAAAACAAAGCGCTGCTGAATGACGTTTGGATCGCAGTGGGGAAGGTAATTAATGCTCGTTTCTTCCTCATCTCAAAATCGTTAATCTTGCCCTCGATAGACCTTTCAGATGTGCGATTTCAACCATCGCAATTCTTATTTCTAATGCTCTACATGTGCAGGGTCGGCACCATTCTAAAAAATGCACCTCGTAGCCGAGCTTGCAAGACCACCCTGATCGTCGTCCCGCTCGCACTGATAGAGCAGTGGGAAACAGCGCTTGACAAGGTTACAGGCCCAAAACTTACGATCCTACTTTACCATGGTGCGTTCCCTCCGTACTGTCTGTGCATGGGATGATTGACTTGTTTCCTCAGGCCCTCGCAAGGCCTCCCACACCAAAACACTCCTACAGAGGGATATCGTCATCACAACTTACGGGGTCCGTTCGTGTTTCCTGTATTGGTTCAGCTGTTAATCCGCGACTCAGACTCTATATCGCCAATACGTCGACCAGTTTGACGATTGTACGCTCTTTATTCAAGTTTACTTGCGGTCTAGTGTATCTAAAGCTTCTCATCCACAGCTCCGCTTTTCCAGGCCGAAGTACGCTTGAGCGCCGTTTATTCTCGAATCCAAACTTATCAATGCGAACCAGTTCTACCGCGTCATTCTAGACGAATCTCATCGGATCCGAAACCGTCGCAGTAGTACGTCTTTCTCAGGCATTAGAATCCCCTCAGATTTGACTGATTTATACCGCTGTTTTCCGTAGAGACGTCGCAGGCCGCTTGCGCCCTCTCAGGACGGTATCGTTGGTGTCTCTCTGGGTATCGTCCTTTTCTTACTGGTTAGGTCCACGGTGATTGACTTGGCCCGCAGCACGCCGATCATCAATCGCCTCTGGGATTTCTACGCCCAGATCCGTTTCCTCAGAGTCCCGTACTATCATGTACTCAAGACTTTCCGAGACGAAATCGTCAAGTTCGAAACGAAAAACCGCAAGTACCTCGTCTGGTTCAGATAACCATCACTAACGCGTTCCGATCTAGCTACCCTGGCCGTCAAGCGGCTCCAGTCCATCGTCAATCCCTTGATGATCCGCCGGTTGAAAAGCGACACGCCTTCGCTGGAGCTTCCGGAGAAGAAGGTTATCCTAACCCGACTGGAGTTTTCCGAAGAAGAGCGACAGATATATGACTCGGTGCGTACTACAGCTTGTAACCCGATGAAAATCCTCGTTGCTCACTGTATTAATTCAGCTTGAACTCAATGCCCGCGACCGATTCAATCGCCTCTTAGACAATGATTCGGTCTCCAAGTACGTTTTTTTTCTCGTCTTTACGAGGGACGTTTCTCATCTGGTACAGGAACATGTTCCATGTGTTGACGCTTCTCTTGCGGCTCCGTCAACTTTGCTCGCATCCGGCCCTCATCCAGAACCATGTTAGAAACGGAAAACAACGAGATCTGAAGACTCAGATCGATAAATTTCTCAAAGGGAATGCGGTCCCAGAAGCCGAGTTTGAGGCGCTGGGTGATGACGATGGAGAAGAGCAAGATCTCGAAGTTGAAAACCCTGACTATGTCTCTCCTTCGACCAAGATGAAGGTATGCTTTTCGCCGAGGGCCGATTGGCTGCAAACTTTATGTAACCTTCGTCCGCGGCAGTTCATGATGGACCACATTGTCAAACTGCGTCAAGAGCGTCCCACAGAGAAGGTCGGAAACCAGCGAAATTCCATTCCATCCCGAGCTCTGATGTCGCACCTTCATCTTCAGATTATCGTCATCTCGCAATGGACGCAACTTCTCAACCTCGCGGCCCAGTATCTCGATCAGGCTAGAATCGCGCACCTCAGGTCTCTCAATCGCATGTCCCGGAGTTTTCTCCCCGCTGATATGTTTTGTAGGTATCAGGGAGATATGACCCGCACGCACCGAGAGTTGGCCATACGCGAATTTATGAAGGAAAAAGGCACAGAACCTGTGCTGTTGTTGTCGCTTCTCTGTGGTGGTATGTCCCGAAATCCGTTTAAACCTGGCTTGTCATCAGCCAACGCGGTCGTCTCAGGGACCGGCCTCAATCTAACCCGCGCGAACCACGTCATCTGTCTCGACTTGGGCTGGTCCCCAGCCATTGAGAACCAAGCGTTTGACCGGTAGGTTCACAAGTCGAACAATGTTTGAACACATTCTGAGCCGTGCCGATGATGTCAGTGTGCACAGACCGGGACAATCACGTCCTGTCTGCATCCATCGAATCGTTATTACTGGTACTGGTCAGTGCCGTTCACGTCGATTATCCATTTCCTGAGCTAAACTGTCTTCTCAGTTGAAGATCGAATTCTCGCGCTCCAGGAGCGGAAGGTCCGTACAGTTCATGAACCAGCGGCGTCTTACAACTCATCTTGTTCGCGATGTTGTAGCAGAATCTCGCCGACGGCAGTCTCAACGAAGGGAATGGCAAAAGCCTACGATGTACGTTTCGCATTTTCGCACCTCATTTTGGCAGATTGTGAACATTTTCTCAGCACTCTCGTCCGAGGAGCTGGCAACTCTGTTCGGGTTAAATCTCGTGGGGCTCTGATTCGCATGTACGGTATACACGAACATCTTGAAACGTAGCGAAGATCTTTTCCGAAAGTTTCAATCACGTTTTTGGCGTTATCGCAGTGCGCGTCGCAGCTTCCATCGCACTGCGAGCGCGCCCTGGACCATCCTGTGAGACAAAGACAGCGAACATATTGAAGGTGCTTACACAGATCCCATTCCTCAACATCTGCCCTCCGCACGTGGGACCATCTCGCAATGTCTTCCAGAGTCGTCTCGCCCTTGGGCAGGGAACTGCGGTCGAACTTCCCAGCGAAGCTCTTTATATCGCCAAAGTCGAGCTTGGCCCCTCCAGCCGCACCGAGGAAAAGTTTGATCTTTTTGCAGTACACCTTGTGCGGGAACTTGCGGTCCTTCGTATGACCTATTTAGACGGAATTTGGGCTCAGACAAATCAAACCAGCGCACCTTCCAATCGGCCGTCTGGCAGGCAGAGCTGCAGTACCCAAGCACATTGCAGCCAGAACACTTCTGGAAGGTGTTCCCAATTTCTTGGAATGAACGGGGACAACCTATGACAAAACAATAGCGTTGGCACTTCAAGTCCGCCAAGAACGCGACAACGTCGCGTAGTCCCAACTCTGTGTTTACTGGCCAGGGGTTGGTCGTCTGCTCTTGTGGTATGATATCCGGATCGACCCAGCGCGGTTCTTCGACCGTTGGGGAGAATTGACGAATGAGGCTGTGGAAAGACGCTAGCACCTTATGGCTTTCTATCTGGTTGTGCTCGCTCGCCCCCTGGACCGCAATATCCGGGCCGCATCGGAGAAAACCCTCCAGAGCTGAATTTCGTGTCCCCGCGTCCAGACTGTGATGCTGTTTTGCGATGTGCGGCACGACATGACAGCGTACAGGAAGGCTCCAAATTGGAGCAATGGATATGGGTCCAGCCATTGTGCCCCGAAGTCAAGACGCCTGCACGTTGCCTTCAAGGCTTTAATGAGCTGCCCCATAAAGAGAGCGGAGGTGGAAATGGCTACAAAAAGTGGCCGTCCACAGATGGGTAAAGCAGCGGTGAAGAAGCGAAGGGGCATGCATGGCTCCTCGAGAACAACGATCCATTGTCCGACTGCCGTGACGAGCGCCGGAAACCCGAAAGGTACGATGTCAGCAATACGGGCGGGCCAGCACCTGCCCTGCCCTTTGGCGACCCTGACTGCGCTCGCCTGGTCAAGTTGGCGGGATAGTTGCTGGAAGAGAACGCTGATGAGTACGGATCCGGCTGTTTTGTCGCTCCATGACTGCATGCGGTCCACGCCGCGTTCATGGAGGTGGGAGATGAGAGGGACCTCGATATCGGCGCAGTTGCAATTGGATACGGCTACTATGAAGGCCGACATCTGCTCGGAAGTCCTCGGGACCGTCAACAAGGATATAACGGTCTTGCAGAACATTGTGCGTGCGTCGTTGAGCTGGGGCTCATCCATTACGCCGTCCTCCCTCAGCGTCACGGCAAGCGCCCCTTCGAATCTGGATCCGGCGTCTGCGTCTGCGTTCGGGCTGCGGATGAAAAACTCGCCACATCCTAAAAGGCATAAGGCACAGTGTTTCGGTGCATGTCGATCCTCGATGGATCGAGCAAAGAATACGAGATGGTCGTGGAGCAGACGTGGGGGAGTCGATTCCATGACTGAGAACTTTGAGGGCCCGTGAAGCTCCCGCCAAGGCTTGTCCGAAAGTTAGGATTTTTGAGGGCGAAAATTTGCGATTTCCTTGTCCAAAGTTAGGATTTTCGAGGGCAAAATTCTGAAATCTTTGTCCGCAGATAGGATTTTTGAGGCCGAGGACAGCTGATCTTGTCAGTTCGTATGGCCTTTTTGCTGACGTTTCGGGGAGGCACGGATTGGAATGCCCTTCTTACCGCAAAATGCGTCTCAAACACATTCAGATCGGCGCAATAACTGCGTTACGAGGGCAAAAACTCCGGAAAACAGCAAGAAAACAGGCGAAAATGGCGTTTTGATGCCATCAAAAGTGGGACCCTTGTCCGACTTAGGATTTTTGAGGCTCAGACGCCGGCAAAAGGTAGGTTTTTTGAGGCTAGAATCCAGCACTTTCTGCGGACAAGCCTTGGCAGGAGCTTCACGGGCCCTGAACTTTGCAAGTAGAGTTGGTCGTCGTCTTTATCAAGTCGGATGGATAAACTATGTTGCTCGTCTTATAACCGCCGTCTGTGGATCGTTCGAAGCAGGTAAGTTACGAGAAAAAGAATCTCACAGCGCTGGTTCCTGAATTAAATGGGCATTTAAGTTAGTTCCGCTTCTCGGAGTATAATAGTGCACTTAAATTTGACTTAAACCCATCTTTATATGTCAGGTTTAAAATCGAGTTTCGGCAAAATTTAAGTGCATCATTAAACTCCACGAATCGGAACTAACTTAAATGCCAGGTAAATTGAGGAGCCCGGGTCAACCCTTGGTATTTGCTGAGGTTGACCCGGGCTCCTCAATTTACCTGGCATTTAAGTTAGTTCCGATTCGTGGAGTTTAATGATGCACTTAAATTTTGCCGAAACTCGATTTTAAACCTGACATATAAAGATGGGTTTAAGTCAAATTTAAGTGCACTATTATACTCCGAGAAGCGGAACTAACTTAAATGCCCATTTAATTCAGGAACCAGCGCTGTGTCTGGATTCAGTGATATCGACTTTGACGTAGATGGGAGGTCTGGGCCGAGACCATGGCGCGCCCGTCCACACATATGATAGGCAGTTCGGATGCATCGGGGATATTAATATTTTCTTGATCACCAGAGTTCTTGGGACTGCCCGATGTCATGCCGAGGGAGGTCATCCAGGTGGTGAGCACGGGAAAATACGAAACAGAGCAGTGTTAAATACAAGGCAGCATGGACGCACTAAAGATTTATATGTACGGGTCCGTCCTCCACACAATTTGAACATCGTAGGATCAGAGCAAAAAGAAAGATGGCATGGCGCCACGGAGACGCCCGAGCCTCCACCGAATGGTGCTGAGGTGGCCGTTCACGCAATCGGAGCACAACCTGTCGACAAACGCGTCGTCGCGCAGCATCTGCTCTAGCTCGCGGACCAGCCAAGTGCTCCAGGGGGATTTTGGATCTGGCGCCAGTCGCTTTCGCCAGTACTCTGCACGACGAGGACCACACCGTCCGCAGGACGCACTGTTGTAGCAGTCGGATTCGACGAGGGGGTCGACGACGATCCGGAGAAGGGTATCTTGAAGGGCCTCCCGCCCTGCGATGAGACGCCGGAGATCGTTGGCGGATAGCACGATGTGGGAGCGACCGCCGTCAGCGCTGCAGTGGAATTTCTGGACAGAAAGGGCATAGAAGCACGAAGGGAGAATTTCAGGAACATTGCATTCCTGGGCCAGATTGATAGCCTCTACAAAGAGCGGGCAACGTCAACAGTAATCAACAAACAGAATAAAGGACCGCACCCGCGGCATGAGGTAAAGCGTTTAAACGCATCTCTACGACGTCTATAGGCCAGCGAGAATACAGCTCTGTGACCGCCCATTGACGTAGATTCGCTATCTCGTATTTGGTTGAGATTCGAAGTGCTCCAGAAATAACGTCGAATGTGAGTGCTTGACGGAGGAACTCGCTATCAAACAGTAGGGTAAGCGCAGTTCTTGAGAAAGAGAAAGGCTACGCACTCTTTGTGATATATCCAACTCAACGCCACTTCCCAGTCTACTAGGGCATCCCCTACCAGTGCCACGCTTGGACACCCATCAATCTGGTCAGTCTCGGAGGGCTGAGGGATATGCAGCATGTCAGAAAAGATCATGGAGCATTGGAGTCTGTCTCTGTGGACTTTGAGAAGCCGTTTTTCGATCTCCAATACAATATCGCCGTCAGAAAACCACAGCCTTTTCAGGATGGAACAATGCGGGATGTTGGACCGAGTGGCATCGCAAGAGCGTGAGGAATCAGATACACGGCGCCGCTTCAGCAGGGGCATGTCGTTGAGGCCATCTTCGGGCTCGATGACGTCCATAGCTGAGAAAGCTGCGCAAGCCATGAGAGTTTGAAGCAAACGTCGTGTCACGAAGCGTGATGTGACTGACGCGTCGCACGTGCTAAATTCTGAGATTGCATCGAAAGTTTCGTTCACGCCGCCGAAAGTATAGATTATACGACACTGGACTCAGGCAACCTATTTACTGGTCTTCCAAGAGTCGTACTCGCTGGTTTCCAACGCTGCTTGGTTGCTGCTTGGCAATGCCGCAATCTTCAAGTTTGGGCAATCTTGTTGGAAACTTGGAAATGCACTTGAATCAAACTTGATTGACTCAATGAAATGCACATTATGCAACTTTCAAGCAACTTTGGTCAAAAGTTCAAATAAAACTTTATAAAAGCGAACAACTTCGAGCCCGGTGTCGGCATTCTCATTTGATTGTCTTGTCGCAGTCCTGCACTCAAGGAGGTTCCGGATGATTCAGCCAAACTACTGGCGTCGATTACAATCGCCAACGCGGGCGTACAAAGTTTGATGCGGTAAAACCAGAGGGAAATAACACAAAAACACAATTAATTCATCGAATGCACAGGTAGCTAAGTATGTCCGATCGTCAGGAACTCAGGAATGTGGTGCAAGGATTTGCAGAGTGGGGCTGGGTAGTATGCATCGTAGTCATTCAATTCACAGGCTGGCGCGGAACCACTGCTGGTTGGGGTTGCTGGTGTCGGGAACAGCGCAGTCCCACATTTGGATCTATAGAGGCAAAAAAAAAGTAGTTGAGTACTCTGCGCGCAGGGAGCGAGATAAATACGCACCGGGTTGCCGCTGGTGGAATTGCCATTGGTCAGGTCGAGGCACTTCTTCTGGCCATTCCACTCGAGCTGTGAGAATCCTAGGTGGAATTTGAAGAGCTGGTTCGGGCTGTCTTCGACGCAGGTCCAGATCTGGAGCTTGACACCGTTGGCGGTCGATCCGCTAGGCACGTCAAGGCACTTGTTGTTGAAAGTCTTGACGGGACCCGTGAGCGGCTCATTGGGGACGCTCCAGGTAATGTTACCGTTGGGGAAAACGGTGTGGAAGTCGGAGTTGAGGCACGCCACAAGTGCGACCTCGGCACCGTCCGTGTCAGAGGCCGCGGCGATGCAGAAGGGACCGCCTCCGCCCGCTGAGTCTGTGAATCAAATCTAAGTAGCCAGGTCAAAGTCGAAACACAAAAACACACCGTCTCCGCCGGTGAGGTGGACAGCTCTATCAGACGATGACATTTACTCCGAGGCTTTGAAACAGATTACGCAGATGGCTTACTCCGCAGAGTCGGGATTGGGTGCGCCGACCCACTTCTGGTTAGAGTTGTTGCTGTCACAAGTGTAAATCTGGAGCACATTCTCATCGGTGATTTTCCCGTCCGTGAGGTCGATGCACTGTATCACAATGTCGGAAAGGAGCGAGAGAAGACTGAAGTAAACTCACCTTGTTCGTTCCACTCCACTGGAAGGTATTATCCGTCACAGAGGTCCACAGCTGGTTGGTGCTACCGTCAACGCATGTCCAGATCTGAAGCTTCGTGCCGTCTGCGTTGACACCTCCTGTGACATCGATACACTGCAAGTGTAGAACGCTATTGGCAAAGGAGCGAGAAAGATTGAAGCAAGCTCACCTTGTCCCCGAACACCTTGATCTGCTGGGGCCCAACATTTGTACCGGAATGACCCTCGCCGACGGTGCTAGTCCAGAACGTGACATCCCAGGCTTGATCAGCGGCGTCCTCCGTGTTGCAATTGTGGACAACGAGCGGTGAACCTAGGTATCCAAACGAGGCAGAAGTCAGATAGTATGTTCAACTGTTGAAATTAACGGTTCACCATCTGCATTGTCAGCTACTGCAACACAGCCCTGTATCCCTGCGTTGAAAACTGACAAGACCGCGTTGAATGTCGCGTCCATAGTCTAACCAGCATTATTAGACGCACATGCAGGGTTGGAGCTTTGAATTTGCCCGGTAGCGTGGACGGAAAGAGTGAAACCCACAAGGGCAAGAAAAGCGGCGGAAATCATACTAGCGGTCTGGAGGGGGGAGAAAGAAGAAGAAACGAAATGTAATGTTACACAGCTTGAACATACCGGCACTTTATAGTTTCGAAGACGCGGTCTAACATCCCCTACTCTCTCACGTCGTATAGCCGTGATGGACTTGAACTGGAGCCGAGACAATGTTCCAAGTAAGCACCGCCGTGGATCGCCGACGCACTGGATTTGTTTCCACGGGATCCCGGCCCCGCCTGCCTTCGAAGAAATCGCAGTCGTTTGCCAAGACTCTACGGCTGGGGTTAGCACTCCTGGCCACGGAACAAAAACGGGACACGGACTTCTTACAAGCCAAATTTTAGCATAAACATGACCATTTAGTTGGACCAAGGCATGCCCACGGCGCAACCCGCAGGCTCCGATGACCGGACTATGAGATAGTCCGCCAAACCCGGGCCCCGAATATTGCCAAGGATGCGCCAGGATCCGAGTCAGCAAGACACGGTTTGCGGTGTCTGGCCTCGCTTAAGCACTTTCTCTCCTGTGAGATTCCCGTGATTGTTCAATGGCTGATTCAGATACACGAACTTTTGGAGCAAATTGAGACCTCGCAGCGGTATGATGTCTATAGATAATTCTGTAACGAGTAACTCAGGAAGCCGTTGGAAGAAGCAACTGAAAGACGTACAGCTCCACCGTCCTCGTGGTTGCTATTATATTGACCGTGTTAGTACTAGTTCAGGTAGTCGTACTAGTCTAGGGTACGTCGTGAAGCACTATACTGTTTGTGCCCAAAGCTCTTGCAGCAAAAATGTCGTTGTGCGCGAAAGATTGAGCACCAGGCATCAGATATATATTACCAAAATGACAAGACAATCATTCCAGAGGTTCTGGTTTGGAGAGGAACTGTCACAGATCCAACAGAAGACAAACGACGGTGATATCCAGAGCTAGTGAAAGAGTCACGGAGGTCGCAAGTTCAAGCTCCATGCATGTTCGACAAGAAAGTGCAGCACCGTGAACAACATATTGATATCGGCCGCGGATAGCTCATAGTAGATATTCGGCAAGCGGTTGGAAAGCGGACTTGGGGGATGGTTAGACAGCAGAAGGCACGGGAATCCGTGTAAAGTTCGAGAAGCTGCATGATCGGTCTGGCAAGGCGCCGCAACTTGAAGGCGCAGCGCCGAAAAAAGCCACAAAGGTGGCAACTCCCAACGCAACTCCGGGAAGCCCTGAGGCCAGGTGAGAGATGCGGGACATTCCTCCACTGGAGCTCCGTGTTCTGCTTGAAGAATTGACCCCAAAGGGCATCTGAATGGGAGGAGCTTGGGAGCCAGGTTGGCCGTTGGCAAGGACACAACAAGGACATAGCCGCTTTCCGGCACGGTTGACTCCGATGGATTCTCACGAATCTGATCGATCACAGACCTGGACGTGGACTGAGTTCACCGCTCTTCTCTCGCTCTGCTCTCGTCCTTCACGCTGCGTTCATTACCTATCACCAGCGCCCACATTCACGACAACAGCATCGAGTCGGAATCGACCCTCAGCCGGAACATCGTAAGTAATAAGTATAAGTACTACACACGTGTGACGTCGCTCGTTCGCTGAGCCTGCAGTGCGCGGCGTCTTCTTCTTCTTGCTCTAAAGTTAAACCCCCTCCGGTCACCGTGACCTTTCTGCTCCCTCCCCGCGTCATGACCTCATCGTTTCCTCTGCACCGCACGCCGTGCACTGACGCGCCACACCTAAATATGCGGGCAATTACAACGCCGCCTGGCATCCGTCCAATCCCACTTGCGCTTACGCAGCCCTGTGTTTGCTTCAAGCTTGGAGGGCCTTCAGAGCTTGAAGTTCAGACTGGATCCAAACTGGATCCCGTCAAGATCCCGTCAGATTAATATTCTTCTCTTTTCTTTTGCACTGTTTCCCTTCGTTCGCGCTTGGGTTTTTTAGCGTTGCTTCCCAGGCGCGCGGGTTGGACCATCGGCGCGTAGTATCGGACCAGTCATTCTTTCTGGGTGACACATTCGGACACAACTGAACTGCAACTGAACGTGTCACTCCGGCCCGCGCCCGGCGCTCGCTGCCAAGGGCCGACGGTCCGAACCATCTGATTGCATCAGTCATATTTGAATCTCTTTCCCAACTCTTTCAAGTTCCTATCTCACCATGACCCAGCTGGACTTTCATGGCGATCCTCCGCCGTTCGGGCATTCTATGCTCAAGTACTTCGCATTTGAACCGGACTACGTAAATCTTAACCACGGTTCGTCGTCCGCAGCGCCATCCCTCCCGTTCCAGAGCGCTGATAAGGGTTGTATAGGCTCCTATGGGTCCTTGCCCCTTCCGGTTCTCTCGTCCTGCAACAAACTAACGATGCAGGTTGAATCAAACCCGGACCTGTTTGTTAAGATGGACCAAACGAACCTCATCACGAAATGCCGCGCGCAAGTCGCGAAATTTGTCGGAGCCAAAACGGACGAGATCGTGCTCGTCCGGAACACGAGCCACGGGTTCAACACCATCATGCGCTCGTTTGAGTGGAATGCCGGAGATGTGATCGTTGAATGTATGTTTCGTTTGTCGTGTTTTTTTTTTTTCGTTGCGAGCTTATCGCAAGTTCGCAGTCAGCACCACGTACGACGCGATGCAGGCCCTCTCGCGGTTCCTCCATGACGGACCGGGCCATCCTGACGTCTCAAAATTCGTGATCCAATGGCCGACCTCGCACGCCGCCATCATCTCCGGCTTCCGCGCACACCTCCAATCTATTCCCCGCCACGCGGGGCAGAAGGTTGTCGCCATGATCGATTCTATCACTTCCATTCCCGGCGCCCTGATGCCATGGCAAGTACTCGTTCAGATTTGCAAGGAGCACGGCGTCTACAGCGTCATCGACGGCGCTCATTCCATCGGGCAGGAAATGAACATCGACCTTGGGAAGGCGGACCCCGATTTTTGGGTCTCCAACTGCCACAAATGGCTGTATGGCAAACGCGGATGTTCCGTGATGTTTGTGGCTGAGCGGTTCGTTTCTCTTCTTTCTTTGAATCGCGGTGCTCCTTGTGCTTACATCGGACGTAGGAATCAAGGCATCGTCAAGTCCTCGTTCCCCACATCCAAGGTGTATGTATCGCCCGGCAACCGCACGTTTCCTGGCGAGAGCTTTATCGAACAGTACAACTGTTCGCCCCCTTCCAAGTTGTCTCAATTTCACATCAATTAAGTGTCTTTCAGGGAACGGCACCATCGACTTTGTGCCGCCGCTGAGCATCCCTGCCGGTGCGTTCTCTTGCCTGGCCTGTCTTGCAAACAATTTGAATCAAACACTTCCCGACGCTAGCCCTAGCATTCCGGGAGTGGCTCGGCGGCGAAGAGAAGATAAACCAGTACTGCCACGACATGGCCGTCCGCGGCGGCGCGCACCTAGCGGCCATCTTTGGTACGCGCGTCCTCGATGACGCGGGCGAGTTCACGCTCAACATGGTGTGTTGTATTTTCTCATTTCCCCCCTCCTTCCCATCTTCCCCTGCTCTGAATCTAAATATCACTTCGCAGGTGAACGTACAAATCCCGCTCCCTCCTACCGTAAAACCCTCAAGCGCGATCGTCGACCTCTTCAACCAGAAGATGCTCGCGCCGACGAACCGCACGACCAAGGCAAGCGCGAGCGTGTTTTGGCATAATGGAGCCTGGTGGGCGCGGTGCAGCGCGCAGATATGGACCGAGGTGTGTTTGCGTTCCGTCGCTGATTTTCTCACATAAGCTTGGGCATAGTTGAGCGATTTTGAGGTGCTTGGGAGCGTGCTGTCCGAGGTTTGCAAGGAGGTGGTGCAGGAGTACCGAAATTGAACGGCTTTACTCGGGCCATGGCTGGGACAAATTACATTATCGAGATGTATGCAAATGACTGGTACTTGACGCAGAAGGACAGTGGAGCATATTGTGTTGAATCGGTTCATCTGGTGCCCGAAGAGATCCCCTTGAAAGAGTGATACTAGTATTCCGACGTCGTGATCATAACTTCAAGTCTAAAGGTCCCACGGAAAGAGACTTGGTGTTGAACCAAGCTGCGGATACTGCTTGTAACGAATGGTAACGGATTACACCGGGTAGATTCCTTGGTTCAAATGTTGTCTCTGGCGGGGTGTAATGATTCCGGTCAACCAGGATTCAACCACTGGTTCAACCGTGAGAGTTCGAGCCAAGCCCTCCTTTTGATGTCAACTTTACTTGTGAGCATGGCCACGGCTTTCAGAAAAGCCGGGACAATAGCTACTTGGTCACAAATTCCGCCCTACGTCAAGATTGTGCCATCAAATCTCAGTTGGGCTTCGGTCGCTGATGGTTTTGTACCAACTTGCTAGACTCGTTACCAGTCTGCCACGGCATATTTTAAGGACTAGTGCTCGTATTACAGGTTGCCCTAAAATGCAGACTAGTTACGAGTCTATCAACTTGCCGCTCGTTTCAATTCGGAGTTGCTGACTACGCGGATACAAACAGATAGTGGAACATACCGACTCAGACCAGCCTCCGATATCAGACCTTAAAAGGCATGGAGGGTTTTGGGAGAAATGATGGATAACTGCTTGGGTTAAGTCTTTGCTCGGCTTAAGCCCCACATGAGTTCCGACGAGACCAGCAAGTTCAACTTTACTTGTCACAATATCACAAGCAACGAACACGCGGTGTGCTTGGAATTTGGTGATATCTGGGTGATGCAGAATAGCTTTTGCCAGGCTAGTCTTCCCTATTCCACCAGGGCCTAAAATTGCTATCCTCGGCGTTCCCTGAAAATGTTGAAGGATTTCTGTGAGTTCTGATTTTCTGCCACGGAATATTCTAGGCTCAGGCGGCAAAATAGAGATTGAGTTGGAGCTTTGAAGTATAAAGTCATCAGCAACTTGTCAGCAACGTAGTGAAGGCAATGATGTAAGTATTACTTACCTGGTGCGGAGATCCTCCGGATCTCACGTCTCCACTGCCACGGAATATGCTAGGCTCAGGCGGCAAAATGGAGATTGAGTTGGAGCTTTGAAGTATAAAGTCATCAGCAACATAGTGAAGGCAATGATGTAAGTATAACTTACTTGGTGCAAGAGCCTGAATAGATCCCACAGAACTGGGTAATTATCAATGCACAGCTCCCACAGCTAAGAAAAAACATCACCAAAGAGCCATTGTCGGAGATGGTTTCATTCGTGAGAGTTTCAATTAAATGACGTGGATAGGGCCTCTTCGAGGCGGGTGGCTGAACCTGCGGGGTTTGCCTCTGCGACTTTCCTTGTCTACTTTGACCAACAAGCATGTCCGTCATGTTCAGTTGTTTCTCCTGGGTGGCATATCAAAGCAATGATGCCTACCTGTTGCATATTCAATACTTTATTCCATTCCTTGCCTGTGGTGCCGTGGAGTGCCATTGCAGGTCATTGCCATCATCACAGCTTGATTATTTGGTATAACTAAGCAGTACTGTCAAAGAAACTCAAGAGGTAATAATACATTCACATTACTGAGGCATATCAAGTTGTTCTCTTGAAAACAATCCCATACCTCTTGAAAACAATCCCATACCTTGTGCCCATATGTGCACTATATCAAAAGCCCTTGTGTGGCCTTACATGTCCAGCCCACGAGGGTTATGACCAATTCAGAAATAGCGTAGTGCGGCGTTCCCGGAAAAGTGGTGCCTGTCGTTGCTTTTGGGCAGTGGCCGAAACATCCCACATATTTGACTGCAGGACTTATGAAAGTGGGTGAAATGAGACCGAGTCCCTCCAGCGCTCACTGCAGTTTTTCCAAAATTCCCTCTGCTTGTCAGCATAACCGAGGTCTTTCACCCACAAAACTTGAAGAGTGGCTGACTGTACTGTACTGTACAGTAAACTCTCACTTTTTTGTGTTGCCTGCCATGTATGGTGCGCAACACCTAGCCACCACCACCACGTGCTTGAGATTTTGCGGGCTCAAAAAAAACTATTTTTCTTATCCCTCCAATAGAAGTGCTCCTTATGAGTGTAGGAAGAGAACTGCTAGAGGGATTTTCCATTAGATCAAAACTGAGTGACTTTGAAATTTTGTTCACGGCCGATTTGGCCACTTGCACGAAATATATTCACAAATGGTCCGGTGGGGGCGTAAGTAGGCTTAGAATTACAGATGATATCTACTGGTCAAGCTGGCGACCGATTGGAATAGCTGTGGCTTCATTATCTGGACAAAAAAGGGCCTCAAACCTGGCCAAGAGGTACATTCAATTCAAAATTTTTTCTATGGCCGATTTGGCCACTAAATTTTGGTGGTGGTGGCTAGGTGTTGCGCAGCATAAGTTATGCCGCGCCGACATCCGCGTTGAATCCCCTGAGCCATCAGCAGGTGATAAATCGCGTACGGCATCTGACAAGGTGGCATTGACACATATCTACAGAATCCAGAATCAGAGGGAAGGAAAACGTGGAATTGCCACGGATCATCGCTCAAAACGGATAATGTTACTAAATGCTTGAGATATTCAGCCGTTATTAGTGACAAATTTTCTGTTTGTACATGTGGACGAAATGTGGGCCAAACGCAAGTTCCCCAGGGTAGCTAAACCTCCGGTTCAGCCAATCAAGGACTTTACTATGCCTTTCGTCGGCCTCTTGCTTGTCCGCCAGAAGATCAACATTGGTAATCTGCACATGGCTTTTGTTAGACAGCAGCAAGTTGACAGGCTAGTTACCCACCTTGAAAAAGGCAAGCCCGTGTTCCAGTCCAACCTCACAATCTTTGCGCAGGACACCCATTTCGCCTTGTCGAAAAAATTGTTGCAATTTGTTGCCTTTCTGTTGAACTTCAACAAAGCTATGGATCTTTTGCAAGGTTCTGGTTGGTGGAGGATAAGAATCAACCAAGCAAGCCATACTAAACACTTACTCCATGAATTGCAGTGTCCGTCCTAAGCCCTAAGGCCTTAATTTGTTAAGGCCTTAAGCAGGCCTTAATTAAGGGCTTAGGAATTTTCTGGATTGCTGTTAAGGCCTTATAAAGGCCTTAACCCCTCACGTGGCACGGGATTTTTTGTGCGTCCCTTGTTAGTCCAGCCCCAGCTGGCGTCTCTGCAATGCCTTTCCTGCAGGATTACCTACATCGTAAGGGAAAGAGAAACTTGCGGAATATCTTGGGCGGCGGTGGAACTTTATCTCGTGTTTTGAAGGACCTGAGCAGTGTGGGAAAATAGTATTTAAGGGCTTAAAATGCCCTTAAGGTTAAGGCCTTATGGGCTCAGAAAATGTGAATTAAGGCCTTATGGACGGACACTGATGAATTGTCCCAGTTCATTCAACATTTTTGGTGGCAAAGTTCCGGCAGTGTCCGATTTCATGTGTAGAATGATAATTTTATCGAGCAAGTTTATGGGTCTGCTCCATATTTTGTTTGATAGTCTATGAAAACTCGGTGAGATTATATGACACTCAAGATTTATGACCTTGCTTGTCAAGGTCTCTCCACCCTCATAATTGCCCCACTTTTCGTGTAACCCGCTGATCCTAATTGTTCCGAGCCATCACTGCATCAATCATTTCATCAATCAACATCCACAAGCTCGGCAAAGCACTAAGCTGGCAGCCAGTGGCCACAGTCTTTTCGGAAAAGATATATCCAAGTACCCTAACAATTCAAATTCCAATGCAGTGCAAGCAGGAGCTAGCCAAAGCACTGAGCAGCAGTTTTCCCACAAACACTTACAATTCGAATTTTAAGTTTTCAACACAACGATTGAAATTTCAACGAAGCCCAAGAGAGCTAACCAAAGCACTAAGCAGCAGTCCCTTACGAGTCTACATTATGTAGCAAGCAAGGTCTCTTCCGACGCAGTCGGAGCTTCCTAGTAGAAGTCCACCTGAATATACTTATCCCAACAGCGACCGAGTTGTATTTGTGATGGCCTCCAAGAATGGAACCTTGAGATTGGCGGATAGCACCTCCAAAGTATTCACAGTCGTGGTCAAACATCTTTCGATATTGTTAAAGCGAACCTGGCTCGAAGGTGGCAGCGAGGGCATCGCGGGGTGGTCCTTGCCTTACCTCGAGAGACACCTGGTACTAGTATTTATATATGTATCATGATTTATATCATTGTACGAGGCGTTCGAAACCTGATGCCGCGCTGTCCTGTCCATTACACTCGAGACTCCTAGAGTTCTATGTGATCCTTTCCCGATCTGTTCCCCATTGAAGCATGTAAATGCGCGTCCGTGCCGAGAGATACTCACCCCAGTTTTCGCAGCTCAAGCATGCTGTAAGTATCTCGTTCAACAATAGTCTTCTGGCTGCGGAGCTTGCACAAGACCTTCGTTTAGATTGAGCAAACGTGGTGTGAAGTGCAAGGTCCTGTCGTTTCGCCGAATCAGAACTTTCCGCTAATCTCTATCATATGTGACATTGAAGCCAAGGGAAAATATACATGCTTCCTGGAACTCATACAGATTCCTCCACATGTGCCGTATTGGAAAGTTGGATATCGGTAGCACGGTGCTGACCAAGCGGCTCGTCCATCCTCGGGCCAGAACGTTTAACAGCCGCTGCCCATTGCACTGTGCTGACGGTGCCGTTGGAGTTGCTGTGCTCGTTCGATGGCTCCCATATAGTTTGGTGGAGGTTCACAATGAGGACAATGAGCGTAGGGTACATTCCAGAGATCTGGTCCCCCATGCTTGCAAAGAGCTCGTACACGTAGACCGTAGGCGACCGGCGACTGATGTCAAAGAAGAGAATGAGCTGCGTGAGCTAACAGTCGAAGTATGAATCAGATGAACATATTAGGAGGCTTGTGGGATGGGTGCTTACCCAGAATAAACAGTAAATGAAGCCAGATTCCACCAGAATGGAGAGCAGTTTGTTTGTAGAGATCCTGCGCGTGTTCTTCGTCATGTTCAGTGACTTCATGGACTGACGGTGGTGCCTTGAAGTGTGAGGCATCATTACTAGTGATTGCGAGGGGCATGGTAGGCTCCGCTCACCACGCTTTGTAGCCTATCAAGATCGTGCAGGTTACATTGGTCCCAAACGAGAACGCCCATGATATGAGCTCCGCGTGCGAACAGACTGCTCCGCCACTGGCGACAGTTGTCTGTGCGCTCCAGCCCGCACCAGTTAGGCAGGTGATGTCGACAACGCTGAAAACTGTGCAACAGCGAAAATTAGAGGCGAACAAGATAGGCAGTGAAATATCCTCGACTGACTGAGCGACATGAGCAACATGACACAAGGTATAGCAACAACCCAGAGCATTCGTTGGTAGAGAACCCATGCCCGCCAAATGACGACAGTGTCTCCGACCACCATCTGCGATATCATAAAAAAAGATGGACATCTAGTAAAGTACGGAGGGCACAATTGAACACTTACATTGAACATGAAGAGTGCCTCCATCGGAGTTCCGAGTGTAGCGAGGTAGGCATTACCTGCATCTATCCTGTCCACGAGGGGCGTGTTCGACTCGTCCATTAGGAAGATACGAGTATTTTTGAACCAAAAGGTCACATTGAGCGCCCAAAGTGTAAGGGAACTCGCATATAAGTAAACTACGACACAGAGCATCGCAATCGAGCTGCGTCTCCGAAAGCCTTTGCGGCTGTGAAGGACACACGTCAGAAGTCTACAAGTACAAACGGATACATGCATAACTTACAAGATGGTGTAAACAGCAACGGAGAAAAAGACTCCGTAGGCACCTTAAAATCGTCAGGAACGGGGGGGAAGATGTTGTGGACCCGAGATGGTTACGCACTCATGAATATGGTCTCCCAAATGATACCGACAGCATTCTGCGTTATGTCCAGGCCGTATCGATAGAGAACTTGAGCGTCTGCATCCGACAGAGAAGACGGAGCCGAGTCTGCGCCTGACATGGATGAAGATTACGCAAAGCAAATATGATACGCCGATGCTCGCTACAAAGGGCCTTGGACCGAGAGTATGGTGGGTTAAGGTAGAGGATCATAAGGCGATTGTCGAATATAAAGATAAAGAGACATTACGAAAGATCCGTCCACATACGACACTACATCTGATAGAAGACGTTTAGTTGGGTGATGCAGGGGATAAGGGACTTGGTGGAGAAAGGGACGCTCACAAGGATCTCGCCGGCCCTGCCGTAACTGGACCCGAAAAGATTCAGCGCTCACAGGTGCTCCTGGATCTGAAAGGTACGAGCGACCCATTGACCTGCGGACTGAGGTAGCAGACTACTTGGAGGAAACCGAGCGGTCGAAGCGCAGGAAGACATCGAAAAAGAAGGCCTCGGTGAGTTGAGGCAGAGAGCGTTGATTGTCATCGTTATAAAGAGAATTCCCGAACAGATCCGTCGTTTCTGATTCCATTGAAATACGGCGCCACGTCTGATACAGTAGGTCGAGAAGATCTTGCGAGGCACGACAGGTGATAAAAGATATTTGGGGAAGGAAGAGACACCCACAATGATCTCGCCGGTCTGAAAAAACGAGTTTTCCTAGTTCAACGAACTCAGAAGGTCAGGAGAAAATAAGGTCAACTCAGATTCAAAAATAGTAGCTCTGCAAGACGTACCTATTTCCGCCAATCCAGCGACACACGGATTGCTGAGCGCGTTGATGCCCGGAGCGAATGGAGATCCGAGCTACGCAGAAGAGTCAATGCGTATAGCACCGCCGCGCCTCTATCCACATACATTGACTCCCGAGCCAAAATTTTCATTTTGAAAAGAACGATGTCATCAAGAAGACAAGGAAGACCCAAGGCCGGATCTCATATGGGCCAAGCCCTGGGAGTACGCGTGCCCGATCGCACCTCTGCGCGTCGTGCCCGACGGTGGAGCCAAAGAGGGTGACGAAGAGGGCGGATTGGGCTCAGCGCATCAGGAGCCGATAATGCCTGAGTAATTGCTGAGTACTAACGAAGAAGGTTCAACTTCTTTAGAAGGAGGTGACCAGGCCGTCGAGTGGAGCTCCATATTGGGAGATGTCGTTGCAGTCGCCGGAGGATGCGCGGGTTTATCAATGCAAGACGAAAACAATTGAACGCACAGACTACAGATCGCCGTAAAGGTCCGTTGCACGGTGTCATCTACCGTCGCACAGTGTTCTGATGTATATGCCACCCAGATGTTCTGGTTCTGCGGCCTCAGGGAGAAATGCAATTTAAAAGGCAGCAAATTTCTTCGTCTCCGAATACGAGAGGAAAATGCCATACAACACCAGACAGCGGTTCTCGGATCCGTGAATTCGTCTGTATTACTTTGCCAGTAAGTTCAGCTGCTGGACTGAGCGATTGAAGCGCGAGAAGGCATTCCGAAGGTCGGACCTTGCCAGGTGCTTCGAAAATCTAGATGAACCCAGGATGGATACGAGTTGAGCGCAGAATCCGGATTTAAAGGCAGCATTTACTTCTGCGACAATTCATTTCTGCCGTATGCCGCTCCTTCGGTTCTCTTGAAGGAGGCAATCGTGAAGTTCAGGACGACATGGGATGAAAGAGAAGATTTGTTTGTTAGTTGTTGCTTGGTTGACGACAGCGTGCGAAATGAGTCCCAAATAAGGCTTTCAAAACGTGCACAGTGCCGACTGCCTCCACTCCTGCGCCAGACTGCGCCGCACTGGCTTCGCATGTCCTCCAATCTGCCTCCGCGATCGCAATATATTCTCCTCCGTACCTCTCCGCCCGTGGAAGAGCTTGCCCTGCGCCAGGCTCTCCAAGAGAACCTCACGCAGGCATTCGGCCTCACCGCATCCGGCACGCACATCGACGTCCTCTGGGTATGCTCACACTCCAAAACCAGTGAACGAGACGGGCGCGCGCTTATCCGCGTCGAGCACGGGTAAGTTTAGGACAAGTTACGGTTCACCACCAACGAGACCTGAATTTCGCGCAGAGACGACGCGACGCGCGTCCTCGCGTCGATCGTCGCATCGTCGTCCGCGCCGCGACTGGCGCTGGTTAAGGCGTCTGGATTCTTGCCGGCGCTGCTTGTGGATCAGGATCCGCTATGACACGAGTCTCGTGCAGCTGGCAATCACTCGTTTCTTGGGTGTCTAGAAATGGATCTTGAGCTGTCGAAACACCGACTGGTTATTCATCTACGATCTTAGAGGAAGAAGGTGAGTCGATAGCTCGCTTTTCGTTCTTGTAATCCGCTACCGCAAAGACGGACGCTCGATGAGCCCTTCTGTCAATGTCGTTTGCAGAGTGGTCATCCCTTAAAGGCGCGAAATGTGGTTTGGTGCGCCAGGAAGAAGGCTTGTGCGGCCCGACGCACTGCGTATAAATTGCCCACATGCCTTCAGCCTGCAGCCAGGTCCGACCAGCCGCTCCTCTTCCCTTTCCCCTCCCTTCTTTACCGTTGCCGTTCATTAATGACTTGGGCATAGTGGCCGCACTCATGTCTCGCGCAAGTTCAATCCAGTGATTTCCTTATTTCATACCCGCCAAACTGTACAATGCCATGAATGTAGCGAAAACACCATCCGCTCGAGAATTGGGATTTCCATCCGACCCGTTCAAGTTTGACAGCGGTGGGCTCAATGAATCGCGATGGCCTCCTACAGCTCCCTCGTGTAGATGTAAAGGAGGTCAAAGAATCGACCGAAATCTCTCGAGTCAATCTCGAGTCCAACTTGGATTCTTGAACTTAGAGAGAGTCACTCAATCGCTTCATCTGATCTAGGTGATACACGAGGTCATCCTTGCAAGACAGTTACCTGAGGCGCATAGCTCTCAGGCTCTCTCAGGTAAGCCAAATCTGTTATGCGTAGCGGAGTTCAAACTAATCGGGTTATGCCGAGCGCTTGCTCAAAACCATCAGGACGGGGGATCCCTGGACCCTTCAAAGTTTTGGCATTGCTACTGGACCTGTGACCCGGCGATTTGAGTGTGCGGACAGGTGCTGCCAGGTTGCGGCCGTTGGACGGCCCACCGAACTTAGACTGTTGCCGCCTGTGTTCGCCCCAAGGTCTCCTGGCACTACTCCGAATTTCGACTGTTCGCTTGTCTACCGCTGTTGCTGAAAGCCGTGGGGGCACTAGGCTGCTGGGCGCTGGGCATCTGGAGGACTTCTGCTATCTGTAGACGGCGCCCTGGGACCCAGTATCTTGGTTTCTTCCTTCTTGACGTCTAGTACCTCTCAGCCGGCAGATCGTTGATTCTCACTGGGGTCCAGCCCTTCAGGCTGTTCAAGTTCCGGTCCGATTACCTCAGTTTCCCGTCGTTTTTGGCGCTCGCGAAACTTGTATCATGGAATCCGTATCACCTTTCAATTGCTTAGGCGAGCCTCAGACACATGTGTGCACTTGTTTGCCGAATCGCAATGACAAGAGGACCAAGGTCCAAAAGCAAAAGGTCACCGTCTCCCGGCTATTTCCGCGGGCCCTTCTCGCAACTCTGGCATTTCAGTGTTTGCCGATGACGGACGCTCAATGAGCGAAATTGCGTTCCAAATCACGCTGGTTCTTGGAGTAACTGGACGGGACGGGACATTCCTCCCCTTGGGCCTCCTTGACTTGGAAAGTGGAAGATTCGAGGTTCAGCAGCCGATATAACTCGAATCTGCTCGATATAGCTCTATGCGGCGTACCCGCGCGCTTCGCTTTCAGCCCGCCTTTGACCCTGCATCAGTCTTTGACCCCTGCATCCGTCACCAGTACAGAGCACTGGTTCTCATGCGGCTCTTTGAAACCTATGGTGATCTGGTGGCGAAACACCGACTCCCTTTCCTCCGAAGCTGCCTGCCAATGGGGAAAAATCGCCGATGACGAGACGCCTGCTCTCCAATCGTGCTTCGTTCCGATTTCCGCGAATCTTCGTAGAACCCAAGTCACACAGGCCTGTGGCGGCTACCGCTGCCTTCCTTCCATTCCACGCCCTTCGGGGATTGAACAAGATCCCAACGCCAAAAAAAAAAAAAAAAGACCTTAAGAATTCCTCCTTACCTGCGGTGTGTCAATTCCAATTCACCAATTCAATGTTCTCGTACACCCCGGTGACACTATGTGTGCAAACGATCTTCTCCTCCCCGGGCTACCTTCCTGCGCATTCACACTTTATCATACCACGAGTCCTACGACTCTTCCGCTCAACGCGGCCACAGCACAACTGTTCTCATCGCGGTTCCGTTAAAAACCTGAAAATGCTCAAAATCTTATCTATGAAAGACTCTCAAATCAACCTTGTCTGTGCCTGCCGCCAATTGCTCTAGAATCTATCTGTCCTGCCTTAAACGTCCTCTGAATCTCCGCAGGAATCTGACTACCCCGCGGGCCCAGGTCATGCAATCCCCGTTCCTGAACGGCGGCAGGCAATCTTGTACCACGCCTATGCATTGTGTCTTGTCCAAAGCCATCCTTTGATCCTACCTGCACATATGATTGCCTCTAGTAGCCTACCTACCCTCCGCCTGGCCCGTCGTCCTCCATGCGGACAAAAACTGTCCCTCAGAATCCACTTCCATAGTTCCGCCGTGCAAATTCTGATCAGGCAGCCCAACGCAAACTCAGCCCAGCGGCCAAGTGAGGCACTCGATCGTGACACGGGTAGCGCTTCTAAATCCTGTCCGTACTATGCGCCACCGGTGTCTGACTGGCACTCCGTCTAAAATCCTGCGCCAAAAACACAGGGCCCTCCGAGTCCGCGTAGGCTGATCGCGTGCCTGCCACAGTTTGATTCCAGTTTCCCTTCCTCAGCCACTGTCATCGGCGCCCATGTTTCCCGACCACCGGTGTTCATCTGTTTGTCATCTGTCCTGCCGTCGCGTCCCGAAAGGCCGCGACTTCGACTTCGCGCGCCTGGCCAACGGGCGAGCTTCGCAGAGCGAGGACTGCCCACACTGCGAAGTCAAACCTCGTTCTCTTTGCGCCACTTGGCCTCCGTCACCCTGCCGCGAGTCTTCGTCTATCATAGCTTCGACTTCGACTACCACGCTCGCTGTCTCTGCGTGAAATTGCTCTGCCCCAGTCGCCTCGCAATGGGCCTCCTCGGCGACCTCCCTACATAATTAGTTGCCGCTGCCCTGAGTTCTATGATCCTGCTTCCTACCCTCCTGCTCGTCTTCGCCGTCCTGTCACCTACGTACTGAAAATTTTGACGTTTCGCTGCCTCGCGACGGATTTTGTGCCTCTCCTCCCGCGAATAAGTACTCCGAGGCATTTGCTCATGAAAGGTAATTACTGTATGCTAACGGTCACCTCCCACACGCTGCTGCCTTCTCTCGCCCGGACCACGGGCGCATGTTTTGTCTGGTGTACACATCTCCGGCTCGCAATTTGACCCTTCCGACTCGAAATTTTATGGACTCCGCCATCCTTCGGATCCCCGTCAGTCATCCATCAGAGGCAGGGGTGGGTCAGCAATGGCCAATATGTAGCCCCTGCCCTCATCCATGGGCGGTGTGGTTTGTGGACCCCCGCACGAATGTATCTCTCATGTCTTTAGTCTATACTACAAATCAAGACGTACACGTAAATTCTCCATCTCCCCAGTATTATATCCCTTCTCCTCCCCCGTCCCCTTTGCACCTAGTCCCTTGCTCCCTCCTCACCACGCGCACGGCGAATTACAGGACTATGCACGGCGCAGGAAGTAGGGAGGCAGAGACGCCTACCCGCCCCGCGCGACCCGCTCCTTCGCCCACTCGACAAAGTCGTCGATCGTGGACGGCCACGCGGCCTCCATGTCGTATGTCTCGAACCGCGCGTCGATCGTGCGCGCAAAGTCAAGGAACTATGGGGTAGGTCAGCGCACGCGCTGGGAAGATGCAGGGAGGGGGTGGGACGTGGGGCGGAAGAGGTACGAGGCGATAGATTACGAGGGCAGGTGCTCGGTCAGGGCATGGAAAATGAAGGGATCGCATCGTGAAGCTGTAGACAAGAGCGGGAAGGAGAAGGCGGACATCAATAAAAAAACGGCCGATGCGCTCCCGCTTCCATACCAGGCGCTCCACCGCGAAAGGATAACAGAGAACCAGGACTCACCATAACCCACGTATCCTTGCTAACCCCCTTGCCCCCCTTCTCGTTCAAGAACTCAAACCACCAGTCGACGTGCTGCTGCGAAAACCCGCTGCCGTTGCCTTTTTGGGAAAGCGTGAAAGTCGAATGCAAGACAAAGCGTAGCGAATGAAATAACACGAGGACGCGAGGAAGCGAGGAGGGACGGAAAAGGAAAAGGAAAAGGAATCGTCAGCGATATAAAAAGTATCAAGAGCTGCAAACGCACCCTTTGCACCGGTATCGACCATATCGGTGTCACCCGAGGCGTCGATGTGCGCGAGCGCCCCACCGGCCATGCCGTGGGGGAGGAGGAGCTGCCAGAAGGCCTGGGCAGTTTCGATCCCTGCGGAGACGGGGGTGGTCAGAACGAGGAGCGATAGAGGGCGGAGAGAGGGCAGGGTAGTGAGAGTAGTGAGAAGGGAATGGGGATACGAATCAAAAGGAAAGAGCAGAAAAAGGAGGGAAGGGAAGATGGAAGGGAAGATGGAAGAGGGTGGATACGCGGAAGGGATGTGTATGTACAGGGAAACGATAGGGGGTATCTTCCGATGATGTAGGGATCGGTGGGTGTAGGTAGGGGACGGGCGGACGATGGTAGTAGCGAAGCCACCGCTACGCGAATGACGATGGGATATGTATGATAGATGTAGATATCGCGGGGCGGGAGATCGGGTGATGAAGGCATATTGTATAGCGAGGAGGTGGCATATCAACGAGTAGCGTCGGGGCGTGAGTGCGATGTGGGGATGGTGGAGTGGGATGCGCAGCTGGGCGAGTAAGATGCGCTTGTGGTGGAGTGGGATGGGCGGGTCATGAAGATGGTGATCGGGTCGGGTGTAGGGATACAGTAGATGGAAGAGGAAAGCAACGGGGATCCGCGATGGCAGCGATTGGGAGTAAGATAGATGGCGAGGGGAAGGGAAGGAAAAGGGATGGCCATATAGGATCAGGATGATGACGGGGTGGTATTATATTGAGAGAAAGATGAGGAGACACGATCTCAAGTGACGAAAAGAAAGGCTCCGGGAAGAAAAACGTCCCGCAGACAGGAAAAAAACCAAGGAGGAAAAGCCAAAGAGGTACGCACCGATACTCCGTTGCCCCTCCTGCTTCGCAAAGTCGAATGTGTAGTTGTACACCTTCTGGAAGTACGTCGCGTCCTGGCCGAGCTTCGTCCGCAGCCTCGGTAGCGCAGTCTTCATCCCTGGGAGCGAGTCGCAGCTGGGGTCGTCAAGCCATCCCCGCGTTGATGGGGGTCGTGGGTTTTGTTGGCACACGAAGTTTTGCCCGGAGATGCACGATCGGGTGCGTTTTCAAGGAGCGTTAGGAGAAGAGCAGGGAGGGAAGGAAGGGAAGGACGCAGATGAGTGATGTGATACAAATAAACGCAGGAGGAAAACCACGCACCCAATACTCTTCCACCCCTCGACCCAGCCAGCGCGGCTCCACTCGGCCATGCGCGGCGATTTGAGTTCGTACGCCACCGCCAGCAGGACGACGTCCTCAGGGTTCACGCCAAGGTCCTCGCACAGCCGGATCGTTCCATCCACCGTGATGTCGGTACCGTCTGGATCTGGGGGCACAAAGTCGAGCGTCAGCGCCGACTCGACTCAATTCCACCACGGAGGAGTTAGGGGGAGAGTAACGCACCCTTGTACTTGTCAAAGATCGCGTTGAGCTTGCTCGTCGACGCCGCGGGTGCGGCGCGTGATGGAGGGCTGGATGCGAGGGCGGCGGGGTCGCCGTAATATGCATCGACCGCGACATCGACCCGCTTGTACTTTTCCAGGAACTTTTTGGCGTCCTTCACGCTGTTTCCCGCCACAATCCGAGTCAGTTAGACGCCGCGCCCACAGAAAGCTGAGACCGCACGAGGCACCGGTGACGCCGCAAAACTGGGCGATGTTCTCTTCCATCTTCTTATCCACCATAGCGGGAGGAGACTAGATTTCCAGACGATTTGAAGCCGAGCAAGTTGGATTTGGAATTTGGCGAGGATTTGAACGGATTGAATTTGGATTCGGAGGCGATGGGGAGTCAGATATGGTAATTGGTGCAAGGCGAGTCAAAGTAAGTCCCAGCAACGGATAGAAAAACAAGGGTAGTACTGACTGTGTGGGGGTGGAGGAAGAAGCGATATACTACGGCCGTGCAGAAGGCTAAGACCGCCCACGTCGCACCAGAAGATGACCACAGTTTGGATTCGAGAGCAGTTGTGACAGTCACGTCACGCCGGCGGCTTCACCCGGACCACAACAATCGAACAAGATCGAAAACTTGGTGCAGAACTGTGGGCCAGTGTGGGCTCCGTAGAATATCGTCAAACCACTGGCAACACTGTGTACCTACCGTACCTATGCTGATCTGCATCACGCGCCGTGCATACAAGCGACATGATCTACCGGCGCATCCGAGTCGACAGCTTGCGTCTTCTCCGCCATTTCTGGCATACACCGACCTCGGGGCCAGGGCTTGCTCTTCCTGCTGCCGTACCCAATCCGGGTCATTTCCGACGTGCTCTTTCTCAAAACTTGATTCCGCCGATGCATCAACTTGAACTTCCACCGCGGGCAAAGTCCGACGCATCCAAACTTGGATGCGGTCGGGTCAGCCGCAAGATCATGTAGGCAGCAATTCGTGTGACACATTACAAAGATAAGTAAAGAAACCTTGCGAAGACAAGGAGCGCACAAAGAATAGATAAAGGGAAGACAAAGGGCCCCCACCAAGCCCCCACCCAGCATCCGCCAAATCCTGGGCTGTGGGATTTGGCGGATGCTGGGCGGGTGCCCTTTGTCTTCCCTTTGTCTGTTCTTTGTCTGTCCTTTGTCCGCGCAAAGGTTCTTTGTGTATCATTGTGACGTGTCACACGAGATGTGGCCTGCATGATCTTGCGGCTGACCCGACCGCATCCAAATTTGGATGCGTCGGACTTTGCCCGCGGTGTTCTGCTCGCCGTCTGACTCACTCGGAGTTCGGTTGGAATGAAGGCCTTTGGCGGCGCATCCCACCGGTCTCCAGATCGCTCGCCCCAACCATCCGCCGACCTCGCACTACGCACCCCGTCTCATCTCCAACAATTACTTAGACTGATTCTGTGATCGGCGCCTTTGCCGCTACTGCCGTATACCACTACATCTTTGATTCCAACCAAGTTCCCTCCCCGCTCTTGTCCGGCCCTATGTACAACAGAGTCTGAACCGTTGACTATTGGAGCGAAATCAAGTCTAACCGCATCTCAATTATTTTACAAAGTCTCGACCACGCCCAAACCGTAAAACCCCAAACCCCGACAAGTTCTCAATTTCTTCAATTCCACGTCATACTTCGTCGGCAACTCCTCGTTCCGGTATCCCGTCCCCGAAACACCGTCCCTGACCGGCGACCTCATTCCGTGCGCCTTCTCCAGGCGCCTTCACCTCACCTTCTGCCGTACGCCCCCGGATCACCACCCGCACTCTGATACTTACCTGATCCACCTTGACATAAACTTACTTGAATCAACCTGATAACGATTCAACCTCCGCTCCCCGTTCTCGTACAGTACGTTTCGCCTGACTCCAGATTTTCAACCTAGATCCCGCACTGATACCTTCCGGTCTCGTAAGGTCGGTTCTTGTGATACTCGTCCGCCGGCGGGAGCCTCGGATAAATTCTGCCCGGTGCGCAAGTATCATACGCCCGCCTGAACGTGACAATGATTCAGAGGTTCGCACAAGCTTAAGCTCCATCTCCCGATACAGGTACAAATTCTGCAATCTACCCAACGAACGAGTGCACAAAATAGATACATCCTCAAGTCAAACGATTCCGACCTGGGGACGGCCCACCCACAACCAAAATGAACAACCACATTTATAACCAACAAGCGGACGCGATCAAAGATCCCTCAACCCATTTAAAACCCTTCCTCCATTTTCAATTTCGCACGAATTTCCAATCCCCTGCAACCTAATCTCAATCTCATCTCACTCCCGCGACAGATTACAGATTCAAACCCTACAAATACAGAAACGAATGCAGACGACACGACACGACGCGACACGACATGATACATCCTGCCATCGATCTCAGCGGACTTATGATTCGTGATGTCCATTCCATTGCCAACTCACAATTGCGGGAACGGCCTCGGCCGCGGGGATATCCTTGCTCGTCCATTCATTCCGTTTGAGTGGGTTATTTTATGTTCTGTTACTGTTCCTGTTGCATCATCACTCGATTTAGTCGGCCTAGACTCTATCCTCCAGACACGAATTGCACACTCAAAATTCAAATTACGATCTGATCACCTTATTCAAACGCCGCGAGCCAAGGCCAGGCCGATGAAGAAAATAGCAAACCCTGTCAGCAAGCGCCTAAACTCTTAAATCCAGTAAATCCACGCCCAATCCCGCGGACTTCCATCCAGCGCGCACTTTCTTTTCATACGTTATTTTTCATACCTTGTTTACATACAAATTTCCCGGTGCCTTGGTTGACTCGATGTACGGCGTTGTAGCTCTTCGTTGGGGTTCTGAGATATTAGATAAAGTGCGGGCAGCTGGCAATGGTGAGGCTGATGAGTCGCCGGCGCCTCGCGATGTTAGTTGGGTTGAATTTGGCTTCCTCAACCTCTCCCTTCCACTTTATTTCGTTCTCCCAAACCCCATCTCACGCAACATACAGTCAGAGCTACAAAACCCAATCGGACAAGCCCAGGCCTGGCCTCCAGCACGAAAGAACGGATTTGAGTTTAAATTTAATTAGCATCGAAGTTGGGCTTACTTCAACCTATACTTCAACGTAGACTGACTCGATCTACAGCCTGCCCGCGCCGGCGTCCAAGCGCGCTCGCCGGCTATTAGACCAGCGCCGTGAGGTCAAGGTTACTCAGATTTAAGCCTCCTTGCTGCGTGTACGAATTAATACAAACTTAGTTGAACAGGACGTGTTGCCAGAATCTCGCTTGCCTGACTGACTGTTGACTGTATATGCTACACCTTTGAGCATGCGCAAGCGAATGAGAGAAAGAGACGGCGATAATCGCTCATCTGTCAGGTTCACTCTTATTAATTGTAGAGCCTGTGAGGTTTTCGCCGGGACCTAGGTTGACTAAATTATAAAGCTATCTTCCCTTTCCTGAATGGCTTATCGTGCGTTTGCACGTTCAGCAATTAACCGAAAACCGGGGGCGGAGCGTGAATGGATGCTTACATCCTACACCCAATGGATGCTCCACGGACGCGGATCCCCAGTGGCTTCGTCAACCTCGTTTCTCCCCGGCGTCCATGCACGTACGCCCGCGGCGACTAAACGATACATCTCGTTGCCTTTTTTTCCTTTCGACTTCCTTTTCGTGGCCGGCTCCCAGAAATTTCCAGGCTTGAGTGATACAATCCTTCATCTATCGCTTTAACTTATACAGAGCTTGAGCCCAGACCCTACCACCGCCCTGCTGTTTTCGGTGTGTATATCTGTGGACAGATTGAAGGTGCATCCAATCCACGGACGCGGATCCTCTCATTCCCTTCCTCCCCAGCCGGGTATAGCCAACACCTGGCCTATCTCTAAGATCCGCTCACCTGCCCACCTCCCTGGCACATCACGCGCCTCCGGGGAGCAGGGCGTTTGCTTCTACCGTTCCCGTTAAGCGTCGGCGCTGGACCCATGTCCAACTCATACACGGCACCTGCATACTGCATAGGTGATCTAAACCCCGCGTAGCTCTTCCCCCGAGTCTTCTTCTTCTGGTAACGATTCTGAACGAACGAACGAAAGGGACTCGGGGTTAAAGAAGGAGTTGAAAGAGGAAGAAGAGGGAGGAAGGGGGACGTGAAAGAAGGAAGAAGGAAGAAGGAGAAGATCTTCTTCAGAAGACGCAGAGCCGAGGCTCAATTGATTCAATTAATTAACAACAGCACGCGTTGTGTTTCTAATTTTCATTCGCACACAGGACACCGAGCCCCGTCTGAGCCCACGGTGGGTGCCCGCCAGCAACGGCCGCGCGCTCCCCCCTCCCTTACCTCCCCGGGCTCTCGACCACCCGACCCGGCGCCGTTCCTTGTGAATTCCCTCCCTCATCAGCCTTCAGACAAGCGCATTACGTCACCCCCCATTCAAATCCCAAATCCGAAAATCCAAATCCAGCAAATCGATCATGATCGCGCCGCGCGCACCGCCGCACGCGTTCCCACGCGCCCTCCTTCCTCTTCCGTCCCGGATCCAATCATCCTTTGCATCCCCATCCTTCCCCATCATTACGCATTACATACGCGTTAAGCTGGGCGATCGGGATCGATCCCGATCGCCCGATCGTGGTTGTAACTGGTGATTGATTTTTTTCGAGGGGGGAGTAGAAGAGGCCCCGAGAAGTTCTGTCGTAGCATCACCACCGCGCTTCTTTGACTAATTCTTTGACTAAAACTTCAAAAAGACAACTAATACGGCTCGGCCATCGCCGATGGTTCTCCTCGTCTGTTCCGACCCGGCGACCGCCGAGGTGCCGTGAGATCACGACATCACGAACCACGGCGTGACCATCGACGTGGCAGCGCCGCCATCTTCTGCCCACCACCGCCCACCGCCGACCGCCCCGCCCCGCCAAACACCGACGCAGCTGGTACCACGCGGCGACCGTGGTCGCTAGTCTTTGAGCGCTTTCTCTGAGCTTCAACATCCGCGACAACGTTCGAGGACGGCGGCGCGGCGTGGCTCGGCGGACGGATGTTGGACAGTTGGACGGAATCCGGCTTGTAAGTAGCTGTAATCGAATATGCTTGTCCTCCTTCATGTCCCTCTCAATCCACCACTTCACTTCCGTCGACGCTTGCAACATCGACGTCCGGATGCGCACTCCCAAGTCTTATATCAATATTCGAGTCGGTGCAGAACCCGCTCCGCCCTTGCATGTTCCGCGTTTGCTCGATGCGGCGGGCTCGTGCGCCTTAACTCGATCAACACATTGCTGGCCTGTGTGCAAGCATCGACCCCGGTGAATTCTGGATACCGCATTACACCGCTCTAAGTACATCATCGCCGATGTCGACGCTCAGGAACAGGGCGGCTACCTGGTGGCTACACGCTTGCTGGTCCGACACTCCAAGTCCCGCTCACGCCAGAGCTGTCCGCACGGCTTTCTCTTCCAGCGGCCTGCACAGACTCCCCTCCCCCTCCGCGGACAGCTGTCTTAGCGACGTTCCGGCGTCCCTCTCACTCTGGCAGCAAGTTGCACCTGCTCGACCTCGAAACCGAGTTCTCCTTTGTCAGCCGCGCTGGCGCTGACTGTGTCAACCTTCGCCCCTTCGAGCTCGCCGGCAGGGTGCCCCACGCCGCGCACGCAGCTTTGGGCGGAAAAAGGTCCAAATCGCAGCCAGCACCGACGAGAGCCAGAGGGCGGCTTTCCGCTCGATTTCGCAGCTTACCTTCCTCAGCGGCGGCGGCGGCAACAACGCGGTGTCGTGCAAGCCATGTTGTCGGCTCGAGATCAGCCCGTTCCACAGGAGCGTCACTCGTGCTCCTCTCCCTTGCCTCTCCCCCTACGGTATCTTAATCACCACATCTGCCTCGGGTGAATGACCGCGTACGAGATGTTGCCCGTCATAGCTGCACGAGATGTCCGTAGTGCATGCGCGCTCCGCGGTGCTATCGTTTGTGTCCGTCTCAGTGCTTATCCCCTACAACGCGACGAACAAGTTGTACAACAAGACGCGCACACTGCTCATGCAGAGGTGCCATTGTACACCCAATAATGCCCAAGCCGCCCGCTGTCTTTGTTGCTGCGGTTCCTCGTCCTCGCGAACTTCGTTTCGGGGTTGGCAATTAACACGGGGCAGGTGCGACGGCGCAGGCGGTGGTAGTCCAAGCAGTCTTCATTCCCTAATCCACGCCTCACCAGGCGCGTGCTACTACCTTGTGCCATGTTATCCCAGATATATAGGCCTGTGCAAGAATCGATACCCACTCTCAACATCGTTGGGCGCAGTTCAAGTGCGTGTCCCCTCCTCCTTCTCTTCTTCTTCGTCCCCTGTTGTGCTCAGACCGCATTCGCCGGACAACGCCTGCGCAGCGGAGTCGTATCTGTTTGAGATATGCACCCCGGTGCGCTTTTGGCTCGCTCTCCGCAGCGCTCTGTGGATGGTTGTGTACGGAACGCGGGAACGCGCACATCCCGCTTCACCCTAAGAGCAGGAGCGGGGACCACCGTTCAACATGATCACACCCTCAGATGCAGGGACGTTGTAAAAGTTCACATGCTTCTGCTTTGGAAGCACGTACACTTTCACTGCATTCGGGCAGCAGGCACCGGGCGCGTGCAGTCTACGTTCGACGCCAGGCTGTTAGCTTCAACGATGTACATAGTAGACACCATATAATATTGAATAATCCCAAATCACTCTGCCTGCTCCCTTCTGCGTCAAAGTTATCCAAAGAAAGAGGCAAGTAAAAATGAATACACATTGGAGCAACTTGAGGGCCGAGTCGAACTAGCTTGCTCTATAAGATTCCTGGCTGACTCCCGGCCTGTTCGAGGCATTTTCGGGACCATCAGAACTCCCCCTAAATTCCCACAAAAATTCACAGGCAGGTGGAAACATGCCAGAATGAGCCTAACAAAAGGACTTGAGGCTCCGGGCCCGCTGGTTGGAATAAAGTGTTGCCCGAAGCAGACGGACATCGCCAACCGGCGATGATGGTCACCTACAGGCGACTTCGTATCACCCACTTCGTACACCAACCCGCGGTCTGGACTAAGTCTGGACTCTAGTGGGGCCACCCACGCCATCACGGAAAGAGCCGGCGGACCTTATCTTATCTGGTATCCCGCAGATTGCTAATGTTCGGATGGATCCGTGATGGCCTCGATTCAGGGCCCATTGATGCCGGCCAGTCGCCGACCTTTACGTCACACGTGACTTCTATCACGTATCCGGCATTTCCCGAGGACGTCTTAGAACCCTCTCCTTCTGCTTCCATCGCAAAGTGACGGGGCCTCTACTACTATCGACTCATTTTTTTCGGTTTGATTTTACGTTGGGTCTTGAGAAGACTTTGTTTACGTGAGGGAGGTGAGAGGGTGAGGCCGAGGCCGAGGACGGCAGACGGCGCGCCGTTTTGGGGCGGGGGGCTTCACATGCGTGTCGTGTCGTGTCGTGTCGTTCGTGCTGAAGCCAATGCGGTTCAATTTGGATTTGGATTTGGAGTGATACAGATGAGATGCATGTGCGCTGGCATATGAAGATGAAAATTGTGTGTGAGCCGGAGCTTTGCCTCGCGAACAAAACCTGGAACAAGGGACAAGGCGCGGAACAAGGGGTGAAGGATTACAAGAAATCCTGGAGCTCGGAAGCGACATGAAATCGCGCCAATCGATGGCGCGCGTGGGTGAGGTACATTGCACAAACGAGGACGATAAGTAGGTAGTGTAGCAGTAGCGATATTAAATATATACAGGGTGGTGGCACACACAGCAGCGGAACGAGACTTGGAGATCGGAGATTGGAATTGAATGGCAAGGGAAGAGGCGGAAGAAATATTATAAGTTAGTGGACGATTGAGAGTTGTGCAGATGCAGATTATTAGACGTGTGTTGATGATGATACGGTGGATGAGTGGGTGGGTATGTACAGTATGCGATGCAGGACGGAGGCCAAGAAATGTTGCTGCAAGCAAGTCAGCAAAGACGAGGAGCTGAGGAAGAGAGAGACGCACGGAAAACACCATTCGATACGACAGCGACAGCGACAGCAAGCAGAACGGATTCACAAAGACCCAAACGCGGCTCAATTCCTTACGACGACGCGCCGTGTGTGTTTCCCCGCGCGGCGGCGCTCATTGTACGGCATGGGCCTGCGCCACGCCTCGTCCGGATCGTCACGGTCCACAGCGCCGCGGAACTCGTCGTCGTCGGGCGCCGGCGTGCGCGGCGCGTGCGGATGCGGATGCGGAGTGTGGTGTGGGGCGTGCGCGTGTGCGTGGGGGTGCGGCGCGGGGGGGAAGACGGGGGTGGCGGGGACAGACGCGGACGGGCCGCGCGCGTGTGTCGGGCGCGGGTACAGCGCGGGGCTCGAGGCGCTCGACGCAGACACGGGGGGGCCAGATGTAGACGCAGGTGGGAGCGGGCCGGCGGGCGGCCATGGGCGCGGTGCAGCACGCGGTTGGGAGCCCGAGGCGGATTTGTCGGTGGAGTCGGGCTGGAGGTCGACGTCGACGCGCACGCGGACGATCTCCTTGCCCGCCTGCGCAAAGAACGCGCGCTCCTGGCGTTGGAAGTAGCCACTCGTCGGGCCGGGGCGCATGTCAGAAAAGTTGTCCGGCGCGGCGGGAGGGAAGAGCGCCATCAGGTCATGGCCTGTCGGCGGTGCAGGGTAGCGTCGCGGGGCCATGTCGGGCATGTGTGTTAGGTCGACGTCTGCGATCGGGGTTATTATTTTTTTCGAAAAAAATGAGTGGCATAAGACAGACCACGCAATGAACTAGGGGACAGTGGGCGCCGTGAGCGTGTGGTTGGCGGAGGGGACGCGGGGCCCTTGTACGCAGGGCTGCGGTCTGAGGGAGAGCCCGA
Source organism: Mycena vitilis (assembly GCA_029203975.1). Taxonomy (NCBI): domain Eukaryota; kingdom Fungi; phylum Basidiomycota; class Agaricomycetes; order Agaricales; family Mycenaceae; genus Mycena; species Mycena vitilis. Next base: position 322,699 of record JARGYF010000031.1, on the reverse strand, counting down.
GGCGGTGGGGGACGGGGAGGGGGACGCGTCGTCGACGGGGCGGAGGCTGAAGTTTGGCATCGGGGGTGGGGAAGGAGGCGCGGGACGGTGGAGTTTGTTAATTTATAGGAATCAGCAAATAAGGAAATGCAGAGTATTTTTCGAGTGGCAACCGGCGTATTTGGGTATTAGACGGCAATCAGGCATTTACGGAAACAAAATTGGTGATGGCACTGTGATTGCACGTGGAGATTCGATGCTTGACAGAAACGCTCATCCCCCATCACCCGTCCCCGTCGGTCCAATCTGACGTATCTCCGTATGAACGACCTCCCAAACATATCCCACAGCACGTAAACTAACGCCACCGCGCTGACTCTGCTCTTTGCACCCCGGACTTTTTACGGCTATTCCCCCTCGGCTGTTCCCTTGCACCCCGACGCCTAATGCCTCCAGTCTCCCAGTCGGCGCAGCTCTCCTTGTCCGACGACCACCCATCTCTCGGCCGCCGTCAACGCCCTTCCATCCACAGTTCATCTCCGCTGTTCTGCTGCTGTTATTACTGCCCCCGCGACAGCAAACACTCACAGCCCCACCCCACTCCCGTCCCAGGCCATTCCACGAAAACCGCCGTGACTTTTGATTCCGCCCTCTGCCAAAATGTCCCTCTCTCTATCTCCTCCGTGCAGTTTCCCTGTCCTGCAGCAATGTTCGACGCTCTACGTTCTCCTGAATCTGCTCTGTCGCTCGTTTTACAGCTGTTCGGTCATGTCGCGCAAGATAGATCGTATCTGTCAGCGCCCCGCACTGTCACCCAGTGCCCAGCGCTCCGCACCGGACAGCCTCGGGTTGGAGTAGGTATGACGCTAACTATGGCGAGTGTCGACCTGCATACCCTATCTATCGCTGCCAGCCGCAGCTCTCACTCTCACGTCGACGCCAACGCCAACGCAATTTTTATCGTCCATCCTATTTATTCCCAAGCTCGAAGCTGCGAAATTACTGTGCTCGTGTGCGTTCCCCACGTCTGCCTGTGTCTGTCCGTGTCTCGGTGTCTGTGTTCACTCGGTGCCCACCCCCGCGGAGGCGACTCGCTCATCATTCATGTCTTGAATAAAAAAATTCCACGCAACCCAGTTCCTACTCCGCGGACCTGCCTTCCCACCCTTCCCAACGATGACCACCGGTCGGGCATCACAAGCCTCTCGAAGGACACGGGGCAAGGACGAGGTTATAACAAATTAAATCCGGCCTTTGCCTTGCTCTGCCTCTGCCTCCCTCGCCGGTCGGGCATCACAAGTCTGCGGCGCAGAGTACGAAGAGCTTCAAATCCAAATCAAATCAGAGCAACCGTGCGGTCATTGCCTTGCTCTGCCTTCGTCTCTCGCCTTTTCCACTTCCCAATCCAATCAATCGACTCGGCCTTCCACCTTCCAGTCAGCCTTTCTTCTACCCAATGGGAATGGATTCTTCAGCCCCGGTGCCTGCAGCCTGCCTGCCTGCCCGGGAGGAAGAACGAAGACCCACTCAATGCCCTTCAGACTATTAGACACCTCCACCCATGGCCACCGGTCGGGCATCATCGCAAGCTGCACACCGAACGACGTGAGCCTCTTTCTCGCCCTTCTCCTTCTCCTTCTCATTCCTTCGCCTTCTCCTGTACTTCTTTCTGCCTTTCTGCCTTCCTTTCCCAGTTCCTCCCCTGTCCCCACCCCGTCCCCGGCTCACGACTCACGAGGTCCAACACCCACATCTACATCTACATCTACATCTACATCTGCATCCGCTTTCCGCTGACGGCGGCGCACCGCACGCGTATCGTATCGTATCTCCCGCATATGCATGTATCATCGTATGCAATCCGCAATCCGGATCTCAGCGCACGGCCATCGATATACGATAAGCGTCAAGCGTCAAGCGTCAAGAATTCGAAATGCTTCTCGGGCACGGGCACGGGCGTGGAGTTGGCGGTCTGGACTCTGTACGCCGGGCGCGTGTCTTCCTTCTCTGGGCCTGGGTGGGATTCGATTTCGGGAAGCCGATGCGATTGGGAAGGATTCTTCAAGCATGGCGCGCAACGAGACAGACAGGTACAGGTAAACGTCCTCGTCTGTCCTCGTCCTTGCCTTCGAATTCGTCGTCCTGATTCTCGTGATGCCAGGACGAGTGACAAGTCCAGAGCCACGATGGGCGCCCGATATATTATATTATCCTGACGGCGGCGGAGGCGTATCCCAGAAAAGAGGGTCGTTCGTAAGGTACGTGGATATCCGAATGCAGTCCTCGTCTTCGTCTTCGAGCATGCGTCAGCGTCCTTCCTTTCGTGCATAGGTCCTCACAGGTCCGAGATGAAGACACGCACAGTTAATACAAGTAACGGACGAACCGACCGCTCGGCGACTCGGACGCCCACATCCTGATCGTCAGTCAATGTGGTAGCGATCCAGATCCCGGAATCCGCTGGCGGCGGCGCCGGGCGCGGGCGGGGGCGTGTGTATCATCTGCGTACGAAAGCTCGTCTCGGGAGTCGTTTTTGTGCGAGGTGGCGTTGGTGGTCTAGGCTAAGGACGGCATTTGCAGTGCATTGGTATCGGCGTGGAGAGGTAAAAAAACATTCGCTGGCTCAGCTACTCGTTGATTATATCCTGGCTGGATCAATTGACTCGCCTTTTACTCCTCACTTCAGTGTTCGGATTGACTCTTCACTCAACGCGGACCCGCCTCTTTTTTTGTGGCTCGCCACAAACGTTGCTAGCCATGGACGACGGATCATTCGCCCGTCCACAAATATCCTTGCAAATCACAGATCACGCTTCCCTTCTTCCAACTTCCGGATTCCTGGGACTCGGAAGTCAGAAGCATGCAAGTCGGTGGACGAATGAGGATTCGGGCGCCGCGTCGCGGTGAACACAGAAATACCGAAATAATTGCTACCGCGTGCAAGACGGTGAATATAGCAATACCGTGTCGGTTCGAGTAGCGAATAGAGGAAGAATCCAGGAAGAAGATGGGGCTTGTGCTTGTGCTCGTGCCTGCTCTCAAGTAGGGACGTAGAGATAACAAGCTGGAGAATCGGTGTCGGATTTCGCTTCTTGTCGCGATGAGAACCGTGGGTTCGAATAGAAAAACATGATCCGTCAACTCATGGCGCCTCCTCCCAAATAAGTGCAAAAAGGCACCACCGTGCATTTAGCCTCTTGTCACGGTGAACACAGAAATACTTGGTACCGCGCGTGGAAGACGGTGAACACAGAAAGACTGAGTTCAGCAGATGAAGATGATCGGTTGGTTCGTGCTCGTGCCTCTCCAAGTAGGAATCTCGGGCAGTGCGCAAAAATTTAAAGAAGCCCTCCGAACGAATGGGAGGGGACACGGTGCCTACAACGGTAATGCACGACTGAGGTAGGGCCTTGGCACGCGGGCGCCGGAAGAGTCAAAACGCTGAACAGAAGAATGTTGCGGCGCAAGAATCCCGGGCTGCCAGTGGGCTGGGCCGGGCTGGGCAGGTCCCCTCGACCATGCCCGTGCCCGTGCCCCTTAATTACGACAACTTCAGGGGGTTCGAATCTTTGAACAGCTTCGAACTTCGCGGGACTGATACCGATACCGATGGTGGCCAATGAAGATTCGGATTCGGATGCACGCGGGGTTGAGCGCCGGATTGGGACTCGGGGGTGTGCATTGGGTATTGGCGTTGGCATTGGACGGTGGTGGCGCATGAGCACGCAAAGAAAATCGGAGGGAAGAAGCGAGCCAAAATAGGTGGTATTGGCTGGCCAGGGTAGGGAGGCACCCCACGCGCGGGAGTGCGAAGAGCCTGAGCTTACGATTAACGAGGATATACCTGTAAGAGCGCAAGTGAGTAAGCGATGACCTGACTTTCGAAAGTCAAACATTCCATACGGTGTAATATTTCTTAAATATTTCTATGCTCAAGCCTGATATTGTTTGTACCACAGCGGGTATCGCTTCCCGCGATACGACGCGTCGTCCGAGCCTGACCCGTCACCGTGCGCATTCATAAAGAATAGGAACCGCATGCACGATCACCGGGTCCACCCGGCGGGGGTTCAGATTGCGAAACTCAGCCATGATCACGGTTGCGATGCCCGTTCGAAGGTGTTCTCCTTCTCTAGCTTCTTACTTCTAGCTTCTACCGTTGTGCGCGCCGAATTTGGTCGATTAGCAAGGCTAAAATCTGGCTTTAACTTTGAAGTAGAATGGGCATGGGAATGCGAACGAGCCGGCCGGTGAACTGACCGGCGCCGCTAAGTTCGAGACCAGGCCTGGTCTTCTGTACGCCACTATAGAGTTTGAACTTGAGATTCCCGCAATTCGCACGTCGGAGCTACAACCCAGAGAAAGTCAACGCGAGCCGGGAGGTTGTCCTGCGTACATACCTCAACAGTCACTCAGGTTGTGGCTGAGCCCAGGCCGTGTCACTAGTAATTGGCCCCTGTGCGCCTACGATGAAATCCGTACGGGTTAATTAACTCTCCCACCTTCTCAGTCGCCGCCGAGTCGGTGTTGGCGAAGATCTTGATACTGATATTAATACAGGAAAACCATGTGTGCGGCGTAACTTACATCCCGGGTCCCCTACATCTGTATTCAATTAAAGCAGTGGCAGGGAAACACCAAGAAGGGGTACGATCCAGAGAATCGCGGAACAATGATACGCACGGCGTAACTTACATCCTCCTACATCTGCGTTCAAGAAGCTGAACGTGATGACCCACCGCATGAAGACGCGATTCTATCCCGAGAGAGAGAGAGAATCACCGTAATTATAACTTGCATCGGGTCACGGTCTGTGTTCCACGGAAGCAGTGCCGGGGCCGGGATGCACGATCAATGCGAGGAAAGTCATATGCGTGGCGTAACTTACATCCTCGGTTCCCTAGGAGGATGGGGTTGATTAGTCTAATGATGGGGTGACGTAATAGAACAGAACCCTTCCTCTTGAAGGCTCTTCGACAGTTCTTGTCCCGGACCTGTGTGGCGCACGTCGGCTGCCCTAGCGCGATCGCCGTCGTTCCTGCGCGTCTTCAGCGCTCTGGAGGAGCTCAATTGTGTTGCCTCGACCCCCCTTTGCATTGATGCAGTTGGCAGCCGCGGCGATGCGTACTACCAGCGCGCTTTCCGAGTCCTTGGCCAAAGCCCCGGCACTACTTTTCAACAAATTCACCTGTGTTTCTTTTCCCAACTAGCATTTTTCTAGCCCCGCTGTACTCCATCAATCTAGCGCATTTGCCGGCCACAAATTTTGACTCAAACTCTCACCCGGGTCCCAAGCTGGTCTCGACAATGTCTAATTTTTTAATTTCACTTGAACATAGCGCGAGAAACATCGGCCAGCCGCCAGATATGTAGTTGCCCCGGTGCTGAACCAGTGGCGTGTTTATGCGGGAGGACCATACCGTCCGTTGATGTTCTTCGAGTGCCAGCGCTTGTCGCAACCGTACAGAACTCAGTACCACCACCCCTGCCCGACCGTTGGACAACCCTCAGTGTCAGGACTCTAGGTATGTACACTGGAGGAAGGAAATATGAACAGCCTTGCGCTGCTGGGAGGTATGTCCACTGCTGAGAGATATGTCCGCTATTGGGAGGTATGTCCTCTCTTCGCTTTCGAGTAATACTCGGGCTGAGATCTTGTCGACGACTATCTTGTCGTCCGTCCGTTGTGACAGCTTTCTTGGCTAGCGCCCGCCAATGGTCCTCGGAAAATGCGACCCGCTCAAAAATTGTTATTCCAACCCGTCCTCGAGGCGGTATACGCTTCTCACTAGCCCACGAAATGACATCTTTTCTCTCCTCACCGGGCGCTATCCCTTCATTCAGCAACGAGCAAAGCGAAAGACGTTTATAAAAATCGGTGTTCTTTGATCTGAACTTGATCTCAACCCTGACTGGCTCCAGTTGAGCCAGAGAGGTTGGGCTTTGTTCGTGAAACACCGGGGTGTGTAATTTTGCCTCCACTTTCTGAGTTGCACTTTGGGTCTCGTCTCCAGGACCATTAGCTGTGAAGGAGACACCGAGGTTGAAGTTTGTAGGTGAACGCGGCCCCAAATCACCCTCCCGACTTTCCGTGCCAGTTGAGCTCTTGATTATGAAGTATAAGCAAGCAGTACACCTTGCCATTGTGGTCGGCGTGATCAGTAACTCGGATTCGGCCAATGACTATCAAACAGTCTCGCCATCGTACACGACGAGCATTCAATAGGATCATGAGAACAAATTTAGATTGGGTGATAGTATTGAGTATACAATGTGTGTGTAGAGCAATAAGCAGCTTCGACATAAAGGCAGTAGTGGAAACCAAATCTATCGCGTTTCAGTTGAGGCAAATTTTGCTGTCGTAAACCGGTGCGATTGGGCGGCAGGGACTTCATTGTGCAGAGCCTGCCCAGAGGATCTCGATGTCCAGCATGAAACGTGCTAGGGATCCGACAGAGGCAGATAACACAAGGTGTGGGCGGACCCTAAACAATTGTTTGCAACACAAACAGATTGTGATAGATAGCCCGTCGAGTGCCGAGAATCAGTCATGGAGTTCCAGGGTGACTTGGATGCGAGGGAATTAAACGTAGGCGGAGCGCGTAATGGCGAAGTCGCAGCGTGTCCGCCGGATACCGATGTGCATTCTCCATGTTGCAAACCGCCCAAGCTGGGGCCCTGGGGGTAAGCACGAGAAGAACCGTTGGGCCGCACCCCCGCGTCCTTGACTTTGCGCAGCTCGAGGATTCACAGCTCCGGGCTGCTTGCTGTGAAATCAAAGCGTGGTGGGCTCAGGGCGTGGGCCCGGCCTGATACTAGTAGCGAGGCGACCCAGCAAAAGAGAGCGAAGAATAGGCGGGCGCGCTGTTAACCGTGAAGTGACTACCTCCCTCCGCACGCGGCACCAGCCCAGTCTCGTAAAACGATACAACTTGAATCACCTCGTTTATTGTAAAGTCCTGGGGACCGTAGATACATAGACTCATCGGTGTTGTCTCGTTAAATCTCGTCGTCGTCAAGTCGTATTTCCAATACGGTGAGAGCATGGACGGGGCTGCGAGTAGAGAGGGCCCGTCATACGAATACGGCCTTCGGACTAGCCTTCTAGGCTGACAGCGAGCCGACAGCGACAGTCTTCTGGAGACGGTGGCGGCCATTACGGCACCCATCATTAGACTAATCAACCCTCTTCTCGTTCCCTAGATCTGTGTGAACCAGTGACGATATATATAAAATGGACCGCCGCCGTTTACTGGTTCAAGTCGGGCTCATGAGAGCGATGCCTTCCGTGTTCAAATCTGAGAGAGAGTGCTGAAGAGAGTGATTGCTAGAGGCACATATCTGAACTGTCCCCATCTGCAGTCAGTCAGCCTCGTAGATTTTGATATCGATATTCAAGGAACATCATGTGCGTGGCGTACATGCATGCTCCTTTCCAATTGGGCATTAGTAGGGTACGTAGACACAGCCCTTCGACCGACTTCGTGAGAGTGATAACGTCCATGTTCAAAAGTGAGAAAGTGCCAATTCGGGATTGAATAATCGCCAAGGGAGTCTCAGGCATCGGCTCCAGTGAGTACACAGTATCCGAGTAAGAAGATCGCGGATTGTCGAGAACCAAGTAGCGGTGAACCTGGGATTGAATTGAGAAGGGCCCATTTTCTTGACACGACCCAGACCGTTTCAAAGCAAGCCAAGACCTACACAGATGGACGTCCCCGGCAGTCTGCGGCGGCAGATCGACCCTAACGCGACGACCTAACGCGACAAAAATTGTAGCGCCGCATCCGTATGCCATTGCCGGATGAAAAATCGAAGAGTAGGTCATCGTTGAGCGGACTTTGGCACAGGGACGAGAGGAGCAGATGGGTAATGCAATTGCTATTTTGAGATGATGGTGGTTGAAGTTCAAGTTGCATGCGTGACGTCACATATGTGACCCCACCCTTCTAGCGTCCAACCGTTACCACATGGACCTACCAGCGAGGTTTTGTCCTTGCTCTCGGTCGGTATGTTTGCTCCAAAGCTCACCGGTTCAATGCTATCTCCAAGGCATTCTGGTGTACGCTTAGTCGTTTTTCGTCGGAACAAGAGGCTGAAGCCGACCTTTCAAACCCTGAGGCGCGCCGAACACCTGGACCATGCTCCGGCAAATTGCGAGCGAGGAATACATTTGGACGACACGAACATATGCAATAACCTCGTGCACGCCGTTGATATCGCTGTCCGAGGAGTCCAGGCTTGTCGACAAAGCATTCACACTGCGTCCACCCAGCACACGCATTCTGCCACGTTGGCCCGCTCACATTCACATGTACCCGGTGTCTGTACCTGATGTAGCGTCGCTACGAGCCTGTGATAACGGCCTCGCATGTGTTACGACGGACCGAATCTCTCCGATCAACAGAATACTTCAATCGCTAATTGAATCGTGATGGAGGGATCCCCCGCGGCACGATCGTAGGTCCTCGCAGGTCCCCGTGTAGGCACTAATGCTACCGCGTCGAGGATTGAACTGACCGGGAACTCTACTGCCGCGGCCGCGGCTTGTAAATTTTGCGTCCTGCGCTACTCTGGGCGAGCGCTACCGCGAACCCGGCGAATAAGTGCCATCCATGGTGGATGATACACGCAACATGGCATTTCTAGGCAGCGCTTGGGGCGGGAAGTGGGGCACGGCTGTCCAGCCTTGTCCGGCAAATCCCAGTTGTATCGTATGGCGGGTCTTCGCAGATAAATTAATCTCTTCCGGATCATCGACTCATCCAATCGCTTATCCACCGCTTAAACGCTTTGGATGGATGCCTCACTGCGCAGTTACCGGAAAGACCCTCGATTTTCAATCCCTATCGTCTCCCGCGGTCGTCCGCGTTCCCTCACGTCAATGGTTGCCAGCAAATTTTTCTTGTGTCTTTCGTATGTCGTTCGCAGGCCTAGGGAAGGTATTAACTTGTGGGCTGAAACCCAATTGAGACAATGGGTGAAAGCGAAAACGTCCGAAGAAATTTGGCCGGGTCGCGGCCCGCATCGTGGTTCGAATTTAGTCGGCTAAGTTCACCAACGTGAACGAGACGAGACGAGACAAGATGAACAGAAGATGTCCTTTTACTTCTAGGCTCTAGCCGAAAGGGGACTCTGCTCTTCGCACCGCAGATTCAAATCACCGTGTGCAAATCGGCGTAGTCGGTTATCTCTACCCTGCAACTGATATTGAACGTTCAACATCGGAATACTTCTAATCAACCATCATTTCTTCCACACCGCTGCCGTCTGGGTGCATGCGCTATTTTCTGGGCTGGCTGGATGACCAGGCAGTAACCGAGGCTTTTACTCTATGAAGTCTATGAGTCCCCTTCGCACAACTGCTATTTTGTTTTATCTTCCAGAACGAACGGCGGCTAAATCCCACCTGCGAACCTTCATGTTGCCATGGTTGTGCTGACGTCTGGAACGCTGGTCCCTGCACGGATGCCCATTAGCCAGTTGACCACATTGTGGATAACGGCACATTATACGTACCGCCGCGCTTCACACGGTTGGCGCGATCAACAGGAAACCTCAACCGAGATTGTTGATGCGGAGATCCCGCTAAAAGTTTAGTAAGACACTAATAATGGGCTACTCGCAGTATGTAATGCCGGAGCGCTGACGGAATTGAGAGAGAAACAACTGAGTGGCTGCCATGTGTTCGGGCGCGGGGCAGAGTTTTGGGTTTTGCGAGCTGCTGTAAAAAGGTCCTGGACCGTACATAGACAGATCTATTTCTCACCTCTTCGCTCGCATCGACAGCGAACCAAACATATCGCTCCCATCTAGCACATGGAGCCAGAAATTGTCCCGCAGATCATAGGCAGAAAGAAGAAGATACTTACTGCCGGCTGATCAAAATTTCCTCCACACTGCCTCTGCAGGAGCAAGTATGTCCGTGTTAAGTTCCTCTTGATATACAGAAGCTATCCTTGACTACTACGCTAAACAGTGCTCAACCACAAGCCCTGATTCAGTCCTAAATCTGTTGCACTGGCAAACGCAACAGAAACAGACCGCCGTAATTCATACGCATATGTGGCACCGGGTCTCCTGGCTGCTCGGATAGTTCGGCCAGTAAGGGTACCTCATAAGTCACTATCCTCACACCAGCGGGGAAACAATGACGGGCAAATTTTGTTTGCTATGACAGTAATACTTGCCCGCTGTTGGTACGAGCCTATAAATCACTCATATTTGCACCTTTTCATCAAGCACGCATCATGATTTTGTCCATGCCTATTATAACCAGATGCTACAACAGAGAAAATCGCACCTCGATTGTTTACAGAAGATCGTTGTGTCACTTTAGGTGGCTCAAAGCTAAACACATTGCATGTACTACTTGGTCGAGAGTTGAGAAGAGATCGGGGGCCAGCCAGAGACACGTAGTTGATTTACGGGTGGTGACATTCAAGCTCCTCCCTTCAGGGATGGGAGATGCCAGGAGGTTTCAATCGGCGAGGTTGAACATGTGGTTGAATTTAACGGATGATCGGGCCGAAGTGCGTGCCATGTTGCTCAGCGCTCGCCTTATGTAATCGTCAAAACTTGCCTTTTACGACCACCGCGCTTGGACGTCCATAACCACGATGGCGGCGAAGACGCTGAGCACGAGCACGCTGAGTCTCAAGTTCATGCAAAATGCGCACCGTGCGAAGAATCTGGCGGAGGTGCAGCTTGAGCGCGCGGAGGTGAAAGACGACGGCGAGTGGGAGGTCGCAAAAGAGATCCGCGACGCCTGGGGCCCCGAAACCACGCAAGTCTATCTGAATTCTGGGACCCATCAGCGCTCAACCCTCCTTCCAGGCAGGCTGTGAGCTACGAGGCGTCGTACCTCCCCTTCCTCTTCACATCTGACGCGTCCGAACCGGATGCCACCCCGGCGGTCAACTTAAAAGGCCGGCGTGCGTTCAAGCGCGGCAGAGAGGTTGCTGACGAGGTATGTGGTATGAGCCCTCCGTGACGGCGCCGAACCCGGTTCTCATTAATCCTCCGGGGTCCTCTTGCTGCTGCTTCTTATTCATTCTGGTGTCGTATAGTACCAGCCTATCGTGCCTGCCGCGCCTACACCGCCTGCTGCATCGACGTCAAAATCTGCTGGGAAGCCCAAGCAGATCTCATCGGTCAGCGGCCGGACGGGCAGCTCCAACTCTAACGCCAAGAACAGCCCGAAGGGAAAGAGCGCGCGCCAGGCGATCTACGACAGCTCGGGCGTTGGCTCAGATATGCGGGCCAAAAAGACGGAGACTGGTGCAGGCGCGCGAGGTAGCACTGGCACGCCCGCTCCGTCAAAGGCCCCGCTGCCTAATGTGTTCCTGAAACCCGCGGGCGTCGACGAGCCTGCCGAGAGCACCAAATCCGCGTCAGCACTGTCGACAACAAAAACGTCCCCACCCTCGTCCGAAAAAACCAAGGGCAAGCGGGAGCGCGAACGGACTGGGACAGCCGAAATCGCAGAAGGCGAGAATAGCAGCAAGAAGCGTAAGAGGAAGAAGAAGAATGACCAGGCGGGTGCGGCCGAATGATTTTCTGTCTTTCTGTTCTCCCGTCTGCTTCTGCGGGGCCCCACACTTTGTGCGTCCGCTGGCCGCCCTTTTATCTGTGCTGCTCATTGGTCCAATATGTGCTTAGATGGTTAGCGCGTATACTCACTGCATAGTGGACTTGGTTTGTAATTAATGTATGGCCCTCCCGCGTTCCTCGTGAAATCCTAATGCAATTAGTGGCTGGAGCCCAATGACTGCGGGGCTTTTGTGGTTTACGTTTGATAGATTCTACGGCCGCCGAAGTACGGTATTATGTTGCAAGTATGTTGTCTTTTTTCCCTCCGTGCCAGACGCAGCGTTTCAACGTATCTATTGGTTCAATGACTGGTTTGTTAATCCCGAAATTTGAACTCCGTCGTTGATGAACCCTCATTCCTTCATACAACCCCGAAATAAATCCTCAAGAGTCGCTCCCTCGATGTTCGAGAGGAAGAATGTATACCCGTGTGAGACTCCCAAATGTCCTGCTTATAGGCTATTTTCTACACTACACAGACACGGCTGAAGCCGAACGCACAGAAAGCATAAATGACGTGCAAACCACGATCTCCACGCACGATGGCGATCTCAGCTACCTAATTTCTGTGACGCCCGTCGACGCAAAGGCTCCGAAACTGGGATCTACATACCAATGTGAGGAGGTGGGCAAAGTTGAAAGAGCTGACCAAGATCGGAGAATGTATACATACAGGTTAAACAAGGAAGTATACCGTTGGAAGATGATTTCTCGGTGATGAAAGGGCTGGTCTCGAGCGCCCCGGACCATGGCCACGGACACCAATCGCAATTCTCGCGAGGGCCAGCGGATGATCGACCTTCACGTCAGTGCCAACATTGAACGACGGCGTATGGCGTTAATCAATCTTGTGTCCGTTGTACGGGGTGAAGGCGTTTTAAGGAGGATTTGGGCAGTTCCAGGATTGGATTGAACGAGCGCTTCAGAGGGCCACAATTCACGACGCTCGGGAGGCTGCGGTTGGCAGACGGATTGAAATATCATAGTCTATTAGATGGGTTCAAGGTGCCATACCCCGTGAAGGCGTTCAAATTTATTTAGGGAGGATGAGAATTCCAGGATTGATTGGACAAGCGCTTCGGAGGGCCACAATTCACGACGCTCGGGAGGCTGCGGGGTGGTAGACAGATATCATTTATGGCTTCGAGGTGCCGTTAACAGCATTCGGCCCGGTTCCTCGCTGTCGAACCTATTCCTGCGAGTTGCAGTGCAGATGAATATCGCTGGCAGTCGTCGGCGGACCCCAGCGTGCGGCAAGGCCTACGTCCGCGGCGGATCGTCGAGCGGCGAACGCTGCTGACCGAATACGTACACAGCATAGAATCGCTTTGGCCTGGGGGTGAGAACGCAGGTATGTATGGGTGATAGTCGGGATCTGCCAAAAGTGACATGGAATGGATGGATCATGGTCAACTTTAACGCGGAGATTAAGGCAGGAACGAACCAAGGGAGGTAGGCGTTAAGGAGTGGGCCAGACCGGCGCCCCAGGAACAGTATAATAGACAACGGAGGGAAGGCGCCCAGGGGTGAAGGTTGTGCTGGGCTAAACAGATCTAGAGGATGTATCCATACATGCTTGCTGTTTGCTGTGGGCGCTCCCAGTGCGGCCCCGTGGATATTTAGAGATGTCGTGGTTGATGTATGCAGCTGCGGTGGGAATCGAAGGACGAGCGTGCGGGGTTTCGCACCGGTGTCGGAAGAACCAGAGAGATCTGGGACGGAAATACAATAAGGTTTCAGAGCACATCGAGGGTTCTGCCAGTTTCTGGCTTCCTGGCTTCGAAGTTCGCGGGATACTCACCGCGCCCCACGGGGGAAAGTGCGCGGCCGGGTATCAAAGTCGGTTTGCAGAGCTGGGAGGATGCTGAGATGGATGACGAAATGTCGGAATACGCCGAAGAAGGACGGGTGAAATCACCGCTGTCTCCAGAGTCCAAGACGGAGGGGAATGCACGGGCAGGGCGGGCAGTAAGCAAAATCACGAGAGATGGTAGGTCGCTGATTCATTGGCTACGATCAGCGCATGTTCCGAGAGACTACTGCGCAGAGTTGCAATGATGATTTGGAAGAGCTGGATCAGGACACGGCGTCTCCGCAAGTCGAAAAATAGCGCGCCCCGCTTTCAGGACGGCGCAATTACGGCGGCCAGATTGGCGTGGAATGATTTGCGCTGAATGGTCGGCCCGGGGTTTTAATGAAGGTTTTCATTGAGGCCGGGCGGCCTGATCGTCGCATTTACGCATCAAGGCCGCAATCAGTCGATCGAGGCGGTGTAATGTGGAGATACACCAACAACAAGAAGGATTAGTGGGCACAGCCTGCTCACGACGGTTCCCCCGCGTGTTCCGAGTTTGGGTTGTCCAGCTGAGCAGGCTGAGAGCGGAGACCTGGACTCGGGATGGCGTCATTCCGGAGGAATTAACGAGGAGAGGAGGCATCCCGTAGGAGGAGAGATGAGCGGTAGCGTCGGTGGACCTTTGTGTCGGGCAGGCGTTCATTTCGGACATGTCAGAGAGAGTCTCCTGAAAACGCGACATGACTGCAATTAGCCTTTGGCGGTAGTTGTGACGTGTTTGGTTTGGAAGGCGACACCGGGATCACGATAAGCCGAATCTGTAATTTTGTGGGTCTCTGCGCCTCCAAACGTTGTTTGGTCCCGACCGTCGTGTCCTTCCGCGTTTCCGTCTCCAGGACCTCTGGTTTTCCTTCTAGCGACCCGGACCAGATATCTTTCGCCTTTCCTTCCATGCATCCTAGGTCCCCAGTTTATGGCTGCACTGTACCTTCATAACTCGATTTGGGTCCCAGATGCCGCGGACACACCCCAGGGCCATTCACCGCACGGCCGGACTACCTCTTCTGCTACTCTTCAGACCTTGTCGATCTCTGACCTTTCTCATCCTACCCAACCACTCCTTCATTCTTCGACTTCCGAATCTGTCGCGTACTTGGATCTACTATCACGCCAGCCAGACCACCCGAATGCGCCGCGCGGCTCGCCTCGGGGCCTCAGCTTTGGAGGGGACCCGACGACAATGCGCGAGCGCAAGGGGTTTATGGAGCAGATCGTCCGACGCCGACTTAGGAGGCTTAAGGCGACGATGGCGGTCTTAGAGGTGATCATGGGTAAGTCTCTAATCTATGCCCTTGCAAATTAGAATCGTGGGCTTATGCAACACGCAGCTGGCTGGTCCATTTACACGACCGTCCGGTACTTTCTGGCGTTTGCCATCTATCCATCGAGTACCGGCGGTCAAATAACTTCAATTGTCCTCGCAGCCGCTAGCCTCGTTACTTGTGCTGTCCTCCTTGCTGCCGCCGTTATTCCCTTGCTTCAAACGTATCTACTCGGACAGAATTTTTCTATCACCGTTCTCCTGTCCGTTCGCATGGCATTGCGTTACGCCTCGTCTTTCTTTCTCTTCGCCACTGCTGCGGTCAACTTTGTTCTCGTTTTTGCCTGGAGGACATCGTCCGATTCTGCCCTGAATATGGGCAACCGATGTGTTGTCGACGTCGACGTCGTATGGTCGATCCGATCGCACCCCACTTGCAATCCTCCACCATGGGGCGCATGGCTAGCGCTTGCAATTGCCCGGTTACTCGTCACCACCGGCATCCTCGTACGTGCCTCTTATTTTGAGTCCGAAATATTGCTTATCCTGAGTCAGGTCACCTACCACCTTGCGTTGGCGTCGTACCGCCATACGCGCCGGCCCTCGCTGCACCATCACAGACCCTCTTCTGGATCGGACTCTGCATTTCTGGGCTCTCCCCCCATGTCCGGGACCCCGCTACCGACGTCGCCAACCCATAAGCATAACCAACAGCCTTCGTCATCCACCCTCGGCTCTGGATCAAGACCAACGCTTGACCGGCGTTCGTCGCTGCGGAGCTCGCGTGCCTCCTCCATGCACCGCCATCCTTCTCCCTCAGCCGACAATACCCGTCTCCCCCCGATAAGCGATTCTCCTCGGTCGTCGCACGATGGA
Organism: Mycena vitilis; assembly: GCA_029203975.1. Classification (NCBI taxonomy): domain Eukaryota; kingdom Fungi; phylum Basidiomycota; class Agaricomycetes; order Agaricales; family Mycenaceae; genus Mycena; species Mycena vitilis. Next base: position 307,136 of record JARGYF010000031.1, on the reverse strand, counting down.
GGACTGCAGGAATTCGACCCGTACGCCGATCTGCCCCCGCTGCCGACGCAGGCCGCGGTCAGCACCCCGAGCGCTGCCTCGGAGAGCGATCGCGAGCTCTACAACTTCGTCGACCGCTTCCGCACGCTCGTCTCGCAAATTAGCCAGGAATCAGAGGAGGCTGCGTACCTCGGCGGCGGCAACGACGGCGCTAGCAGCAGCGCCAGCACCACGTCTACGCCGCAGTCCGCCTACCTCACAGACCCGGCGTTCCGCGCGGTGGTGGGCTACGACGAGTTTGGGCGCCCGTACCCGCCCGACGACCACGTACGCATCCTGAACTCGTACATCCGGCGCATGCCGACGATCGAGAGCATCGGGTCGCGCGAGATGGGCACGAGCGTCGCGGCGTCAAGTCTGTACCGCGCCGCGAGCCAGCACACGCTCTCCCGCCCGCCTACGCGCGCGATGACGGACCGGGATGCGTACAGCAACAACGGGAGCGAGCCGCCGAGTCGGGCGGGGAGTCTGACGTTCGCGGCGGCGGAGATTATTGGCGCGGTGCCGGAGCTGGGCGAGCTCGTCGACCGCGTGCGACGCGCGGGGAGCATCGGGAGCAGCACGACGCACTCGCACTCAGGTGGTACCACAGGCCCGACGACGGGCGGGACGTCGGTGAGCGGGGCGACGTCGTACTTCTCCGCGAGCCCGCTGCACACACCGATTGTGGAGGAGCCGCTCGAGGGGCTGCTGCCTGCCCCGCCGCCGCCCGCACAACCGCCCTCGCATTCGATGCCGTCGCCGACGCCATCGTTGCCGCTACCGCCGCGCGCGCTGATACAGACGGCGATTGAGGAGGAGCCACCGGATCGGCTGCCGTCGCCGCCTGCGCTCCCCCCGCCCCCGCGTGTACTGCGACCGCTGCCCCGCCCCCCAATCACGCGCGCGGACTCGATTTGATTTCGTATTATTATCTGATACGGACACACACTCGTTCGGCGCAGAGCATGGATGGAATCTCCACCGCTGCGTCGGACAGTGGACTCTGGGACTTCTGTCGTCATACGTTATACTTTATCCGTTCACATATTCATAGCTGCGCTAATAGTACTAAAACACGTTGTATAGAGAGTACTCGGTACATATTCTTCGCTAATCGTGTTGTTATCCTTATCCCTTTCGCTGACCGTTTCCCTGTTCTGTAGTTGTAGCGCAGTTTGTTACTTGCTTGTACCACCGACCCTGAACACAATCGTTGAAGACTGTCTGACCATGGCTCGCCATACGTATCTCATGATACCTTGCGCGGACCGATGTCCAGTCTCGTCGAGTCGTCTGGAGGAGGAGGAGTACACCATACTACCGAAGGTGGCCGCTCGGCACGTCGTCGATGAACACGTCCAAAAGCGGTACGCAATGCCCCTTCGGAGGTTTCATTATCCCGTTTATCCGTTGCAAATGAATCTCCTGTTCGTTTGTCGGAATGGAGCGTTGACCCTCCCGTCGCCGGCTGGGAAGTAATGGAATTGCACTTCGAGTCATCGATTGGTCATCGAGGAACGCGAACCAAGACAAGAAAAAACCGCTGCGAAGTCCCAAGCTTCCGTATCATTGCGAAGCCCAACAGATCTTGGCCCAACGTCCATCCTAAAACACATCGATGGGTGTCCGGAGACTCGCATCACAGTGGCTCCTCATCCACAAGCAACGATGGCAAAAAGCCAGACGCCTTGATCAGCGCCAGCCGCGGCGCGGACGACGATGCGACGATCGACGCGAGCGCGCGTGTCGCGTCGTCCCTGTGCGAAATTCAGGGCGGCTCGTGGCGTATGCAAAGACTATACCCGTAATCGACGCGGATGAGCGCGCGCCCGTCTTTTTCATTCGTTTTGGACTCAGAGCGCACCCAGAGGACGTCGATGTGGGTTCCGGATGCGGTGAGCCCGAATGCCTGTGTGATGTTCTCTTGAAGGGCCTGGCGCAGGGCGAGCTCTTCCACGGGTGGAGAGGTGCGGAGGAGAAGGTATTGCGATCGCGGAGGCAGATTGGAAGACATGCCAGGAGAGGTTTGGCAACTTTGGTTACATGCGTGTAGGGCCTTAGTATCTGGAATTCATTTCGCACGCTGTCTTCACGACTTGACCACAAACCTTGCACGAACCACAACAGACCACAACCTCCCCTTGACCCTCCTTGGCCTCCCCCGTTCGACCTCCTTCATCCTCACCGCCAACTGGCAGGGGTAGACAGAAGCTGACAGAAGACTGTGAATCGTGGCGGAAGCAAATGCAGCCCTTGTCAGACAGTCTCCGAGTCCGCCTCCTATCCGTCGGGGCCATGTTAATTTTCGAAGCACTCACTAGTACTCACTGGCAAGCGGAGTCAAACCACTGTCAAACCCCGATCTTCGGAATGCTTTCTCGCGCTTCAACCGCTCAGTCTGGCAGCTGAAACTGGCAAGCCAATGAGAAGACTCGACTGTAATAGTTACGAATGGGTGGTCTGTCTGGACTCTGGACTCTGGAGCTCAACGGGCCCGAGAGCCGCTGTCTAATTTTTTCTGCTTGCGAAACCAAACGTTCTTCGCAAAACGAAGGACTTTGTTGGCCGCAAGTGCGGCTCGAGTTTGTTTCTACAAAAAAAAAAAACCCCCCGTTCTTGCTAGCAGCTATCCTCCTCAGTCGTTTCGGCAACGACCGTTCATTTCAAACTGTGGGACCATTGGATTAGGTACAGCTTTCCTCTCTGGAACTTCAACACTGAACCATCGATACAGCAGCGCCGTTCCGAAGACCTTCGAGAATCCATTGATGAGGCAATGCGACGGTTTGAATGCACATATATGCGGGTTCCAGAAACAATTAGCCACCACTGACAACTTTGTAAGAAAGACATTCTAACTCTCCACTCGTGCATCCTTTGACTGTTATAAGGCCTCAGCCCCTCGACGACTTGGGCATCTTCCCTCCAAAGAAGCTTCAAGCTTCTTCGCTCTTCTCGTATTCTACTTAGGCAGTATCAGCTCCTGATGCGCTGAGACCAATCGCAGCATGCTCCTGTCGCTTCTCTGCTCGTACAAACCCCAAAGGATGCAAGAGGCTAGTCGATTACCATTTCAGCCTCACTCCGTCCGCTTTACACCCCACATCCACTGCCAGCAGCCTTTTGCCAACCGACATGTCTGCGTCTGCTGGTATCGAGTCGGGGTCGGATTTCTCTGCAGCATCGCAGCCCGGCTGTGTACCATCAGCGTCTGCCCCTCACGGATCTTACCTCGGCCTGCGCATCGCCGCCCTCTTCGTCATCCTGTTTGGCTCCACCCTCGGAGCGCTGCTGCCAGTGCTGCTCGTACGGCGCGCCCAGGTGCAATCGGGCCCACAAGTTCCACAGGCGTGGCTCAAGTGAGAGATTGTCTGCGCTTGCTCCGCTCTGTCTTCACAATGATATTGTTCGCTGCAGCTTTGCAAAGTACTTCGGCTCAGGCGTCATTGTGCGTGGATAGGCGCGGCGCTGGTCTACGCATTGACGCTCCCGCCGCAGCTCGGAACTGCGTTCATCCACTTACTCGCTCCGGGCATCGAGGCGCTAAACAACCCGTGCTTGTCGCCAGGTTGGCGGAAATACGTACGTGCTTCCTGCAGAGTACTTTTCGGATCTGAGCTGACCTTCTGAACTCGTTGCATTCGGGAATACCCAATTATTCAGCCATACGCGCTGGGGCTGTGTCTATGCAGCATACTCGGGATATTCATTGTCTCAGTGGTTTCTACGCGTTATGGAGCCCTTGTCGGTGCCAAGAATGGCCAGCCTGGTTCATCTGGTACTGTCACTTTTTGTATTGGGATCCAACCACCCTATGACCTAGAGCCAGAACATGCCAGTCCGCCCAACCTCAATTTGGATATAAACGAGCAGGCAGTTGCGGCAGAATTCGCTGAGGAAGGCGGGGTTGATGCTAAAATGCGTACCAGCATCATCGGTCTTGCTATTCTCGAGTTTGGCGCGATTTTGCACAGGTCTGTATGTACCCGAATCAACCTCATTTGGCATGCAAGATGTATTCCTTTGATCAGCGTTTTAATCGGACTCACTCTCGCCGTCGATCCCAAATTCAAGGTTCTTTTCGCCGTGCTCGTCACACACCGTGCGTCCCTGCATTTTTTTAAAATCGGAATCAGAACCTCATCGAATTCGGGCACGTTGCAAAGAGATTTTCGAGGGGCTGGGAATAGGCTCGCGGCTCGCGAGCGTGCGCCTTCCGGCACGGTGTGCGCACGTTCCTATTATCGGAGCGGTAGTGTTCGGCTTGAGCACGCCGCTGGGCATGGCGGTGGGACTTGCCGCGCGCGCCACGTACAATGCGAACGACCCTGGTGCACTGGTCGTCAGCGGCGTCCTCGACTCGCTGAGTGCGGGAATTCTGATGTATACGGCTCTTGTCGAGGTGCGATTTTTATTTCTCCGGTTCTGTGAGACATGCGGCTGACTCGGAGTCATCGGCGTAGTTGCTTGGACGGGAGATTCTTTTCAACGAGGAATTGATGAGAGGGCCGGCGCGGACGCAAGTGAGTGCAGTGTTGTGGGTTTTTCTCGGGTGTTGTGTAATGGCACTTCTCGGGAAGTGGGTGTAGGGCAGAGAAGGTCAATGGTACGTGCAATCAGAAACCCTGGTTGACAAAGGTTAAAACGCACCAGAATGGAATGTGGTGTTTGATGGACCAACTCAAGTTCAGCCCATCGGCGCGTTGGCGCTTTCCGACGCCAGTCGCAGAGCTTACCAGAGAGCATTGTGGGCGTCTCTCCACCGGACGGCCGTGGATTCTTCACATATCCACCCTGCACCGCCCTGCGAAATCTCTTCTATCACCTGCAGCGCCCCGCGAACCCTCTTCTATCGGGCATATCTCAGTGGTATAGAAACGGGAGCACATGCTGCACACAGACGGATCTTCGCGACACCGTTGATAACATGTCCTCTGCCTCAACTGACCGCAGTCTTCACTTTCCCTGTCTGCCCGCGCTTCAACTGCTCTTTTTCAAAGAGCCGGACACCGACAAGTCATATATTGATAACTGGTCAGAAACTGGGCCTTTGGGACTGCAAGTATTGTCACTGTATCGTTCCTGGACCACGGGTTCATTCTCAAATTGGACCGGGATCATGGTGAGCGTTTAATATCTCTCCACCGGACATCACATATCGACTCTACATCACCCTACGAATCTCTTTCATCACCTGCATTGCCCATGGTTTCTATCTATAGTATCAGACGGGACGGCGTATCCCAAAACGACCATTTTTTCGCAAAGTCTCTTTATAAAATTCGCCAGTCGTCTCAGGGTCTTTTACCTCAACCCACCGCAACTTTGGCTTCAGGTCTCTCTATATCGAGCCCCAGAAGCCATATTCGCTTTGTGCAAGCTCCAGATATTATGTCAAGCTCACGCCCAGCTTCGTCTTCCCTGTCGGACGCAGACGCTCAAGTTCTATATGAATACGGCCGTGACATGTCGCAGGATACTGTGGGTATCATTTGGGAGACTATGTTCATGAGTGGGTCGTCAATCTCAGGTTCATAACCTCTCCTCCCTCGTTCATGACAATCCTCAGGCGCCTACGGAGTCTTTTTCGCCGTTGCCGCCTACACCATTTTGTAAGTCATGGATATATGTGTTTGTGATTGCAGATCTCTAACATGTGGCCTTCGCAGCCGCAAAGGCTTCCGGAGGCGCAGCTCGATTGCGATGCTCTGCGTCGTGGTCTACTTATATGCAAGCTCCCTCACACTTTGGGCGCTTAATGTGACCTATTGGTTCAAAAGCACACGCATCTTCTTCGAGGACGAGTCGAACACGCCGCTCCTGGACAGGATACTAGCCGTGGGCAATGCCTACCTCGTGACACTCGGAACTCCGATGGAAGCACTCTTTATGTTCAATGCAAGTGTTTTCTGAGCCTGGACTCCGTTTCACACATTGACTCTTCTTGTGATATCCCAGATGGTGGTCGGAGACACTGCCATCGTCATTTGGCGGGCATGGGTTCTCTACCAACGGACCCTCTGGGTTGTTGCTATCCCTTGCGTCATGCTGCTCATGTCGTTCAGTCAGTCAATATTATTTCGCTATATATCTTTTTCGCGTCTCATCTTCTCTGTTCCGTAGTTTTCACCGTCATCGATCTCACCTGCCTGACTGGCACAGGCTGGAGCACGGTGTCGAGTGTCGCCAGTGGTGGAGCAGTCTGTGCCCACGCGGAGCTCATATCGTGGGCTTTCTCGTTCGTGACCAACGCCGCCTGCACAATCTTGATAGGTTACAAAGCCTGGTGCGCAGGGGCGTGTAGCAAAGCGTAGTCACTAATGGTGTCTTTCGCTTCAAGGCATCACCGCCAGTTGATGAAGTCATTGAACATGCCGAAGAACACGCTTAGGATCTCGACGAACAAACTGTTGTCTATTCTGGTGGAATCTGGCTTCATTTACTGTCTGTTCTGGGTGAGCAGCCATCCCACAATTCTCCGTACGATGTAACGGAGAAATCTGAGTCACACCCCGACTTTTAGCTCACGCAGCTCATCCTGTTCTTCGACATCAGCCGCGAGTCGCCCATGGCCTACGTCTACGAGCTCTTCGCCAGCATGGGCGACCAGATCTCGGGCATGTACCCCACGCTTATCGTTTTAATTGTGAACCTCCACCAAACCATCTGGGAACCACCGAGCCAGAACAGCAACGCCAACGGCACCATCAGCACGGTGCAGTGGGGAGCGGGTGGTAAACGCTCTGGGCCGGGGACGGACGCACCGCTCGGTCAGCGCCGCACTAACAGCATTCGACTTGGCAGTACGGCAAATATGGAGGAGTCTGTCTGAGTGTCATGATTTGTCCGTAACTGATGACCCGGGGGATGAGAGGGCATCCGATCTCGGCGCAGTTTGGTATTGGAGGCTGGTCCAAGCCGGTGTGTTCTACGATCTGTTTGTATTCGTGTAATTATCTGTTGTAGTCAGCAACTCGGTGAAATGACTCGGAAATTGATACAGAGCAAGCAATTAGTCTCTTATAAACAGACGCTACAACAAAATCAGCTCGCTTGTTGTAGCAACCAATGGCTTCGGGAATTATGGCCAAGCAGTTTCTCTCCCGGCTTTTTCAGAAAGCCCTGGCCATGCTTACAAGTGAATTCGACATCTAAAGGAGGTGTTCTCACGGTTGAAGCAGTGGTTGAATCCTATTTGAACGGAAGTTCACCCCACCAGAGAAAACATTTGAACCAAGGAAGATACATGGCGGAGCAATCGTTACTATTCCACTATCAGTAGTATCTGCAGCTCAGTTCAAGACGAAGTCCCTTTCCATGGCATCTAGGCCGGGTCTCTTTCAGGAGGATCTCTTCGGGCACCAGATGAACCGATTCAACACAATATACTCCAATAATTAGGCTGCAAGAACTGTGCTTTTCCTCAAATACAAGTCATTTACATCCGTCTGGATAATGTAACTTGTCCCAGCCATGATCTGAGTAAAGCTGTTCAACCGCGGTGCTCCTGCACCACCTCCTTGCAGACCTCGGACAGCACGCTCCCAAGCACCTCGAAATCGCTTAACTGTGCCCAAGCTTGTATCATCGAATCCTGCTTTCCATCGACGAATGCAAACACACCTCGGTCCATATCTGCGCGCTGCACCGCGCCCACCAGGCTCCATTATGCCAAAACACGCGCGCGCTCGCTTTGGTCGTGCGGTTCGTCGGCGCGAGCATCTTCTGGTCGAAGAGGCTGACGATCGTGTCGAAGGCCTGGACGCTTTGGGGAAGGGGGATTTGAACATTTACCTGCGCAGTGATGTGTAGGTTCAGAGCACGAGAAGAGAAGTAAGAAGATGTGGAGGAGGGAGGAGAACACACCATGTTGAGCGTGAGCTCGCCCGTTTCGTCGAGGACGCGCGTCCCGAGGATGGCCGCCAGGTGCGCGCCGCCGCGGACGGCCATGTCGTGGCAGTACTGGTTTATCTTCTTTTCACCGCCGAGCCACTCCCGGAATGCTAGTGCTAAAGTGATTGGTTGACATCAATTGCGGGCCGGTTGAGAAAAAAAAGTACGCACCGGCGGGGATGCTCAGCGGCGGCACGAAGTCGATGGTGCCGTTCCCTGGAGTAAAGATAAGCAACCGTTGTGAATTCGAGGCGAAAAAGGTGGCGAACAGTTGTACTGTTCGATAAAGCTCTCGGCAGGAAAGGTGCGGTCGCCGGGCGATACATATACCTTGGATGTGGGGAACGAGGACTTGACGATGCCTTGATTCCTACGTCCCGATGTAAGCCAAGCGCACCGCGATTCAAAAGAAGAAGAGAAACGAACCTCTCAGCGACAAACATCACGGAACATCCGCGTTTGCCGTACAGCCATTTGTGGCAGTTAGATACCCAAAAATCGGGGTCCGCCTTCCCGAGGTCGATGTTCATTTCCTGCCCGATGGAATGGGCGCCGTCGATGACGCTGTAGACGCCGTGGTCCTTGCATATTTGGACAAGTGCTTTCCAGGGCATCAAGGCGCCGGGGGTGGAGGTGATGGAATCGATCATGGCTACCACCTTCTGTCCTGTGTGGCGGGGAATAGATTGAAGGTGCGCGCGGAAGCCAGAGATGATGGCGGCGTGTGAGGTCGGCCATTGGATCACGAATTTCGAGACGTCGGGATGGCCCGGTCGGTCGTGGAGGAACCGCGAGAGGCCCTGCATCGCATCGTATGTAGAACTAACTGCGAGATTACAACCCGTCCTCAATAATAATAAGAAAGATAAACAACGAGCGACATACATTCAACAATCACATCTCCGGCATTCCACTCGAACGAGCGCATGATGATGTTGAGCCCGTGGCTCGCGTTCCGGACGAGCACGATCTCGTCCGTCTTGGCCCCGACAAATCTCGCAACTTGCGCGCGGCATTTCGTGATGAGGTTCGTTTGGTCCATCTTAACAAACAGGTCGGGGTTTGATTCAACTTGCATTGTTAGTTTGTTGCAGGCCGATAGAACCGGAAGGGGTAAGGACCCATATGAACCTATACAACCCTTATCAGCGCTCTGGAACGGAGGGTGGCGTCAAGGACGACCAACCGTGGTTGAGATTGACATAGTCCGCGTCAAATGCGAAGTACTTGAGCATAGGATGCCCGAACGGCGGAGGATCGCCTCGGAGGTCTAGCTGGGTCATTGTGAGATAATTTGCTAAAGGAAAAGAGACTGGTACAATAACCACGCCAAAAAGAGGAAGATCTGGCTGAACCCAGTCGGGATTCCAGCGGCGCGGCGCGACGAAGAAACGGCAAGGTCACGACGCGACAAAGACGCGACATGGCGCGGGTGGGCAAGCACCGCACGCGAGGCAAGAGCCGCAAGAGCCGCAAGACGCGAGGAGCATCCTAAATGGTACGGAAGGAGAGTGAAACCCACAAGAGCGAGAAAGGCAGCAGAGATCATGGGTAGAATAGGAGGAAGAAACGAAATGTGATACCACACAGCTTGAACGTACCGGCATTTATAGTTTTGGATGTGCGGTCCACTCAGATCGGGGTTTACACAACTTGCGCGTGAGCTCGCGTGGGCTCTCGTACGCGCTCGTACGCGAGCAAACGAGACAAAAAAGACCGCGAGACCGCGCGATCACGAGCTATGTCCGTGATGTCCACGCGAGCAACATTTATTTTCTTCCCGCGAGGTACGCAAGCCTAGGGCACCGTGCAGCGCTATAAACACCCGACAGGAAAGTTGTTTGGGAATACAAAGGGTGTCTTTGGGGCTCACCAGGTCGAGGAATGAGAGAAACAAAAATCAAAATTAGGCGGAGACGAGATTCACGCGACATCACAAGATCAAAAGAACGCGCGCAGATTGTGATTTGCTAGGCCCCCTAACAAGCGAGGTACGAGCTTCGTGTTAGAGCGTCTGGCTGCGAGAGACTATAGGCCCCCGGTCACTACCGTGTAAGCCGGTCCGCAAGTGCATAAATCAACGCCCGAAATGACCCTTATCCCGGTCCGTAAAACTGCATAAATCAGCTCTGAAACCGACGACGTCCGTCCCAGGCAGCATAAATCGCGCGTAGCGCGAGAATTTTTTTTGAGTCAAGCATAGCCATGTGCCGGGAATTGCGATGAAGCGTGTAGGACAAACCGAATCACAGAACAACATTGAACAACAACACGTCAAAATTTTCACCGCATCGGGCTCGGGAAGCGCGTGCGGCGGCGCTGGAGCTCAAAAAAAGGCCCTGGAAAAAAAATTGAGGTTTTTCTGAACATGTCCGTCCGAAAGTGCATAAATCAGCTCGTGAGCGGCAAAATTGGTAGCATAAATCAGGCCAGATTTTTTTCAAAAGGCGGACGGGACTATAAGGTAGTGACCGGGGCTGGCATCCACGTCATTTACGATCATTTGCCCACCGGCTATCAATTGAACCGGGTTTTCCACCTCCCTCCAAAAATAAAATAAGGACTTTTAAGTAGGTTATTGGGCGTTAATGAGAGCCGGGGTGAAGTTGCGAATATACTGTACAGGACAACCTCACAAAGGGCTGCTGGATACAAGAAGAGGATCCTCAGATTTCTTCATAATTCAGCACAAACTGCGAGCGAGTCCAGTCCAACATGTTGAGAACGTGTATGGAAGATTCAAATATGACATAAACGCTCCGGAAGCCTGAGATTCGACGACAAACCTTATTTTTGTCAGACGAGGTCGTAGAGTTTCACGGCCGAGGGGTCTCCTTGGGAACGCTCGACATGCGCGGCTAGCCTGCCCTATCCGTGGGTTTGTATACTATGGACTCGGATGCTAGGGAACGCGAAAATGTGTTGAAACCTGTTGAAACTCGAACACATTTTCAACCCTGATTGAAAATCGCAAGCGAAGATAAGATAAGATTGGATGACTGCGAACCCCTCCGAACAGCGAATTAGACCAGAAAAGCAGGCATCACTCAAGCTCCTCTTGGCACTCCTCAACCACCATCCTGCACATACACTTTATTTCCGTCCGTGATCATCTGAATGTCGAACTCTGAGTGTTGAGTAAGGCAGACATACGACCAATTAAATCCACCGCTCGCGGGCATTTTGGCACCGTAACTCCAGCCCTCTGTCCACAAGCGCCTGCCACCGGCGACGGATTTCCGCGCTCGGAGCCGCATCACTAGTGTCCATCGACAGAGCGAACGACTTGAGTCTCGAGTTGGACGGTTGGTCGGCGAAGCCCAAGCGTATCTGCAGTGTATCCGTGATAACGTCGAACATTCCCTCGTAATTTTCATCGTGCATGCAATGCACCGAAATGGTTTCGACGAGGGGAAGGAGCACCCGGCTGACTCCCGATTTGAACTCGCGGAGAATGGCCGTGCACGTGTCCGCCTCGGCGAGGATCAGATCCAGCGCCGATAACGTGGGGATGAGGTGCAGGAGGTAGGTGGTCTGCGTCGCCACGTTGATGCGGACATATATCTTCAGCTCGCGAAGCTGGCACTCGGAGCGCTGAAGGAATTGGACGAGTGGCGGAAAATGCCTGGCCCAGAGTGGACAGCGCGATAGGTCGAGCGTCTGGAGCGCGGGGATCGCGAGATAACGGAGGGTGGCCCAGCTCGCGGGGCCGGAGAAGGTGAAAGACTGCAGCGCGAGGAGGGGCGATCCAAGCGAGAGGGCATGCGAGTCGTACTGTATGTCCAGGACGCAGCTGACGACGTTTGGCACCAGGTGGAGTAACTCGAGGCAGTCGTCCGCAGTGGAGCCGTATGATTCCACGCTGGTGAGCTGATTCCAGGGCAGATTGACATCGGACGGGTGCATGCCTGCCTCAAAACACACATGATACAAAAATGGCGCGTTTTTGAACGCGGAGATGGGGTGGATCATGTTGGGCGCACCATGCCCAGAGAGTGTTAAGCGCTCGAGGAGAGGTAGCGACGCAGGCTCCTCGAGTTGGGCAAGGTAAGTGAACGGCAGTTTAAGAGTCACGTCGCGCCACCGTCGAGCGTGACTGGCGAGAACAGTCAAAAGTGCACCGTCAGGATTTGTGTAGCTCCGATTGCTGACTGCGAGGGAGAGCGGCTGAGACTGAGATCTCTGAAGCCAGAGATCCAAGAGAGCTACCCATTTCTCGTCAATGTATCCAATTCCGTCGTCAGAATCAAGCTCGACGCGGAGATGGTCCCAGAGTCTTGACGTGGATATTGCGACTATCCGCCAGTCTCGACATACGCGAGTGAGGACAAGAGGTGCCTCATCCTGGGACGGATAAGAACAGGGTTCATCCGGAAGACAGTCTAGAAAAATTTGCGATGTGATCTCGAACGGCAGCGTCAGGACTGGGTAGGTGAGTGAGCGCCGGAGGTCTTCGGATGTGACCGCTGGCAGAGGGAGCGTCGAGGGTGGGTGGATGAGGCGCCGGAGGTCTTCTAGGACGGCTGTCCGGGCCTCCTGGAGGGAGCGCAGAGAAAGCTCGACCCGCGCGATCTCGGTTTCGATGCGCTGAAGCCGCGTTCGCAACTCGCTGGCATCGGGCATGTGCCGGTCTCCGTGCTGGCCTTGTTTGTCACCAACCTGTGATGGTTGATCGGCCAAAGCCGGAACTCAACTTCAACTTCCATCTCGAGAAAAGCCGGAAATCCGGCCACAGATCTCTCACAAAATCATTTACGATTGATATCCTTTATTGAACCCAAGTTGAACCACGGTTCAACCGCCACCGGCCAACCACCGGCCCCGGAGCAACAGTAGGACCTTAACGCAGGCATGTTGCAGAAGGTGAGGTTGCGGCTACGAGAGCGAGTGCGGAAACGAGGATGAATGAGAGGAGTTGGGTGGCGTGCATGATGTTTGGGTTGTTGGAACTTGTCGGGGTGTGAGGTACATAGGTTGGCTGAGTCTCAGGTGAGCTGGGGCTTTTTATCTACGCTCGCGGCTAAGAGAGTTACTCACCATTATCCTGAGCCTGGTCGAGCGTTACGGCTGTTGTGGTAGGAGAGTCGTGGTCTTCGCCGCGGTAACGTCAAATCCATACACCGCATGGTCGAGTCGCTTGAGCAGTTGGGGTCCGTTTCGGGCCTTATAAAAGTCTTCGTTCTACATTGAACAGATTAATTTGCCAGGTCTGTTTTCCGAAGACAAATTACTCACCATAACTCAATCCTGGCTCAACAACTGCGCGGTCACACGTCCCCGAATCAACAACTGCGCGGTCCGACGTCCCCGAGAAATATCCGCGTGTCGGTAAGGGATGTTTCTTGTGTCTGCGGACCCTAAACGTTGAACAAGTATGTTGGCATCGGTGACAAAGACTCCGACCCCCGCGTATTTTGCTGTGATAAGTTTACAGCCATTTGCAGTACCGAAGGCGCGGATCAAATTTTCCATTTTGAGCACTTTTTGAAGAATTCCTCATTTCTCAACGAGCATTGCACTTGGGAATATTTAGACCACATACACTTTGTCTACTAACTCATCTAGTCTTGTGTTTACCCGGGGGGTCGGATCGCGTTGCGCCATTGTTTAGTAAGCTTACGTAAAAGTACCATCACGGCAAATCCCGCATTGCCTTCACCGCGCTGTTCTGCCTTTGCTCAGGTCCTTGTGGCACAGTGGCGGAGGCTAGTGCCATCGCATAGTGCGCAAGCACGTCCTCGAATTTTGGGTGATTTTTCAGGGCCGTTTCTGTTCAACTAAGTCAGAACCAATTACATTTATACAACGGGTGGAGTGATTCAAAGTCATTGTGTTTTGCCTCGCAATTCCAACAGATCTCGCAAAGTTTTATGTCTGGGCTGATTGGCTGGAATGAAGTTTATTAGGGAATTCACGGCTAGCTCCGAGTCGATCATAAGCGGCGATAAGCCAGTCCAACTGGAAAGCTGGCAACGCGAAGGGTTTTATAGCGGGTTTCAAAGTCAGTCCATTGAATCTGTACATTGAATATGTATGTACGTGTAGGTTACGAATGCAGAGCACGTAGCTAAATGAAATTGCCGATAAGGACCAAGAGTCCGGCAGGGTGGGGGACCTCTGCGCACAATGCACGGAGAGTCCCGCCGTGTGGGCAACCGCAGTGCAGCAGCGCTCACACGGGACGCGGAATTTAGCAGCAGTCGGGCATGTGCGGCATTGCAGTGTCCTTTCGTCTATTGTACGGAGGCGCGGGACCTGGAGCGGAACGGCGAAAAAGGAGGAGAGAAGAGGGAGGAGGGAGGACGACGAGTGTGAAAGGAGGAGATGGGGAGAACGGAAGGTGACACATCACAGCCGTCGTAGCTTTCGACAAATTCGAGCATGCGTCGTCGGAGGCGGGGGGCTGGATTCGACGGCGGTAGCGGCGGCGTGCACAGCACGGCTGCTCAAACCACACTGCCGCCTGCGTCGTGCGGTCAGTCCGTCGACGTCACGAAAGTGATATCGCAGCTGCGGCACCGAGTTGCAGCGTGCGTGAGCGACATATCCAATGCCTCCGTCATACACAACGGTCAATCGGCGTCCAGACCTGAAAAGCGTCGTTGATTGACGGCGACTGGATAGATAAGGGGAATGTATATTTTTGGCGTACCTCTATACCCGGTGATGGGCATTACTTCCAGCAGTGAGCAACACCTCTTCTGGGCTTCATGAGTACGGTGCACCTAGAGGTCGGCAGGGCGAGGATGTGCAACGATCACACCGGTCCGGCAGCAGCTATGATCGAAGGTCGGCTTTGTCAATCTCTGGGGGAGCGAGAATGGCCGGGGGATGAGGCTACTAAGATTCTTGCGTACAGCAGGGTGGGGAGGCGATACAGCGTCAAGGAACTGGTGTCAGACTTGAGTCGGCGCAAAACACAATGGTTGAGTCCGTTATCGGTTCGTACGGCGGGGCGGCGGGTCATAAGGGAGAACTTCGAAGCTTGAAGGTTCCAAAATGAGTTCGGGGAGTCTTTGAGGCGGTACGGGCTGGATGCAGCGAGAGGAAAGTGGTAAGAAGCAAACGGCAATTGTGTGGGAAATACTTTTACATAAGCTTACTAAACAACACCGCAACGCGATCCGAGCCCCTCGGTAACCAACAGACTCTAACAAGCGAGGTACGAGCTTCCCATGTTAGAGCGTCTGGCTGCGAGAGACTATAACTCATCCGCAATTACTCATAGAGCCAGAATTTGGTAATTGTACTTTTTTACACCGTCTGAAATACGACGGTCTGGCTGGGTTGAACTTGAGGTAGAAGCCTCAGCTGAAGTTCAATGCAGCTGGATTTTTTAGGAGGTTGAAAGTATAGTATTCTGAAGGATGTCATAGAGCGAAATTGCATCTACTTGCCCGTCCGAAAAACCTCCCCGTATCGTGATAGTCCGGTGATTGAGTGATCTTACGTTGCTGTAAAGACTGACCAGTTGCCTATATTAGAGGTTATTAGCAGATTTTAGCCGAGATTTTTCTTGGACGCCCATTGGCTGCTCCACACCTCTCGACCAATCAGCGGCTGAGCAAAATCTCGGCTAAAAGTTGCTAATAAGCTCTATTCAACCCCCCTGAGACGGGACACGAGGCAATTTGAGGAAACAAAGGCGTTCATTGTTGGATGTTGGGATGATCAATTAACCCGTTCGTCTTTCTATCTCAAAATTTTAAACAGTCAGCGTGTTTATCATGAAAACAATCCTGCCCAGTTACAGTCCGCGGTCATAGGCCCCTCGAATATTATGTGCGGATAATGTGCCGGGCCCAGTACAAGACGACGCATGGTATCCGTGATGGCACGGACTGCCGCGGATCCTAGTAGTGGTAAGCCATTCGGTAGGTGAAACCCCCTCCCGTAATCTGTCCGAGTCATTTGGCGTCCGTACCTTGCGATATGACTCGACGCTAGCGTCGGATTTCCAGGCAAAGCGTTTACCTGACCACTCGGCGCGAGGGCCTGCGCCTTCTGCGGGTTCTTGAACAATGATTGTCAACGCCAGATAATTCGCGAGCGAATAATGTCGGCCGACCTCATTTTTTAAGGCGCAAGCGCGCCCATATGCGATGCGCAGCGGAGCTGAGCAGCATTTTTCGCGTAGAAAAGGAAGATGCGTCCGTTTTTCTGGTAAGCATAGGATCAAAGACGGAGTCACGTTTTGTTTCCAACTATCACAAATACTTGGGTTGATTACCAACTTGCCGCGTATTCAGGATAACACTGCACTCTGTAAGGTCCACCGTCGGACGAGGGCCGTCGGAGCCATAGATGCTGTGGTGTCGCGTCTACTTCCGGGCCTCAAAAGTAAAAAAAACACTGACGAGGGTGAATGGGGCTGTACGCCTTCACAGCTTCTACGGCCCTTATGGTCGCTCCCGGCCTTATAAACGGCAGGTTCGTTCAATATTTCTCCACCAATTGCCCCAAGCCGAACACCTCAAAAGTTTCTCCAATGCACCTCATCCCCATCGCCCTCGTCTTCGCAGCTGTAACAGCAGTGAAGGGTTTTCCAAACCAACTCGATTCATCCAATCACAAGTGGATTGCCCCCAAGGCCACTGATGTCAGGTCGCCTTGCCCTGGACTGAATACGCACGTTATATGTTACCTTTGTCCTTTGTGTTCCAGCTGATCATTTCATACAGTCTCGCAAACCACGGTTACCTTCCGCGCAGCGGGAAGAATATAAGCATCCAGATGTTGTTGAATGCTGCAGCGGGTAGGGCCCGGAAACCGCTTCAGAATGTTTGCTTTGGCTAATCTTTATATCAGATGGATACAATATACAACCCGATGCGATTCTCGTGGCGGCAAAACTGGGACTTCTGTCCGGAAATGATCACACCACCCTCAATCTGGATAGACTTGCGCTGTAAGCCCTGTCCTTTACGATAGTTCAATAACATTAACGGGAACACCAGCCACGGCCTGATCGAGTCGGACGCTTCCCTCTCTCGCGGCGACTTTGCGCTCGGGGATAACCTCCACTTCAACGAAACTATTTTCGCCACTCTGGCTGCCTCCAACCCAGGTGTAGACTACTACAGCACCACGTCTGCAGCTCAGGTCCAGGACATCCGACTTGCCGACTCGATCGCGACCAATCCCAACGTCACGAACACCGCCAAGGAGCTTCTTTTCCGCACCGGCGCGTCTACGTTGTATCTGAGCGTGATGGGCGATCCGCTCACTGGGGTCGCACCGAAAAAGTCAGTATAGGCTCTGTCGGGGTACACCGTCTCTGACCTTCCTCGAATAGTTTTGTGCAGATTTTCTTTCGCGAGGAGCGGATGCCTATCGCGGAAGGGTGGAAACGGTCGACTACACCGATCACCGGCGAAAGTGCAGGGAAGATCCAGGATACAATAATTGCGAACTCGGAATGGAACCAAACCCAGACATGCGAACCCCTCGTTCTCGGACCCAATGCCGTCGTTAACATGTTGGCGTAATCGCTAATTTTTTTTGTTTCTGTTGATACATATGTATGGCTCAATAAGTACACAAATGAGATGTGGGTGCCTATTTCCGGCAATCTGATACTTGGAGGTCACCGTCCAAACTCTCAGCTTTGCGCTTGCCGATGTTCGAAATTCAACCACAGTCACGTGAGAGATGTTCAACCTTCATTGTCGCCAGGAAGCTGAGCATCCTTTGCTTCCAGTTCGAGCACAAGAGTAAAGTATGGCTAGATCACTTTCGCATTATGATCAGCGCATTATGTGTGACCTCGACTCTCATTTAATTTCGAGCATCGGTTCAATCGGGGTTGAGCTCGATTTTAGCACCACACGGTCACTACACCCCAAGCGCAAGAACATGGTTTGCCGGCAGGCAGTCTGCAAGACTGTTGTCTCCCACACTTCCCGCATTTTACTGTCGCGGCGCCGCAGCTGGATCTAAGAGTCGACTGAAATTCACGGCGCAGCTGGAGGAGATTCATCGATCGCGCTCAGTTGTCCTGGAACGGATCAATACTGTAGACTGGCAAAAACACTGCCTATATTCCAGCTATAGACGGTACTACACAGGGTGTATAGAATTGCCAAGTGACGATGGCGGCGGCGATGTTGAACGACGACGCTGACAACGGAGGGCTGATTGAAAATGAAAGAATTCAAGAAAGGACAGAGGGAGTGACGAGGTTTCCGGATTTGAGTGTTGTACGAGATGATTCGCCAGCCGGAGACTACAAAGTAGGTACGTTAGTCAAGGAAGGAGACCAGGAATGGTACGGACCCTGAGCGCTCTACACTCTAGGAGGCCGCGAGGTGTACGTCCGCTCATCGAAAGCAGGCCGTGAAGTATACGCCCGCTCGTCAACAGGTGGGCCTTGATCAGGATCGGTTACGTGGCGTTTCCAGTCCCGATTGTTGCCGCCGTATCGCTTCCAGTCACGGTTTTGCGTACCGCCCCCTTGGCGGGCGTCGAGTCCGGGCTCGGCGACCTTTATGTAAAAACAGTAATGAGCTTGCAGGACTGTGAAGGATGGAAGAGGCGCACGGGGGCAGCAGCGACACTGGACGCGAGTGCAATGAGGGAGAGCAGAGCGAGGTAGGGGCGGAAGAACATGGTGGGCGGAGGGCGGGAGTACAAGTGAGTAGGATGGTAGGTCAGGTAGGTGGTGTTGGGAATAGCCTTAAAGTCGACGGTTGGCTCATCTTTTATAAGGCATACCCCCGATTTAGAACATCAGCCAGACGCCGATTCAGAACGCGGAGGTGCCACACGAACTTATCCCCGGCCAACTAGCCGCCGTTAGCACTTCCGACATCGCCAAATTTATACCCAATATCCCAACCTGTCACTGAAGTCGCCCTGACCGAATATGTGATTATTCAGCGCTGCAAGAAAGAGATTTGGCTAGCGCATGAAGGGCTTTCAAGCGCTCTGTGCACCAATAAACCAAGTTAATGGAGAAAGAATAAGAACGCATAGCCACAAGCTCCGTTCGCCGCCATTCAACAAAAACTAATTTTGCAAGCGGCCAAACCAAAAGTGGTAGAAAGAAGCCCTCTAATCCTGCTCGAGACTTCCGTTAAAAGAGTGGGCGTGGTAAACAAGACATACCTAAAGCGAAAAGGTCGCTACGCCGTAACCACTTGGAGCCCGTCTCGATTCGGCCCGTCCTCCAAAATACACCATTTGAAATTTCTCCTCACCGCTATTATTGGCCAAGACCCATCTGTATTAAAAGACGCGCAGACTACCGCAACGGGTGCCAGCAAACCGTTTCCCATAGGTCCGACAAAATTTGAGGGTACTGGAGACCACCTGATTATCCAGAGATCGT
Organism: Mycena vitilis; assembly: GCA_029203975.1. Taxonomy (NCBI): domain Eukaryota; kingdom Fungi; phylum Basidiomycota; class Agaricomycetes; order Agaricales; family Mycenaceae; genus Mycena; species Mycena vitilis. The sequence continues at coordinate 287,893 of JARGYF010000031.1, read as the reverse complement.
ACAGGAGGCAGAGTATCTGTTTGTTGCATGAGAGATAGTCGCCTAAGACCGTAATCCCGACTGACTGGAACGGATGCGAACAGAGAGCAGGTCTTGAATTCATATAGAAAGACTTGATGAAAGCGCTGATCCTCTTCTTGTTAGACGTAGTAACGAACTGTCAGTTTTCGTGAACAAAGGTGAGAGTTCGTTCGAGATGCTGATGGAACTGCTTACATCTTCCGAGTTCATTTCACGCCAGGTATTTCTTCAGCAGTTTTGGGACGTCCAATTCGACGAAACTTGTTGACCGGGGTGAATCTGTCTGATGTTTTGAGAGAAATGTACTTTGTGTGCTCGGTAAGGTAACATGTTTTTTGAGACCCTAGCCGTTTCAGTATCGAGTCAAGGCTTTGATTGGCGGTCATACTAACAACAGAAACCAGACACGGCTTTTGCATCTTTGGTGTGACCGAAGAATGCAGGCGAGAATTTGTTGTCCCAGAGCTAATGATGACCTCGACTGATATTTCAGAGTGGAGTAATGTCGCAAAGACGCACCCTGTGGTGCCCGTGATGCCCCTGAAGGGAGATGGGCGGTCTCTGGGGACATATCTATGGCTCAATGGCGAGTTCCGAGCTCAACCAAATATTGGAGTCGAATATCAAGCGCTAAATTCGCGTTGATTTTGCAGCACTTGGCCGGCTATTCCTGTTCTGAAGGTCGCCAAAACCAACGCTGAATGTTATTTCTCCGACCGACCGACATGGTGAATGTCCGATCCAGGGCATACAGCTTCTACGACTCGGTCTGTGAACGGTATCAACTCAAAATCTGCGGCGATTGACGCCCTAAAAAGAACCATGCGAGTTATCAGAACAAGATGTTCAACACAAAAAGCAATAGCCTTCTCTGGATCGTCACAAAGCATGGATCGTTGCTAGTGGACTGAAGGCTCCGTTCTTGATGCGCCGGGGGAGGGAACCCAACCCGTTTCGCTATAGTTGAAACTTGAGTGCGGAGCCTTTATCAACAACGACCGAGAACCAAGACGCCGTTTGACTTACGAAGGGCGTAGATTACATTGCGTCACGTCTTCGGTGCCATACACGCTCACACAGCTGAACGAGTGCTCATTCTAAGCAGCAATGTAAACCTCGCTAGGAAACTCTTTCAAGTTCAAAACCGCACCATAAGCACGAAAGGTGACACTGCTGATCCCGAGAGAGCTTTTGAGGGGCACGGATCTTGTCAATGATAAACAACCTATTTTCACTCGATCGGTTGCGCCCGGGCCAGGCGAGGGATGAAACGATCTCGCGGCATTCATAGATAGACTTGGGGTCAGGGTCAGCTGCTACATAACGCACGTCAGCTATTCTGGATACCGAAAACAAGGGCAAACTCGGACTCGCCTTGTTGCACCACGCTGGGCTGGGCCTACATCCGATTGACGGCTATCTCGTTCATAGCTATAGTTTTCCACTGCCTGCCTCTGGATCGGTGGCAAAGTGGCGGCATAACCGATGTCGTCTCCCGCCCCTTCACGGGAAGCCTGACTGCCATTCGAGTGGCGCCAAAAGTGACGAAAATCATATCTCACGCCCACCGCCCAATGGACGAGGATGGGCCCACGGTGAACAGCAATACGCCGCCGTGGATATGTATGGGGACATTCTTAGTCTCTCCAGACAGACTATCACTCGTAACCTCATTACTTGGACATTCTTGGAAAGTGGTGAGCGCGAAACCCGAAAAGGCGTGGACTGGATGCTAGACTTGTGGGCGGAAGGGTCCTGATTAGATGCACATGGGACCAAGCAGCAGGATGAAGTTACGGAGCGCGGCGTCCAAGACAAGGGAGCGCGCGCATCTCACCGTCCGATCGGCGTATGATAATGTAGCGGGTTTCCAAGGCCGCCTGGAAGACAGTTCACGAGGCTTTCGCGTGAGTGATGACCTCCGAAAGGATAGAGTACATGTGGGGCAGCGGCCAGCGGAAAATGCTGTTGGGGATAGAGGCATTTATCTTTTCAACGGGGCGCCCGGGCTGCAGACTGTCTCAAAGCGGAATCAACATGGTGGGATTGTGGTGGGAGGAAGGGACACCTGTGAGAAAGACCTCAGAAAGTGATGTGCTGGCGTTGATCGATGATCAATCGATCACGGGCCGAGCTCAACCGGGTTTCGTTTCATCCCGAACCATCATGTCCGCGTACCGCCTGCCGGTCAACGACCTCGACTACCAATGCATACCTTGGAGGCATCCTCCCAGAACTCAACTGACACTTCAGCCCCCATCCTGTTGCACGGTTTCCCTGAAATTGCGTAGTGAGTATCCACTGGGTACATACCTTGACACGAGGTCAGATTTACGAGCCCGTTGAAGCTCCTGGCGAAAAGTCATTGGCCCGCTGGCCGATGCAGGATACCACGTCGTTGCGCCGGATTCGCGAGGCTACGGACGCGCAAAAAGCACTCACACTGAGACTGGCGTAAATTTTTGTCAAGTATGAAGACGATCTGAATCCGTTCCGCATGACGAGCTTGGTGAAAGACGTCCTGGCCCTCGTGTACACCCTTAGGTACCAATCTGCGGCAGGTGTCGTGGGGCACAATTTTGGCTCCTCCGTCGCCGCGTACTGTGCTCTCATCCGCCCAGACGTTTTCAGGTCCGCGGTGTTGATAAGTGCACCATTCGCGGGGCCTCCAAAACTCACGCTCGGTGGTGGATCCGCTCTGCCGCTTCTCGATAAAATCTCAGGCGCGTTTGTGGCGCTCAATCCCCCGCGGAAGCACTACACACTCTATATTCCACCCCTCAGGCCAATGCCGATCTGATGAACGCACCGGGCGGGCTCCGCGCCTTCATGCGAGAATATTATCACGTCAAGAGCGCGGACTGGGAGGGAAACAACCCGCACGAGTTGGCGCCAGAGGCATCCGCCATGGCGGAGCTGCCTCACTACTATATGATGCCGCTGCACAAGACCATGCCCGAGGCCGTGCATGGGTTCGGGCCATCCGCCGAGGAAATCGCGCGCAACATGTGGTTGACGGAGGAGGAGTTGGGTGTCTACGTTGCAGAATATAGCCGGACCGGATTTCATAGTGGCCTCAACGCGTGCCGGATGTCACGCAAAGTGGTCTTCTGACCAAGGGGCACCCGATCCGCGAAATCCGCACCCTACCTCGAAACTTTATTCTCAGAGGTTTGTTGGAAGTTGTTGTTTGGCTGTCTCATGGGGTACAAAGTCACGCGTCACATGTAGTACATAATCTGTGTGTCACATCAATTCAGGGCTTTTCGCCTCCCATCTGTGTCCATTTGCCTTTGCGGCCCCCATCTGCGTTTTCTGAGTCTAACAGGTTACGAGCCCCGTCTCTACCATCTTCTCCACCTCGGCTACCCTTTGCTTCCCCGTTTTCCCTCATTTTGAGCTGGATTCACTTGTCGCCGTCTGGATACACTTTGGCAGCGACATTTCATCATCTCATCATGTCAACAATCATTCCATCATCTCTCACGGCAATTCTGTCCACCTTTCCCACTCTCGATAAACCTACCTGGGTCAGGTTTGGGAAGAGCTTCAAGCTCTTCTGCCTCGGCATTGACTGCCTCTTCATCTGGGATGGTACTGGTCCCAGTGGTGATAGCACCATGCAGCAGTCGTACGACCGTCAGGTTGTTCCCTATCTGAACTCCAAGGTTGCTGTGGAGTACCAGTACCTGGTGGAGGACTGTGTCTCGGCGACCGCTGCTTGGAAAGCGCTCAAGGGTCATTTCAACAAGTCCAACTGGACGAATCGTATGCTTGCCCGTGCCGAGCTCGAGCGCATTGTCCACGATCCTTCGAAGGACATCACCGTCTTTCTCAAGGAGTTCACCGACACTATTGCCAAACTCAAAGGCATGGGAGTCACTATCGACGAGACCACTCACAAGGATCTTATCCTCCTCCGTCTCCATCCCTCCTACACTGTCGCTCGAACCCTGTTGCTCAGTAAAGCAACGGAGGCTTCTCTCGAGGATGTGAAAAGCACTCTTGCGGCAACCACTATCGATCCTACGGTGAAGATCGAGGACGATGGGCTCAGCTCCATTGCCCTTGCCGCGACTTCTGCACCACGTCGTTTCCCTCCTTCTGTGCCACCCCCATTCACATCCCCGCTCACTGGGAACATTGGGCCTGATGGTTTCCCGCTCGACTCGCAGGGTCATCGCTGGTGCGATCCGTTGAATGACTATTGTCATCGTTGTGGCCGTTCGGGCCATGTCGCTCACAAGTGCATGCATACGATGCCGTCCTTCGTTAAGGATTGGATCCTTGCCAATGTGCGCACCATCCCATCTCGTTCCGCCGCCTTCTCCGCTGTCATCGACGCCGGCATTCCGCTGGAGGATTTGATCGAAATGTTCCACGCCTATACAGGCCACTCGGAGGACACAGACTTCATCGCACAGCTTCCTGCTGGACCTCATCGCAGGACTTAGGTGTTTTTGCATTCGGTGGGAGTTGTGCTGGATTTGGTGGGAGTTGCGCTCGACTCGGTGGGAGTTCTTTCTTGGTTCGGGCTGTTGTCGCCCTTCCAAGGGTGGGAGTGTTGGAAGTTGTTGTTTGGCTGTCTCATGGGGTACAAAGTCACGCGTCACATGTAGTACATAATCTGTGTGTCACATCAATTCAGGGCTTTTCGCCTCCCATCTGTGTCCATTTGCCTTTGCGGCCCCCATCTGCGTTTTCTGAGTCTAACAAGGTTTGGGCGACCCCCCCCCGTGGGGGGTATGCCGTAAATCTCCTTTTTGGGACGCGATCAAATGTTCTCACGCTCTCGGCAGCCCTCCATCCCCGCTCAAATTGCTTCCTGTGGGTGTGTTTAACCTCGGACGTGTGTCCTGTGGCTCAAAAGGTAACCTAGGACAGCCCACGAAGTACTCCGCTGAAAACAGTTTTGCATTTTCACAGGATGCGTGCTGATTAGATCAATCTGGAGGGGCTGTGCTAAACTGATTAACCAAACACGGTAATAATGTATCATCCTCTAGCTCGCTCACCGTTGCACCGATTACCTTCGTGTATGGATATTCGGACTCAGGATCGAAAACTAAGTCAGAGTGGGACTACAGTCAAAAATTCTAACCTCGGTGGCCCCTTGCTTCTGACCGTGAGCTTTTTACGGGAGCGCAGATTGAGGTCCCTGCCATGTTCCTCGCCGGAAAACAAGTGAGTGCGCACTGTACGATATCTTGCTGCCAATTTGACTCGTGTGCTTAGGACTTGGTGTACGCACCAGTGGCCGGGCGCAGCAAATACTTACGATGAAAACGCAGGCCTGCAAAAACATGGTGGATTTTGTTCTCATTGATGGCGCCGGACACTGGGTGCAGCCGGAGCAAAGTGGCGAGGTGGTCAAAGAGTTATTGCGGTTCTTGGAAAAATGTTCGAGACAAAACAAAAGGAAGAAAAAAAGGAACTTTCAAAAAACGCACCTCCAACGCACCCGCATGGTTTGTATCGACATCCCTATACATTCAAACTCTCCTAACTCCTGTTATCAAGCCGAATCAATGTCATCCAACTTGATGATGATGATGATCCAATTCATTTGTTGCGCTGCTAGTACTTTGGAGCCGGCGGTGCCATAGTCTCTTATAAACAGACGCTACAACAAAAATGTGCTCGTACCTCGCTTGTTGTAGCGGTGCCAGGGGTCTGCTTTCCGACTCGAGTCTCCTCTCACCCGTCCAGACCTTCTTCCCTCATGCTCCTCGTAGCCCATCTTTGGACAATACCCAGCAGAGCTGTGGCAGCTACTGCGAAGCGAAAATACTCCACTTCTGTGCCAGCGGGTTTTACTTGTGGCTCTCCGCTTCCACACACTAGGAGTCTCGCATGTCGCCCCTGGCACTTTCGGGATTTCTTCCTTCCCAAGGTGCGTGTCAACATCAAGGTATACGGAAGTCTCCAGAACGCTTTTGTAGACGGCTAGAGACCACCGGCGACGGGAACCTCCGAAAACAGAATACTCAAAGGCGAAGATAAGATATTTCGATCACTTTCCAGATGAGAATCTACCGGAGCCTTGGACCTGCGACTGGAGATCCTGGGGTCCCATTGCGTGCCGGTACAATGACCAGCTGCGTCTCCAAAAACGCTTTGGCGTTCACTTGACAAAACCACTCCTGTTCCGGAGCACTCAAAGTGACAACTCTGCGACAGTGTTTATTGGAATGGATAGAAAGTCTCGGTCGAAGCATTTTTACTTCTATGATGCGCCAACGGGAGATCTCTTTCGGTTTCAACCTGACCTTGGTCCGGTGCATGCCGGCCCCATTGGCCCTGCCGAATTCATCGATACAGCGGATTGGAACAATATGACGCATCTAGGATCACTGGCAGATCTAGACGCTGTCCCTCGGCATCGCATTGTATCTGGATCCCCACTACACCTTCGGGGCCTGCACAAGTCTGAGGTCCGTTTTGCTTTATCAGCCTGACACCATTTGAATTTTCTTCAGAGCCCGTGGGGATTCGCGCCGCGGCATTTTCAGGATGCACTGGCTGCTCACGAGTGTCTTATCGACACTGCCGTCCAAAAGTGGTGCTATATCCCGGATGACGAGCTCCCTGAACCGTGGACCTGCAATTGGGGCAGATTCGAATGGTGGTACGCTCGCTCCGTTAATGCTGAGCTGCACCACCGGTACGGACTGGGGTCCCTCACTCCGGTAATGTACGACTGCCCGTACATTCCAGCCATTGTGCTAGAAGGGGATGGCATTTTCTACTTGTATGACCCGAACCGCTGCGAAATTCCGCAGGTGCATCAGGATATTCTCGGTCCATCTCAAGCGTGGCACACGGGTATTCTGTATCAGTTTATAGGGGTATTTACCTCGATCCAAGATTTCCTCGAAAATGCGGACTGGAAAAGAATGATGCTCGTGGCTCCTTCGAAGCCCGGAAGTGCGTTATTCTATCCTACGCTTTTAACAGTTCATTGAGAGCTTCAGGAGAATCCATTCCCCCAATCTTTCACCAGTTTGCCCCCTTTTCTACGCTTCCTCTTACTATGCATGGAGGAAAACTTCGAATCACGAAGGACAACTGGTAGTCGTGACTCCCTTGCTTTTGGTCATATACTAACATAACACGTCCAGCCAGAAACGGACCATGTGGGATTTGTATCGTCCCCCGGTACGTCTCATCTATCCCCCTCACCTGGCATCGCCTCAAATATGTGCAGGGCACCTGGGGGTATGAGCCTCGGGTGGACAGAATCTCGACCCGCGGAAGTTTGTCTCGTTCTGTACCCGCCAGAGCGCTAAAGCACTGGGGTAACATTCCAGACACAAAGCTTCCAGAGCCGTGGACGTGCAATTGGCCAGACTGGGACAGAACTGAGTACTGGGACCACCCCTCAGATCATGACTTCCCATGCAAGGCGAACCTTGAACGAAGATTCGGCATCCCCGGCCTCGAACCCGTGATGTTTAAGCAGTTCCCTTCCCTCTTTTTGCGGACAATTTTGTCCGCGAGGGGCAGATTCTATCTCCAAGAAGACGAGATAGTTGGAACGCTGTGGCAATTCGATGGCAAATACGAGACGATCGAGGACTTTATGCAAAACGGGGACTGGAACAGGATGCACGAGGTGGAGGAGAGGGAATGCGAAGAATATGAAGAATCCGAATAGGTACCCTCCGAGTTTACACACCGCGCAAAAAAGATATCCACTCCAGTTCGGTGTCGCGATGCAAGAGATGGCAAAGAGAACCTGCCTTTTTGGTTGTTCATTTCCTTGTTACCAGCTTGTTCGTTTAGGAGACGTTACAAGACCCTCCAGTGCGGTTTTGTTCTCTTTTTTTCATGGTTGGGAGCGAGGGCCGGGGCGCGTCTGATGCGCTGATTCGCCCAGATTTGAACTCAGCACTGTAAGAGAAGCGAGGATTAGATTAGAGATAAGCATTTGCGCGTGTTGACTGGACTAGCGCGCGTCTAACTCTACTTGGACTTGGCTTGCTTCATCCTCGGTTTCCGTTTTCGACACAGCACCTGAGACTCGAGCGCAAGATTCGAGAGACCAGACAAGACACAAGAGGAACGAGACGACGGTAAACGGGATTCACAAGGATACAGGTGTGTGGTATACCAGTGTGGGATAACGCGCCGATGCTGATTCCCGCCTCTAGCCACCTTCAAAACGACATGGGCAAGAAGCGGCAGACGCAGCGGACGGCGATGCAGGCCAACGGGGTCGAGAAACAAAAGGACTCAGACGCGGACATCGACGCGGACGGGCTGGGGCTGACGCCGGCAGCGGCGCTGGTGGCGACGAGCAAGCTGCTCGCGACGGCGAAGGAGCTGTACCGTAACCGCACGCTCAGGGGCGGGTCGGAGGACGGGGACGCAAGGCTGGACGACGACGACTCGGACGGCGAGCATGCGCAGATGTTCTCCGCCTCGGAGCGGTGGAGTTCGGCTCGAGCCCACCGCTGGCGATGGCGGTGGTCGTTGACGTCAGCGGCGTCTTTGGCTCTTTGATGCGGGAAGTTGATGTATCCGGCTCTCGTTGAGGTGCGTCGATTGTGTGCACGCTAGGCTGACATGTATCGGCGTGATTTTTTGGACGGGAGGTTCTTTTCAAAGAGGAGTTGATGAGAAGCGCAGTGCCGCGGGTCCTCGGGGGTTGTGTAATGGCCCGGACGGGGTGACGGCAGAAAACTTTCTGACAATTTCTCACGGTTGAATGGTTGAAACGCACTGGAATAGAAGATGAGAGCAACCCACTGGTATTGATAGTTTGGCCCAATGCGAAAAGTGGTTTTCAATTTCTTTCGGCATTTCCGGAATCTCTCAAAACCCGACCGGCGAGATCACTGTGAGCGTCTCTGAAACTGATTTCTTCACCTCGGACTATCATCCAACAAAATGTGTTCTGTCAGCTGCAGCGTCCCGCAGAATCTCTGCTATTTATTAGGTGTCCCGGTGATTCGGAAACAACGAGCGGACCCTCTTGCTATTCCTTGTGTCATGCAGATGCTGCTTATGTCGTTCAGTCAGTGACGGATATATTCGCTGCATACCTTCGCCGCCTCTCATTTTCTCTACCAACGCAATCTGCACAATCTTGATAGGTTATAAAGCCTGGTAAGCGCGAACATGTAGTCAATCGTAGTCGCTAATGTTGTCTTTTGCTTCAAGGCGCCATCGCCGGCTGACGAAGTCACTGAACATGCCAAAGAACTCGCTTAGGACCTCGACAAACAAACTACTCTCCATTCTGGTGGAATCTGGCTTCATTCCCTGTTTATTCTGGGTGGGCAGCCATCCCACAATCCTCCGCACGATGTAGCGGACATATCTGATTCGTACCCCGACTTTTAGCTCACGCAGCTTATCCTCTTCTTCATCTTCGGCCCCCAGTCGCCGACGGCCTGCGTCTACGAGTTTCTAGCCAGCATGGGCGACCAGATCTCGGGTGTGTACCCTACCCTCATTGTCGTCTGACGTCGGCCGGGAAGATATTACTTGTGCTTCAACGCGCACAAGAAAACCGAAACTAATTCTTTGCGCCGCCGCCACAGATAGCCGATAGCCGGGGTGTCCTTCGAGTATTGAGACAAAATATGGAGTTGCTTGTCGAAAAGTAGAGGGTTCAACGTTCAACCCTAACGTAGTCACCAATGCAGGATATTGCAAGAAATTGATTATCCGTCGTCTACAAAGCACAAACAGTTCTATCCTACTCAAGCAAAGGCGGGTTCCCCAAAGGTTCGACCAACGAAGTGTCAAGCAAATTCCTGTGTGGTGCACCACCGCGCTCCGATAGCTCCCTCCACCGGTTCCGTCCTCCATCGAAATGGAATTCTCCCGTGAGCAATGTTGCGTACATATTCGCTACGGTGTACGCCGTAGGGCGCATGCATGGTTGATGGTCCCCGTTATTGTAGCCAGGGAGAAGGTCCACGGGCGGAGGAAGAGGACCCATGGGAAAACTCTTCAACGACTTGAATTCATTGTTGGTGTAGATGAAATATCGGCCACCAGAGCGGAACAAAATATCAACATCGGCGCTCCAGGAAGGCTCCCCGTACGCCTGGGGAATGATGCTGGTCGGAAAGCCGTAAGCGTTTTCAATCAGCCATGCAATGTCGCCGCGGTTTCCCTGCCACGATTCCCATCTCCAATAAAGTCCAGAGAACCAATCCGTGCTCCATGGACCGTCCAGGCCGAGATTGTCCTGCGACCAATGAGAGACTAGAATGTTGTCGGGCTCTATATTCCCAAACGGCGGTGGGGGCGTCAAACACAACTGGAGAGGAATTGGATCCTGACGCGGAAGCTTAATCTGCGGAATTGCCTAGGAGTGAAAAAGCGTACCAAGGATAAGGGGGGAAGCTGTATTGATTTGTCGGTCAAGTCTGATGTCGATCCGCAGGACTTTGTCGGGCAATCACCGACGCAGTCATAGACAGCGAGCTCGCCGAAACAGTTGCCTATCACAGTGAGCCCCAACGCCTCGTCGAAGTCGAGGCATGGGAAGGCCCACAAAGCCGGGTCGTGGGGCAGGTTGTTCGTCCAGAGAATCGGAGTATTTTCTTCCAGTCCTGATGGCGACGAAGGGATAAACAAAGAAGAAAGATAGGGATAATTATTCTCTTGGTCCGCAAGTGTGACCCAAAGCGCCCGTCGGCCAGTTCCGTTGATACAAAGGTGATACCACGGGGGGACATCGTGGCGCGCATTGGGGGAAGCCGCAAGGAGACTCGGTGTTGAGATGGTGTGAGTCTGAGATACCGCCGCTTCATATTCGAGAGTGTACGTTTCGAGACCTCGCGGCGATATCACAAGGAGCTTCAACGGTGACGATGTGAGGGTGAGCTCTTCCAATCGAACCACTTCCCAGATGGCCTGCGTTGGGACCGACTTGATATATGTTGGGCCACCAGCGGGCGATGGCTCAGAATATACGTCGAGCGAGTTATAGCGAACAACGACGATGAGGTTGCTCCAGCTTATTAGCAAGTGAGGCGAGCTCTGAACTCTTCGGTCAGCATCGTTGCAGTCCCAGACGACGAATTACTGACCCTAATCTTCGGACTATCCGGTCCGGCGGATGGTGGCAGATTATATATTGTATTAGCCACCCAGTCTATGATGTGGGGGACAACGGTGTCATCGCGCACCGCACAGCCAACTAGTTTACCCTGCAACATCAGCACATGCGAAGATCCCTCGACACAGCATAGCTCTGCAAAGTAGTGGGACGCAGAATCTCGACGCAAGGTGAGGAGATGTACAGACGGTGACCTAGAGAACATAAATCGTGGAATGGGATCGGAGGAGGCTGTCAACGCACTTTGGTCCAAGGCCCAAGGCCAAGACAACGCCAGTATCTTGAAGCTGCACCTGTGCGGTCTTGACTTGCCCAGGAAGGTACGCCTCTGCGATGGGATCCGTGTGTCCTCGAAAGACCAGAGACAGATCCCAGCAGCTGATCTTGCTGACATCAATGTCCGAGGACGCGACAAACAACCAGCGCCCTTCAATCAGACGAAGCCAGGTGATAGACTGGCGCATGTTAAGGCGCCAAACATAGGCAGGATGGAGATCACTGCTACGCCATTTGCGTTCAAGCTGCGCCACTCTTCGCACCAAGGCTTCCAAAGCAGCGGAATCCAGGGTTTCAGGTTTTCGCAAGTATGGCGGCAGAACATGCCCATCCGACACAAGGGTATGGAGTAATGTTAACCACAGCTGCTTGGCGCGCGTTGCTTCATAGAATCCACGGCACACCTTCAAGTCGTGTCAGTTTGGCGCTTCCGGTGGGACAAAGAGTACGCACTTGACGCAATGAAAGGATATCCGGCACGCCGAGTTCAACGCAGATGAGGAGAAGAAGGTATTCGCTCAAGGACTGCGCCGCCATGCTGTGTGGGAGTGATCAAGTCAGTCAAGTCACGATCGATCAGTAACCAACTAGATAGCGGGACGGAAGATAAGATATGAGCACTGTTTGCGCGTGTTGACTGCTTGCAGTGCCACTGATCCATTCGTTCTGCTCTCCGTCGGTGTCTGCGCTTCGTTCGACCGGCGGCATTCGGGATTCAAGAGTCGAGAGACGAGACCAAGTTGAGACCAAGACTCGACAGCGATTGGGGTAGAAGAACAAGCGAGCGAGCTCAGCCTTGCACTGAGACTCCGCCGAAAAGAGAGAAAGCGAGAAGAAGAGACGACGAGACGAGAGAAGGAGAACGAGAAGGACGAAACAGTGGATAGACGGGATTCAGAGGCATACAGGTGTGTGATATACAGATGCGGGCCAGGCGCGCCGATACCGATTCCTTGTCCCAGCCACCTTCAAGACGACATGAAGCGGCAGACGCAGCGGAGAACCAAAAGGACGCAGACGAGGACGGACTAGGACTAGCTGGGGCGGCCCTGGCGTCGAAGAACGAGCTGCTCGCGACGGCAAAGGAGCTGTACCGCACGCTCGGGGGCGGGTCGGAGGACGGGGACGCGGGGCTGGTCCCTGGACGACGACTCGGACGGCGAGCGTGCGCAGATGTTCTCAGCCTTGGAGCGGTGGTGTTTCGGTCGAGCCCACCGCTGGGGGCGGTGGGACTCCGGGACTGGCCACGCGCACCACTGCGCACAACGCGCGGACGACCTGGCGCGTCAGCGGTGTCCTCGGCTCGTTGAGTGTGGGAATTTTGATGTTCGAGACTCGTTGAAACTTGAGGTGCGCCGACTGTTTGCACGCTAGGCTGACATGTATCGGCGTAAGTGTGTTCTTGTACGGGAGGTTCTTCTCAATGAGGAGTTGATGAGAGGACACATGCAAGTGAGGGCAGTGCTGTGGGTTGCTCTCGGGCGTTGTGTAATGGCACTTTTCGGAAAGGGGGAACTTGAATGCTTCCCACAGTTTCTCACGGTTGACAAAGTGGTTGAAACGCATTGGAACGGAAAGTGAGCCTTACCAGAGCACATTGGCATTAATAGTTTTGACCAAGGTGAAAATTGGGTGAAACGTGTCTTTCGGTCTCTTTAGACATCTCGGTGCTTGTCACAGAAGCCGACCGGCGAGATCACTGTTGGCGTCCCTCTACCGCATCCTTGCCTCGTGCTCCACTGCATCGCCCACCGAAATCTGTTCTATCAGCTGCGGCGCCCCGCGAGATCTCTGCTATCTATCAAATGTCCCGGTGCTTTGGAAACGACGAGCACATGCTGCCCACAGACGGATCTCTGTTTCGCGATATATGTCCTCTGCCTCAACTGACCGTAGCCCTCGCTTTTGCTCTCTGCCTGAACTTCAACCGATCGTCTTCAAGCAGCCGGACCCCGACGACAATAGCGGATCTGGCAAAGTTGAACTGTTGGACACCACCAAATTCGTGATTTCATCCCGATGCCCATCGACTGGTTGCACAATCGTACTCCAAAGCTCGCGCAGAACGGCGATCATGATGGGCGCTCAAGCTGTCCCTAAGTTGAACTGTGAGTTGATCAAACAGAGCCGACGATGCATCCGGGAGGGAACCAGATGAGGGGAAGTCCGGGGGCGGATGACTATGGCGTCGCAGCGTGCTTATCCCACGTTGAGCAGGATAACAGGAGATAACAGGACCGTCATCGGCTGCCATGCGAAGGGTATCAAGCCTAGGTGTACGGAGGAAATTAGCAAAGCCCGATACCAGGCGAATCTGGTCCAAAATCTTGGTCCACTCCTCGGAAAGGATACGATGCTCCAAGAGTCGTAGGTCAATGGGATCAGACGCTGAGGACTCGTCCAGTGCGGCAGAAGAAAATAAAGTGGATCTCTGTCCTACTGCTAGAGCCGTGCGCTCAAGTTGAGCACTGGCGGCTTGAAATCGATCAGCCAAAGCCTCGTCGACTGCTCGAAGATCTTTAATAGGATGGCGATACCCCCGCATCCGGGACCACAGCAATTCCATCCAATTTCCGCCCTATTTCCGGGAGCCGGAAATGATGCCTTGCATCCAGTGACATGTCCCCGCTGCCGAGTGCTTCGAAGCGCTTGTTGTCGGCGGCCATAATACTCCGAGGCGCGATAGCCCGGTAGTCAATCAAGCGATGCCGCGACGGCGTCATATGCTGAGTTGCACCCGAGTCGTAGATCTCCAGTTGTTATTATATACGCGGCGGATGGGACTAGGAAGAGGGAGTGATTCGGCAGACCGGGTGGCCGGAGGAACTCGTGCGAGGATAACGCGCCGAGGCGTCGGGTCGGAGATCGGAGATCGGAGATCGGAGATCGGCGATCGGATATCGGAGGTGGCGACCGGATCGCGCGGGAGGTTTCACTCAACACCACAAACAGCAGGGTGAGAGCCTGTAGCAGGAATCCTTCTTCGGGAGGGACGGACGTAGGACGGAGGAACGAAGGAAGTAGGAGGGAGAACACTCTTAGGGTGTGACACGGGTGGTACCGCGGGTGTCACGATGTCATACCGCACCCGTGACCCGTGACACCATACCCGTTTTCCCACGGGTACGGGTTTACGGTAATTTAACCGCAGTATTATCGAAAACCCGTGGTAATAATTACCGCAGTATTTTACTGTGGTAGTTGACATATTACCTTCATTTTACTGGAGAATGATATCCTGATAAGTAGTTACAGGACAACAGAGCTTGTACATATTGATTCCTAGCCTGATTCATTGTGTTGTGCTAAGTGCAGACCAATTTGTTATTCTGGTCATGTGAGAGGAAACTGGTTTCCTAGTCATGTGGGTCTAAGTCAAGCTTGTCCTTACACTGGTATACTTTCACCAACTTTTGATATGATGCTTTGGTGTATTGGATGGCCTCCTTTTCTATCAGCTATTATGGTATGTGCAGGTTCTGAGTTCAATTCTTGCTGCTGCAGTCTTTTTAACACATTTACAGTATTACGGGTACGGTTTTCCACGGGTCGCGGTATCTGCGGTGTTCAAAAATTCATCTACCATACCCGCACCTGTGACACCCGTGACCGTGACACCGCGGGTTTACCTGTACCCGTGTCACACCCTAAACACTCTAGGACGGAGCTGACTTGGGTTTGCCAAGTAGACAATGTTAAGAGGAAGAGTGCCGTCTCATACAACGTTAATTAACAAACTAAAGATACAAGATGACCGGGTGGTGTATTTAAACTATCGGAGGTTATTATGTATCTATATAAGGAAATATCATGATGGTCTAAGCGCAACAATAGCGACTGACCAGAAAGGAAATAGAAGTTGGAACATGAGGATGAAACAATAAGAAAGAAGACGGATAAACGGGAAACGCTCAGTAATCCTTCATTGCGTAAAAGCCCGGTTCGAAGGAGTTTGAGGTGGAGCTGAGTCGGCAGAGGAGCTCCGTCGGAGATCGGGCGAGCTCCGATGGCCGAGTCCCGAGGTCCGATGCATGGATATAACACCAGTTCAAATTGTGGTTCAATTTTAACTGCTGCCGCGACAAGTTTCTCCGAGGTGAGTGATATCTTCTCTGTGAATTCCTCTTCATCAGAAGTATCCTCATCGTCACTGTCTTCAACGTCCTCGAGAGCCGGCATACCCGCGTACGGGTCCTCTGTGCTCCAGTCCACGTCATAGTGCTCAAAGAAATCTTCATCGTCGTTATTCGGCTCGTGTGGCGCTGCAAACCATGCAGCGTCCGAATTCTTTTCAACCTTGGTGTTATTCGCCTTCCCACCACCTTTCCGGTGAGGGCCTTGTCCTTCCTTCCCTCCTCCTTTCGCCCAACAATCCTTTGCCATATGCCCCTTCTTGTGGCAATTATAGCACTCCATCGTCTTCTTTGGCTTCTTGCTGCCGTTCCCGTAGAACGCAGCCTCTTTCTCGCCCTTCTTTGTGAGCCTGGCCGTCTTGCGGTCGGCTTCGTCGCTGATGCCTTGCAGCACCGTGTCGGGGTCGAGGGTTTTGCCAAGAAGTGTGGCGGCACCCGTGAGTGCCGAAAGGTATGTTTCATAGGACGTGGGGAGAGAGCCGAGGACGATCGCGACGAAGTTATCGTCGCCGGGGTCTGCGCCCATTGCGACGAGGTCCGCCCGTATTGTCCGTAACTTATCTAGGTGAGCCTTTACATCTCCACCATCTGCGCATCACTGGTCCTGGAGCTTCCGCCGCAGATCAACCGTGACCATCTTCAATTTCTTCTCATCCTTCACTTTCCCCCACATTTCCCTCGCCATCGTTTCCCCTTTGACCTTCAAGAACAACACGTCGGGGATCATCAAAGCCAGACCCTGCTTTATGATGGCCTGCTCCGATTTCCAAACCCGCTGATGCGCCAAGTACTTGTTGTTGGCCTTTACTTCCTCTGGTGTCGGCGCCACCTCATCAACGATCGTGGGGGCTGCCGGAGCAGAAGCAGTGGTCTCAAAGTGTTCGCTGAAGCCCGCCGCAAACAGCGCGAACAGGAAGCGATCGCGAAAGAAGACCCAGTTGGTGCCGTCGGCCTTGCAAGCGGGAAGTTTGGTGAAGTATTCACCAAGTCTGGCAGTGGAAGATAATGGGTTCATAGGGATAGATGTGTGTTGGATTTAGTGAAGGTAGAGTGGAATTCGTTCAAGGTTTAAGCGCGGGGGCCAATAACCTGTGGAATTTGGATAGGGAGAACGAGAGGGGAGAGAAGAATAAAACGGTAATTTATTCCAAGGTCCAGCTGGGCTTTTACACCCTACAGAACAATGTACAATACATACATAAATACATGAGGTCAGTATGAGGTAGAACAATGAAGTGTGAACTGTTTCACAACTACGCTGTGCGCCTCCTTGATACGGGCTATGCATTTCCAGGCCAGTGAGTCAACGGGCAGTGCATCTCCATGCTAACGTTGCAACCGCAGTTCAACCGCAGTTACCGCCACATCTGCCCAACGTGTCGGCTTGCATTCCAACAATTCCAAGGCGGATCAAGTGAAATCAAGTGCGATCAAGTTTTCTGTAGAAAGTCTGATGTGACTCCTCGAGATATGTGCTCTTGAGAGCGGCTCCGCGCCTCTCCACCGCGTGCGTGAACAACTCCTCGTCGACGCCGCAGGCGGAGATGGTTTCCAGGCGGGGAACGACGTCTCCCTCCAGCGCTTCTAGCGCACCGTCGCAGACATCGTACAAACACAGCGCAGTCAGCCCCGAACTTGCTTCGTAAAGCCGGGCGAACTTTGTACGAGCCGCGTAGATAGCGTGGAGGGAAAGTGTGCGCAGTTGCCGGAGGGGAAGGCGCGAAGTGCAAGCGGAGGTAGACCCGACAGCATCATGAGGCGAAATGGAGGTGCCATGTGTGGCATCGGCGTTCGTCACCAGCCAGTCGATCAGGAGTCCCGCGTCGTCGGGCGGCTGGTGCCGCAGCGATGCGGAGACGTCTTGCAGGCTGAGCTCACGAAGGGCGGGGAGGTTGAATAAAGCGAGGAGCTGCACGGCGTAGTTTACATCGACGAAGCCGAAGGTGCATCGGGTTACTCGCGCAAGCTTGATCGTTCCCCGTAGAGCACGCCCGTCTGCCTCACCGCCTTCCCCGTGAGTAGCAATGGAGGATGCGCCATCTACTACTGCCGTGAACTGAGGGCCACTGCCAACGATCTCGAGAACCTCGAGGTTCGGCGACGCAGCGAGGATCTGGGTGAAGTGCGCGACTGTGGGCATGACGTCCGCGGCCTGGTACTTGAGCTCCAGTTTCGTAAGGTTCATACGCGGCGGCGCGGACCAGTCGATGTGTACACCCGTTAACATCACCTCGCGAAGACGGGGCACCCGGGCTTGCTCACCGCCGAACAAAGGCAGATGTTGCCTCAGCATCACGGGTTCGAAGAGCCGGCCCTTGCTTGCGAAGTACGTGTTGCAGCGAGCGAGGTGCAGTTTCTCAAGAGTTCTCAAGGAGGAGCCGACCTTGCGCGTGTGGAGAAGAAAAACGAAGATAGGGGCCCATGTGTCCGTCCGAAGCTCGAAAGTGCGCCAGCGCGCGGCGGACGGGAGTAGAAGCTGAAGGACGGCTTCCATATCTGCCCAGCGAAACCCGTGCGTGTCTTCGTCCTCCCAATCCCAGTCAGGGTCGCGGAAGTCAAGCAAGATGTCTAATAAATATGTTTTGGATCGCAACAGCCAGGTGACAGTGCGTGATAGCTGTTCGTTGGAGATGGGGAACGTCAGGACAATATCTGTCCAAAGGTTGCCCGTTGCGAGTGCGACCTCGCGCCAGCGACGGCAGGTGTGTGTGATGGTCATCGATGGATGTTTTACCAAAAAACCGGGTTCGTCGTGACCGTGCTGCGCTACGGCAAAGGTGAAGATGACGGCTAAGACTTCGTGAGGCAGAGTATGTTTACGCCGCCGGGGAATAAAGAACACTCCAGGACCTATGTTCCCGTCGTCTGTGCCGATTTCATATCTAAGACAAAGGC
The DNA here is from genome assembly GCA_029203975.1 of Mycena vitilis. Taxonomy (NCBI): domain Eukaryota; kingdom Fungi; phylum Basidiomycota; class Agaricomycetes; order Agaricales; family Mycenaceae; genus Mycena; species Mycena vitilis. Next base: position 269,488 of record JARGYF010000031.1, on the reverse strand, counting down.
GTTGAATCAGGTCGTCATCGTCAGGAAATTGTTCATCATCCTCGCTCGCACGGTAAATAGGTATCTATCTCAGAGTTTGAATGAGCTTACCTCACAGACCACGGATGCCCATTCATCGTCATGTGTCACCGCGACGGTGGCTGCAGGGGACTATGCACATACCGGCGGTTATTTACGGCAACTGAGGGAATGGCAAGTATCTTACCTGCCAAAGAAGGTACTCATTGATTGCGGATGCAGGATGGTATGCCTTTTGTTACCGTTTGTAAGGCTTAGGTACTCAGAACCCATAACGAACCTTAGAACTTTCCGGGAAGTATTCAGCGGAGTTATCCGATGCGCCACCGTTACCAGAAATAGCAGAATCACGGAAGAAGCTACGCATCGAGGAACGCAATTGCGAAAAAGATAAGCCTCCCCGGGGCTTAGAGAGGATTTCGCCTAGCTCCGAGTCCATAATCGAGATCGCCATTGCAGTTCTTTTCGGAAATGTCGGACGTATCGCCACTTTGAAGCCACGCAGAAAAACGGTTTGATTCTCGGTCTCTTCATCTCCTGGAGATCGTCGTGGACCCGAGTCGGCGAAAGAGCTTGCAGTTTCCCATTCCCAGACGCAAGATGTTCCAGCAGACCCAACCAGGGAGGCCTTCAACTTCAGTGAAATTGTACGGTCGTCCGAGTGATTTTCGACAGCTGCGACACTCCATGAAGAGGATTTGTCGGTCCCGGTTACAAGGTAAAGGTCTCCGTTGTCCACCATGCGTTCCAGAGATCCGGTAACGAATGCATACCAACTCTCCGCATGTTTCAAGGCATATTCGCGGAATCTTTTCAAGCGTCTGAGATCAGTTCGGGAGGCGCCGTCTGGTAGGAGGAGCACTGCGGTCTGTTGCGAGGAGGTTGATATTTCAATGACTGCTCCTGCGCCTAGTGGGAGAAATCTAATAGTGCGAAGGGGTGAGATTCCCGTCCAGGGGTGAGAGATATACTTGCACGTTGCTTTCTACACTCATGTCTCCAGCTAAGCGGCGTTTCGTGATCTTCGTATTGGAGACGTCCGACCCCGGGCGATGATATCGCGCTCGAGGAGCGATGTCTCCAGGATCAAGAGTGACCTGCTGAAACCCCTTGGGTACGCCAAAACGATTCACTGGGTCGTCCGCTGCGCGACAGATGTTGAAGATGGCATCGAAGGAGCCATCCGAAGTGATGATGCCCACGTCCCCGATATCGGTTCCCACTCGCCGTGATTCCATTGGCAAGTCGTCGAATGGTTGTGGATGGAATAAAGGGTAGCCATTGCCCTTTGGGAGGAGGAGGCGACTGTAAAGGCGACTGTCGGACATGTAGCGGTGAGAACCCGGGTTGGGGGTTACGGCGACAGACAGCGGAGTTTTAAAGGAGATTCTTGGCGCCCAAAGCTGTGGAGTTCCTTGTGTCTTTTATAGAAGTTCCGTAAATATTTCAATTGAGTTAAAATTGTCTTCTGCCAGGCTGTTGATATGCCAGACCCACAGAGAACAAGGTTGCCACAGCTCGAAGCTTGCTGCGCCTCCCAGACGCAGATGAACAAACACGATTGAAAGCCAGGGAACTATCCAAAAAGGTGGGACTGCAGACGTCGTTTCGGCGAGCAGAAAAGGGAAAGAAGTGACGGAGAAGGGCGACAAATCCGGGAAACTAGCAAGGGGGAAGCACTAAACAATCGCATCGGTACGTAGGCAGACAGAACAGATGCCCAAGGGAGATAAAAACAGCACATGCCAGTAGCACGTCTTCCTCGCGACCCCCCGCAAGCACCTTCAATAACGTGAACGCAACGCAGAAGGGACCTTGGTCAATCGTGTAGCGCGCTGCAAGAAACGGGTATTACGCCGACTCCTGCGATGAGGCGGTAGCATAGATGGGGCGCCCTACAAAGAGGGAGACTTGTGTCCTGACGGGGAGTGAGTGTCCCTAAAATCGAAGGAAACGCGGTATCAGCGACGCCCACAGCAGCAGAAAGAAGAGCTCAAAAATATACCGTTAGGCTGCTTCAACAACTCTAGCAGGGCCAACTCCTCCTCCTTACCAACGCTCCCCACCCCATTCCGCACAATCGATACCCATCCACCCCCGGCTGCTGCTACAAACGCGCGGGGCAGTCTCCGCTTTGCGTTGCCATCGTCACTTTGCAGCAAACAGTGTCCGTCGCTGCGATGGCGTTCAGACGCGAAATTCACTAGTGTGGCCCGTGTCGTCCGTGTGGCGGATCTAGGACGAGTGCGTGTCAGCAAGTACACCGTCCGAGGTGAAAGCTGGCGAAGAAAGAAGGATGACAGTGGGTGCAGAACACCTCGTCGGAGCAGCGGGAGGGGGGAGGGGTGCAGTGTGGTCGTCGTTGAGAGGTGTAAAATGAGTGGACGACCCAAAAAGGAAGGTGACTTGCCATATCCGGTGGTACTCATTACATGCCGCATTAACGAGTCGTACTCGTAACTCTTCGTTCTGCCTCCAATACGACGCTCGCACGCGCACATAGGGTATGTTTATACGTCGCGGCCTAGGTGCACAGGTGCTGACAGATATCGCTGGCAAGGACGAGCATTTAGTCAGCGGGTGAAGAAAAGGTGGCACAATGAAGAGGACTAGGGAGAGACACAAACACCTGGGGTGAGAGCCGCCGGGATTGCTTGTACGTGAGCCGCTCGTGGCCGCCGTCGAGGAACATATTTGCTGTCTCTGGGATACTATTATCAGCATCGGCAGAGAATGCGGAAGAAGTGCGTGGATAACGAAGCGCGAGCGGAGGAGGAGGAGGAGATAAGAATAAGGTATATAAGGAGAAGGGGGGAGGCCGGCGGAAAGGGCGCAGCGATATCAGCGAAGTATAGAGAAGCGACTGGCAAAGGGAGAGAGGGAGTGCGGACGTGGAAGGGAGGAGGGCGGTCGAGGACGAGGGAAGATGGCGAAATGAACAGGCACCGCCGCAGCCGGGATGAGGGACCATGGAGGGGAAGGTGTGTACCCATAGGTATAAGTATGAGAGGGGAATGGGCGTAGCGGCAGACGAGAAATGAGAGAAGGACGGAAAAGCAAGGAAAAGGGCGGCCCGAGCCGATAAACAGACACAGGAATGGCAAGGGAAAGGGGAGAGATTCGAATGAGGACGAGGATGAAGGGAAGCACGGGAGAAAGAAGGGGCGGGGGTAGAGGGCGAGTAGGGTGAGAGATGCGGGCCGATCGAGGAAGGTACCAGTGGAGCGAGAGGAGCAGGGGGCGATGGATGCGAAGGATGCGAAGGATGCGGGGAGGGCAATGCAGCTCGAGGACAATTTGGAAGCGGAGGAGCGAAGAGGCCAGGTAAGTCATGGAATAATGGGGATGTCGGGCGCCGGAGGTGAAAGAAGGCAAGCAAGGAGGAGCGGAGACGGTGCCGGGAGAGGAAGGTGGGACGGGGGAGCTGGAGTATGGCGTGTAAGGAAGGTATGGCGGACCACAGGTGTGTATGTGACGAGCGGAGAATGAGGGCATGCAGGAGCCGCATGAACGAGAATGGGTGGAAATGATGTGGGAGTGCAAGAGTGAGAGACGACATGGGATGAGAGGAAGGGATGGAGGGGAACATGGAGTGTACGGGGAGGGACGAGGTGGGATGGGAGACAAGGCCTATGGACCGACAGCAAGTAGGGAGCGCAAGAGCGCAAACATCGGGAAGGTACGTCTGTCGCGAGCCCCAGCCCACGCTGTGCCCAAAGCAGCCAAGAGATGGGGGAAAAGGCTTACCCACTAGAAAAATCCGCCTGCCTGACCTCTGTACCGCAAGTATCGTGACGAGCGCGCGCATGCGCCCCGAGCGGTAGAGAAGAGAACGAGCGCCCGTCTGCGGGGAGTACCAGGATCGCCACCAACGGTCACCGCAGCAAAGATGCCCCTAACAGCCCCGTCCTCAAACGTGGACCCGACTTCAGCTTGCCAATTGTAAAGAGATTCTGGGCGCGGTATTGTGCACAACATCGGAGTGCTCCTTGCCGATATTTTTCACAGTCGCTATCGTCCCTGTGGATCAGGTCGCCTGAGCGTTCGACCTTGACCGCTGGTGGCAATGACGATCTCGATCCTTCACCGGGGTTACTAGAGGAGAAAGAGTGCGAGGTTCAGACAAAAAACGTCGGCCGCAGAAATTCACACGGCCGAGCGGCGGCGGGGAAGGAATTGGAATTTTGGAAAGGAAGTGAGGAAGTGAGTTTTTTTCCCAGCACGTGCCTCGAACGCGTGACGCGTCGCGTCGCGTCGGTCAATTACAAGCAGGCGGATTTCGAAGTCAACGTGCCACTATGCACACCTCGTCAAGCCCACAGAAGCCACGGAAGAAAAGAAAGAAAAACCTGAACAATCGCATTAGGACTCTGTTGAAAGTACAGAAGAAGTTGAATCAACACTTTCCTCGGCTTTTAAATGTTCTCATCGTTGAAAACCTTGTTTTCGTACCGCGCAATAAATGAAAACACTGCCCACAAACTTCCCAGGGTATCCTTGCGACACCTCAGAATTCACAGAGTTTCCGCCTACGCAAGATCTGGCAGTTACAAGACGCATGCAAGAAATTCTAGACGGCGTCCAGACTCCATAACCTCTGTTGTTGCCATCTTTCGCACGGTTCGAAATTCGTGATGCTAGTAGTTTTATCCGTGTGGACACTCTGTCATGGGATCAACGCAAGCCGAGATGCGTTGAGAATATCGACTGCTTTTCCGTTTCCCCCTCAAGATTTACTTCGTGACTTCCAAATTACGAAGGCTTGGTTGTTTTGGACCTCACAAGCGACAGAAGATGCGGATGAAGATGGGCCACAGATTGCCCGTGATTTTTATGCTCATATATTCCGCGGCGAAGGAATTCCGGACTCCCGAGACGCAGCAATGGCATTGAACTTGGCAATCCGGCTGATGAGGAAGAGGAACGTCCCTTTGCATCGGTGGGTGAATTTTATTCATATTGGAATTTGAGCGTGCATCATCTCCCAAAATGTACTCACAACCCCACGAAATCCAGCAAACTGCAAAGCAGCCGCCAGCGTGATGAACTCGTCCGGTGTGGCAATATCAGGGGCAGTGGTAGTATGGCAAGCAGAAAGGAACGCAAACTCCGCGCGCGGGAGGTTTGCGCCAGCAATATCGAGGACCGTGACTCGGTCTCCGCGATGGAGTTCAAATGCAGAATTGAACGGCTCTGGATGGCGCGATCCGTGGCAGGCGAAGTGGTCAACTAGCGGCAAAAAGTCGATATCGCGGGAGTTGCCAAATCTCCCATCCACCTGGATCCACGCATGAGTTGTGATTGTAAATGGTTCATGCAAAGGAAGAGGATTACCGCCATAAATATACTAGGCACAGCCGGTGTCATTGATTTCAGAAGCGGGTAACAAGTTGGCGACGTACGACGAAGACAGGGAGCTTGGAGGCGGAAGCAGGTTTAAAAACATCCAGAGTCAAGCCTTGAAAGTTGAAACGTTGAATGGAGACTACATAGATAAACGGAATCACCGACAGTCTTCGGAGATGACCGGGTACGCTGGAGCAGAACCTAATGAGATGTTGAATGTTTGCTGAGGACAAGCGGGCCCAAATTCTGTTGCGTTCTGTATGCCAGGCAAGAATCGAGGTGCTTTTGGAGCTTCAAAGCGTGCGCTTGAAGAACAAACATAATTAACCAATGGAGGAGGACAAGCCAAGAGCGTACGCTTGGGCAAAGGGGACACCAAGGAACTTGGTCACATTTCCACTGGTCGTTTAATTCCTTGGAAAGTTCCGTACGGCAATAAGACGGTAGGCGCTCCGAGCGAAGCCAAAACTGGCAAAAGCAGAATAGTCGCCGCAAAGAGGAGCATGATTGGGGTACAAGAACACGAAGAGGGTGTGGTTTTTAAGGCTGCGTAGACCGCAATTCACGGTTAATGAACCTGATTACTATTTTGGCCGACGTTGAGCTGATTAATATGGGCGTCCCGCCGGGATGTAGCGACGTCGGCGGCTCTTCCGCCGGAATAGCATTGGGGGGATGTCCAGGACCATGCGTCAGCGACTCGACTTACGCTCCTGGATGGCAGTTGGCGGCGTTTCTGCAGTCGTGTGTCGCGCTATCTGAGCGTAAGTGTGTGCCTTGCCAGTGGAGTTGCAGTAGACTGCAGTAGAGGAGAGTAGAGGCAAAGTAGAGGTCAAGTAGAGGTGAAAATCTTTGGCTCGGTGATCGCCGCAAGCAAGTAGCGACAGACAGGTGCAAGCAAGGACAAGCACCGCTTCCATTTGCTTCCACATCAATTCCACATTCGGTAATTCGAGAGTACAAGAGTCGAGGCTCGACCAGGACTCGACACACGTTTTCCACTCAGGCACGGTCTTCTCAAACCGCTCCCAAAATGTCTCACGAGCCCGGAAGAAATTCCCACCGGCGCCGGCAGCCAGAACGCGTAGCGAGTTACCTGTCGAGAATCACGATAGGCGGCGAGCGCTCATACCAGCCTATCGCCAGGCTCTCCAGCTGATGCGAGAGGATACGAGAGAAAAGGAAACCCTCACTGACATCGGACCAATTCAAGGCAATAGCACGCTCGTCGCTCAGGTCCAGTCACTTCCAGGCAGCAGAGAGACAGGACTGGAAGTCTGGAAGCATGAGAGGCATCGAGAGCTAATTTCGCGGAAGAAACATCTGGACAATCTGCCTCTAAGTGCGCCAATCTACGCCAACCTTTGGCTCATTAATTCGCCGCGGAAGACAGCCTGGCACGCGATCACAGGGAAATCACCGGCCGGCCTTGGGTCGCATTCGATCTTGTCTCCCGCCACCATGCTCTCGTTGGGCACAATTCCACTCGTTCTTCTTGCCCTCCTTGCCACCTCGCCGAGCGCACGCGTATACGCGGCCCTCAAGAATATAACAGTCGACGACACTGACAACACATATTGGACATGGACTGGCTCGTGGAGAGCGGTGACACCGACGGCGCCCTGCTCGGATTGCCTCGCTCAGCCCGATGCTGGACAGGCGTACGATTCGACTTGGCATGACGGCTCGCTGCTGTCCGGCTCGTTCACTTTCCAAGGTCAAAAAGCCTCATTCTCTACCCTTTGCGTCCACTAACGTGCGACGCCAGGTTCCGCCGTGTACATCTACGGGATCGATGTCATCAATCCCGCCAGTATATCGTTCGCGATGAATGATCCTGCAAAGACGAGCGTCCATTTGTATGAAGGACAAGACTACGCATATAATTCTCTCTTCTTTTCCGCCAACGACCTGGACGCTCAAAGCGAACACACGGTGACATGGGCATTAAATTCCAGCCCTGTGGGGGGAGGTGCCGGGCTATTCGACTATGCCGTGGTCACTGTGGATCAGGCAGATCCTTCTTCAAGCTCGACAACGAGTCCTGTTGGGACTACCACTAGTCCCGCTAGTACCAACACTGCGGGGGGCACTCTTCGCTCCTCGTCGTCTTCGTACGTTCCAATCTGGCTCCCAATGAAGCGAGATTCATCTGACCGCATTGTCATTTCAGAAACCTGAGGTTAGATAGCCCCGCTCTGTCTGCCTATTGCGGTTAATATAGATTCCCTTTCAGTTCACAGGCCGCTTCTTCTTCTTCTTCAAGCTCCCCGACCACTCCCGCAAGCGCCAACCCTGCGGGGAGCTCTCTTGGCTCTTCAGCGTCTTCGTAGGTTCTGATCTGGTCGAACTAAAATCCGTCTAATCACGTTCCACCGTAATTTTAGAAATCCGAGGTTGGAAGAATCCACTCTGGCTGCTTGACCTCGGCTAATATCGATCCCCGTATAGTTCTGCCTCGTCTGGGAATGCTGCGAGCGCTGGATCGTCTGGTAGTCCCATTGTTGGTGCGGCGACCCACAAATCCAAAACGGGCACCATCGTTGGCGCTGTCGTTGGAGTGGTGGGTGGGTTGGCTATCCTCGGCGCTCTGATCTTCTGTTTGAGGCGTCGCAAATACACTGCTGTGTCAGGCAGCGCCGCGGATGACCTAAACCCTGCACCTACACCTCCGATGAGAGGCATCCGTGGGCCTAGCTCTCTGCTAGTGGAACCGTACCCTGCGACGTACCCTGCGTCGCCTGCTAGCAGCCCCGGTTCGTCGAGCTACTCAATCGAGCCATACCGACCACCGGTGACTGCGAGCGCGCCACCCATATCTGTGTCTACGCCGTCGCAAGATGGCGAAACCCCATCCGATTCCGCGATGGGGGATGTTTCCGCCGCCGCCCTTTCGCCTCCGGTCCCCATGAGTTCCAAAGTGCGCCAACGTACGTGTCTACGCTATCCGTATCGTTTGTCTACTGAAGAAGTGCCCCGATAGTGCTGGCTGAACAGCAGCAACCTCCAGCCGTGCTCCATCCGCAGCGTACCGGGGACACGCGCTTGAGCCAGCTGACTGACACTTCTGCGCCTCCTGCGTACAGTTAATATCAAGGACCAAAGTCACGGACCGCTAGGACAGTTTTGCTTGCTGTGGCATGCCTCAGCATCATCAGTTTTTCTCATTGTTACTTGCGTGTTTAACCGTACACATATTTGCCTTACTGTAAAAACTTTCGTAGATAGTAGAGATCAGCACAAAAATTCAGGTCGGAAATATTCAGTGCGAGCCAGACAGCTGTTCGGGCGGAAACCGGCCGAGACGGTAGACCAGTGGTGGTTTTGAAGCGACCCCGCCGATGCTGCACCAACGCAGCCTAGAGCTGGCTATGCCTGCTCGATCAGCCTCGCCGAAATCATCCAATCCGTTACATTTCGACGCTCTCCCTTTATCGGAGCCAATCGCGCGCTGCGGATAATTCCACGGTACTTACCTCGCGCGCTCGAGCCAGCCTCCCGCGTACAGTTGTTGAGTTGAGACCCCAGACTTCGAATTCAGTGTCATATACAGATAATTGCGCGTTTCATTGGACATATGGTATTATCTGTCTTGAGATAACTTCGTCGCAAATAAAGCTAAGCGCTGACAGAAGTGAGCAAACCAAAAAGAGGGGCTCTGCCCCAGTAACGTCCTTTGCAAGCCAGGTGGCTCCTGGCTGGAAGTTGACCGAGTAACCCGTTCGTCCGTCCCGATGTGGACGCGGGGTAAGCTTGTCAAGATCGCTGCGACGTAGTGCGCGACAATTCAATCTCAGCAGCCATGAAGCTCCCAGCCTTAGAGCTCGATGCTCTCCTTTGCCTTGAACTTCCTTCCCGCGCGATCCGCCGAGCGGAAACAGAACTGGTTCCCATGTAGCTCCAGTCGCACGTGCACGCCGTCCAGCACGGTCTGCAGGCCCTCTGCCGGCTCCGGGATCGGCAGCGGCGCGCTTGCGTCGTGGGTCGGGGGTAACGTCGAGTAGACGGGGACAGCGAACGTGAAGATTGAGTTTTGCTTTGGGAGGACTGCAACAGGTATTTGTCAGTCTATGGATCATTATCGTACAGCCGAGATAGCAAACCTTTGAGCTTGTTTTCCTTCGTGACGACTTTGAACGTCCCCTCGGTCTCGTGAATGACAATTCCAGAGATCCCGAGGATGGCGGTATTTTTACTCTGGTGGACTGGTATGATTGAGAACAGGAAGAATCTGCAAGTATAATATATACCCGTCATTATAGAGCCGTGGAAATCCGCCTTGAGAAGCTTGGGATGTATAGCCGCTCCCGACAATGCTCGCGGCGGCCCCGCCGACGGCTGCGGTAAATTCAGCAGCTCGGACATGTACCCCATCCAGAGATGGTGGAGTGGGAGAAACAGCGCAAATCTAGCACCCAGCATCAGCAGGGAAGCAACTCGATCGAAACCTTGTCTACTTCGCCTGGCTCTCGTCAAATCCCCACAGCCCCAGCTCCCGCGTCGTCCCTTGCCTCCGTCCGAGCACACCAAGCTTCTTGCGCTCCTTTGCCTCGCGCTCCTTCGCCTTCTTCGCGTTCTGCTCCTTCCTTATGCGGCTCTCTTTGGCGGCATTGTCGAGCAGGAGCATCCGCCCCTTGACGCGAGTCGCATAGATTTCTGCGGGATTCGGAGCCTGTGTGACCACCGATTGCACATACTTGGGCGTGAAAGGGTCCGCCGCAGTGAGTTTGAGCTTGACTGGCGCAGCTTTGGCCGCAGGCAGCTGGCGGTAGAGGTCGATTGTCTGTTCCATGCTCGGAAGCCGCAACCAAGCAGCGACAACTTCACCAAACCACCCACGTCCAAATCAAGCAATTCTTACAAAGCAAATCCTCCCGCATAAAATGAATCTTTAGAGAAATTGTATTGGTTTGGCGATTAGATCATGGAAATCAATCATGTCAGTGTAAACGAAGGGGGATGCTAGTTGGTAGGTAAGAAAGAAAAGAGACAAGTAGGGCGAAGCGAAGCGCCAAGATATTGCAGAGCTGAGCAGGGCATCCATCCTCCTCTCCCGCTCCGTGTATTCAGTCAGTCAAGCAGTCAGTATTCAGCTTCCACCGGAATGCGGGGGTGGCGAGGCAGCGGAGGGGTTCCCGCCCAGGTAGGTTGTGCGCGGGTAGAACGCACCCATCGCCGTCGGGTGCCACTCTTGTGCGCCGGGAGCTGCGTTGCCCCACAGCGCCCCAGGCGCATGGCTACCACGCCCCGCGCCGATCGCGCCATTGAACGCTGGCGCAGACCCAGGCGCACCCCACGGCGCAGGCGCGCCTCGCCCTGCAGACCCAGGAGCACCCCAGCCTTGACCAACGGCACCCCCAGCGCCTGGACGGCGGACGGGCACAACCTCGTCGTCGTCCGCCAGCAGCGCTGCAGACCCGAGTACACCCTTGGGGCTGGGCGAGCGGCGCGCGGGGGACGCAGAGCCGCTTCCACTTCCACTATCGGCCGCATGGGCAGGCCGTGCGATGGGCGATGGTCGTCCGATGGGGCCTGGATCGCCCATGAGCGAAGCGCGACGGCCAGCCCCAGGCGCGAGCTTGGGCGGGGGACCGATAGGTGCGGGCGTCGGAGCATGCGGAAGCGACGAAGGCATCCCGCGGTGGAACGACGAAGTGCTTGCGGCGGGGTCGAAGTTCATGCCTGGCGACGCAGGCGCAAAACCGCGCGGCGCCGCAGGGATGCCTTGCTGTTGTTGCTGTTGTGCGAGCTGAATGGACGACGGACCTGGGCCGAAGCCGTACGGCGGCGGGACGAACCCAGAGCGGGGCGACATGGGCTGCTGTTGTGCGAACATGGGCGTCTGGGGCATGTGCTGCATCTGCGGCGTGAGAGGCGTCTGCGGCTGCGAATGCGACATGGAGAGCGCGTGCGCGTGGAGCGGCGGCAGGGCGCGGGCTTGCTGATGCTGCTGTTGCTGCGGAGGCGGCATGTGGCGCGCAGACGCGGCAACCTGCACGGGCGGCGACACGGGCGAAGCAGCGGCTTGCAGGACGGACACGGACGGCTTGTTGAGGATCTTCTTGGGCTGCACGCCGTTCCCGTTTGTCATGGGCGGCGGCGCGCGCTGGTTGGAGCCCGAGGCAGCGGCGTTCGCGCTGGGGCCAGCGTTCGTGTTCCGGGTAGGCGTGGGCGACGTCACCGCTGCCCGTGCGTTGCTCGCATTCTTCGCTGCAGCTGCGGCGCGCTGCTGTTGCTGCTGAGCCTGCTGTTGTTGCTGCTGCGCCGCAAGCGCCTTGTCCTTCGCCTCCTTGGCAGCCCTCTCCTTGTCCTCCTTCTCCTTCGCCGCCGCCTTGCGTTCGCGCTCCTTCTCCTCCCTCTCCTTCGCGGCGGCCAACTGCGCAGCCTTCTCCTTGGCCGCGCGCGCCTCGCGCTCCTCCCTGCTCTTCCGTTCACGCTCCTCGCGGTCCCGCCGCTCCGCCTTCCCGCGCTCCTCCTTCTCGCGGCGCTTCCGCTCGCGCTCCGCCTCCTTCTCCTTCTCCTCCGCAAGCCGCTTCTTCCGCTCCTCCTCCTTGCGCGCCTTCTCCTCGTCGAGCGCCTTCCGCGCCGCCTCGCGCCGCACGCGCTCCTCCTCGCGCCGTTTGCGCTGCTCCTCCTCTGCCGCAGCCTGCTTCGCCTTCACCGCCGCCTCCTCAGCGGCCTTCTCAGCGGCCTTCTGCGCCTCCTTCTCCTCCTTGGCCTGCTTTTGTTGCCTGAAAAAAAGGGAATGAACCCTCCGTTTGTAAAAGGGAAAAACAGCATACCGCTTCTTGTCCTTCTTCTTCTGGTTCTGCGTCTGCTTCTTCGCCTCCTTCTCGCGCTCGCGCTCGTCCTCGTCCTCGAGCTCGCGCAGCAGCTGCAGCTGCCGCTCCTGCGCGACGCGTTCGCGGTATGCCTGTGCGAATTAACGATGAGCATACGCCTAAGCGAGGGAAAGAAACGCGCACCTGCAGAACACGCTGCTCGAACATGCGCGCGGCGAAGATGCTGAACATGCGCTTGCCCTCCTCCATTTTTTGTTCCTCCGTCATGACCTGCTGAGGGCTTGTTAGCATTGGCTTTGAAGACAAGAGATACAAACAAACCTCCTCCCCGCCATCATCCTCGTCCTCCTCCTCGTCCCCACTGTCCCCGTCGTCGTCCCTGCAAGCAGAAAAAGCGTCAGCTCAGTGCCATCAGGGTTATACCAATGTCAAGCGCGGCCATCCTCTCCTCCGCCCAAGATCGTAGAGATCGCAGTGGGATGCCACTCGAGTATCGCAGTCGAGCTCGACGCCGATATGATACACAAGAAGGACAAAAACTCACCCACTCTCCCCGCTCTCCTCCTCCTCCTCCCCCTCGCTCTCGTCGTCGCCCTCCCCATCCGACGAGCCGTCCCCGTCGAGCGAGGCCGCGGACGAGGCCGAGTCGTCCTGGAAGTGAGGAAGAATGTTAGTGTGTGTCTTTGTAAAGGGGGGAGAAGGGGATGTGGATGTGGATGTGGATGTACGGGGACAGTAGGGTGAAGAGAGAGGTGATCAAGTCCGCTCGACGCATAGTAAGACCCAGCTCGCAAACGCGCTCCGTTCCCAAGTCGGGTCGGCTCGAGCAAAAAACAAAGCGCGGCGTGTAGAGAAGAAAGTCACGATCTCGCGGGGTCCAGCATAAACCCGGCCTCGTCCCAAGGAAGAAAGGAACGGAGAGGTGGAAGAAGGAAGAAGGAAGAAAAACACAAGGAAGAAAAACACACCTCATCCCCACTAACACCCCCCGCCGCCTCCTCCTCGCGCGCCAGCCGGCGTTCAGCCTGGAAAAAAATGCAGTTAGTGATGTCGCCGTGATTTTCGTCGAGCGTTAAAACGAAAGGGAGGGAGGCAAGCGCGGCCTCGGTACAGGCCGTCTGATGCACCCAGACAATGCGACAAGGCGACCATCGCCGATGGAAGGAGGGAAGCAGATAAAAAGTCGGGCACTGCCCCGCGCGCGTGCACGAATCCACCGATCCGACTCCGAGTCTATCAAGCGAGGCACGCGCTCGTAATGATAGCGCGTCTGCCAACAGAGACTATCTGATCTGCGAATCGAGTCGAGCATACGTGGGCGTGCGCATCGTGTCGTGCGCAGCAAGCCTCTGCGCGTCACCCAGGAAAACGCGCAATCTGACTCCAGATCCGGAACCACAACGCCCCACCCGATCCCCAGATCGCGTAGCCCATCTCATCCAGAGTCTCCAGCGCGCCACAAACGCTGGCACGCCGCGTCGCAGTCGTACTTCGTCGGCGCGACGCAAAAAACCGGCAAAGGCAAAAAAGCGGAGCGCTCTGTGCCCGATCGGGACGAGGATTACACCGCGGAAATCCCCACAAAAAACGCCCATCGCAAGCGAAAGAGAGAGAGCAACAAAAGAAAACGCACCAACTGCTCCATCATCTCCAAAAACTTGCGCCCGTCGTTCTTGAGCAGGTCGTCCGCAACGGTCAGGATCGAGGTGGGGCCTTTGGAACGGGGTTAGCGAGTATTGCGAGATTTTCAGGATAGATGGGTGTGTTCTTCAAAAAAGCGAAAAAAATGGAAGCAGAGGCGGCGGGCCAGAAAAAGTGGCCTCCCAGGGAGGCCACTTTCAGACGACGCGACGCGGAGTGATCACGACCACCGCTCCGCTCACCGCCTCGTTGCCCCGCTCCCAAAAAATCGCAAGACGGCGCGTCCGACCCGAAGAATCCCGATGTCCACGTGGCAGGCAAGCCCAGGGACTCGGAAGAGAAAGGGCAAAGATACGAGGCCCAGCGTTGCGCAACGGCGACGAGGAGTCCAAGCCCAGTCGTCGACCCCAGAGTCGCACCGAGACACGGCGGCGGGCGCGTGAAGAGGGAAAAATATGCCAAGAAACACGGCGGAAAAAGAACCATGCCAGAAAAGAAAGACAAGGGAACGGAAAAAAAACAACTCACCACCAACCCCCGCCCCCACGCCGGCCGCGATCTTGCCCTTCATATCCACCGCGGCCCTTCCGCCTCCCCCTCTTCCACCCGCCCCAACGCCCGGCGCCCCGCCCCGTCCACGCGCCGCGCCCCGCACAGCCGGCTGCGGCACCGCCGGCGGCCTCCCCCCGTCCCCCTCCCCCTCGCCGTCCTCCCCCTCATCCAGATCGTCGTCCTCGTCGCCTTCTTCGTCCTCGGCGTCGGCGTCGGGGTCGTCGTCGGGCTCGGGCTCCTCGTACACGTCGTCCGGGTCCTCCGGCGGCGCGCGGGGCACGCCCGGCCCCAAGCCTTTACGCCTCCGCCGCCCGCGCCGGTTTTTTCCTTTGCCCAGCCCGCCTCCGCCGTTGACCCCATTCACCGCATTGGGATTGTTGGGATGGGCGGGGGTAGAGGACAGGGAGGGCGGCGGGTAGCCCGCGACGACGGCGCCGTAGCGGTCGACCTCGACGGAGCCGGGGAAGGGGCCGGGGCCGGGGGGCGGGGGGAGGGTGCGGTTGGAGGAGAGGTATTGTTGCTGGTAGAGCGCGTACTGCTCGAGGTCTTCGTAGTACGCGTCGTAGAGGACTTGGAGCTCGTCTTCGATGGCGGTGCTGGGGGATCGGGGGATCAGTGGGGTTCTTTGTGGGGATGGGGGATGAAAGGGAATTGGGTGGACGATAGACAAATGCGGGTGGGGATGATGAGGGGCACATATAGGGCGATGTAGAAGGGTAAGCAGGCATGGGGTGAATATGAAATGCAAGAGAGACAAGGAAAAGAGGGACAGTAATGAAAGACACAAAACACCCACCGCTTCCTGCCACACACAGCACACGAACAGCTATGCTTCTGCTCCTCCTTCATCTTGCGCAACACCGTGTCCTTCTCCACCCTCACCAGATCCCGCCTCTCCTCCTCCGCGAGCGCGAGCCAAAAGTCGCGGATGCGCTCGCGCTCCTCGCTGCTGCTCGTGCTCCATATCTTGTTGTTCCCGCCCGCGTTGGCGCTGTTGCCAGGCGCGGGGTTTGCTGCTGCTGCCTTTCCCTTTCCAGGCTCAGGCGGCGGCGGGGCGGGGACGGGTGCCTTTGCGGCGGCGCGGGCGCTGCGGGGGGGATTGGGGTTGGCCTGCTGGTAGGCCATGGGCTTCTTGCCAATAGACACGCTCGACGGCGGCGGCGGCGGCGGGGCCATGTCTTTCTCTTTCTCGCGGTGCTGGCTGCTGGGCACGACCGACGACGACAACGCTGAAAAGTATTGGTCAGCTTTTGATCGCGGAGTTTCAATTAATAAACAATAAAATAAATATTCACCTGGTGCTTTGCCCTTGAGCGACGCAGCGGCTGGGACCAGTGCCTCGGCCACCTCCCGTACGCGCGACGCGAACTCCGTGTCCCCCAGTCCGCCCGGGCCCTGGGATAATGCGCGCCAGTACGCGGCATTGCCCTTCTCGTCCCCGTCCGAGTCGTCGTCGTCCAGCCCCGCGTCCCCGTCCTCCGACCCGCCCCCAAGTGTGCGGTACAGCTCCTTCGCCGTCGCCAGCAGCTCGTTCGTCGCCGCCAGCGCCGCCGCCGTCAGCCCAAGTCCGTCCTCGTCGTCGTCCTTTTGTTTCTCCACCCCGTTGGCCTGCACGGTCCGCTGCGTATGCCGCTTCTTGCCCATGTCGTGTTGGCTAAGTCGAATCAGCATCGGCGCGTCTAGCCTGCGTCTGTATACCACACACCTGTATCCTTCTCGATCCCGTCTACCGTCGTCTTGTTCTGCTCTTGTCCCGTCTCTTCTTTCCGCACTCTCTCTTCTCGGAGTCTTGCCGCTGCTCTTGGCCTTTCTACGAGCCTTGATCGAGCCTTGCGCTCGAATCCCAGGTCTTGAATCCCGGCTCTCGAACGGAGCGCACCGACGGAGAGCAGAACGAAGTAAGGGTGTAGTAGCGTTAGACGCGCGCTGCAGCCAGAACGCGCTTCGGCTTTCGGCTGACTGAATCAGTGGCACTGCGCAAGGTCAACACACGCAAATGCTCTCGTCATCTATCTCTTATCTCGATCTTATCTCCCGTCCCCGCTATCTCGCGCTCATCGAATCAGCGCATCAACGCATCAGACGCGCCGGCCCCCGCCCGCACAACCACAAGACACGACACGCATCGACGTCGCGTAGAACCGCATTCTGGAGAAAATAAAATAAAAGCAAAGTAAATAAAAGAACATACTCGTCTGTTTATGACCTAGCCTCGATTCGAACGAGGAGCCTCTGCGTCACACACATCTAGCGCACGTGTAAACACTACACCACCAGATCTCGCTTCCGTTCCTGTTCCAAACTCTTTATTCCCCTTCGTTTTTCGTTGGTTTTTCGCACCAAGTCAAGACGTTTACCAAAATGTCAAAAAAGACGCGTTTCAAGCCATGGCCTGACCTCGAATCCAACGAGGAACCTCTGCAGAAAGCGTTGCGTCATCCGAGGCGTGTAACTGTTACACCTGGACCACCGGATCTTCCTTGCCTCTCTCGTCTCCCTTCCACTCGCACGGAAAGTCAACGTGATGTCTACCAACCAAAATGAACGCAAAAATGACCTGTCCCAATTCGAGGAGACTCGGACCCGCTACCCCAGACCTTCCTCGCGCACGCCATATAAGTACTTATCTCGACCCGAACCCATCTAATCACCTCGATGAGCTAAAATATGAAAAAGGGAGCTCAAAATTTTTCAAGACCTGCCCTCGATTCGAACGAGGAACTCCTGCACAGATTGGACCGTTTTCAATTAGACTACGCAGGCGTGTAACCATTACACCAGCAGGTCGACGATTGTGGGTTCTGATTCTGAACATGGGAAAGCGATAAGATATGTCTTGTGCAAGTCATGTGCCAGTGCCCGCTCTTTTATTTTTCAACGCTGAATGTCCGAGGAAGCTTTGCATACAGTTTACAACCGCCAGAGTGTCAGTAGAGGTACAGCCAATGCATCACCAGGTCTTCCGTGTCCCTTCCCCCACATCATTCCGAGCAGTAGTTCGAAATACCAAAAAACCTCAACGAGGAAAAAAATCTTTGCTGCGACGATACCGTGACATAAGACCCGCCCACGATTCGACCAAGCGGACGAATCACCAAGTTACGCACGGCGTTATAATTATGCACCAAGCCAAACGACACTGTCCGCTATTCCAATCATTCGCCATTCATTCACTTGCCCAAAAATACCGATACAGAACAAGCTTTCATTCACTCATAGACATAGCACAGAATGCCATCCGTGGTGCTCATCACATCGGAAATCTTAGCCTGGGGAAACAACCCATCCGACGGCATAGTGGAGCTCAACTGAAAAGAATCTTCGTCAGCCTCGAGTCATTCAAAAATTAAGAGAGCCTGCGGCACGAACATTGAGGAACGGTGCTTGGCCATTCGGGAACTCATTGAATATGGTCACGTTCTCGAGCGCCTGGACCGAGCCGCCTTCGAACGCCCTCGCGTTCGCTGGGTGCTCGCGTTGCCAATCGAACCTGGGTTCAATTTAGCGACATCTGGAATCAGACACAGAGAACTCCTCAAGATCTCAAGATAGAGGGTACATACCAGATCTTGTCCACCATCTGGAGAACCCCGCCCAGTTAGCAGCAAGAACAAACATCAGTGCCTGGTCCTTACAGCGTGGTGAAGCCAGAACAAAATATCTGTGGGTGCACTGAGTCAGTCTTCCAATTTGAACATACATAGCTAACCATTAGCGGAGAATGTCGGGCCACCGACGCAACCCAAAGGTGCATTTCCTGGGCAGGTCCCCCTCAGGTCCCTGTTGAATTTAGTTGGAATCGTGCAGACGAGGAACTTCCAGTCGCTCACCCTCCCACCATGGCATGTACTGCTATATGCGATCTCTTTCGATCTTATTAGGGTCAGCTCTGGGTGGTAATTACACAAGAACGCACATTAAACCCCTCGAAGTACGTTTGGAACCCTTTGAAATCGCCCACGAACCCGTTGATCAGTTTGTCAGTCTCCGCCTTCGTGAACGTCGCATTGGCTTCGAGTAGCGGATTCGTCATGAACGTTGGGCGAGAAAAGTCTATATACGGCTGGAGGGTAAAATTTCGACGGATCGTGTGCGGCGAGGGATAGGACAGCTGAAACGAGGAGGAGGATGAGAAAGCACCGTCAGGCACGCGGTAGTCGTTATTGGGGTCGCCCCAGCCGCCCAGTCCGTGCACGGGATCTGAATCCTTGAGCAGTGTGGTTTCGTACACATTTGAGGCATCTGTCAACAGTAATGGATGAATCGCTCCGGTAATGCATAGAAGGCGGACGAGCCTATTGTCCAGTTCCTGAAGACCAGCGCTCGTCATTTGGACCGTGCATCAGAGACACCTGCGTACCAATAAGGAGAGCTCCCACGGAAATTGCACTTCGTTTTCAGGGCTACTTCGTAAACGTGGAGATACCAGCGGTGCCAGGGAAGAAAGAGGCCCGTGAAGTGAATCTGGGGAACGCGTCAGGTACAGTAAGCCGTGACGGTGCAAGGAGGGAGAGATATACCTCTGTGTTCAAATCTTCCGTGGAGCATATGAGTGAGCCTCACTACTGCAAGGTGGTCAAACCTCACCCTGAGATGTTTTTGTTGGTGGCCCGATATTCAACGGTGATTTGACTGACCATGTGCAGATATACAAAATCATCATAGTACGACCCCGAAGTGTTCACAGGACCGATATCGGGGGGGTTAATCGTAGGCGACAGCGCGTTATCGTGAGGCAATTTAGCGAGGCACTGGCGCGCACAAATGTCAGTGCAGATGTCAGAGCCTGTAAGAAACGAGAAACCTTGACGGCCGCGATCCATTCCGCCTTCTCCGCGTTTGTGAAAGCGCGCCATTCTTTGCGAACAGTCGGATTAAAGCATTGCTTGGCCCCAGTCTGAGGCAAACTGGGAGGGAGAAACGCCGAAAAGACCAGAATAACAGCCTGGATCAGACTCGCAAGTTGGGCGAGCATTCTCCGTTGTGAGAGGCACTTGGCGAGCAACGTTGCCTGCTAATAAAGGGCGATAGAGGGGAAAGAATTCCGCGATGTGGCACCACTGGGGGTAGTCGAAGAAGACCGATGTGCGCCCGTGCGCTACGAAGAGGGCTAGCGAAGGATAAGGGAAGAAGTCAGAAGTTAGACGGGGAAGAGAGGGAAGTAGCCACAGAAGTTCTTCTCGCGACAAGATACAGTCGAACCAAAGCTTTCCAGACGTGCCGGATGGAACGAGTTGACCTGGTTTGTTGTGTCCCCCACATATAAGTATATGCGGATCATCAAAGACTTGCACAGTTGAATTGGTTGACTATAATCTTTGCTTGCGTTTGGCCTAGTTGGATGAAGGTCATCACAGTGAATGTGAACTCGCACCTCAGTTCTCCGTCCGCCTGACCGGGAGCTTCGCGTTCAAGATGAGAGCAGTAAAGTAATCTCGCGCCATTAATGATTCAAGCGGAAGTTTGAAAAAAAATGCACCGCACTTACCGATGAAGTTTGAAATACTCCTCTCGCCAGGCCAGGGTACCAATTAATATCATTGAGTTGAAACATGCACGTTTCAGCGCTTGGGACAAGGTTGCGACGGCAATTGAAAGCAATATACGAGGTGATGTTGTGAACGAATGACAGTGGACATCGCACACTGAGTCAGACCGCAGGGCCACGTTCCCCGCATTGGCGGCGAACCCTGACTTCGGCAAAACCATTCGCGGTCTTCCACACGAACTTTTGCCGTCGCCTGAACATCCCGGTCTACGGCCGCGGACATGCCAAGACACGCCGTCGTCAGATGCGCGAGCTCGTGTTCCACGCGAGACCCTTGAAAACAGCACCGGAGAGGTCAGTGATGGCGGGTAAAGGGTACAAGAGGCGGAGTGGGAGCACCCTGGCAGACGAATGCAGGCAAGAATACGATGAAGCTGGCCGACAGCTGTGTCATTGATCGATGATCATCGATCAGTTTTCTAGCTCAGGCTGCCAATCCAATGCTTGCTGATGCGGGCTGAGACTCGCCGGCCCGGAGACAGGGGGAGTTGCTCCGAACCTGCGTCGAACACAAACTTCAAAGTGCCGGATATTGTTTCTTCGCCTCGAGTGGGCAAGTTTTGAGTAGCTGGATGTGCCAGCCTAGCAGCTGGCAGTTGGTCGGCTCAATCAACGCGCGCTGAGTTCGAAGCTATGCCCCAGATTCTGTGAACCATTGCGGCTCCAACTGGTATTTGCCATGAATGCGCACCCTATTTTGTTCACCGTTGTTTTTGAAATTCCGAATCCCTGGACTCGGCTGTTGACGGTACGAGATCTAGAGCGTCATCTGACTCCGCTTGATTGACACGCTGCTCGTTGCAACCTCGGGCATAGATAAGTGCTGGCATTTGTCTCCGGTTTTCCCTCGCGGAGGTGTGGATCGCTATTTCTTGAACACGGTAACAAAGAGATTACGGTACTGTACACTTAGCTACAATATATTATATCCTTTGAGATACTGATTACATATGACTCGCAGGGAGCTTTCATACCAATGGAGTGGAAATCCTAGCCGTACCACTGGTTCCCTATTCGAGTTCTCGCTTGCGGCCGGGTAGGTATGAAGGACTTCGTGATATGGAAAGCCTCGATAGCTCGCTGCAGAATGCCAGTGATTATTTGGCGGCAAACGAAACAGCTGACTAGACTGACCTTCCACGTTGCAACGTCAAACTCTAAGATAAGTTGTTTCTTTAAAAGGCCTCCCGCGTGCTCTCGGTCTTCATCTGTGGGTTCTTGACATGAGACTGCGCAACGTAACAGATAAGTCTGATGTTGTTCGTTTTTATCCAGGTAAAGCAGCCTACAGATGACGGGTTCACCAATTTGGTTAATTTCGAACGCCACCTTTGCATCTCGGATGAGAAAAGACAGGTAAAATATATTCTCGACTGATTGCGCGAAGCTTTCCGGATTGATGACGAGTTTGAATAGGTTGATCGTCTCCACTTGATCCAGCACCGCTGCCACCTAGGTTCGTTGGTTTTCCAGAGTGTCGATAACTGTGCGAAGAAAGACTTACCATGGCGACATTTTTCGTGGTCTCATTCTCAGACCGTGCAATGTCTTCCTCCCGGATCTCTTGTGGCCGTCTTTCGTCATTCTTATTCTTCTCTAACCTGGCATGGCGTCTGGGTGCGCGCTGCTTTGGCTCCATAGAAAGAGGTCCAAGCCTGGTGCGAAACGAATTCAGTATGGAATCGGCATTGGCTGGAGTAGACTTACATAAATCCCATTGCCGGGACGCGCCGGCTTTGAGCCAAAGCGTGGCGCCCCATTCTCCCCCAGTCGAGCAGGGAGTCGGAATCCTCTTCAAGGTCAGAGTCATCAGAGGAAACATCGTCGGGAGGCTTATGTCCTCCCATGAAAGTGATTAGTCTTGTCACAAAATCGTCTACGTCGAAGGCACCAGTCCCGAATTTGAGGTCCCGCGCGTCGCGGGTGGCGGTCGTCGCAGTCTTGACCATGAAGGAAGAGTCCAAGATTGCCAGATCAGTATTTTTCACTTGTGTCTCCTACTAAGCACTGAATCCAGCTCGTCAAAAACGAGAACAAACCTTTGGGCAGAAGCTCATATGCTCGGCGAAGTTTATTCTCGAGCTCTGGCGGCGTATGTTTCACGCGTGAATCATCTGGGAAGTAAAAGGGATATAAGACAGCGTTTCTCAGAGCTCCCTAAGAAGATCCGTACCCATTTCTTTGTGCAGAGCTCGGAATCCACGACGAACCTGGCGTTTTTCTTCTGGATCTTGGTCCGGATCGTACATCAGATCTGCAACGAAGTTTGGCATGCAATACTCAGAGAAGCGGGGGTCCGTAGGCACCTATCAACTGTGACTGTTGTGATGTTGACATTGACGAAACGGCGGCAAAGGACGAGTGGTACTTGGTGGTCGCAAGAAAAGACAGCGGCAACTCAACGGCAATCATAAATGCCAATCCCAATTAGGAATCCTTCCACTTACGACTTCGCCCCTAACGACAACCAAGCTTGAAACAACAACCATGTTCCTTCCCTGGGATTACTCCGAAACGAGTCCATCAGTTTACGGCCAAATAGAAACATGCCACCTCTGTCTCGCGGCGGTTGCGGCTCCCGGGCTCCCGGCTTCCAAATGCCAGCACGCCGCACTACTAGTAGTTATCGTATTTGTTCTTCCCGAAGTAAACTTCGATCCCTACGACCTACTAAATTGTCCGGCGCATCCTCGCAGAACTCTGGGGACTACCGGACACGGCAATATCCGGACACCAAACATTCAAAGTCGAAGATTCTTGAATCGCTATATTTCGACCGCTTTTCAGATGAGAATTTGCCGGAGCCTTGGACATGCAACTGGAGCTTGTGTCTTAATTCGTGGAAGTATTCCGCAATTGTACCTGCCAGAGCAGTCTCACAGTAACTGGCCAGACTGGGACAAAACTGAGCAACCGGCAGGGCCCCCAGACTATGACTTCCCGTTCAATAATGTGGACCTGGAAAGACTCCGGTTCGGCATCGCCAGTCTCGTGCCCGTTCAGACAGTTCCCCTCACGTTTGTGTGCGGACGATCTTGTCGGCAAGAGGCAGATATTATCTCCAAGAAGGTGATATCGTTTGGGACTCTTGGGAGATTTAACGGGACGGGCTGGAAGGGGGGACTCCGAAGAGTATGGACAATGCGACCCCAGTCTGTTCCGGTAACTTCCGGATGAAACAAGTGTTGCGAATCTGGCAAAAGTACAGCGCGTAGAGCGCAGCGTAGTTCTGTAATGCCCTGCAAACTTGCTGCAAACCGCAACTGTGCCGTTGAATTCCAACGTCTACCAGCACGTGCACGAGGCTGGGAGTTTCAGATCCAATAAATTAAATTGAAATTCGCACTCCAACTCCAAGTCGCTTCAAATCATCTCAGATTCTCAAAGGAAAGACTTTCGCTTCAAACTATCGTCGCTAACCGACTCCCTTGATCCCGGTCCGAGAGCAACCGGAAGCCTTGGCGAACGATGCCGACGTATGTACGGCCCCGGCGAGCCGCGATGCCAATAACAATTCAGTGGTAACTATGGTTTGTACGGTCCGAGCTGATGCCAATCCACCGTAGCCGGTACCAGGAACAGTACCTGCTTGCTCCTTATTGGGACTTCACAGAAATACTTCCTTTTGCTTCCTTGCTCTTCCCACCTTCCCATCTTCTATACACCGACGATCAAGAAGTTAACTGAAGTTAATCGCCTAACTTTGTCGACGTTACGGGCTGTTGTAGGCGCTTTCAACGTGCCGAAGCTGGGGAACTTGAGCGCGCGAACGGATCGGCCTCGCGGCGCTCTTAAAAAAACATGTTGTGTTTCAAGTACGGAGAAAGTTCCAGAAGCACTCAACAGATCTGATCATCATGGACAATTAATGATTCATTAAACTTCGTGCTTTCAGGGGATCACGTGAAGACCCCGCTTGCCCTGAATGTATTGCGCAACATTGTCTGCGTCTTCTCTTCAAAGCTGCTAGACCTATTCACGCTGGAACTCATGACGAGGAATACTGGTCCGCAGTCTGCGCTAGTCTTTAGGACTTATGGGTTGCGGTCTTCTCAAGTTTTCAGGCCACGCGACGGTTGCAGTTTTGAAAGGACTGCGCATGCACGCAGGGTGTTCAACATATGATCATGACGGGCAAAATCAAGACAGGTGTTGAAGAACCATCTCTTCAGCCGTCCGGCCAGTGGCAATCACCTTGTTCGACGCCGAGCAATGGGTTTGCTTGGTTTGCGCTATTTTGCTTCCGGGCGTTTTCATCGATATGGTGTACAGCTCGTATCAGCATCAGAGTGATCAGAGTGCACCCACAGCAACTACGACGTGATCCTCGGTGAGTACGTGATGTGACTGAACGGGAGACTTTAACCGACAATGTTTACCCTACTCCATCGTTTCGAAGTAGAGGCTCGGACCTAGACCCTCTTGCAGCATCGCGCTAGATCTCGCTACTCGTGGGGAACCGCTCTGGTGAATACGGAATCGGAATCGGTGCATCTTATCTCACGCGACCACTGACCCAGGTATAAAGAGGGGCGTAAACCGACGGCAAGAAGCCCGAGCGATTATGGAGACGAAAACCTACCTAGGACCCATTTCCGCCTTCGCCACCTCCGGCTACACCACTACACTTGTTCTTTTCGCCTGTGTTTTGCTTGCGTTGTATGTCTCTGCAGACTACATCTCCCTTGCTCCTCGTCGCGTCAAGCTACCCGGCCCAGTCGGCCGTCCGATCGTCGGGAACCTTTTCCAGGTACAGCACACATACTGCGCTCTTGGTTCGAGAAGCTCATATATTCTCTAGATGAGGACCGGCCACGCCCGAGCTCTCGCCCACTGGACAAAGTTATACGGTGGAATGTTTAGGTACGTCTCGTTTGGAACGTAAACGCCGCGTCTGACATATCATACTCTGTTTCAGACTTGCCCTTGGAGAAAGAGAAGCGGTAATGATTTCTCCGCACCAGAGCCTTACCTCGTGGCGTTCCAACGAAGTTCCAGCCTGATGCTTTTTCTGCTATAGGTCATCATCAACACATACGCAGACGTGAACAGAACTCTTATTCAACATGGAGCGGCGTTCCAGTCTCGGCCTGAGTTTAGACTATGGCATGGTGCATTCTCAAGGGCATTAGATCCCGATGCGCCTACGACTATTGGAAGTACGTTCCCGACGGTTCAGTGAAGTACGGCATGCTAAATCGTGCCCCAGCTACCCCGTTCAGCGAACAAATTATCAAGTATAGACGTCTTTTGACGGCTCAGACTAGCGCTGCCAAACTCCCGCGGTTCGTGTTTGATTTGCAGACTAAAACTTCTCGTTCATCCCCGTACGTTTTAGTTTCAACCATTTCGCGGCTCGGAGATACTTCAGACTCGTCAATTTGTTGTCGGACACCGCCAAATCTGGAGTAGCGCAGGACCTTGGATTCGCTATCTGGACGACAACCGTGGGGAGTAGTGCTGATATTCTTTTTGGACAACGCCTCGACGAGGAGCTGACACAGCGCATTGCGGACGTGAACATCAAAACATTCCGCCAGCGCAGCCTTGCGACACCTGTGCACGACTACTTGCCGTTCGTCTCAGTCGGCGAACGTTTTCTCCTTGCGGCAGCCACTCCGCTACGCTTCGTCCTCCGCCCACTCGGCCTCGCATCCTGGCTTGACTCGCTCTTTGAGGCGGAGGCGCACGCCATGGAGCTCCGTGATGCGGAAGTTGGCTACTGCAAAACACTGCTCATCGACCTGCATAAACGGATCGCCGCCGGGGATGCGACGTCCTCGCAAATGGGCGATATCCTGCGTACCATCGACGACAAGACATTGAAGTTCAACGAGGAACTGCGCCTCGCGACGACGCTGGTTGGGGCAGGCATGGGCTCGGGCACCGCTACTATCTGGCTCGCTACGTATCTTGCTGCACACCCCGACATGCAGGAAAAGGCCTACCGCGCGATCGAGGAGGTGTATGGCGACCAGCCCCCGGACCCGCTCGACACGGACCGCGTCGAATACATCAAGGCGCTCGGGATGGAGGCAGGGCGGTACTATGCGTCTGTTCGTCTCGGATTCCCCCGCGAGACGCTTGAAGATGTCCTGGTCGATGGAGTGCTCATTCCGAAGGGCACGCTCGTTGTGTACAACTCCTACCAGATCAACCGGGACCCACAGCGGTACGATCACCCCGAGGAGTTCATACCCGAGCGGTGGATGGACGGTCGCTACGGCCGTACCGACGTCAAACAGCCCAAAGTTGGTGTGCCCCATCTCAATCACGGGGCGGGGCGCCGTGTGTGCATGGGTGTGCCGAGTGCGTCTTACGTCTTGCTTTCTTGAACTTTGAACCCGACTGATGGCCGTGGCCAACGTAGGTGTGAACAAACTATTGTACGGGAACCTCGTGCTCCTGCTCCATTTTTTCAAGCTCGAACGTGGGTCCCTCGGCGAAGCTGAGCGCGCGGCGGTCTTTCCCTCGTTCCGCACCGTCCGCGAAGCGAGCCTTGAGGTGCACCCGATCGACGACCAAGTCTCCCCGTGCGACGCCCAGGCCCTGCCACTGGCGGCGGGAATCAGGCTTACGGCGCGGGATCCCGAGGCGCTTGCGCGCTGGCTGGCTGAAGGACATCGGGAGTTGGACCAATGGGACGGTCCCGCACTTGCCGACGCGCCGTTGCCTTCGGAGGGTGTCGTTGATGTTGCGTCAATCCTGGTTGAATCGGCGGAGAGAGTGTTGAATTAATCGCGAAGGGGATGCGCGTCGTTCCGCCTAAGTATAAGGAGGCTGTAAACCTATGTTGTATGTACTTCTCATTGTTGATCATCTGTGCTGTTGCGCTTGGAGCGCACGATATTTTAGTGGGTCCCGGAACCAGTTGAGAGAGTGTTGAGATGATGTAGAGGAAATGTGTGGTGCTACATAGGTATCGTGAACTTCCCGGCGTTTAAATTCTGCCATTGCGTTGAACCATCATGATCGAAGCGCACCAAGATCTGAGAATGGTAGGTCCTGAGCTGATCGTGCGACACATGGGCGCCATTTCGCATGCATGATGCTAGGTTGTATTGCTTGTCTTTTATAAATGTACCGATTCGTCAAGTGAAGCATCTTAGCATCATGATCGAAGTCGGATGGAGCGCACTAGTCCGGTAGGTGTAGGTGACATGCAGACACGGTAAACGCTGACTTTCAACTGTGTGTACAGCGTGCTCTGATATGCAGGTTGCAGGTTGCAGGGCGAGACAGAAACAAATATTCGGCTCTCGACACAGTATTGCGTTTGTCGAGATCGCAATTCCAGATACGCGCAAGCGACAAGAGAGACTTCGAAGATGGACTTCCTACTCAGCCGATCATGAGAAAACCCGTACAGAAGGAGGACGAGCCGAAGGAGAGAGAAGAAGAAGCCTGCAAAGTTTGATTGACGGAATTGACATTCGGGGAAGTATTATTTCGGGTTGATGCGCTTGCACATACTGCACATTGCGCCGAAAAAAGTAGGATCAGATTGTTCGGCCGCCTGTCGTAACAATTCACCCTTGACCTGCTTCACATTTACCTGCTTCACCATTTCCAACATGGGAACTGAACCAATATGAACGGCAATTATCCGAATCGGCGTTCATTCATTCACGCTTTTGCTGATATACTTACGACGGAAGAAAAAAAACGAGTGCTGGTTACGAAAGGAAGAAAGAGCGGGGCCACTGGGGAGATGGTAGGAACATGTGAGCAAGGTTGTGGAAAAAGAAGTTTGGATCGTACGTCAAACCGTAAATGATACGGTTATCAGAGTCGGAGATGTCCTAGTCCCAGCCGGCTCGGAGGAAGAGGAATCCTCACACTTGTCATCGTACCCATAAAAAAGGTGCGAAATGGACGTAGAGGCCTGGCGGTACGAGTCCATCGGGGCTGATCTCTCCCTAATATCAATATATAGCTGAAGTAGCCTGCATCCGGATTTCAAGAAACAGGTGATGAATCAACCGGCAAACTCCAACAAAGCCCGTTCCGTTAGTTTTACTCAACTATGGCTGTCGAGGCGAACGATTCCAAGGATGAAACTTTGGTTCGTGTCCATCAAGGACGAGTTGTATTAACAATCAACGAGGTTCAATTTTTTGCACAAAATTGGCGCCCACTGGCTTGGGGAGTATCCGCTCCAAGATTAGTGACGTTCGTCGGGCCCAGAGCAGTATGGTGCGTGGCAGCGAAATAGTTAAGAATGACGGTGCGGCTTCAGCGCATGGGTGCGTCGCTAGAGGCAATCAGCGACGGAACGGGTATGTCCGAGGAATTCGATGGTTCATCAATGGACCTGGTTCGGCGATGGATAAACGCAGGTGACGGAGGTATCGAGTCTTCATCCATCGCAGATAGGTTGAATGGTTGCTCCCACTGTGCACGGTGACCGAGGAATGCGGACAAGATTCGAGATGATGTGTGCCTGAGGGTAATTCTGCTCGAGTCCAGTTACCGGGCAACAAAAGGATCTGCCGAGCCGAGCCATAAGAACGTTGTTGCGCCGACACCTCTTTGCTGTCCCAAGAGCGGGGGTTGCTCCAGTGATTTCCGGCCACTTTCTACATATTTCTGGGAAAAGGCTCTGCGGAGAGGGAAAGGTCTTGAAGGCTACTACTACTGGAGAACTCTCTTGGCAACAACCACCACGTGTGCTTTTGATCGCCGCCTCAAAAACTTTTTGAGGGCTTGGGCGACGACGCACGTAGGGTACTCAGCTCCAATAGCTACTTCTATATACTATGTCTACTACAGGCAATAAACCAGGTACATCACAGGGCAGAAACACCGCCAGAAATGGCTCGTCAGAAACAAAAACGGGAACGGGGCTCAATCTGCGCTCGAACCCAGCCTCAGCTACAATGTACTTGAAGAAGACAAGGGCGGAATTGCTGAATTACAGCACAAGCGCCAACCAGTGGAACCACTGGACTATGAAGGACGTACGCAAGGAGCTGGAAGTGAAAGGGTTTGCGGAGACCGATAAAGGTGCGACTCCCCAGCTCGCTCTTCTCGCGATGGTTGCCTTGCGTATCGCGGCATCGCTGCCCGATAACCTCGCCGTTCAGGCCGATTGCCTGCGTGCGTTGGCCATCGGAATTGAGCTGAAAAGGGGGGACTTGGCGCTCGAGGCGATGTCGCTCGACTTGAAGAAGTTGCTCGCTATCGCGGCCGAGGCCCAGCAAAAAGAGGAGGAGGGAGATGGCGTCGTTGGGAGGATCCGCGACGCGGCCGTCCACCTCACCCGCACCGTGGAGGAGCAGGCCGTTGATATAGGCGTGACGGCGACACGTCTTGAGGAGAAGTTGAAGGACGTGGGGGAGCGCGCAGAAGCCGCCAGAGAGCACGAGGGCAGAGCCATCCCGACTGCCCCGCGTTCTTACGCGGCTGCTGCTGCTGCTGCGGCACCGATGACGACGCAGCAAGCAGTCGTTGTGGCACGCACTCAGCGAATGAGCCGCCAGATACTGCTAGACAAGGCCAGTGATGCTGCCGTGGACAGCCTGGCCCCCTTGAGCGAGCTAGAGCTCAAGGAGAAGGCAAACATGGCGCTCTCCATCATGGAGGAGAAGATGGAGGGGGCTGCATTCGTCGGGGCGAAGAAGCTCGACAATGGAGGGGTTGTTCTTGACTGCAGAGACGAGAAGACGGCGGTGTGGATCAGCTCGGGCACGGTTATACCACAGTTCCTGTCGGCGATGGGCGGAACATGTGTGTACAGGCCGCGACGGACTGAGCTGATAGCGGAGATGGTCCCCGTGGATCTGCGAATAGATGACCCACGGACCTGGCGCACAGTGGAGAGAGACGGCGGGTACATGGAAGGGGTGATTGTTGGAGCGCGCTGGGTGAAGAACCCGGCGCGACGCGCTGAAGGCCAGAGGGTGGCACACCTGAAGGTCGACTTTGCGGACCCAGACGAGGCGAACCGTGCTATCGACTACGGTTTCTATTGGCAGGGTCGGCACATTACAGTGCGACAGTCAGAGGAGGAGGCGAAGCGATGCATGAAGTGCCAGAAGTTTGATGGCCACTTTGCGCGCGCGTGCAAGTCCCTTGTCGACGTGTGCGCAAGATGTGCAGCGAACCACCGCACCTCGGAGTGCGATGTCACCGACTCGGGCACGTTCAAGTGCGCGAACTGTGACGTGATTGGACATGGCACTGCGGACAGGAACTGCCCGTATTTCCAGGATGCCCAGCGCCGCAAGAAGGCGAAGAACCCGACCGCTGGATATCGGTATATTCCAACGGCGGACCCTCGAACCTGGGTTACCACAGTTGCGGTGGCTGCAGAGGCAGCGGATGTGGGCGAGCAGACACGGCGTACAGAGGGGAACGGCCGCCTGGCAGGCGGATATGCTGGCCAGGGCGGCAACACCAGGGCTCCGGATGACGGTTGGGCGGGGATGCACAGGCGGGCAGAGCCCGCCCCTACGGCCCGAGGGGGATCGAACGTGTGGGACGCTGACGGGTTCACACAGCCCTTCATTAGTGACGCGTTCCGAACGCAGGCGGCGTCGAGGGCGAGCGGTCAGCGAGAAGGAGAGGATTGGGGGGCGGAGGAGCGACAGGGGCTGCCCCCAGTCGAGGATTTGTCACAACAACCACGCCCGTCACAGACGGCCACTGAGGTCCCGGCCGCAACCGTGGACGGGCCGAAATGAGTACGCTGGACGGGGAAGATCCGCCGCCACGCAAGCTGAAGGTGTGGCAGCAGAACCTGGATCGTGGGTTGGACAATCAGCAGGAGTTGTTGCATACGATGGGGAGGCAGTACCATTTCGCGGCACTGCAGGAGCCGTATGTGGGGAAAGACAATGTGACGAGAGCGAACTCCCATTGGAGAGTCGCGTACCCGACGGGGCATGGCCCGAAAACGGTGAGACCGCGGGCGGTCACTCTCGTGAGCACCACACTCCCGACGGACACATGGTCGCAGATGCACTTTGCATCGGCGGACGCGGTCGCCATCGAGTTCCGAGGCACATTCGGAACGATCCGCATGGTGAACATCTATAATGATGGCAACCACGACGAGACCTTGGTCGCACTACGGGACTTCATGCGAGAGGCGCGCAGAAAGCCCCCGCCCCCAGGACCGGTGTATTACATCTGGCTGGGCGACTTTAACAGGCACAGTCCGCTGTGGGACGAGATCCGCAACGAGCATCTCTTCACAGTGCAGTCGCAGGAGGACGTAGCCCTGCTTTTGCAGCTGTTGGGTGTTTATCGGATGCGAATGGCCCTACCAAGGGACATTCCGACCTTGAAGGCGAAAGGGACGGGTAATCTGACCCGCCCCGACAACGTCTTCTGCAGCGAGAATTTCCTTCCCTTCTTCATCTCCTGCAACGCTTATCCGACCCGTATACCGGGAACCACTGACCATTTTCCCATAATCAGCGAGATTGATCTGGTCCCACCGGTGAAGGTGCTCGAAGAGCGCTGGAATTGGCGGGCTGCAGACTGGGAGGAGTTTCAGAAGATGCTCAGGGCGGAGCTGGCGCTGCTGGAGGCCGTAGAGGGCTACGCGTCTGCGGCCGAGGTCGATGAGGCCATAGCAAAGTTGGACGAAGTGATCTGGACTTGCGTCAGAAAACACGTCCCACGGAGCAAGATAAGCCCTTACTCGAAACGCTGGTGGACCCCGGAGTTGTCTGCTTTCCGCAAGGAAAAGGAGAAGCTCTCGAGGAAGTCCTATAGGCAACGGGATCTACCAGAGAGCCCGATCCACGAGGAATACAGGGTTGCACGCAACGCGTTCTCCGCCCGTATGAAGGTGGCACGCGAGCGGTGCTGGGTGGAGTGGCTGGAACAGATCGATGGGTCGGATGTGTGGACAGCGGGGCAGATGATGAAGAGCGCTGCGACGGATGGAGGCCGAGCGCGGGTACCTGATCTCCGACGGAAAATGGCGAACGGACGGGAGGAGGTCGCAACAACCAACAGGGAGAAGACGGCGTGGATGGTGCAGGAGTTCTACCCCGTGCGGAGCGCGGGGGCCACAGATCCGCCGGACGACGTGCAATATCCCGAGCCCAAGTGGAAATTCGAGCCCATAACCGAGTTGCAGCTGCACCGCGTCATTGCCAAGATGAAACCATGGAAGGCCACCAGGTCCGGCACATTCCCCAACTCTGTCTACAAGTTCTGTGCCGCGCTCTTGGTCCCGAGGTTATGCGCAATCTATAGGGCATTGGAGGTGTACAAACACGAACCTGCGGACTGGAACCGCACCGAGACGATAGTGGGACGCAAGCCCGGGAAGCCCGACTACACGGTCGTTGGTGCGTATCGCCCGCTCATCCTCTCCCATGGGCATGCGCGACTGCGCAATGCCGCAATAAATTATCAGCTTGCAACAAACGCGGAGCACTACAACATGCTGCCGACAGATCACTGGGGGGGACGACCGGGCAGGTCGGGGGTGGACATGGTGCAGGGGCTGGTGAAAAAGATCAAGGACGCATGGAGGAAGGGAAACGTGGCGACACTGCTACTCCGGGACGTCAAAGGGGCGTTCCCGAGCGCATTGATATCGCGGGTTGTTCACAACATGCGGATGGCTGGAGTCCCTCGCGAGCTCACTGACTGGCTGCAACGCAGGTTTGCCGGACGCACGACGCGTCTAGTCTTCGACGACTTCATCTCGGAGATCGTACGTATAGTCATTGGCCTGGACCAAGGGGACCCGCTCTCGGTCATCCTGTACGAATTCTACAACGCCCCGCTGGCCAAGATTGACAAGGACTCGGGCATCTACATCGACGACTACCATCTGGTGGCTTTCGACAAGACGCTAGTGCAGACGACGGCTGCGGTGAAGTCGGTCGTGGAGAAAGAGGATGGTGCGGACAATTGGGGGGAGACGCACAACAGCGAGTTTGGTGAGGCCAAGGACCAGGGGTGCCATTTTTCGCAGCGGCGCGTATTGCAGGCGCGCCCATTTCAACCGAGCATCTGGGTCCCGGAGCCGCGACCAGCTCTGATCCTGCGGGGGAAGCGGGTTAAGATGGAGAGTGCAGTGAAGTTGGTGGGGATATGGATCGATGAAAAGCTCACCTTCAAAGAACAGGCAGCTGCCGCATTGGCCAAGGGTCAGGCGTGGCTAGTGCAGTTCCGCAGGCTCGCACGGGTCTCTGGAGGCGTCGGCGCAACATACATCCGACAGCTATACCTCGCCATCTGTATACCAAGAATGTTCTACGGCGCCGAAGTATGGCTGGTCCCGATGTACCAGCGAAAGCGCGGGGCGAACCGAGTACAGGACGGGCGCGCCATCGTCAAGAAACTAGCATCCATTCAGCTACGCGCCGCGAGGATGATATTGGGAGGAATGGTTTCGTCGCCCGGGGACATGTTGGACGCTCACGCCGACTTGATGCCGATGCACCTAGCGATTGACAAACACCTGCACAAGGCGGCACTCCGATATGCGACGCTCCCGCCGACACACCCCTTACATGCGGCCATCGCGAACGCGGAGCGCTACGGACATGTCAAGAGGCACCCGTCGCCCCTGCATTTTCTGATGAACGCGTACAAGGATGTTAAGCAGAAGAAGGTGGAGAAGATACCGGCGACGCGCTACGGCGCAGGATGGGAGGCGCGGGTGGATGTGCGCGTGGCTACCTCCAAGGAGGAAGCCAAGGAGTGGGCTTTGGCGGAGACGTCGAGGGTGACACTTTTCTCGGACGGTTCACTCATCGACGGCATGGTAGGCGCGGCGGGCCTGCTATGTGTGAACGGGGTGGTGAAGCGGACGAAGGGGGTGCAGTTGGGCACAGCGGCGCGCTACGGGGTGTATGAAGCGGAGGGAGTCGGCCAGATACTGGCGTTGGAGTGTTTGAGACAGGAAATGGACGAGCAGCCAACAGGGGGCGTACCTCTGGGATTGGACAATACGGCGGCGATTAGGGCGACGACCTGCCCCAAGCCGGGTGTGGGACGCTACATCTGGGACAAGTTCCACCGGCGTCTTGCTATGGTGCAGAAGAAGTTCCCCGGGGTACGCTTGCGAATGGATTGGACACCCGGGCATATCGATATACCGGGCAACGAGGCGGCAGATGTGGCGGCGAAGCGCGCTGCACAGACGGGGAGCTTCAGCAGGACTCCCAAGGTCCTGGTGGGGTTGCCTTTCTCAAGCAGCGCGCTCGCGTTAGCCCACTCGCGACTTTTGAAGTCAGCGGCGGCGAAGAACTGGAAACGGTCACGCCGCTTTGCCCGAATAAAGAACATTGATGACAGCCTCCCATCATCCAAGTTCCGCAAGCTTACCTCCACCCTCCCGCGGAAACATGCCTCGCTGCTATTCCAGCTACGCTCGCACCACGCCCCCCTTGCGAAACATCTACACCGCTTGAAGAAATCCCCCACCCCGGAATGCCCCTGCTGCGGCTATCACAAAGAAACAGTCGACCATTACCTCCACTTCTGCCCCGCTCATGACGCGGCCAGACGACAGCTTCGCGCGACGAACCGATTAGCCTCCCATTCCAAAGCACTACTCACCGACGCCGACTTGCTCCCCGACTTGTTCATATTCATCCAGCGCACAGGCCGATTCCACTCAGTCTTCGGAGACTTCCAGCCGCTCGAACGACCCTCCAAAAAGTAGATCCCATTCCGACTCAGTCATTATTTATATCTTGGCGTCTACTATGGCCCAAATCTCTCATACCCGCGGACTTCACCCGCTTCGCAGCCATCCAGTCATGGCTGCAAAGTTTCGAGTAGCATGATATTGACACGGACGAGCACACAAGTACACTTAATTAGACAGCGCTATTTCTACCATATGCCTTAGGCACAAAGGAAATAAACACCGATTCAAAAAAAAAAAAAGAAGGCTACTACTAATCGCGTACACTGTGTCAAAATTTTCCGGTAAGTCACTGTAAATGTAGCGAATTTCCTCACGTGTGGACCTCCCCGATGCGCGAGTTTTGGGCTAAGATGAGAGCTCAGACACTGATATCGACTCTAGCTGAGGACATATGATAGAGCCTGAGAATACTGC
Source organism: Mycena vitilis (assembly GCA_029203975.1). Classification (NCBI taxonomy): domain Eukaryota; kingdom Fungi; phylum Basidiomycota; class Agaricomycetes; order Agaricales; family Mycenaceae; genus Mycena; species Mycena vitilis. The sequence continues at coordinate 234,558 of JARGYF010000031.1, read as the reverse complement.
GGTCGTAGACTGCAAGTTTGTCAATGGTTTGGGACAGAACGCAGCCCAAACGCAGCCGGCAATCGCCGAAAAGATGATGGGTGAGTTACGACATAAGCACAGCCTTCTTAATCTCTCCCATGACCGACCAGCCCTCCCGAGTCGCTCTGATCGTTGTGGACCTTCAGGAGGACTTCTGTCCGCCGGTATGCTCATTTGAATCTGACATAGACCGGTCATAATCTACTCAAGCCAGAACGGAAGTCTCGCGGTTCCTGGCGGTCGCGATATAATACCAGTCGTTCTCAAGCTCCTGACAATGCCCATCTTCAGCGCGAAAGTGGCCACCAAAGACTGGCATCCTTCAAATCACATCTCATTTGCCACAAATCACCCCAACAAACAGCCTTTCCTGGACACCGTTGAAGTCGTCCACCCTACTATGTCGGAGAGCTACGTCACACGGCTTTGGCCCGTACATTGTGTGCAGGGCACCCCTGGCGCCGCACTTGTCCCTGACCTCCGTGTCGATAACCTCTTCGACAAGATTATCGAGAAGGGACAGGACCGTCGCGTGGAAATGTATTCCGCCTTTGCCGATCCCTTCGAGAAGCATGTTGCTGAGAGTGGCCTCCGAGAATACCTCCAAAGCAATGAGATCGTCAAGGTCTACGTCGTTGGCTTGGCCATGGACTACTGTGTCAAGGCTACTGCCCTCGATGCAGTCAAGGACTTCGAGACTTACATCATCGAGGATGGGACTAGAGCAGTCGATCCAGGTGACGGTTGGACAAAATCCAAGGCGGAGATGGAGATCGAAGGGATCAAGTTTATTAATTCCAAGGACGTTCGAAATTGACACTACAGTACTATTATCAGTGATCAATGTGTTTCTTGTGCCAACTCGTGGACGTTTCATCGAGGCCCCAAGTAGAAGTCAATGCCAGCTCAACCTCGCTTTTTGGTGGATATTGAATCGCAACAACACTCACGCAATTCGCCGATACTGTGCTGCTCTTCAAAAAGTCTTCTTGGTTCCTGACTGATCCTTAATTTGTCGAGCGAATGCAATATTGCGGATTCGTAACCCTGAAGAGCTTATCTTGAGCTTAACGCGGCCTCAAACTCGCATGGCCTGCGTCCCGGAGCCCACGGCCAGTGATACCGTGACTAGTTTGCATGCTTCTATTCGCGAAGGCCCCCGATAAAGAACCTTGCCATCGCCTGATAATTATTCGTCCCGACTCCTCTTGCTCGATATCCCCAAAATGCACAAGGACTCTGAGCTAGGCGGCGCGTCCCATCTCCAAACGAATGCGGGTGCTGACCTGCAGAAACTGGGCTACAAGGAGGAAATGACAAGGGTGCGTCGGGAGGTTCACCCAGCGACACCTATTCAGCTATCACCCTTGTCAGTCTCGCGGGCTATTCCATGTTTTATTCAGTAGGTGCATACTACTGTCGGGAGACCACCTGAATAATGCCTGTAGTGACCCTGGGTACGTTTCATGGCCCTCTAAGGTATCTCATCTCACCTGAATAAACGCCACAGCTATCATGGCCGTTCGTAAGTTATCGGCCATTACAGGGCAGGACATGTCCTCATTCCATATCCCAGCGTACGGTCTTGCTGCCCCAATAGCCACGTCATTGGCAGCTGGTGGCCCAGTGACTATAATCTGGGGGTAGGGAATACTGATTCAACCCACTTGCAACCCACCGTCTGATTTTCACCGCATTCATGCAGGTGGGTGTGTGTTTCGCTGCTCACCCTTCCTCTGGCGTGCTCTTTGGGCGAAATGTGTGCAAAATACCCTACTTCTGCCGGTGCATATTATTGGTGCTTTCGACTCGCGTCTCCTCAACGTCGACTACTCTTCTCATGGATCAACGGTTGGTTGACCATGGTTGGTGTTTGGACGATCAGCTTGTCGGTAAACTTCGTGAGCCCGTACTCACCCAACCGCATCTATATCAATACTAATCATTGGCAGGGAACCGCCCAACTAATCGTCGCTGGTGCTGGGATCTATCTCCCGGATTGGATTGTTCAATCTTGGCACACTTTTCAGTCCACAAGAACATGTTTGCGTTGTTTCAGCTAACCTTTCGAAGACTTGATTTTTCTTGCAGTCACAACCGTGGCCGTTATCTTTTGCGTATTTCTGAATCCGATTCTCCCTACAATCGATGTAGGTCGTTTAGCCAACTTTGGGCAGCATAATAACATCCCGTAGATAATCTCAGCGTATTGGACGCTTCTGGGTGTTATCGGTACGGGACACATCATTTTCCGAAATTCACCAACATACATTGCTAGTGATCCTTGTCTGCGTTTCTGTAAAGGCCGCTGCAGGAAGACACTCTGCTGCCTTTGCGTTGGGTCAGTTTGATCCTGCTCCGTCTGGCTGGACTCCTGGATGGGCCTTCTTCATCGGTCTGCTCCCAGTATGTCGTTTCAGTGTCTATGTGTAACGGCCGTTCAACATCGATCTTTAGCCCGGTGAGACTCCTCAACCACTTCTGTTCTCGGTCTTAACCTCACTAGCGTATACGTTTGCGGCCATTGGCATGAGTAAAACGTTTTCGTAATTCGGAGTAACTGATTTCCAATCGGTTCCAGTTGCGAGCATGGCAGAGGAGGCCCGCGACCCGTCCACTAACCTTCCTAGAGCTATGGTATGGTCGATTCCTATTGGGTTTATCACCGGCGTACTTTTTCTACTGCCGATCCTTTTTGCCCTCCCCGACATTGCAACGTTGATCTCTGGTATAATTTTCCAATCTCTCTCAGTCCCCTATTTCACCTCAATGCCGCCAGTGAGCGGCGGTCAACCGGTTGGGCTCATGTGCGAGCTTATGATGGGGTCCAAAGGTGGCGGATTTGGTCTTGTGAGTGATGTGCTCGCGATGATCTAGATACCACCCAACGCACTTCCATTTTAATTTTTAGTGGTTTATCAGTCGGTCTCTATATGTGCCTGATACTCAGCCAGCTAATTGTTCGGGCTCCCCAGTCTTTGGTATCGGCATGTTCTGCGCGATTTCAATTTCCTGCGCAGGTAAGTTTTATCACCGCGTCCAGAATTCTCGCTGCAACACATACAAAGCTTCGCGCGCAACTTGGAGTTTCGCTCGAGACGCCGCCATCCCCTTCCACCACACTTTCTCCAAAGTCAACACAAAGCTGTCTGGCGGCATCCCTCTCAACGCCATTCTGCTCTCGACTGCGATCCAGCTGCTTCTTGGCCTCATTTATCTTGGCTCGAGCGCAGCATTCAACGCGTTCGTGGGCGTCGCGGTCATGTGCCTCGGCTCATCTTACGCCATGCCCGTCGCGCTTTCCCTGATGAACGGGCGGAAAGACATGGAAGACTCGCCGTTCCACTTAGGTCGCGCTGGGACGACGCTCAATACCATCACAGTTGTGTGGGCGATGTTCGAGATGGTGCTGTTCTCGATGCCGGCGGTGCTGCCGACTACCGCGACTACGATGAGTACGCTGGCGATGTATATTGTCCTTCAACGTTACTAAAGCTGATTCGCTCGCAGATTACGCTTCGGTGGTGTTTGTCGGGTTTGCGCTGATCAGTACGGTTTGGTATCTCATCAGTACGTTAGCTGGTGTACACCGTCTCGTATTCGTATATCTAACCCGTTTTCAGGTGGCCGATTCCATTACAAAGGACCGGAAATACCGGAAGAGGCCTCGCAGGAGGGCGAGAAGAAATTGGAGGAAAAGAAGCCGGCAACATCTGATTGAGAGCTCAACTCCGGGCAGCTTTGTTTTCCACCTATGTAGTACTTATTTGGAATTGTGGAGCTTGCGGAAGACGTCTTCCGCCGCTGCTCTTCATCTTAAGCACGAATTGGCTGGATTTTTATCTCTGGTTGCCGTTGTGTTGGGCAACAGGTTGGCAACAGGGAAAACGACGGAACCCAGTCTCGTGACCGCGACTTGATTGCCGACGGCTTGCGCCGCTTGGGCCCACGTTCTAGGCTTGACGTTCGTCTTGACACTGTCTTGCTTGAAGTTGACAGGTCTTGTCGACTCTTCCGGCTCTCTCGCTTTTCCGTCGTGAGCGACATGGCACTCAGCAACCCTCATTCACATCCAACCCTTCCTCCCGAGGTCGTGGAAGTGATAATTGACCATAACAAGTGTAGCGCGCTGTCGCGGCAGAGCCCACTAACTGTCCCAGATACGGTGTAGATATTATCCTATTGCACACCCAGAAAACCTTGTCCCCTTCTCACAAGACAGTATGAAGTGCCACAATAGAAACCGAACAAAGTGTCTCATAAGTCAGGACAAAGTGACTGGAACGAGAGACCTGCATAGTCTTCAAGTTCGTCATTACAACATTGCCTCACGAGCTCAAGCCTCAAGCGAAGGTACTCAGGGTGACACCGACTGCATTGGGTATGCCACAGTAGATAAGTGAGATAAAGGATGGGTTGAGTTATCTGTCCTAACCGAGAGCCTCTTCAGATAAATGTTTCTGGCCATCTCCGAGATAGCCGACAATACTCTCACGGTTTGAAAGTCACCGTGATTTTTGTGGCATACTGGGTTTCCTCAACATTGTATTGCACAGATGTCAGAGGTGCAGTGAAAGCCCTACTCGTTGTGAATGAAATCAACGAATCATTCAGTGGTATAAAGCCGTTACTGCGCGGGATATCCAATATCCTAGGGATTCACAGGTATTCACTTCTATTGAATAATGCAGGGGTAGAGAACAGTTGGAAGTGGATCGGCTGTTGTTTTTTCCACAGTATGATTTCACTGCATTGAAAGCTGCGAAATTGTAAGTGGACAAGCCATGTGCTTTCAAAGAAATGAAGTGGATGCCCCGAGACACGACTCAAGACGCGACTCGTCGAATCGAGACTCCAACGAGACCTGAGCTAGATTGTTCTACGTCTCCATGGCAGACCCGAGACCTTGGCCCTGGGTTAAAATTCACGTGGAATCAGTAAGATGCAGATGCGAACTGGTGATGCGATGATCGGTCAACAAAGCTGGCGGACAAATCAAAGAAAGATCAGATGATCAATCAAAATGAATCATTACAGCCAAAAGTTGTGGCGAGGGGCGTTTTTAGGGCACCCCAAGACCCACTAACTAAAGTTAGTGGGCATTTGTCCTCCGACATGGAGGCGTTGCGCAGTTGCACCTTTGTTGCTCGTTCGTGGCTTCCACGCAGCCGGCACCATCTTTTCCGCCATCTTGTAATTCCCATGTCCCGACTGCGCAGATTCCTTCGACGCTGCGAGGCTGTCGGACCTGCGGTGGTGTCACTAACGTTCCAAGCCCCGGGGGGACCATGGAACCATATGGCAGCGAAGCTCTGTGAAAAGGCGTTGTTCGGCACATTCATGTCCTACGCATCTCTCACCTCTCTTTCCATCAACGGACTACACTTCTCCGTCTTCAGCAATCTTGCGCAGCTCCTCGCAGCTTTTTCACGCTTGAGTTATCGCTTTCTCAAATCTTCACCTTTAGCCCTGATGCGCGCACATTTCCTCTCAACGTGCTATTCTGAATCTTGCATACTGGCGTCATTTACTTTGAGAAACTTCACGCCCGCGCGCGCACTTGAGTTGGAAAGTATCGGCAAGCACGCGTCCAGCGTACAATTTGAACGGAGTCCCACTCATGCAGCATGACATGGTGGACCCGGACAATTTGCTTAATCCAGTGACATAACGAACCTCGCATGACTTGTATGCTCGTCGAATCCCCCTTTCCACCAAATGCTCAATAATATGTTGTGGTCATGATCATTATTGGTGGATCTGTGTAGACTCCGATGTTTCGCTCAAGTACGACTACATGTGGATACGTGGGATGACTGGAGTTTGGCCCCAGTTCTCTGTCATCTTCGCTGTCATGACCACGCTAACCCTGGGCTCTACTCCGCTCGCTTTTTTGTTCTTGCACCAATCCTGGTGATTAGGTAGGTCCTTCTCTCGATGGTCGAAATCGCAATAACGGGGAGGTGTTTTGGTGTCGTCGTCTATACAACCTCTGCATAGCACTTTTGCACCCGTCGGGTCTTCACATTGGGGCAAGGCGCAAATGTTGAAGTAAGGGCACTTGAGGCGGTGGTACCTCCAATGTGCAAGGCCACACTCCCGGCTGCAGTACCACATCACCATACAATGACACTGCCATTCGGGATGGGACCTTTGTTTACATCCAGTGTTGGCGCAGCCTATGCCCGTACACCAGCCGGGTGTGCGTCTCCCTGCCAGGGCATCACGATACAGAAATGGTGGGACATACGGCCCAGAGCGAGGCCGCGGATTGCGTTGCTCCATTGCCTGGTTAACCATCATTATGACATATAGGCAGTTATCGCATGGTGATTTGAGATAGGCCTCCATGTCGCCCTTGCTGTATTCTTTCATATCGCTGAACACATCCGTGCTGGCTGCTACTAGAACCGTTTAGAAAACATTGAACCGTCGCATCTGGGTCCAGTAGGCTGCAGTGGCATGTCAGAAGAATCGTCAAGCAAGAAGTTAGAAGAGCACTCACTAAAGCCATCCCAAAGTCTCAGCACAGTGACCGAATTGTTTATGCAGCCATCGCATTTGCGATGGTGAGAGTTTGTTGCCGAATTTTAGATGCGCGATCAAACCATTTAACCATCAAGGTTCATTTGTTGGACGCGGAGCCCAGCGTCTTTGTGACGCCCAGACAGGGAAGGGAAAATGGCCATCTGAGGAGCATCTTTTCCTGCAGGGGGAGGGGCCGACAAGAGTGGGTCCGTAGTTTGTCCAAACATGATGCACACAGTCGTTGGCATCGTGTCCGTAGGGTTGAGAAACAATTTGTCCAGAATCGTAACCCATTTTCCGTAAAACCCCAAAATCTGCCTGTGAATTAACCGTTCTTTAACAAGATGGCTCGTAAGCTGTGCTTTTGCCCCGTATAGATCAATCTCCATTTGACGGTCTCTGCTCTCGCCGTTGAAAAGCATGTTCATTGACTCCATTCATAGTGGTGCTCGGGGACTTGATGGGGTCCCTGTGCTGGTGCTTCCCGCCCACGGAGGCCGTGCAAAACCTTTGCCGAATGGCCACGCAACCGCGGCAATTTTTCAACCACAGCAGAATTGTGCGGTCCCCCCATTACGGTCAAACAGCTGATCCTGCGCAGCTCGGAATGGAACAGAACACAGCCCTTTTTCGTAGAGGATTAGCCTGGTATTCCTGAAGGGGTTCGCAACACATCTGACAGTTCGCAGTTCGACGCAGCACGGGTAGTGCCGTGTATCCGAAGATTCTCCACTATAAAGGGCCGCCATGCTCTGCGTTATTCACGGCTCCACATTTTCCCCCGCCCTTACTTCTCTTCACGGAAGTATCGCAGCATCGGAATTCAATTCAAACCGCGTGTTCTGTATTATCAACGGGCGATCTTTTGTGCAAGATCAGCACTTTATCAAGTTTCAACTTCCGTGTCCTTGCTCCGCCAGTTGAATGCCTGCTAAATCCTCCGAGGATTTCCCAAATACTATGGAAGGCCGCTGTCTGCAATGGGCTGCCTCCTGGCTTCCCGCCCACGTTCTGTAATGGCTCCCGCAACCATCGCAAATGCTCCGGACTCCGTCCTGATGCCATGTTTTTTTTTATGAACCATCGCATCTTCAAATCTCTCCATGCTGCCCTAGCCACGTCTCAACTCAAAGCACGGCTGTCCTCTGAATGCCATTATTCTTGAAATCGAACTGGGGTTGTCGCTGGCTGGATCCAGAGTGATCGATCTGCCTGCCAACGGCTCTCCTGTCGGGCCGTATCCTCGCTTCGGTTCAATCTCATGCGGGATCCTCAGTTGGTGTCCAATAGCGTTTGCTGATCGTCGACGCTCCCCGTTCAACATGGCTCCTGGAAATACTCATTTGATTCACAGATAATTGTTTACCTCCTCAATCTCTGCACCTTTCATCTTTTGTCTTTGTGCTTGGCGCGTTGCTCATCCCATCCTGAATCTCCTCGATCTTCCCATATTCTGTATCCGATAGAATGATTGAATACCATTTGTTTTGTTGTCCGCCACTCGCCTTATTGCAATATCTGCCGGAGCGAAGCGGCGGCTCGTCTTGTAATGTCTAGTTGTGTCTCAGTTTCCGTACCGGAGTAGGTGTACGGATCAGTCTCGGTTATGACGTATCCTATCATGAGGCAATTCAGAAATCAACCCGAAGCTGCGATATCCTTGGAACTCACCCAGAGCAGAATAAACGTCGGAAATTCGGAGCTTTAGACCATGTGTGCCAGTGATTGTCACATAATTTGCCGTGGTACCATTGTCTCGCAGAAGGCGACTGGTCTTATCGTTTCTAGCACCTGGCGTGAGGAGTGTTGCATGCAAGTGGAGTACATGGACGGCTTGCTCACAGGCATGGTTTGATGACAACGTTCCAGAGATCCGAGCGGCGGTCACTTCCTTGTCGAGTGGGACGATACTGCGAAGATTGGAGCCTGTGCCCCATGTAATGAATAATCTAGAAGAAACACGGTGATTAACGCTATCATTCCCAATGTTAAGAAGTGACATACTTCGTTTACAGTAGGGGAAAAGTCTGTATGGATAGAAATATGTTTCTCTTGGAGCTTGTCGTAGTCGATGGCTCGGGAAGCTGATGGCTGTCCAGCACCGGGCTGGAATGCGCGGCCTGAGCCGGAGTGTAGGCCAGAGCGATATGCAGAAGACATTATTCGAGGTGAGGATGCAATATCCCTCCTGCCCCCGGCCCTTTTATCGCAGGCGCGATATGTTTTCTTAGCAACGGTGAAAACAATGGCGGGACATCGTTAAACGGTATCTTCCCATGAGACCTTGTGCAGAGCAGATCTAAATCGGAGGGCGAATACAACGATTTCACCAACCCGGAGCCCCATCGGACAACTGCGCATACGGGAATACCTTGAACAGTGTCCCAAGGCCGGCACCTGGGAAACCGGTTCCAGAGTCGGAAAGATGCTCTGGAGCGCCCTGGTTCTGCGTGTGATATTAATGGCTAACAACAATTGAAGAACAACACCTGTAGAACAACGAGGCGGAGATTCGAGGTTCTGTTTGAATCCGCAACGCTGGAGTGACAGCGGAATGGTAAGATAAGTTCCGCCGATGCTTTTGTAGTGTCTTTGCTCTTGATTGCGGGCTCTCAGCGAGTTGCCTTTGTTCAAAAAGCTGCGTTCAATTACCTTTATTCTGAACCGAATTCAATAAACGCGACTGATTTGAGTTGAGTGTGCTTGCAATTGCACTGAAGCAATCGGTGCCGTGGTTGGGGAAACGCGTGAGAGGGGTCTTGATGATCGAAAGGGGAACAATAGCGGAGATGCTAGAGAGTCAGAATCTTAGTTACTGTCAGATCATAGATGTGGTTGATGTGGACCCACAACCGATGTGTCACGGAGTGATCCCGAATCAGGGAATTTCGGGTTGAAGCCTTTGTTCTGTCAGTGTTCTGTCCCGTTCGCGCTGCCAACCAGTTGCCTTTGTATTCCGAGTCTATAACAGAGCTATACGCCTTTATCAAGGGTGAAACTGATATGAGCGCGGCCTGATGGATCTAGAAGGGAACAATGTACAACCCCGGAGAACCAGGTCGGATCTGGCCGCACAACTTGACAAGTGGTATGGATAACCGGTGCCCACAGTGGCAAGTAAGAACAGAGAGGTCTCGGTGGTGCCTTTTCTCTTTCTTCGCCAGTTCCCTAGTCAACCAGATGCATTTTCAATCTGTTCTTTGGCACTTTGACCGAATTGTCACTCAGCTTTGAAAAGCGCGAGGCAATCGCGGCGAGTCAGCTTATTGTCTTTATCCCGAAACGTTGCCGAAAGGGAGAAAATTGCCTCGGAGTTTCAACCGGCGGAATCATTCCATCACAAGTTCTCGTCATGCCATGTTTGGCTCTATTTACGTGCGCGACACCTCTCACAATGCCCCCGACACCTATCTCAAGTCTCAACGAATATCTTTTTCTTCTCATATGCTTTGAACTGGATCCGAGAGATATCCTCTCTCTTCGTCGGGTGAGTGATTCCGCTCTTATGCATGTCTTGTCCATTCAGATATTTTGCGTCGCAGGTTTGCCGGAGCTTTGGGGTGGCGACCCGGTCTAAATATCTCTGGCTAAACGTGCTGGCGGAAATAGCCATGTATGAAGGACATGTCATGCCAGCGTATTTGAAGTCGCCGGATTCGCTTGATGCTGTCGCATTAGAAACCCTCGTGATCAGGATCTCGCGCCTCGCAGACAAGTGGAGGACAAATGATATTTGCCCCGTCAATGTGTGGCACTTGAACCTCTGCCAGTCCATAACGTGGCTCCGTCTAGTTGCCGGGAGCTGGTTATTCGTTGCGTCGTCGGATAATCACGTCAGCAAAATCAGCTGCTGGGATCTATCCTTGGTTTTTCAAGGGTACACAGAGCCCATTGCGGAGGCATACCTTCCTGGACAAGTCCAAACCGCGAAGTTGGAAGTGCAGTCCACCGGTGTCGTTCTCGCGCTAGGTCTTGGTGCAAAGTACGGGTCGAATTCGCTTATTTCTGTTGTTGCTTACGTTCCCCAAGTTCCCCGTGCGTTCACGTTATTACCCTGCGGCAATGTTCGGGGACCCATCGCTTTGCGGAGCTGTGCCGCGTCGAAGGATTTTCCCATGTTTTGATGCTGCAGGGCAATTACATTGGGTGTGCGGTGCGCAACGACGCGATTGTAACACACATCATCGACTGGGCGACTAGCATAGAACACACTCTGCCGCCCCCGGACAGGTTTGATTTCCCCCAGAGACGAGTCAGTATTCTTCTCGTTACCCCTCCGCGGCTTGCGACGCTGACACCGTTTCCAGTACTAGTGTGCTCCCCATTCACTCGTCGTTTGGAACGAGCATATTGTTGTCGTTCGACACCATACTCTGGATTTTTATTCCACTCCAACGTCTTTTAAAAGGCCTATCTACGTCAAATCCGTCAAAACGTGTTATATTTGGGAGGCCGTTGCGCTGGAACCTACGACCTCAGGGCCGTTGAGACTGCTTGTTATATCCTCCACGGGTGTGCAACTGATCACCATCGAACCGAACTTCCTGCTTACTGACGACGGCACTGCATGCATGCATGCTACTCTTGCGACCGCGCCGACCAAATGGTCATGGTACCGTCTCACATCCAATGGCACGGGGCATCGGGCCCTTTGGATCTCCGCTGAAGACGCGTGGACCACAAACTACCCCAACTATCCTCACTTAGTCTCTATGGCTATATCGCCTGGTACACCAAAACCTCTGATTCGATGGACGAATGATATACCCGCTGATCCCGCTCTCTGGGCCTTTCCTACCATGGATTTCGACGAGGCGCTGGGCTTCACTGTGATTGGAAACTGTTTCGGCGAGCTTGCTATATATGATTCAATCGACTCCGACCCCACGAATTGCTGCGGATTGGGGGTCGACTTCACCGGCCAAAACTGTGTAACTTTACCCCTCATCTCACTGGTGATTCTTTTTATTTCGCTGCAGCTCGTAAACTGAATCAACTGCAGACTCCGGTTCCCCTCAACTTACGTCTTGCGCCACGGAAACTGATCGGCGAATCAGCGCCGGATCGTTCTCTAGTGTCTCACTGGATAAAGGACGATCTTCCCTTGGATCGTAGTTTCTGGTGTACAGACATGTTCTGTGACAGGTATTGTAACTGGGATGCGTGGCAAGGTAATCTTGGAGATAACGCATGGTGTTTAAATCACGCCTTTGGGTTCCCGATCCTTCCGATCCCCCAAGCTCACGCCCTATATCGGGACGACGACGACACAATCTACGTCATTGTGCGCTCGGGAAACCGGTATCTTGCTTGGAATCAAGACTTTGCGGGACATCTGCGAAGCTTCGAAACCCCTCTTCCGCAACCACTACACAGCGACTCCGGCCAACTTCAGCCGTACATGCGGCCAACGGCATTTACCGAAGTCCTCCTGCAAGAGACGCTGTTTCGCCAGGAATATTATGAGAGCGGGGGGCGAAATCGATGGATAGAGCACGAAGAACGTGGTGGCCATCCACACAAGAACTTGGTTGATACAATTTCGCTCAATGGCTGGGGCGTGTAGAGTTAGCTTGAACAGTGTAGTTATAATATGGCTTTAGAGCCCCTTTTGCGCGCTCGGGATTTTGGGTAACATATGCAGCCCAAATTCTTGAAAGTGTTTCTCCCTATTTCCGGACAGCCTCGACGAACCATCTCTATCGTGAGGTCTCTATTGATGAAAGTGCGTTGAACAAAATTCCGGACGAGTCAATCCTCCCGTTCCACATACAGCATATTGTTCCAAACCACGGTATGGGCATTACAACTTCTGATTAGTTCTCGCCGCATCGCACCTTTTCGATTTGTTTGGGTCCACCGTTCAGACTTTTTCTGCGCGATCTCAATTTCCTGCGCAGGTAAGTTTCATCATCGCGTCCAGAATTCTCGCCGCAACGCATACAAAGCTTCGCGCGCCACTTGGAGTTTCGCTCGAGACGCCGCCATCCCCTTCCACCACATTTTCTCCAAAGTCAACACAAAACTGGCTGGCGGCATCCCTCTCAACGCCATTCTGACCTCGACCGCGATCCAGCTGCTTCTTGGCCTCATTTATCTTGGCTCGAGCGCAGCATTCAACGCGTTCGTGGGCGTCGCGGTCATGTGCCTCGGCTCATCTTACGCCATGCCCGTGGCGATTTCCCTGATGAACGGGCGGAAAGACATGGAAGACTCGCCGTTCCACTTAGGTCGCGCGGGGATGGCGCTCAATACCATCACAGTTGTGTGGGCGATGTTCGAGATGGTGCTGTTCTCGATGCCGGCGGTGCTGCCGACTACCGCGACTACGATGAGTACGCTGGCGATGTATATTGTCCTTCAACGTTACTAAAGCTGATTCGCTCGCAGATTACGCTTCGGTGGTGTTTGTCGGGTTTGCGCTGATCAGTACGGTTTGGTATCTCATCAGTACGTTAGCTGGTGTACACCGTCTCGTATTCGTATATCTAACCCGTTTTCAGGTGGCCGATTCCATTACAAAGGCCCGGAAATACCGGAAGAGGCCTCGCAGGGGGACGAGAAGAAATCGGAGGAAAAGAAGCCGGCAACATCTGATTGAGACTCTGAGAGCTCAACTCCGGGCAGCTTTGTTTTCCACCTATGTACTTATTTGGAATTGTGGAGCTTGCGGAAGACGTCTTCCGCCGCTGCTCTTCATCTCAAGCACGAATTGGCTGGATTTTTATTTCTGGTTGCCGTTGTGTTGGGCAACAGGGAAAACGACCTCAGGAGAACCCAGTCTCGTGACCGTGACCTGATTGCCGACGGCTTGCGCCGCTTGGGCCACGCGTCACGTTCTAGGCTTGACGTTCGTCTTGACACTGTCTTGACAGGTCTTGTCGACTCTTCCGGCTCTCTCGCTTTTCCGTCATGAGCGACATGGCACTCAGCAACCCTCATTCACATCCAACCCTTCCTCCCGAGGTCGTGGAAGTGATAATTGACCATTTGTCCTCCGACATGGAGGCGTTGCGCAGTTGCACCTTTGTTGCTCGTTCGTGGCTTCCACGCAGCCGGCACCATCTTTTCCGCCATCTTGTAATTCCCATGTCCCGACTGCGCAGATTCCTTCGACGCTGCGAGGCTGTCGGGCCTGCGGTGGTGTCACTAACGTTCCAAGCCCCGGGGGGACCATGGAACCATATGGCAGCGAAGCTCTGTGAAAAGGCGTTGTTCGGCACATTCATGTCCTACACATCTCTCACTTCTCTTTCCATCAACGGACTACACTTCTCCATCTTCAGCAATCTTGCGCAGCTCCTCGCAGCTTTTTCACGCTTGGAAACTATCTCTCTGCTGGACCTGACCTGGGATCAAGATGACTCCACTCAAACGCCAGAGCGTCCAGGACTGTTTTTCTTTCTACAGAATATATCTCTCTCTGGCATTTACTTGGAGCCTATTCTGGAGTGGCTAGCCCGCCACGAGTTTCCCGTGTTAGACAGCCTGGGATTGGGGCTGCTTAGCCCGGACGAGAACCCAGCTGGCCGCATACTCGCATTTCTTGCGTACTGCGCTCCCCGAAACATCCAGATTGGACCTCCGGAGCATCCGAATTTCACAATTTTGGGTCTGACGGTTCCATACTTTACGCACTACATTGTCTCTGACCTCAACTATCTGTAGTGCGCACTATGTGTGACCATTGTCAATATGCACTTCAGTCCATCGTGACTTTCCTCGATGTCAAACAATCATTCTACGACCTCCGCCGCCTCCTTAAACCCGCTCCTCCAAGCCCTATCTCGATCAACCAGCTCACGGACAAGTCCACGATGTGCCACATCAGGTCGTGGCTTCTGGTGGACTGGGCAGCGCTGGACGATCTGTTGAATTCCCGGAGGTTGTCCGCGTTCAGCCGAGTCATGCTGTTGATTAATGACGCAGGGGGCGAACTTGCGCGCGCCCAGGTATGCCAACAGCTACCGATGACTTCTCGCCGGGGAGTTATCGCTTTCTCAAATCTTCATCTTCAGCCCTGGTGCGTGCAAGTTTTCTCTCAATGCGCTGTTCTGAACACTAGTACTACAGTAGAAATTGAACGGTTTAACCCTAATCCTAATCAACGAATGGGCGATTCCTCCAGGCTCTATATCCGCACAACAAGTGTTAAGTACTCACCAAACAAATTCGCATATCCTCCCGTCTTTATAAGTGTGTCTCTGTGGCGTCCATTCGATATCGAGTCGGTTGCACATGTCGGCTGGACTTTCCGGCTTTGAGCGCCAACTTAGACGGGGCGGAGCATTCGCATCAATTCTTGGATGGCCGTTTCGGTGGACAACGCCAGTTAACGTTCCTGGCCCACAATATCTGCAACGACATCCGTTCGTTCCAAAGGCAACTATGTCTATTAATGATCCCTCGATCAAGCTACACTATTTAGTATTCATTTCTCCCCGAGTCATCCCAATCAAGCGGAAAACTCCGGGTAACACCCGTACCGCTCATCCTTCGCGCCCTGCCATCCAACTGCACTCGCTCGTGAGCGACTGTCTTTGACAGGGTCAAGAGAAGGACGTACCACAGTGCCAGCAATCCAGTAGGCCGTGAGGATCGCTTGAGGAAAGTATGTTAACATCGATCGAACGAACAGGTACCCGGGGGTCCAGGAGCTTACACAGGGGGCATCAGCCCACGCTTATGAAAAAATAAGCATTGGCGGTTCAAGCCGGGCTGTTGACTCGCTGTATTCGCGCTTATTGATGGCTCTGATGTAACACGAGATTGATAGGGCTTGGGTTCAAACCCGGCGACCACGTTCTTCTTAAAAATATCAGAAAACCCATCCAATGTGTGAAATGGACATTCTTTTCTTGCGGCCTCTGCCGTTTTGGACTCTGGCAATGCTCCTTTTAAATTTTCAATCTTACTTTGGGGATATTGACAACAGTTTAAAAGTTGAAAATGCTCCCTATCGGCAAACTAGTTCTAAGGCCCTCAACAGAAACCGGGTTTCTTGGTGGCCACGGGAAAATCCGACTGCAGCTTGGTTACTTTCACAGCTGGGCCCTGATTCTTTGTGCTTTACCACGTTGGGCGGCATTCAGGGGCTGGCCACCAACCGAAGACGGTTGTTGAGCAGCAAATGAAGGCCGTACCATCTTTTGACTTGCACAGTATCTGCAGAGGATCGTTCTCATCCTTTCTCAATGAATCCTTGAAACCCTTAATAGTCAAAATACGATGGTCGGTGCCAGGTTTGAACCACGTCCCAATCAATGATGTATTATATGAGCCATCAATAAGCGCGAAAACAGCGAGTCAACAGCCCGACTCAAACCGCCAATGCTTATGGATTCATAAGCGGTGGAAGATGCCCCCTGTGTTACAATTTATGTTTCAGCGCGAGAAGGCGGGGATAGTTGTCACCCCAGAAGGCGGTCTCGAAGTCGGGCTCGTAGAGGAATGCTTCGTTCTGAGGCTTGTTGTTAGGTTTCTCTTGGAAAAATAAAGAGCGACGTACCATGTACGCTCCAGAGTCCGGTGCGATATCTCGCAGAGCCTGTGTAAGATTGTTCGCCAGTGCGAAGACTTCCTGTTTCTCCATCTCGGTCGCATTCCATGAGACCTCCGCCGCGAACACGACTTGCCACAACGCGTCCCTCCACGCGGGAAGCACGCTCGTCGCGCCCTCGGTGTGGTTATACAGAAGGGGGGCGACGGCATTGATCTGCGGGTCGACCGTCGCAAAGGGCGTCATTGCAACGAACGCCTCGAGCAGCTGCGCCTTGGCGGTCTCGTTGGCGAAGATGCTCGTCGGGATAAGGCGGGTACCAAGCACGGGATGCACGCCCACGACCGCCTCAGCTGTAGGAACGTATTTCTCGAAGAAGGCCAAGAACGATGGCATGGTCTCGATCACGACGGTGCCATTCAGCGCGAGCGCATACTCCGACGCGTTCTTCATCGACGCCTTGGCCTCCTCGAGCGAGAGGAGCGGGTTGACGCTGATGAAGCTGTTGGCATACATGTGTCCGCCCCAGCCGGCCTCAGACCATGCGATGCCGTTGTCGATAATTAGCTTGAGGAAGTCGCGCGCCGTGTCCGTGGTGCGATTGAAATCCACCGAGATCCTGGAAGGTATGTCAGCATTGCATTAAGTACTTGACGGTGTACTCAAAAGTGGGATGAACGTACACCTGGAGGGACACTTGCGGGGTGACTAGCATCGTTGACTCGAGGACCACGCCGAAAGCCCCGCCGCCGCCGCCGCGCAGTGCCCAGAAGAGGTCGGTGTTCTGGTATGCGTTCGCCGTTCTGTAGACGCCGTCGGGAGTGACGATTTTGAATTGGAGCTAATATGGAAGGGTTCATAAGCATTAAGTTTGAAAAGAAGACTCATTTACTGCGCGGTCAACACCAAGTCCAAGGGTGGGTGTCAAAACGCTGTATCCAGCGCCCTTGAATGAGGTCAGTTTTGCTGGTTGCGAAAGATATCGGAGGGGGGTATTCACCATGAGCCAGCCGCCACTGGCACCGACAGTCGGGTGATACCCTCCAACAGCAGTGACATTATGTGCATCGGCCATTTTGTACACCTCGAGCCATTGAGCACCGGCCTTTGAAGATAAAAATCAGTCCAAGGGCACGCTGAGAGATGGAAGACGCATACACCGAGAGTCATTGCAGTGTAATTAACATCCGCCTTCCCGCCTTCTGGAACAAATACATCGTCGTATGTGATCTGTCGGGATAGTCAGCGCTCAGATGGAAAATGCCCAGGACACGCGCACGAACGTTGTTCAAATTATGGGTCTACACAAATGTGTAAGCCACAGCTCCAACGGAGGGGAAGAAGACTTGCCCAGAGAGCTAGAGAGTTTTTCAATACAGAGCGTCCGACGAAGTCATGACCGGTGTTCTTGACAGAAAGCAAAGTCCCAGTGGATTTGGCAAATGCGAGCGCATGCTGGACATCTTCAGCACATTCAACGGCGAGCTAGAGAATAACTCAGTCAGCGAGCTGCTCGACCCCGAGCTAGGATTCACTCACATATGCCGAAGAAAGACTTCCTATTTCGCACTTTTGAGTTGTCCAAGGCGTGGGGTCTGTAGGATCTTGGTAGTTGAGAACACAACCTTGATTGGTCGCAAAACATGTCTCCCAGACAGGCTTCCGACCAGTAAGCATCGACACATGACCAGACAAAAAAAAAGAGGCTACTCACATACATCGTCGCCCCGTAAACATCCCGGCGGAACGTGGAGTTGACATAGTTTGCCTCGATGTAGTGACACTCGTCCGAGGTGCTATCCTCGTAGCAAGGTTCTGAGATGGGATGGGTTTCGCGGAGACGACCGCCCAAAGTTGCGTTGAGAGATGCGAACTTAGAGCTGGCTGCGGCCCCCTGCTGAAGTACGGGGATGAGAATCAGAATCGGAAGGGCAGATATCATGGTGGGTTGAACTTTTGCCTCGGAGTAGTACAGCTATAAGTACTGTTTGCTCATGGGCCGCCAGTCACCCGTGTATAACGGAGGTCGGTACTGCACCCGCTGGGAACGCCGGGCGGCCCAAGAACAGTCGCGTTTAAAAATAGATACGCGCCTCCGTGATTGATGCGCTTCGAAGCAACTTCGAAGCGTAGTTGAGGCCGCTCGAGTTTCGATTTCGCAGTACTTGAAAATAGTGTCAATGATCGGCTGTGAGCAACAGGGTGATTTGCTGACGCCTTGGACGGATCTGAAGCAGTCAAGTCGGTTCAAGTTGAACAGACAGTTCAAAGTTTCATGCCCTGATACGATATCGATTTTTGATGCGATTACCTCCGGGATACGCGGGCTGTGGCATTGAGGCAGGCTCCGGGACTCGACCAAATCCCAAAGTAGTAGTCATTTTGGAAACATCGACGCAGTGATCAGCGTCTGCCCGAGCGCCTCAGGATATCGTCGTGCTGATCCCCATGCACTCTGTGTTCGGATGCAGAATCTAGTTTTGCTATTTCAATTTATCAAAGCGATAAGTCTAAAACCAAATGAAGAGTACAAGTGGAGGGCCCAGACGCGAGGCGGCGAGGGATTGAAGCGCTGGCGAGAACACGAGGTTATCGCGGTAAAATCTGCGGCTGTTGCGCTCAGTATGTATGAGGAAGAAGAAACAGAGCTTGAAAACGACGACGGACGTAATGGACGTTGATCCGTAACTTTCCGGCTTGTTCCGTTCTCGTCCCATGTTCAACGGATATGACCGAACGGTTACGATGCTCCTG
This sequence comes from Mycena vitilis, assembly GCA_029203975.1. NCBI lineage: Eukaryota > Fungi > Basidiomycota > Agaricomycetes > Agaricales > Mycenaceae > Mycena > Mycena vitilis. Next base: position 215,756 of record JARGYF010000031.1, on the reverse strand, counting down.
GAGCATAAACCGCGTCTGACATGCAGTCGAATGAAGCCTGATAAAAACACCCTGCCGGCTTGTTCCAAAGTCTGCACCTCACAGAGGCATGGAGGGGATCGATTTTTCTGCAGCCGGAATTGTTGCGGTTAAAATCGGAGACAAACTTCAAATTCAACCGCACGCCAACTCGGTGGCCGAACAGGTACCGAATTAACAGGACGCTATGTAAGTTGAAAAGATCCATAGACAGCATTAGACCTTCCCGAACGAGGAACTAGGGTATGAGACCAGAGGAGTAGTCTCTATGATAAATTCGCCCTCTAGGTTTGACGGACGCAGTATCAAGCAGGTTCTTGTGTGGTCTGCCGCCGCGCTCTGACAGCTCTCGCCATCGGTTTCTCCCTTCATTGTAATGAAATTCGTCCCTGAACATGAATTTGTGGACATCGCATACAGTGTACGCCGTAGGGCGTATCGGGGGTTGAATTTGCCCATACCTGGAGCCTGGGCGAAAGACTGTTTGCGGGGGAAGCGGCAAGGGGAAACCCCTTAGACAGTCCACCTCGTTGATGGCGTAGACGAGATATCGGTGGCCAGAACGGAATAAAACATCGACATCGTCGCTGTACGAAGGATGACCGTATGCCTGGGGAACGATGCTGGTCGGAAACCCGTAAGCGTTCTCGATGACCCACGCGATGTCTCCAGGATTTCCTTGCCATAATTTCCATCGCCAATACATTGAAAACCAGTCGGTCCTCCAGGGAAGCTCCAGGCCAAGAGCGTCCTGCGACCAATGAGACACCAAAGTGTGGTCTGGTCGCAAGTGGCCGAATGGTGGTGAGGGCGTTAAATGCAGGTGCAGAGGGATTGGATCCTGACGCCCAAATTTGAGATTAGAGCTGCGGCGCTGCTTTGGGAGTGAAAAAGCGTACCAAGGACAATGGTGGAAGCCGCATTGATCGGCTTGTAAGGTCTGGCGCCAATTTACAGGATTTTACCGGGCCATGCCCGACGCAGTCGTATACGGCGAGCTCGCCGAAACAGTTGCCTAGAACGGTGATCCCGAGCGCCTCGTCAAAGTCGAGACAGGGGAAGGCCCATAAAGCTGGCTCGCCAGGCAAATCGTTCGTCCACTGGAGAATCGGGGTATTGACCGGTCCTGACGGCGACGAGGCAATGGACATGGAGCAGACGCACGGATATTGTACAAGAGGGGCAGTCGGGTCTCCGACAGCGAGCCAGAGCGCCCGTCTGCCTGTTCCGCTAACGCGAAGGTGGTACCACGGTGGGGTGACGGATCGTTCATCAGGGGAAGCCGCGAGGAGTTTTGGAGTACAGACAGCATGGGCATCGAAGATCGCGGCACCTTCGAGAGTATATGTTTCGAGACCCCGCCGGGATATCACGAGGAGCTTCAACGACGGAGATGCTGGGTCCTCCAACACAGCGACTTCCCAGATGGTCTGCGTTGAAACCGATTTGATCAATCTGGGGTCACTGGTTGGGGAGGGCTGGGAATATAGGTCGAGGCAGTTGTAGCGAACAACGACGATGAAGTCGTTCCAGCTTATGAGCAAATGAGGTGCACACTGGATTTAATTTGTTCAATATCGTCGTTTAATCGCAGGCAGAAAGACACTGACCCTCGTCTCCGGGTTATCCGATCCGGCTGGGGGCGGCAAGTCATATATCGTATTGGCCGCCCAGTCTATGAGGTGAGGGATAACGAGGTCGTCGCGTACCGCACAGCCGACGAATTTGCCTTGTAACATCAAGACGTGCGAAGATCCCTCGAAATGCCCCAGCTTCGCAAAGGAGTGGGACCCGGAATCTTGACACAGAGTAATGACATACACCGATGGCGAACTACAGAACGTAAAGATCGGAAAATGGGAGGAGAGGGGGCGTTTAACGCACTTGGGTCCGAGGCCCAGGGCCAGAACAACGCCAATATCTTGGACTTGCACCTGTGCAGTTTTCACTTTTCCGGGAAGGTACGCTTCTACGATAGGCTCCGTGGATCCTTGAAAGACCAGAGACAGGTCCCAGCAGCTGATCTTACTGACGTAGTTGTCCGAGGACGCAACAAATAGCCAGCTGCCGTTAACAAGGCGAAGCCAGGTGATAGATTGGCAGAGATTATGCCGCCAGATGTCGGCGGGGTGAAGATCATTTCTGGTCCATTTACGGTCGAGGTGTGCCACTCTCCTCACCAAGGCTTCTAAAGCAATAGAGTCCAGGGTTTGGGGTTTGCCCAAGTACGGTGGCAGAACATGTCCATCCGATGCCAAGGTGTCGAGCAAAGTTAACCACAACTGTTTCGCCCTTGTCACTTCGCAAAATCCACGGCAAACCTTCGAGCTCTGTCAGTTTGGCGCTTCCAGCGAGTTGATATACATACTTGACGCAAGGAAAGAATGTCCGGCACTTCTAGTTCAGCGCAAATGAGGAGAAAAACATATTCGCTCAACGAGGCAGTGAGTGGCATGAGTGTTTGATGAGTGTGTGGCATCATCTGCTTTTGATGATCATCACGGAAAAAAACTGCCACAAACGGGATTTGCCGAACTTGATAGTCAACCGCCATGTTGCCCCCGAACTGGTCCAGCTCATTCTCTACCACGCCTGGGGATTTATCTCAACCCGCAGTCACCGACATGCCCATTCTATGGTGAGCTGAATGCTTTTCAGTCGCGCAAGCGATCAGCCAGCTTTAATTTAGTTTAAAAAGTTGAAAGCGACACTGGGCTACTAGCGCGGCCACCTTGAGCTGCTGCATCGATTCTTGGTGGTTGAAACTCCTATTAGTGCATCATATTTGCCACAGGCTCCACAGCGTATTTGTCTGAGGTTCTACCAGCACCTTCGAGTGTCGAACACGATAAAATTTGGAGGATGTGCTTGCCCTGTCAGCTCTGATGCTTTCCCGTCCCGTCAAGCAGATTCAAGTTCAAGCACCCGAACAACGACAACCGACTAGAGAACTGCCAGTGAGCACGCCAAGATAAACGAACGCGTCGATATGTACTTCATATCCCACTATATCGCTATCCGCGTTTTCCCGAGACTATGTAGTTTCAACGTGTTGATTTTCTAGCCGCGTGGGAAGTATCCCACGTGACCGCGAGTTGCACCATTTTTTGATTCGCTTTTTGTCCGCGACCACCATTTCTCCTCATGACTTCCACTCCTGTGCCTCTCCACTTATGCCACTCCGGTACCGGCCCGACCTCATTTTTCCCCCGCGAACTGAAAATCGGATGAGATTCGTACGCCAAAAAGAGAGCCAAAGAGACGATACGTAGTGCCACGCTGTACTCAGGTGCACTTGGTGCCGAAGCTCATTGGACCTATCAGCCCTTGGGGACGCCCGGCACCGTCTGGACAGGGCTCTGCTCCTGGCTGAGTGCTATTTCGCCGCCTCCGACGGGACTTCGATGTGTTGCCTCGGCCCAATCATCGCGATATCAATACATGGCGCACCTGCAAGGCATCGCGCGACTCGCAATCCTAAACGGATGACCATGATTCTCGGTACGTTTCTTCCTTGTTCCTATCGCCACTCTGTTTATATATTCGTCTAACAAGCAACCCTGCAGGCAGCCAGGGCCACTCACTGCTCTGACGGCGCGGGATTTGCGTCTCGTCTTCATTGCACGGCAGATCTCGAAACCAGCGTCTCGTTCTGCCTGCCGCGCAAACACCCTGACAAAACCAAAGTAACGCGCGTCGACGGCGCGTCGACGCGGCAATTCACCTCACGCGGCAATTCACCGGCATCGACACTACGTGACGCGGCACGGTGCTTTCAGCGTAAATTCTTTGGCTCCCTTCAAGTTTCGTGTCGGGTCACTTATTCCGTTTCCAGAGTGACGATCCAGAGCTCTGAAAACAGGCGGCAAAATGCTTACATCAGCGTGTTAACGTTTCATCAACGTCAGCGACTCCGTGGCGTGCGTCTCTTCAAGCCTTCCTCAGCCAGGTGTGGTGTTGGGAGCTACAAAGACGGTCTACGCGGGCAACGGTGAAGATGAAAACAAAGGGGGAACGCAAGTGACTGTGCCGATTGTACACGCCAGTCTATGCGCCGATCTGAGGCGCCGATGGAACGCGCAGCCTGCGTCGATCCAACGTCAACGCGTCAACAGGAACCTGGCTGCGTATGTAGGCGCCGCAGCCTATAAAGGGTCCTTCAACTTTCCTTAGGCTCCAACTCCTCACCACCCCTATCAGCTACCCTTACTTGCCCCTCACCACCATGTCCGGCCTCAACGTCCTCATCAGCGGCGCAGGCATCGCCGGCCCTTCGACCGCCTACTGGCTCTCCCGCGCTGGCGCCCACGTCACCATGATCGAGCGCAGCCCCAGCCCGCGCAAAACCGGCCAAGCCATCGATATCCGTGGCCCTGGCGTCAAGGTCATGCAGAAGATGGGCCTCGAAGCCGCCGTCAAGGCCCGCCACACCACTGAAAAGGGCGTGCAGAAGCTCGGCTCCACTGGCAACGTCGTCGGCACCTTTGACTCCACGGGCGACCCCGAGAAGCAGTCCATCACCTCCGAGTATGAGATCCTGCGCGCCGACCTCGCGCGCCTGCTCGAGGACAAGTGCCGCGAAGAGGGGCGCGACGTCGAGATCGTGTACGGAGAGTGCATCAGCGGGCTGGAGCAGGACGCGCAGGGCGTGAATGTGACTTTCAGGAATGGCCGCCAGCCGGGGCGGTACGATCTCGTTGTTGCGGCGGACGGCGCTCTCAGCCGCACGCGCGCGCTCGCTTCGGGGCACCCCGCCAAGGACGACCTCGAGCGCCTGAACGAGTACATGGCGTTCTTCACCATCCCGCGCGCGGAGACCGACAGCCTCACGCACGCGTGCATGTTCACCCAGCCCGGCGGCCGCGGCATCATGCTGCGCCCGACGCCCACCGTGTCCGAGGTCGGCGGCTACTTCATGTGCGACTCCCCCGCGGACAAGGCGCGCTTCCAGGAGGTCTCCGCGTCGGGGAGCACGGACGAGCAGAAGCAGCTGCTGCGCGAGTACTTTGCGGACGGTGCGTGGGAGACGCAGCGCGTGGTGGAGGGGATGGACAAGGCGGACGACTTTTACTTTGCGGAGCTGGCGCTGACGCGGCTCGACACGTACAGCTACGGGCGTGTCGTGTGCGTGGGCGATGCGGCGCACGCCGTCATGGGCGTCGGCACCGCGTACGCCATGTACGGCGGTTACCTGCTCGCAGGGGAGCTCACGAAGGCCAAGGGCACAGAAGACGTGCCGGCGGCACTGAAGCGGTACGAGGGCGAGATGAAGCCGCTCGCGGACAAGGCGCAGAACTTCCCCAAGTGGCTACACAGCGTCATGCTCCCGCAGACCAGGTTGGGCGTCACGGCGGTGAACGCGATCTTCTACGTGTTCGACACGTTGCGATTGGGCAAGTTCGTCCAGTATTTTGCGCCCAAGGACGGCGAGGATACTATCCCCGAGTACGAGTGGGTGAAGGAGTGATTGCACGCATGGACTTTTGTACTACTTGTCACTGTATTGGATTCACCCTCGACTTATTTCATTATTCTAACTCTCATCCGCGACGGTGTACTAAGGAGATCTCGATGGCTCCTGAATTCCACTCGATCTTTCAAGGACGAGCAAGTCATGCAAAAGTTGGCATACGCTTGCATACGCAAGTCAAATTTCCTAATTTGGACTTGTACCAGCACCACCACCGTCGTCCTCTTTCGTCTGATTTCCCTCTCGAATCCTCCCGTCCAAGGATCTCTCTCTCTCTTCAAGCCTTCTAATACAGCCAGCCATGAACAGACAGACGTGCAATAACTGCGACCAGTCCTAAAGCAATCAAGACATACAAAATTTCGCAAAAGGAGCGCCGAGATTCCACGACCGCAGTGACCTTCATGAAACTTTTGGATTCATACCAAAGTGCTCGTGAGGCCAGGCTGGCGGCCAAAACAGGGGCAGGAGACAAGGAATACTTCACGAGTCCGACCATGTTACCCCTGAACTCGTCGAGCTCATTATCTACCACGCCTGGAACTGTCTGTCGACGAGCTGCCGCCGACATGCTTACTCTATGACTCGCTGGATGCTCGTGAGCCGTGACTGGCTCAGAATCATCATCTCTATCGTCTTCCGCGACCTCTGGATCACATCCGACGCGCACCTTCTGTACATCGTCCAAATCTACCGCTCCAACGAATCCTTCGCATGCGAGCTCCCGGGATCACGGGCGCCCGTCAACATCTTTCCAGAATCTGTCGTTCCCTCACCGTCTCTGTGTACCACTGCGTTGAAGGGAAGTACGCCGAGCAGTGCAGAGGCCTCATCGAGTACGCCACCACCGACTCACACCGTGACCAACTCCTCTCCGGTTACGGGCGCTACAAAACTCAGGACTACGCTGTTCCTTTCGGGCACATCTCCATCTTCATCCGCCACTTCACACCCAATATCACCGCCCTTCACTTTATCCTCATTGACTGCACCGCGACCTACGCTGCGTGGAACACGGCCGAGTCACTTCTGTATTGCATGACAACGGAGTACCCGCTCTCGCTCACTGAGCTACATTCCACCTTTGCCTACACTTCTCCGCCCCCCGCGCTCCTGCTGGATGCGCGCCGTGGCACGTTCTTCCCCCCTCCGGTCCGCAGAGATATGCCTGTGGAGTGCTGCTTTGACGGGATTCGAAGGCTGGTCGTGTGGGACGCGAACGCGGACTTTATCGCATTCCTGACCCACGGCTTGAGAGGGTCGAATCGACGGCTGCATTCAGCGCCGAGGATGTACCAGAGAAGGTCCCCGCGGAGGTCAGGGCCAGGCTTGTTTTCACGCGTCTCCCGCGTACCGTGGCATGGGGCATCACTGGACATGACGCGAAGCCAGACCGCCGGTCGGACGGAAGGCCACTTGTCAGAAAACGGAGAAATTTCATCTGGCGCTTTTTCAGGCAACCTCGAGGTCGTCAAGCTGCTACTCGATGCTGGCGCCGACATCGATGCGAACAACGGGGAGGCTCATCTGGCGCTTTTTCAGGCAACCTCGAGGTCGTCAAGCTGCTACTCGATGCTGGCGACGACATCGATGCGAACAACGGGGAGGCACTCAGGACCGCATCGAAAAAGTGGGATACGCAGATGGTCAAGCTGCTTATTGATGCCGGAGCCGACGTCAATGCAAGCAACGGGGAAGCCCTGAGGATAGCGTCAAAGGGGGGAAATAAAGAGATTGTCAAGCTGCTCATCGAGGGCGGCGCTAACGTCGAGGCAAACGATGGCGGGGCGCTGTCTGTGGCTTCGGAGGAGGACATTGTCAGGCTTCTTGTCGAAGCCGGCGCCGACACCAATGCCAATAGTGGGGCGGCGCTGAAAGCAGCAGCGCGATATCGGAACGGAAAGACTCAGATCTTCAAGCTACTAATCGAAGCGAGCGCCGACCTGGCCAGAAGCGTCGAGCTGCTCGTTGGAGCCGGGGCGCACGTTGCAAACGGCGCGTTGTATGCAGCATCTAAGATTGGGAATGCAGAAGTCGTCAGGCTGCTCCTTGAGGGTGGCGCTCCTGTCGATATCAATGGATGCAAGGGCTACGGTTCCGCGTTGTATGCTGCATCATGCAACGGGGATGCAGAAGTCATCCGGCTGCTCGTTGAAGGCGGTTCTGACATCGTTGCAAATGGCCGCTATGCTTTGCGTGGAGCAACGGACAGTGGGAATGCAGAGCTTGTCAAGCTACTCACTGAGCTTGGTGCCGACATCGAGGCAAAGAGCGGGCGGGCATCGGGCGAAACGACAGGCGAAAAGGCCGTAGTTGTATCATCTCGTACATTTCCGAGCACAAGTTGAGCTTGATCCGGAGCGGGGGTAGATAGTTGATAGTACCACGAGCGCAAGAGAAATGTAAGGCATTTTAACTTCCAGGACAAACCAACGGCGAATAAAATTAGACCATGTCCGCAGTGGTCTTGTACGAGTCAATTCGACTTCAAACGAGAGTTCAAACGAGGGTGCACTGAAGTAGGATCTGGTCCGTGGTTATGCACGGTCAGAGTCTGTGGCAAGGAGAAAATGCTGAAAGGGAATTTGGCAAGAGGTTGCACAAAGACCGGACAGTGTTGAAGGCTACGCAATTTCGAACAGTCCATGAGAGCAACGGTAAAGACGAGTATTAATACGTCCATCAGAGAGGAATCCAAGTCAGCTCCTTCAGAACAAGGGAAGTGATAGACCATAGTTACTCGCGGGCAGCTAAGACGCAGTAGATAAATGGACAGATGTTAAACGCGTCGAGTTGTACTGGTCCGTTGAAATCGAGAAGGAGCAAAGGAGGAGGCAATCCGATAGCGATTGGCCCCAGGTTCATTGAGTCTTCAATATTCGCTTTAGAGTGAAGGAAAACGAAGGAAGGGAATGTGAAAATTCAACCAACCATGACGGTTGACAATGAGAGCAAGCGAGATTGAAGCTCAGACAACGGCAATGCGGCTTCACTACCTCCGAAGGAAATACAAGCAAACAGCCTTCAGCGACGGGCACCATCTGGTGGCACCATAATGGCTCCTCAAGTATCTCGAGCTCTCAAGCCAAGGTCTCGGTCTCTCGCACCTAATGGTACAACTATGGACGGGCTCCCTGGATTAGAATTTCACAGAGTCGGTCGCTGATTCAATCACGTTCCTGCTTCAAGTTCTGCACCCACCGCCGACGTCCTACTTGCTGCTTGCTGGCTCCCACCGCGGGTCTTGGATCTGTACTTACTGAGGTCAGGCGCCGCCGGAAAGGAATCGTGGTTTACCTTCGAGGCCTCCGTCGGCCAACTGCGTCACATTTATGATTTGTACCGCGACATGAATCCTGGCAGGCCGATAGTCCACATGGTCGCGGTGCCAACTGTACTGCTGGTTGGTTAAGGTTGCGCAGATTGCGTCCGCCAGCCTCCGCCTCTGATCCGCCCACCCAAAAATTCGAAATAGCGCTATCGATCCTGACACATGCTCCTCCGTGCCGGGTTCCGGGTCCCCTGAATGAAGAACCTCTTAAACTCTGGCTGGCGTGTAACCTTGTTACCCACACCACCCACACCCATGGCCCACGCCCTCGACGTCGAATTCGCGCGCTCCCATTTCCCCGCCCTCAAAACCGGCTTTATCTTCGCCGACAACGCGGGCGGCAGCCAGATCACGCAGAGCTCGATCGGTGCGTCGCGCTGCTTTTAAATCTTATCCTCCAAAAAAGGAACTGACGAATGGTGGCAGACCTGATCGTCGATTATCTGGCCAACACGAATGTGCAGCTCGGCGCAGACTATAGCGTGTCGGTGAAGTCGACGCAGCGCGTGATGGGCGCGGCGGAGGAGGCACGGAAGCTGTTCAATGCGATGGACAAGGACGAGATTATCTTTGGGCCCAGCTCGACGGCGAATCTGGAAAACCTCGCGCGCGGGCTGGAGCCGGGCATCAAGGAGGGCGACGAGTTTATCATTACTGGCGAACATGAAGGTGTGCGCAAGCTGGAATTGACTGGGTATATCCCAAGTGCTAAATCAATTTCTCAGCGAATTGTGGCCCGTGGAAGAAGCTCGCGGCACGGCGCGGGGCGGTCATCAAGTACTGGCACTCGACTCCGACGAACCCAAACAACCCGTACTCGCTGAGCCTCAAGGTCGAGGACTTGCTGCCGCTGATCACGGCCAAAACGCGCATCGTAGCATTCACCGCGACATCCAATCTGCTGGGATCGGTGGTGCCCGTCCAGGAGATTACGAAGGCCGTGCGTGCTGAAGCGGCCGCCAAAGGCGCGCCGAAGGTCGAGGTGTCGATCGACTGCGTTGCGTATGCCCCGCACCGTCGGATGGACGTCCAGGCCTGGGACATCGTATGTGCGGTTTTCTCACTCCGATGCGCGTCAGGCTGACTTTTCTCTCAGGATTTCTGCGTCTTCTCCTTCTACAAGGTCAGTTCCCCCTCCGTCGGCGACTTGTGCATGCATCACCTACTCACACGCTGCTGCAGGTGTACGCCCCGCACATTTCCGCGCTCTACGTCCGCGCCCCCGCACTCGCCACGTCCGTCACCTCAATCGTGCACCACTTCCTCTCGGCGGAGCACGCATACAAGCTGCAGCCCGGCGGCCCCGGCTACGAGACCGTCTACGGCACCACCGCCGTCCTCCCGTACCTCCTCTCCCTCACACCAGCGGACGACCTCGCCGCCACGTTCGACGCCATCGCCGCGCACGAGGCCAAGCTCGTCACCGCGCTTCTGGGATACCTGACCGCGCCGGAGCAGGTCGCGCGCGGGCTGCGCGTCGTGGGCGTTGAGGAGCCCAGCGCGAGCCGGCTGCCGACCGTCTCGTTTGTCGTGGTCGGCGACCGCCCGATGCGGAGCAAGGACGTCGTGAAGGTGTTTGACGAGCGTGGTGGGGTGGGTGGCTTTCTTCTCTCTCTCTACGAACGAATGCTGATCGTTGGGAGTAGATCGGTATCCGCTACGGACACTTTTACGCGTACACGCTTGCGAGCCAGCTCCCGCCACCGGTGGATAAGGAGGAGGGGGCGGTGCGCGTATCGCTCGTGCATTACAATACCCTGGAGGAGGTGGAGAAGATCATCGGCGTATTCAAGGACATTTTCGCTTGAAAATGGAAGGAAAAATGTAGCGCTTAGATTGAATGTGTATTCTCAGCTTGAATGTATCCTGTCTATTTACTGTCCAGTGTGAAGTGAATAAAATATTAGAAGCCGTATTGTGCGGATTTTGTGACGCGCACTATCCTCTTTGCGGGGATCTTGAGTCTACGGTATGATCCACGCAATGCTGAACGAAAGATGATTTATGAGGTTTTCGTTATTTTCGTTTTTTCGCAAATGACGACAAAGGAAATGAGAATTTCTAGAGCCTGGGGCGGAAGCAACGCCTTGGGGGAGGAGGGGGCGATGAAACGACATACAGACGTTAACCTGCGGATTGGCATGGGTGTGCGACTGGTGTGCGGCCGCTTCGTCGCGGTGCGTGGGTGCACATCGTACTCGATGACGAAGCACTCCAGCGGCGCCGCGTCAAGCAGGGCGTGGGTGATGGTTGGCAACAGAGTTACGCTTGAGAGGTTCTTCATCCAGAGGACAGGATTCCTGATGAAAGAGCATGTAGCGCTATGTCGCTTTTTTTTGGGCGGCCGCATCAGACGCGGAGCCATGCATGCCATGTCGAATGACTCGGAATGTGAAGTTTTCCTGCGCAAGCTCATCGAGCTGAGATTTTGCTGCAGTGTGCACATTTCAATGGAGCAGGATATCCGCCCTCTGTTGTTGGCTCGACTCTGTCGTCGACATGGAGGCAGAAAAGAAGAGATTCTGAATTCCAAATAAGGCATATCTAATCAGCACTCACAAGCAGCGCGACGGCGCATCAACAGTGCATCAACTTTGCCTTCACTGTCTCATGTCTACTCCTGAGGCACCAGCTTATCCTCCAGACACCAAAAAATGCAGGCCGTGCAGTCTTTGAGCGAATACCTTCTTCTCCTCGTTTGCGGCGAACTCGAAGTGCCGGATATCCTTTCACTCCGTCAAGTGCGTATGCTTGGTTTCACCGGAAGTGCCAGACTGACAGGACTTGAAGGTGTGCCGCGGATTCTGTGAAGCAACGCGCGCCAAGCAGGTGTGGTTAACATTGCTCGACACCTTTGCGTCGGATGGACATGTTCTGCCACTGTACTTGAAAAATCCCGAGACGCTTGACTCCACGGCGCTGGAAGCTGTGGTACGCAGAGTGGCGCGCCTCGAACGCAAATGGACTAGAAAAGATCTGTGCCCGGTTAATGTTTGGCGCATGAAGCTCTGCCAATCTATCACCTGGCTTCGCCTGATAAATGGGAGTTGGCTGTTTGTTGCTTCGTCGGACAACTATGTCAGCAAGATCAGCTGCTGGGACTTGTCTCTGGTATTCCAAGGGTACACGGAGCCCATCGCAGAGGCGTATCTTCCAGGACAAGTGAAGACCGCACAGGTGCAGGTTCAAGATACTGGTGTTGTTCTGGCCTTAGGGCTTGGACCAAAGTCTGTTCATCGACTCCCCCGATATATTCTGTAGATTCACCTTCTCTCTCTCTAGTTCTCCGTCGGTGCAGATTATTACTTTACGGCAAGATTCTGGGTCCCACTACTTCGCGGAGCTATGTGAAGTCAAAGAATCTTCGCACGTCTTGATGTTACAGGGCCATCTAGTCGGCTGTGCGGTGCGCGATGACGCCGTTGCCCCTCACATCATAGACTGGGTGGCCAATGCGATATATAACTTGCCCCAGGCTGGATCGGATAGCCCGGAGACGAGGGTCAGTCTCTTGCTGTCTGCGAATACACAACGACGTACTGACCGACAGTTCAGAGCGCGCCTCACTTGCTGATAAGCTGGCGCGACCTCATCGTTGTTGTTCGCCATAACTCCCTCGACCTATATACTCAGCCCTCGCCAGCCAGTGACCCAACATTGATCAAATCGGTCCCCACGCAGGCCATCTGGGAAGTCGTTGTGCTGGGCGAGCTTACCTCTATCTCTTCGGCGTTGGACCTCCTTGTGATATCGCCGCGGGGTCTCGAAGCTTACAATCTCGGATACGATGCGGTACTTGACGTCCATGCCACCTGTACCCCACATCTCCTGGTAGCTTCTCCTAGTGAACGGTGCATTGTCCCGCCGTGGTACCACCTTCGCGTTAACGGAACAGGAAGACGGGCGCTCTGGCTTGCTGTCGGGGACCCAACTGCCGCCTTTGTGGAATATCCCTGCGTCTGTTCCATGTCTATTTTATCACAGTCAGACCTCGGGAACGCTCCGATTCTCCAGTGGACGAATGATTTGCCACAGGACCCAGCCTTATGGGCCTTCCCGGGCCTCGACTTCGACGAAGCGCTGGGATTCACTGTTATCGGGAATTCTTTCGGCGAACTCGCCGTATATGACTGCATAGGCCACGACCCAATAAACTCTTGCGGATTGGCGGCAGACTTTACTGATCAATCGATGCTACTTCCACCCTTATCCTTCGTACGTTTTTTGTCCACTTCAAGACGTTGTCGTAGCTCAAAGTTGGCCGCCAGGACCCGATCCCTCTCCGTTTGCGTTTGACGCCCCCACCGACGTTCGGCACCGTACGACCAGACAACGCTTTGGTGTCTCATTGGTCGCAGGACAATCTCAGACTGGACCCTGTCTGGCGCACGAATTGGTTTTCTGGACATTATTGCCACTGGGAATCATGGCAAGGAAATCCTGGAGACATCGCGTGGCTGATCGCAAATGCTTATGGATTTCCCGCCAACGTCGTTCCTCAAGCATACGGCAGTACTCCCTACGACGGCGATGTCTACGTTTTGTTCCGTTCTGGTGGCCGATATTTCATCTACATGAGCGACGAGTACAATTCGCTGAAGAGTTTCCCCGCGACTCTTCCGGTCTCGCTGGAGTATCTTTTCCCTGGCTCCCCCGGCGGACAACGCCAACCCTGCATGCGGCCTACGGCGTACACTGCAAGCGCCATCCACAGAATGATGCTCACCAGGGAATTTCATTTCAACGAGGGGAGGAACCGATGGAGAGAGCTGTCAGAGCGAGGGGGTAGACCACACGATAATTTGCTTGATACTTCTGGTTGGGGTAGAGGGTAGACAAGGTTTTTCCTAGAGTCGGGCGCATGCCGCCAGTCAGGTTTACACAACGGCGACGCGGCCGAAGCGTCTGGGAGCCTCTTTTGCTGTCTTCATGCATTGCTGCTGTTTTCCTGAACGAGGATTCGTGTCCCGAGTGCGTTTTGAGTTACTACCTACCCCAGTAACACGCCCTCGGCGTCGACTTCCTTTCCATATGTAACAAGGCGGGCAACAGCCAAATCACACAAGGCTCGTTGGGTGCTCGATCGGCCGCTAATTTCCTTTCCTTTTCTGATTGTGGGCGCTGGCAGGCCTGATTGTGCAGCTGAGCGACGAGCTCAGACGCAGCGTGTCTGCGCAGGAGTTGGGCTCGACGGCGAAAGTGGAGGCTCTCCCAGCGGAAGCGCCTGCTGGATGCTCTCGGCACTAGGCAAACGGACTTCTGACCAGGGCGTGCGCCCTACCTCGACGCGGCGAAGGTCTTGGTTTCGGTTTGCAAGAGCATCTCACGACGCGTACAAGGTTTCGTTTGAGGGTGTCTGCACCTTGCGAGTATGGCCGGGGGAACGGGGGAACCGCGTGGTGCTGGATGAGGATGCACGGCCGCGGGACGAGTACATACGACACTGGTGCGTGTGCCTCATTTTTTTCTGTGTGTGCTAATCTGTGGCTAGCATTTATTATTCGCCTCTACTATCCCGTCGCCGTCTCCGACCTGCACCGTGAGGAGCCTGTGGAAATCATGGCCTGCTGGAACGGCGTCTGACTCGAACGGATTCCTCCCCCGTTTTTGCCTCGGACTTGGAGTTTGTATCGTTTACGTTGCTAACCAGCCACCCCGCCCACTGCCCCGGCAAGCAACCTCAAGGTCCTCAACGTCGGATTCGCCGCGGGCGGGAGCCAGATCACGCAGAGGTCGATCGGTGCGTCGTACTATTTTTTAAGGAAAGAGAATTGACGAGTGGTGGCAGCTCTGATTGTCGATTATCTGGCGAACACGAATGCGCAGCTCGGCGCGGACTACAGCGTGTCGGTGAAGTCGACGCAGCGCGGGATGGGCGCGGCGGAGGAGGCGCGGAAGCTGTTTAATGCAAAGGACAACTTGAAGGACGAGATCATCTTTGGGCCTAGCTCGACGGCGAATCTGGAAAACCTCGCGCGCGGGCTGGAGCCGGGCATCGAGGAAGGCGACGAGATTATCATCACTGGCGAACATGAAGGTTTGCAGGCTCGAATCAACTGGGGTATAATCGAAGGGCTAATTGAGTTCTCAGCGGCGAATCGTGGTCCGTGGAAGAAGCTCGCGGCACGGCGCGGGGCGGTCATCAAGTACTGGCACTCGACTCCGACGCACCCAAACAACCCGTACTCGCTGAGCCTCAAGGTCGAGGACCTGCTGCCGCTGATCACGGCCAAAACGCGCATCGTAGCATTCACCGCCACGTCCAATCTGCTGGGATCGGTGGTGCCCGTCCAGGAGATTACCAAGGCCGTGCGCGCTGAAGCGGCCGCTAAAGGCGCGCCGAAGGTCGAGGTGTCGATCGACTGCGTTGCGTATGCTCCGCATCGTCGGATGGACGTCCAGACCTGGGACGTCGTACGTGCAAATCTCTCACTCTCATTCACAATCGGCTGACTCTTCTCAGGATTTATGTGTCTTCTCCTTCTACAAGGTCAGTTTCCCCCTCCGTCATGTCCTCATCCCCACTCACCTATCTCCTCAGGTATAATAATACGCCCCGCACATCTCCGCGCTCTACGTCCGTGCCCCCGCACTGGCCACCTCGATCGTGCACCACTTCCTCGCCGCGGAGCACGCATACACGCTACAGCCCGGCGGCCCCGGCTATGAGACCGTCTATGGCACAACCGTCTATGGCACAACAGCCGTCCTCCCGTACCTCCTCTCCCTCACGCCAGCGGACGACCTCACTGCGACATTCGACGCTATCGCCGCGCATGAGACCAAACTCGTCTCCGCGCTCCTGGGTTACCTGACCGCGCCGGAGGAGGTCGCGCGCGGGCTGCGCGTCGTGGGCGTGGAGGAGCCGGGCGCGAGCCGGCTGCCGAAGATCTCGTTCGTCGTGGTGGGCGACCGCCCGATGCGCAGCAAGGACGTCGTGAAAGTGTTTGACGAGCGTGGTGGGGTGGGTGGCTTTCTTCTCTCTCTCTCTCTCTCTCTCTACGAACGAATGCTGATCGTTGGGAGTAGATCGGCATCCGCTACGGACACTTTTACGCGTACACGCTCGCGACCCAGCTTCCGCCGCCGGTGAATAAGGAGGAGGGGGCGGTGCGGGTCTCGCTCGTACGCTGGAGGAGGTGGAGAAGATCATCGGCGTATTCAAGGAGATTTTCGCGTGAAAAATGGAATGAAAAACGTAGCGTCTTGATTGAATGGGGCCGTGTATCTTGAGCTTGATTGTATCCCGTTTTATCCTGAGTCGTAGTCTGAGTGAATAAAATATCCGCTTGTGCGGGCTTTGGTGGCGGCGCACAGCCACCTTACCTTTTGGCTCCTGCCTCCACGGCGCGCGATGCTCTCTGCGGGATAGAGCACGAATCTATTCTGCTATTCATACAATGCCTAACGAACGACACCTCCGGGACTGGCGTCGGCGACGCTCCCCCTTTGTTTCTTTTCTGCACGCATACCGAATATTATTTGGCGCCGCAATTTTCTCATTGGGGACAGCCATCTTCGTGGCAATCCACCTGGGCTTCTTCTCGACGCTGCTTATCTACATCCCGCTCGTCGTGATATGTATCCCTGCGTTGACAATCTTCGAGGCGACGGACTACCGCGCCATGCGCGCGTGGCCGAAGCGCCGGCGCGTGCGCTTTGGTTTGTGTGTTGCGTGGTGTGCGTTTTTATTACTGGCGCCGACGTACCCTACCTCTGGGCGTTCGTCCTATATGAATCCGCACACGCCACTCCCCGTTCTCCCAGGCACGGTGAACGGCACGGCGTCGCCCAAGTACTTCATTGCAGCGAATCTATACGACTACGGCGCGCATCTCCCCGTGTGGACGCACCAGCTCTCGCTGCTCATCCGCCACCTCGGCGCCACGAACGTCTTCGTCTCGATTTACGAGAGCAACTCGCACGATGCCACGAAAGGGCTCCTGCGCACGTTCGAGGGCCGGCTGGCCAATGCGGGCGTGGCGAACCGCGTGGTGCTGGACGAGGATGGCCGGAGAAGGAAGGGGTGGGTGAGTAACGGGCACGAGCGCGTGCAGTACATGGCAGATATGCGGAATAAGGCGCTCGAGCCTCTGCAGGAGGGGCTCGACGGAAGGCGCTTTGACAAGATTATATTCTTTAACGACGTTTATTTTGAGTGGAGTGCGTGTCCGCTCCTTTGTTCTCTTCCCGGGCTAAACACTGACACTTTGACAGAATCCATTATCCGCTTACTCGACACGAAAGGCGGGGACTTTGACCTCGCCTGCGGGCTCGACTTTGACGGGATCGGGCTGTATGACACGTCAGTTCCCGGGTATTATACGCTTCCCATACTGATTTTCTGTCTTTCTTTCAGATGGGTTATCCGAGACTCCTGCGGCCAGCGCACCAAGGAGATCTGGCCCTACTTCTCCCACGACCCCGTCGCCGTCGCCAGCCTGCGCCTCGAGGAGCCCGTCGAGGTCGCGGCGTGCTGGAACGGCGTCGCGGTCTTTGACGCGAACTGGTTCCTCCCTCCCAGTCCGTTCCCTTCCTCTCTCCCTCTTCGCATGTCTATGTCGCTTACTCGTTTACATCGCAAACTAGCTACGCCTCCATCCGTCCCGCCGGGTGCCCCGCTGGCATTCCGCGGCGACACGCAGTGCCCGGAGTCGGAGTGCTTCACGATCGCGTACGATATGCACCTGCGCACCGCGCCGAAGCGGCCGCGCATCTATGTCAATCCACAGGTTAACGTCGGTACGTCGCTTGTCTCTTCCCTCCTCTCCCCTCCCTCCCTCCCCCTCCTCCCTCTTTCACTCCTCCCTTCCTCCCACTTTCTTTCCCCCTCCGCTCCTCCCCCTATTTTCTTTTTCGGCCGAATAACAAAAAAACTCACAAATCCGCAGCATACACCCCACACAACTGGCTCTACTACGGCAAGCTCAAGCACCTCAGCCTCACGCGGCCCTGGCGCGTCGTGTGGGAGGACTGGATCGCGCATCGGCTGTTCTGGTGGGTGTCGGATTATTATTGGCTGAAGGTAACTATCTATGAATTATAATCGATTGTTTCGGATTACTGAAGTATCTCGGAAGGAGGAGGCGTGTGCGTTTGAGCGGGAGGGGCTGGTTAGGGCGGAGTGGTGTGCCGGCGGGGCGTAGATGGTGGGCTGCAGCGTGGAGGGAGGGGGGAGGGGGGACGAGGGATGGAGGGAAGGGGAACGAGTGAGGAGGTGTGTTTATGATATTTAGGCGAGGTGTATGATTCACTGGATTAACTCTTTAAAGGTGTAGAGACGGCAATGTAGTGCTAACAATTCTGCGAAACGATAGCGCCAGCCCCCAATGAGCAGTTCGACAATTTCCGTCGCCCGATAACGTGACGCTATCCTCAGCGCCTCCCCGTTGTTTACATTGACGTCGGCGCCGGCTTACCGAAGCAGCCGCGCATCCACGCCAATCCGCATGAGTGCGGGGAACAGCTCCACGAAACGACTACGGCGCGCATTCCGTCTCGCACTGCTCATGCGACACCCGGCGCGGCGAACGTCTCTGTGTGTCAGTTTGCGGGAGTAACAAGCCCGGGGCTGCTGTGCGCGACCGAGGGGCAGCTGCACCCCGGTTGGGAAGCCCGTAGTGCTGGATGCGGATGCGCAGCGCAGGGCGCTAGGGGCGAGAGCCACGGGCGCGTGCAGTACATATCTGCGGATCTGCGGATGTGCGGATTGACAGCTCAGCTGCTGCAGGAGTGGGCGGAATCAATGGGCGGCTTTTGCCCTCGCCTTTCTCGAGTGCGTCTCCCTCTCTCCAATATTCTGCCTATTGTAAAGACTAACTCTCGGACAGTATCTCCCGCTGATCTCGCATGTGGTCTCGTCTTTGACGGCACCGAGCTTTACGAGACGTCAGTGCGTACTTGTATACCCGCGCGCGCGCTGTCCTTTCCTGACCGTTGTTCTGTTCCTCAGATGGCTCATTCGCGACTGCTGTGGCCAGCGCACGAAGGAAATCTGCCCCCTTTTCTCGTCCGACCTCATCGCCGTCGGCAGCCTGCGCCGCGCGGAGCCCGTCGAAGTCGCGGCGTAGTGGACCGGCGTCGTGCTCTCCGAGCGAACTGATACCTCCCAGTTGGTGGGTCTTACTCTCTTCCTCCCCGTGTCTTTCTATCATTTACACCGCAAACCAGCTGTGCACTCATCCGTACCGGCGGCAGCCGCTTGCATTCCGGAGCGACACAGCGTGCCCAGAGCCGGAGTGCTTCACCGTCGCGCGCGCGCGTACGATAATATATGCCTGCGCGCGTACGGCAATCCGCCGCGGCGAGCCAGCGTCGGTATGCCGTCTCTTCCCTCCCTCTCATCCTCCTCCTCGCGCTCTCCTCCTCCTCCTCCTCCCCTTCGCCCTTCTCCTCTTCCTCCCTTGCTGCCAAACGCTTTTCGTCCGCCACACGCTCCCTATTTCCTTTTTCGGCAATCCTCAAAATAATAACAAAACTCATGAATTGACAGCATACACCCCGCATAAGCGGCTATACTGCGGCATGCTCACGCCCTCAGGCCCCGGCGCGTCGTGCGGGAGGACTGGAATGAGCACCCGCTGTTCCGGTGTGTGTCGGACCGCAATCGACTTGAGGACGAGGCGTGTCCGTTTGAGCGGGAGGGGCTGGTGAAGCCGGGAATTTGTGGGGGCATCGTGGGGCACAGACGTATGTAGGAGGATGGAGGGGAAGGGATGACACATCTACAGGATCCATGCGATAGATAATTGCGTTCGTAGCCGTACATCTATGTACCCAATTTACAAGGCTACTTCTTGATTCCGTTGGCTCGTCTCGCCGTCGAAGTCGGGTGCTCATGACGATCGAATGGGGGAAGAAAGTGTGTATATTCCATAGGTCACATGTGTGTAAGTAAGTAGATGTGAATGGTAGGTCAGTAAAATCCGCGTGTTAGTAAATCCACAGAAATCCGCATTAGTTATAATGGTAGATCCGCATCTTTAGGTTAGTGATAACGCGCAGGGTATGTGGATAGATAGAAGGGAATATGTGGCAGGTAGATGGGGAATATGTGGCAAGTGCATATCGTAGATGGGCATAATGGATCCACAAAGATGGGTATATCGGGTAGAAGGGAAAAGGGAAAAGGGCGGCAGGGGGGCGATGTCAGCTTAAGACATGCTTTCCCGGAAAACCTGCGCCAGAAGACGCCAGAGAGTTTTTCTCCTGGGAGTGGTCGGCTTTGGCGAAGTAGCAGGGGTGAGGTCCGTGCTGGGAATGGACGGCTGGATTGGGGAAAGAGGAGTTCTCCTTGGAATGGACGGCAAATCTAATGGGGTGAAGGGGGCAAGAGAGTCCCAGCCGTACATACGTTGCCATTCCTCAATCGTCGTCGGTGGCCAGTTCTCGGGAACCGGCTCTGTGTCACTGCCAGTCAGGCCCCACGTTACAGTGCGCGGGGAACGAGGCGGTCCTTGACATCCTCGGAGAGACTGTCTGGTACATCTTCTGCGCGGAATTGCGCCGTTGTCTCGACCCGCTCCAGCCGCGGACACGCCGTCGTCATAAACGCAACAAAGTCCGCGTTCGCGTTCCAGACGACCAGCCGTCGGACGCCATCGAAGGAGCAGCTGAGGGGCATATCTCCGCGCGGTGGAGGGAAGAACGTGCCACGAGGTGCGTCCAACAGGAGTGCGGGGGGCGGCGAAGTATATGCATATGTGACGTGAAGCTCGGTGAGCGAGAGCGGGTATTCCCCGTTCGTGTGATACGAAAATGGTTCGGTCGTGTCCCACGCGCCGTAGGTCGCGGTGCAGTCGAGAAGCACAAAATGAAGCACAGTGATTTGAGGAACCAAGTCGCGGATGACAGCGGCGATTCTCTGGGATGGGATAGCGTATTCCTGGGTTTCATAGCGACCAGGGCCGGGAAGGAGCTGTATGCGGCGCGATTCGGTGGTAGCATACTCGATCAGGTCTGCGCATTGCGCGGCGTACTCTTCTTCGTAGCTGTGGTAGACAGAGATCGTGAGGGAGTGACAAGTTTCGGCAAGGTGCCGAGGGATGTCGGTAATGCCCGCGAGCTCACACACGAAGGATGCATTAGAGCGGTGGATGCGCATGATATATTCGGCGTGGGCATCGGAGGTGATCCAGAGGTCGCGGAAAACGACAGAGAGAACAATTTTCAGCCAGTCACGGTTGACCAGCATCCAGTTCGCCATCGAATGGGAATGGCGGTGACTGCTGGTCGAAATACAGCCCCAGGCATGGTCGATAATGAGCTCGACGAGTTCAGGGGGTAACATGGTCGGACTTGTCAAGTAATCCGTGCCTCGTGCCCCTCTTTTGGCGGCCATATTTCCGGCCTGGCCTCACGAGTAGTTTGGTATGACTTCAAAAGGTTCCTTCTGTTTCATGAGGGTTGCTGGGCCCATGGGGTCGCACAAATCTCAGCGCGGCTCTTGCAAAAATTTGAACGTCTTAGATTATTGCAGGGCTGGTCGCAAGTATGTAGGCCTTCGTTTCAAGAATATCCTGGCTGGCTCTGTCAGAAGGCCTAGAGGGAGGTCCTTGGATGCGAGGAAGGAAAGAAAACGACGGTGGTGGACAGTGGTACTGGTACAAGTCCAAATTAGGAAATTTGCCTTGTCCGCAACTATCTCTTCTCTTTCTTAGTTCCCTGCCAGAGCATCCGCGAGGGGACAATCTGAGTCGGCGTTCAAGACTATACAGAAAGGGCCACCTACATTCAATGTCTGCAGCAGCTATACAAGACTTGTCGCTCGGTCCTTTACCCCGCCTTCGTACATGATCCACATACTCCATCGCGTCGAGCCTCTATTGCTACGGCGTGCACCTCTCCATGCGGACGACCCAGCTATTGATGTTCAGCACTCATCCGTCATCTCCGCGCACCGAACTTGTTCGTGGCGATCCACGAGAGCAACTCACTGCTGTGCAGTGTACGCGCTGGACGGACTGCTACTGTACCGCGGTGACTCGTACTGTATAAGGATGCTTGAGGTGGGAATGAACGCGTGCATTATACGGCGGATACCCGGATTATCAACGGTGTCGCGGCTTTGGAGTGGATTGGATCGAGTTAGAGTGCGTATCTCGCTTGTGTGTCCAAAGCCGACCCACGGCCTCGGACTGCGTTGTCATCGCACGGCGCCGGAGTGGGCGCGCGCGCCATCTACGTCAATCTTCGCAATCGTTAGCCTGCGTCGCGAGGAGCTCTTCGAGCTCGCGACGGCGTGGTGGCTTTCGACGCAAAATGGTTCCTCCTACAGTGTGTTTTTCTTCCCTGCTTCTGTGTCCATGCCATTCATACCGGAAACAGCAGCTAAGCCCCATCCGTCCCGCCGAGCAGGCCCCCGCTCCGCGGCGACACGCTTTGGAGTCGGAGTGCGTCACCGACATGCACCTGCGGGTTTGACAAGATTGTCCTGTTATACAACGACGGAGTGCGTCCCTGTCTCCCTGCTTGTTATTTGGCGGCAATGCTTACTTGAAGAAGATAGAATCCATTATCTGTTTACCCGAAACCGCAGAGAATTTAACCTCGGCGTCGTCTGTGTCCTTGACCGGGACGCAATCGGCCTGTATGCCTATATGACGACGTGTCAGTCCGCCCACTAAGTGTGCCGTTCCTTTGTCTGATCCTTCTTGTTGCTTTCAGATGCTTCATCCGCGACTCTGCGCCAACGCACCAGGGAGATCTCGCCATACTTCTCGCAGGACCCCGTCGCCATCGCTCGCCTACCGCGAGCAGCCCGTGGAAGTGCTGCAACGGCGTCACGGTCTTCGATGCGAAGTATCCAAGTCCCAGTGGGTTCTCTCTCATTGCGGGAGTCGGTGGCATCTTTTTTATCTTGCCTGTTTCAAGTGCGTCTCCTTCTCTCCGATATCATATCTGTCGTAAATACCGACTCTCGGACAGGGCCGATCTCCCGCTCGACGCCAAGGACGGGACTTTATCTTCACCTGCGGCCTCGTCTTTGACGGCATCGGGCTCTATCATACGTCAGTGCGTACCTTATATACTCAAACGCGCTCTCTCCTTTGCTGACCTTCGTTCTCTTCCTCAGATGGCTCATTCGCGACTGCTGTGGCGAGCACACGAAGGAAATCTGCCCCCTTCTACTCGTCCGACCTCATCGCCGTCGGCAGCCTGCGCCGCGCGGAGCCCGTCGAAGTCGCGACGCGCTGGAATGGCGTCGTGCTCTCCGAGCGAATTGATTCCTCCCAGTTGGTGGGTCTTACTTTCTTCCTCCCCGTGCGTCTGAATCGTTTATATCGGAGCGTAGCTACGTCACTATCCGTACCGGCGTGCAGCCCCCTGGCATTCCGGCGCGACACGGCGTACCCAGAGTCAGAGTGTGTCACCGTTGCACGCGTACGATATGCGCATGCGCACGTACGGCTTTCCTAGCTGCAGATTCAAATTTGCGTATCCGCAAGTCAGCGTCGGTATGTCGTCTCTTCCCTCTGATCTTCCCCCTCGCCTGCGCCGCCTCCGCATCCGCCTCCGCCTCCGCCTCCTCCTCCCCTCCGCCGTCCGCCTCTTCCTCCCTTGCTGCCAAACGCTCTTCGTCCGCCACGCGCTCCCTATTTCCTTTTCGGGTGATTCACAAAATAATAACAAAACTCATAAATTGACAGCATACACCCGCATAAGCGGCTATACTGCGGCATGCTCACGCCCTCAGGCCCCGGCGTGTCGTGCGGGAGGATTGGAATGAGCGCCCACTGTTCCGGTGTGTGTCGGGACTTGAGGACGGTGTGTCCGTTTTAGCGGGAGGGGCTGGTGAAGCGGAGATTTGTGGGGGCATCGTGGGGTACAGACGTATGAAGGAGGATGGAGGGGAAGGGATGACACATCTACAGGATCGATGCGACAGATAATTGCGTTCGTAGCCGTACATCTATGTACCCAATTTACAAGGCTACTTCTTGATTCCGTTGGCTCGTCTCGCCGTCGAAGTCGGGTGCTCATGACGATCGACAGGGGGAACAAAGTGTGTATATTCCATATGTGAGTAAGTAAGTACATGTGAATCATATGTCAGTAGAATCCGTGTTAGTAAATCCACAGAAATCCGCATTAGTTTTAATAGTAAATCCGCATCTTTAGGTTAGTAATAACGCGCAGGGTATGTGGATAGATAGAAGGGGATATGTGGCAGGTAGATGGGGAATATGTGGCAAGTAGATATCGTAGATGGGCATAATGGATCCACAAAGATGGGTATATCGGGTAGAAGGGAAAAGGGAAAAGGGCGGCAGGGGGGCGATGTCAGCTTAAGACATGCTTTCCCGGAAAACCTGCGCCAGAAGGCGCCAAAGAGTTTTTCTCCTGGGAGTGGCCGGCTTTGACGAAGTAGCAGGGGTGAGGTCCGTGCTGGGAATGGACGGCTGGATTGGGGAAAGAGGAGTTCTCCTTGGAATGGACGGCAAATCTAATGGGGTGAAGGGGGCAAGAGAGTCCCAGCCGTACATACGTTGCCATTCCTCAATCGTCGTCGGCGGCCAGTTCTCGGGAATCGGCTCCGTGTCACTGCCAGTCAGGCCCCACGTTACAGTGCGCGGGAGGCGCACGAAGACGAGGCGGTCCTTGACATCCTGGGGGACATTGTCTGGCACATCCTCTGCGCGGAATTCCGCCGTGGATTCGACCCGCTCAAGCCGCGGACACGCCGTCGTCATGAACGCGACAAAGTCCGCGTTCGCGTTCCAGACGACCAGCCGTCGGACGCCATCGAAGCAGCAGCTGAGGGGCATATCTCCGCGCGGTCACTCCGGAAAAAAAGACGTTTTGGGTCGCCCAAAAACGTTACTGATACTTTCAGTATCAGGAGCGGAAGGCCGGCCCGGCCCGTCCCGCTGATCCGACCCTGATACTTCAAGTTTCAGTAACGTTTTCAGGAGCGCCAAAACTTCTTTTTTTCCGGAGTGGGTGGAGGGAAGAACGTGCCACGAGGTGCGTCCAGCAGAGATGCGGGGGGCGGAGAAGTGTAAACGTATGTAACGTGCAGCTCGGTGAGCGAGAGCGGGTATCCCCAGTTCCCGTTATACGGAAATAGCTCGGTCGTGTCCCACTCGCCGTAGGTCGCGGCGCAGTCAAGGAGCACAAAGTGAAGTGTGGCGATTTGAGGGATGAATTCGCGGATGACGGCGGCGATGCGCCGAGATGGGATGGCGTATTCCTGGGTTCGATAGCGACCGGAGCCGGGGAGGAGCTGTATAGGGCGCGAGTCGGCGGTGGCGTACTTAATCAGGTCTGCACATTGCGCGGCGTACCCTTCTTCGTAGATGTGGTAGACAGAGACCGTGAGGGAGCGACAAGTTTCGGCAAGGTGCCGACGGATGTCCGTGATCCCAGCGAGCTCGCACACGAAGGACGAATTCGAGCGGTGGATTTGCGTGATATATTCGGTGTGGGCATCGGAGGTGATCCAGAGGTCGCGGAAAACGATGGAGAGGACGATTTTCAGGCAGTCGCGGCTGACCAGCATCCAGCGCGCCATGGAGTAGCCATGTCGGTGACTGCTGGTTGAGATACAGCCCCAGGCGTGGCCGATAATGAGCTCGACCAGTTCAGGGGGAAACATGGCCGTCGCTGGCTAAGCTTACACGACCACGTGTCCATCGTCTCCTTTCCCTTCACCTATGATTTGAAGAGGCCGGTGAACGGCGGGTCACAAACAGGGGAGATTTAGGGAGATTTAGGGATTTGGGGGAATATTGGTTAGCTTAGAAATCTTGGAATAGTAATACACGGGAAGTTCGATGATAGATATTTGAAAGTGCCCATCGCAGCTCGGTGAACATGATCTAGTCAAAGCTGTCCCCTGTTAACTGTAAATACCATTGCAGATCGTCTTTTGCTTTGGCCAAGGTTCCTTTTGCCAATTCTTTTCGAGGATAGAAATATCGAGGTCAGCTAAATTCCAAATTTTCAGATCCTTCAAGAGTTCTTTTCGATTGCAGAAGGAACAACCCTTGCGGAGCAGAGCCGCCGCGGTTGTTTGGGAACGATGTTCTCGTCGGATCTAGAGTTCCTACTTAGTCGCAAAATTGCAGGGCAGCACTGATGGTACTTACTTGTTGAAGAGATTCTTCTGGTTCGATCTGTGGCCACGATTTAGCCCAAAATTCTTCGTCGTCCACAAGAAGCTGGAGCTTGGTCGAGGTAGCCATCGCGCGACGATGATTACGGCTGTGATCGTTACTCAAAGTAGACGATGCTGCGACAACAGTGAGCTGTCCTGCGGCTTGAGCATCGGAAGTATGCACGATGCATGACCATGTACAGGTAGGTCGTGAATGAGACGGTCAGACTTTTTGGATGTTAGCGAGAGACCGTGTTGCCGTGCAATAGCACGAAGAGCTGCAGGAGAAAGCGATGACGGAAGACCGGTAGTGCTCTGTAGCATGTGCACTAGAGTGCGCGATTTCTGACCGTCAGAAAGATAATGCGCAATCGTAGTTCCCTGATTAGGTACTGTGATTGATATTGAATATGGGCATGAGAACAGAATAAATGAACGCGCACCGACACCGGACTGGCCATTACGATTTACGATTGTCTTCGGAACGATGCCGCCGTTATTGGACTTTCGACGCTTGGATGTCCTGGGAAAAGGCAACTCATTCACTCTATTCAGTTCAGCAGGACGTTTCGAAGAGGAGGATTTCGATTGCATTGACAATAATGGACAGAGCAGACAAGACCAAGACAAGACTTGGACAAGACGACGACGGACCCGGGCAAGCACAGCTTATGAGTAAGCTAGAATGACTACTAACGTCACGTTTTCTGGTCATTTTCGGTGCCCATAGGCACAAAAGAACTAACGTTCTGTTTGTGAATGGCAAACCCAGTGCGATTCGTTTGGCCCATTAAACTTGAATCGTCTAGTCCAAACATGCTTAGCCATCCGTCAGCGCCGGCCTCAATGAGCAGCTTGACCATCTCTGCATTTCCCTTCTCTACTGCCTGCTTTCCGCTGTTCGCATTAACGTCGGCGCCGCCCTCAATGAGAAACTTGATGGTCACTGCATTGCCCTGCTCTGCTGCCTGTGACAACGCCTTCCCACTGTTCGCATTGACGTCGGCACCACCCTCGAATAAAATAAGTATATAAATAAAAAGAGAGCGATACACTGAGTAGATGCGGAGATGAACAGAACGTATCCAGAGATTTGCATATCCGGGGGATGAATGTGTAGAAAGGAAAAGGCGAGACGACCCGGCGTGGAGGCAACGAAAGGGTTCACTTGCGTTCCCGGAAAACACCCGTCAAAAAGCGCCAAAAGATATTTCTCTTGGGAATGGACGGCATTATTGGAGTAGCAGGGGTGAGGTCCGTGCTGGGAATGGACGGCTGGATTGGGGAAAGAGAATTTCTCCTCGGAATAGACGGCAAATCTCCTGGGGTGAAGGGGGCAAGCCGCAAGAGAGTCCCTGATGAACATCCGTTGCCATTCGTCAATCGTCTGCGGCCAGGGATCGGGGATCGGCTTCGCATCACTGCCCGTGATGCCCCACGTTATGGTACGCGGGAGGCGCATGAATACGAGGCGGTCCTTGACATGCGCAGGCACATCCGGTGGCACATCCTCTGCGCAGAAGTCTGCCGTAGACTCGACCCGTTCCAGCCGCGGACACGCCGTGATCATGAACGCGACGAAGTCCGCGTGCGCGTCCCACACGACCAACCGTCGGATCCCATGGAACCGGCACTGGAAAGGCATGTCTCCTCCAAACGACGGTGGGAAGAACGTGCCACGGGGTGCGTCCCGCACGAGCGCGGGGGGCGAAGAAGTATAAGCGAAGGTGATGTGCAGCTCGGTGAGCGAAAGTGGGTACTTCTCGGTCCCAAAAAACGAAGACCCCTCGGAAGTGTCCCACGCGCCGTAGGTCGCAGCGCAATCCATGAGGACAAAGTGCAGGGTGGTGATTTGGGGAGTGACGTCGCGGATAAAAGTGGCGATACTCTGTGTTGGGACAGCGTATTCCTGGGTTCTGTAGCGACCGGCGCCGGGAAGGAGCTGCAGACGGTGCGAGTCGGTCGTAGCGTATTGAATGAGGTTTGCGCATTGCGAGGCATATTCCTCCTCCCATGCATGATAGACAGATACGGTGAGAGAACGGCAGGTTCGGGCGAGGTGCCGACGTAGGTCTATGATCCCAGCGAGCCCACACACGAAAGACGTGTTAGAGCGGTGAATGTACACGAGGTAGTCGAGGTGGGCACAGGAGGTGATCCAGAGGTCACAAAAGACGACAGAGAGAACAATCCTGAGCCAGTCGCGGCAGACCAGCATCCAGCTCGCCATGAAATAGGCATGTCGGTGACTGCTGGTTGAGATGTAGCCCCAGGCGTGGTGGATAATGAGCTCGACCAGTTCAGGGGGCAACATGACGGGCTGCAGAGAAGGCGATCCCTTGCCCTCGTGCCCCCTATCTCCTGGTAAGTAACCGTAACCCCTCAAGGCCCCAATGACTCACCACGAGCGCCTTGATACGCTTCAGTAGGCTCAACCGGGTCTCAGGTCGCATGGCATCTCAGCGACTTGTGCAAAGATTAATATTCGAAACTCGGACTTCCTGAAGATTTTGATATCATCGGCAGGTGGGTGTTCTTGTTCCATGGGTGTTAGAAAGCGTATTGGCATGAAGAAGTCCCCGCACGAGAATCCGTTGGTTCAAGGGGGACGTCGAGGTCGTCGTCGTTGTGGTCACGGTAAGAGTCCAAATCAGGAAATTCGCCTTCTTCTTCACGACTCTCTCTTCGTTCCTCGTTTCCAGCCGAATGGGCAGAGCTTCGAAGTAGAACTTATGGCGGCAATTGAAGACAAGAGCGAGTGTATTGTCACCCACCCTAATGCCGAATGGCGGCTGGCATTCGTCCCCAAGCAATCCTGAAGAGTTCTGGAGTTTGCCAAGCGCTCTGGTTACTGTATTATTATCTGGTACTGGGCGCGTTCGGAACATCCTGCCTTGTACCCACCTTGTACCATATCGCGACCATGAGTGAATCAAGGGTGCTGTGGGGGTGTTTACCCATCATGGGGCGAGTAGATTGCCTTCGCTCTTCTTGCAACGGATGCTCATTTTTTTTCTAGTGAATTGAAGTCCTCTGCTGCCACTTCGATTGGCATACACGCCGGCGATCCGGTACGCCATAATGCGCTGGAGCAGGTGCTCCGGAGATGGGTGCATCGTCGCGTGAAGCACCGCGTCCAGCGGGAGAAAATCCATTGTCCACTAGAGTCTGAGTGCCGAGTGCAGACTTTGATTTCGCCTGAGGCTTCGAGCTTGACGGAATCGGGCGTTGCGATATGTCAGTTCCTTAGCTCAGGCTGAACGTTACGTACCCTTTGCTGACTTTCGAGATCCCCTTTCCCTAGAGAACTCATTCGTGACCATTGGTATTTTCGCGACTCCTTCGACCAACGGATCGGGCCGTACTCTCGTCCGTACCCGTCTCCACGAGAAGCACGTGGAGGCCATAGCGCCCTAGAACGGCGGCGCGGCCTTTGACGCGGACTGATTCCTCCCTCCGACCAAGTGAGTCTTCTCTTTCCCGTGTCTATTGTCGTTGACACCGAAAACAAGGTGCACCCGTACTCGAGTACGACACGCATCTATGCACCGCGCCCAAGCGGCCGCGCATCTATGTATCTCAATACTTGGGTAAATATCGGTACGTCGTCTCTTCATCTCCTATCCCTCCCTCCTTTGTCTCCCCTTCTCCTTTACTTTTTCGGTGTCCTCAATCGAAGCTCACGAATCGACAGCGTCACCGTACAACTCGCGGTATCACGGCAAACTGAAGCACCTCTGCATGGCCCAGGCTTCCCGCGGGGGATGACCGTTGCAGACCATTCGACGACGTCATCGCGCGCCCGCCGACAATACCCTTTCTCAATTTTTGGAGAGTCATAAATTGAACATTCACACCATAGATAGTATGCTCAAGTGCGGTACTGCCGGATACTACTCGCCCGCTCATTCCTCGTCTGCCCGAAATAATTCCCCGTACGCGCCTTCATAAAGCGAAACTAGTCGGAATAGCTCTCCGCCCCCATCAGAAAAAGTTGTTTCGGGCCGCTCAGTCGATGGAATACCGCTACCGAAGACCGTCGATGAATTGTTGGAGCATCAGTCGTCGAACACCACTCACCGAAGTTCACCCGTCAACATGGCACTGAAACCGCTGTGTTAAGATGAGCGCGAGGCATTTACAACCGCAGGAAATTGAGGCCTACGCTGGCGGCGCCGGTTTCCTTTCTCCCAGCGATTCAATGACATTCGTTTCGTCCGCTGTGTTTCGGAACAATTCTCCGTTCTCATCCGAGAGAAGTGTCACGGCTGTCGAAAGAACACTGCTATCCCGGTCCTTAAATTTAAAAGAGAGGTGCATAGTTGTGATGGCACTCACCCAAGATCAGACTCGCTATCCCCCGCCAATAGCAGGATCCCTGGGTCTAAAGCCCTAGAGTGATGTGAGTGCGCGGCCTCTTTGAAATGCCGGACCAGATGTACTACTGACGTCGGCTGCTCTCCTTCCACTCCGTCTAAGTCTTCTTGTAAATCAAGATCGACGTCATTCTCATGTGTGCTGTCCTGAGCAAAGCAATAATGAAACAACGCTCTCCTTTATGCCGGGCTCACGTTTGATACAGAATCAGAACCTTCAGGTTCCCCGTTCATAACACGAAGGGGTCCAGCGGACCGCAGAGGGAGCCAGGCGGTCAAAATCTAATCCAGGTAAGCTTACTTAACTATTTGCCAGTATCAGGTTATTAAGTGGCGACAGAAATTACCTGGGCTTCCCGCATTGAAATTTCCGTTGGCCGTCCGAGGACATTGTACATGTCTCCCTTGGAAATCTTCAACAGCAGTGGCTCTAGTCCATTCGTCTTCTGACGGAAGGAATTACCATCGCACTTGCATTCGAGTTAATAAATGCTGAACGACTCACAAACGCCTCCAGTTGGTCCCTGAATGGTCGCTAAATAAATAGCAGTTATAGATAAGAGACCCGGTTTTAACACATTACGCCGATTCCCGTTATATGTCGGAAAGCCCGCTTCAAAACGAACTTCACCACTGCTACATGTTGGATTCAGCCGTCGGTAACCTGTACGTGGAATGGGTACGTACGCTTTCCGTTTGGGGAAGTAGAAGGCTCTCCGTTATTTCGCGATTTGGCAGACTCCTTCTAAGGACGACGTCAACAATGGCCGCGAATTGATCATCCATATGTACGAACTTGTGCAAACACCAATGTTGCATTGGCATTTCCTAGAAAAGCGACCGACTTCGCCTTGAGGGTAGCCGACTTGCGAGCGAGAAAGAAAGCAGCGAGCTTTTCTCGTTCCGTAACCCGTCTGAAATGATGAGTATCGGAGATTTACACAAAAATGGGGGCTCAAACTTTCGATATCCTTTCGAAACACTGAGCGCAATCTGGGGCGCCCACAACGAGCCATTGGAGCCAAAGTCATCTAGGATGGCCTCCATGGCCGACAGCCCGGAGGCGAATATTGCGCCAGCAGGGAGAAGGAGAAAGAGACGGCGTGAATGGGAGAGAGTTGCTGCCATTTCAGAGTCGCGACGCGACATGACTACCATTGGGGTGCCTGTGTGTATGGTTGTACGCCAGTACTTAAACCGTGCATCCAAGTAGCCGGCAGCCTGAGACGCGCGCATGGGCCTGGCTTTGGGCATGAAAGGAAGTTACCGAGAAGCCGTACGACTTTAAGTTGAACATGAGAGTCGATCTGATCGTGACGGAAACTTCCGAACCGCCTTGCCGCAATGAGGCGCCATCCGTTCTAGGTCCCTCTTGTCCCTCCATCTTCCCGGGTCGCAGATGCCAGAATTTATCGACGAAACTGAACTGTACTGGTTTCATCACTGCGCCTTTCTCCACTCGGCCGGGTACAAGCTGCGTCGAAAGTTTCACCCCGGTTTTATTGCGACGAAGGAGCCGAGCCTTTTCGGGGACGACCTCACCGCGACACACCCGGTATGATCAAGGCTATATGCATGCATTAATCCTGATCAAAGTTAGAGAGAAAACATCATGGACGCTGTGCGCATTTCGGACGACAAACATGTCATACTGAAGTGTATTTCGAAAACGATGCACCCCTTTGAGGCTGAGATCGGAACGTTTCTGGGGTCTCCCCCACGCTCAGCCGACCCTCGAAACCACGCTATTCCAATGCTAGAGGTGCTACAAGATCCGATGGAGGCCGACAAGCAGATCCTGGTAATGCCTCGGATGATGAACTTTGACAGGCCGATTTTCGATACGGTTGGAGAGGTGATAGCTTGCTTTCGTCAAATATTTGAAGTGAGCTATGGTGTGCCCTTGACTTGAATGACATCATAAACTGTACGCAGGGCATACACTATATGCACGAGAATTTCATCGCTCATCGGTATGCACTTGCAATACCATCTATCAGCGCGACGTTCATTTTTCTCATCAGCGACTGTGGCCATCTTAACTTCGTCGTTGATCCATCGGAGCTGTACCCATATGGCACCCACCCAATAAATTACTGGGCAAACCCTGCCAACGACGACTTCGTTTGCCACACGACTCGAACCGCGTGCTGGCCGCGATATTACATTATCGACTTCGGGCTCTCTCGTCGTTACGATCCCACTAATGGGCCACCGATGGAACCCATTATTCTTGCGGCAGACAACAGTCCACCGGAACATGCAGGGATGGCGGAGTCGTGCAACCCGTTCCCCACTGACATATACCTTCTCGGAAATCTGTTGAAACAGGAATTCATTGGCTCTCAATTCGCGCTCACGGTTAGTGCTCTTTCATCTCCACTTTAAAAAGCCACTCATACCTTCTCAATTCCACCAGAAGGGTCACGGCAACCACGGACCGCTCCGATTCCTGAAGCCACTGGTGAAGGAAATGACCCAACAAGACCCGGCACTGCGGCCGACCATTGGCGAGGTGGTACAGCGCTTCGACGCCGTGTGCGCGCGCCTGAGCCATTGGCATCTGCGCAGGGCGGGGCAGTCACTCCATCCAATTCTATGGGCCGACCAACGGATGCGGCAGATCAAAAACATATTCAAGGGGGTGCCGCCTCTTCCGCCTCTTTCCGCGACGAAACCGGTGGATGCGTTGAACGAAAATCTGCTCGTGTTCTATGGATCCCGTAGACCAAAGATCCCTTCGACGACCGGCCGCTCATTCCACCTCCTTCGTCGCTGGCTGTAGTTACGAAGATGCTACTGCAACGACTGATTCGCTTGGCTTGACAATTAAACCTGTTAATTCTGTCACTCGCCGTGGCTGCTCCTCTTGAAAGAAAAAATACCGCCGTGAGTCAATTCTCCCGTGAGCAGTGTTGTAGATAAGGGTCTTAATAAGGGGGGGTTTTGAAAATAAGCCCTTAGCTCTTGTTAAGCCTTAATAAGGGTGTTCATAATAAGGGTCAAAATAAGGGTTATTTCCCAAAAGGGAATTCGACGCCGATGCATGAGAGTCGTGCAGAGAGAGGTATACATGACTACGCTAACCGTCATAGTCATCGCCTGAACCCTCCTGAGCACCTGCGTCCGGCTCCTCATCACTATGCTCAGCTGCAAGGAGTTCCATGTACAAACTTTCCTCGGAAACAACACGGTCCCGACGCGCGAGTGTGATGGGCTTGGGGACAACGCCAGCAAAGAGGGAGGCCAGGGTGGTGGGAAGCCATGAGCGCGGAGCCCGCCTAGGCCTAGCGCGAGCAGGGATCGGAACACTTGCAGGCATGTCCTCATCCTCGCTGACGGCGCCGCGGCCATCAATGCTTTCGTTCTCTGACACCATGTCGAGCTCCCGCATGTCGGCCTGCCATTTGGCAACCTGCTTTCTCCACGCGCTTGATGTGCGTACCATGACAGAAACCTTCTCACCCTCGTCCTCGCTGTCATCAGTATCACTAAGTATTGCGTCGGCGTACCGCGGAACAGCGAGGAGCGTCGGGACTTGCTCATCCGAATGGTTTTTACGCCCACCACGCTCGTCTAGCAGGCCTTCTGCTTGCTGTTCATCGCGAATGTACCGTGTAATCTGCAATGTGTCAACACTGAACGATTGGAAGACTCGCGAAAACGAACCTTAGCTTGTTGCGCCATTTTTGTAAGCCCAAGGCGATTCCTTTTCTTGTTCTTCTTGTTGGAAAAATCCGAGAACCATCGCTCGAGTCCTGCCTGGTTGACGACGAGATGAAGCAGCATAAGTGCGAACTTGGCCAACGTTGCAACCTCTGCGTTCGATTCGAGCATCTGCCAGAAGACAAGGGGATTCTCGTCCTATATTTCGACGTTAAAACATGTGAGTGAGGCTGTCAAGTTTGCACGTACATTGACCTCGAGATATGACGCCTTGTGAGTCGAATTCTTTGTGAACCAACTTGCAAACGGGCCCGTTCCGCTTAAGTATTGCGTGAATGCAGTGTTGAGCCTCTGCGCCGCGCGGTTGAGGTCAGCATCAAACTGCTGCTGTTCCGGGGCGGTTCGAGGTATCTTTGGTGGGCGTGACTTGGTGCGCTTGAAGAGCTAATGGAGATTTATCTGTGCGAGCGCAGGAGACAGGATTGAGGGACTTACCGTGATGAGCTCGGTGGAAAGTTTGAACACATCCACATTGGCCTTGTCTCCGAAGCGCGACAACTGCTCGAATGGGTTGAGAACTAGCGCGAGAACAAACACAGGCTGATCAAGCTCGCCGAAGCGCTTCTCAATCCGCTTGCACATGCGCTGGCCAAGCAGACGATCCGCAGATTTATCGCGTGTCGAGAATCCGTGGAAATGAAGGAAAAGGCCGCCTAAAGCAAGTAAGAACTGATCGGGGCGAACGTGGTCACTTTGAGAGATGTTGGTGAGATAGCAGATGTGTTCGAGATCGGGGATGACGCTCCTGTGGAGCTTGTCCCACCAAGCGTTGGCTTCCACCATCTCGCAGTGAGCAATGGCATCTTCCTCCAAGGCCTTTCGCTTCCGCACATTGGTTTCTGCGCCAACCTGAGCCTTGACGATATCGTCACGGTTGTTCAGAATTGCGGCGCGAATGGGGGATTTAAGGAAGTCGAATCGGATCGCAGCAACTAGGTGAGTCGTCCAGCGAGTGAGATTGGGAAGAAGGTACGCAAGAGTCTTGCCGAACGTCTCTTGCTGCTTGATATCAAAGATCGCGCGGACCTTGTCGTGGCTGTTGACCCAATTAACGAAGTCAATGAGCTCTCCCATGAGCCGCGCCGCGGCCTCGTTCTCCTTGAGGTAGTCCCCGAGGATGAGCTGGCCCTGGTGCGCGCAGCACGGAAATACCAAGAGATAAAGGCGCGCCGCTCCGAGTAGAAGCCGACCTTTTTTGCTCCCACCATCATTGTCGGTGAGAAATGCGATGACGTTGCAGCCCAATTCCTTCTCAGCCTTGTCTATCATCTCCTCAAACTGGCGCTTCATCGACTCGCCATCCTTGCCGCATTGATTTGTGCGTAGAACATCGACAAGGAGAGACTGCAGTGCGTGATGAGACGGTGCAGAGACGCGGCACCACAACTCACCTTGAATTTGTGGGTCAAAGTGACGCCGCCCACAGCATCTTTTCTGTTGGTGCGCCAGCCGTCCGTACTGCGATTTGGCTTCAGAATAACTGGCAAAGAATGCGTACAAAGACATACCACATCGCGACATCCTGGCCCGCGACCTCTGCTGCAATCATGGCGTCAATCTCCGCGGCTGCCTGTTTCAGCAACGATCCCCCCAGCTGTGAGCGCGACGGGATCACGTCCATCGCACGCGAGCGCAACATGATGAACAGCTTCATCACCTCAATGTCCTCCGTCCAACGCTCCGGCAGATTTGCCGACTGTGTCGCTCGAAGTGTCTGGTGAGCAATCGCGGTTTTTTGGTCCTGGCTGAACGGAATATCCAGACCCTTGTAAACCTTCAAGGTTGACTGGGAGAACGATGTCTCCACGGCTTTAACCCGCTTGCGCTTCTTTTTCTGCCCCCCTGATCCTCCCGCACCCTCATCATCGGCGTCTGTATCATCTTTCTCGCTACCTTTGTGTTTCCGCTTTGCCGCTTTCTCCATCTCCTGCTTCTCCTTCTTTGTCGGTGCCTCTCGCGCTGCCAAGGACTTCTCTGCCGCCGTCGACAGCTCGCACTTGCGCAAATGTCCTGCCATCGCACTTTTCTCGCCATTGCAGTACTTCTTTTTACTCGTTGCGGCTGCAAGCGCTGGACTGCGGGTCAATTCCATATATATGCGGTCTAAAACAGACGCACCGGCATCGAACCAAGCCTCATTCTTCAGCAGATCCCAGTCGCTCTCGACATCGACGTTAATGGGTGCCGCCAATGGCCGTTCCGCATTGATGCACCGCCAATGGGTTGCTCGGTTGTGGCTTCCATTGGGCTTGTCGTCACTGCGGTGGAACGGGCCCCAGATATCTCCTAGCTTGGGCGGCATTGCGGGCGGGAGAGTGATCCTTAGAAAGTGCGGGACGGGCACAAAATAAAAGGGCTTGGCGGCAACTTGAAATCTTTGCCATCAATGATGCAATTCCCGTTCCGTTCCGCTTCAAGCGCCGGAACCCTCCAGCGGCCGATTGCCCTTGGTAAGGCTTAATAAGGGCTTACCGTCGGTTCACCTCAATGTTAAGGCCTTAGCTTATCATATGATAAGGCCTTAATAAGGTAAGCCCTTATCAACTTATCTACAACACTGCCCGTGAGCTCAGGTCATGGAATGCGGGCTATCGGGAAGTGATTCAAGCTTCATGTTGCTTATTCAATGTCTATGACGGTTATTACCGAGAACTAGTTGGAAAAAACAGTGCCCAGAATTTAGAAAGTACAGTATTACATAATGATTGCAGGAGGCCGGTAAACGGCGGGGCACAAACAGAGCTGGAATTGTTGAGAGTGAAATGAAGCTTCTAAACTTCCTCCAGTTTGCAGTACAGCGAGAAAAAGTTGAGCTTGAGAGTTGAACTTGAAAAGAACCTTTTCAATCGGTTTCTGCTAGGATTTCTGTTTCGGTTGGGCCCAGGGTCATTGAGCAAGCTAATATGGGCTCTCTGAACATGTAAGTACATGGCACATATTTTTTCGATTAGTTGAACGCCGGCACTCGTCGTCAACCTTCGGTTGACTCCTCGCGCCGCACCGGTTTTCGGGCCAAAAGCCACGAGGCTGACTATATAAGCCATTTGCCAACATTTTTGCTCACCAGGGCACAAAACAGATAAATCTGTTTGTTTTGAGGGTCCTTGTGGGACAAAACCCTGGTTTTTTTGTTTGCAGCACGTTTTTTCCCTAGATCTTTAGAGAAATGTAAAGAAGTATAAAGATGATGGGCAAATTGAAAATTTTGCCGAGATCTTTAAAGATCTTTGAAGCTCTTTAAAGATCTCGAAAGATGTCGGTCATTTGTGATTTTTTACTCCACTGTTGCATTGTGAGTTTTGGTTGAGATCTTTGAAGATTTCGGGCTAAACCACACAGGAATAACTTGCGCCGACCACGCATCAGTACGCATCAGGCGCATCACTATCCAATCAGTTCATCAGTGATGAACATCAGCGACGACGGCCCGGAACGGCACTCATCGGCATCGGGGATCTCGGAGATGTTGCATTTTGTATTGTGATTCAACCAACTTTTGAGGGATGGCGAAGGGGACCAGTCAGGAGACTAGCTCGAAGGCAAGCTCAAGCTTTCTATAACACTCTCATCGATGCAAGACAAGCCCTTGCCGCAGGTTCAGTGCGAATTGTGAATGGAGTCCAAGGCAAATAGAACTGTGAAATCTATGTAAATTTCGTGGTGAAGGTGGGCCGAGATGACACACCAGAAGTGGCTAACTCAGACAGCATGAGCATTCCTCCGACTTGAATATCATACAGGATCTGACAGGTGTCACAAGCACTATGATTCCATTGACCACCGAAGCATTTATGAGTGCTCTTCGAGCTACCTCAACAGCTAAATATGACGCACCGTATATGGCATTCACTCGTGTTGCATGACATCAATACTGCAAAAAGATCTCTCGGACACAGAAATGCACTTTCGTTCCCATGCCTCGAACACAGATACTTCACTCAAAGACCACTTTCAGCAAAGCAGACATGATACCGTCACCAATGCAAACAGATAGCCCTGTAAGCAAAAATACATTCAAATTTACTGCACCATGTGGGAAGCCTTGAAAGGATTATGCAACTTTCAATGACATTCAGGTACGGAGCCCTGATTCTTTGTCTCTGCCAGGGGACTCCCTTGTATCCTTGAATCCGAGCCTGTCAAGAGAATAGGATATCCCCTTTGCATCATGGTTGGCCTCCTCTGGGCAACCACTTTTTGTCGCAACATGTCATGATCCACCTCACGCTACCCTTTTTTCCTTTTCTCCTCGCCATCCATTACGCCGTCCGGGTTATCACGAAGTCCCGAAACTCCTCATTTCTAGGACCAGACTACCCACTGCGACCCCCGGGCTATCATGGAACGCCCGGGTTATCCCGACTATGACGTCCGGGTTATCATGGAACCCCGACAGACAGATCTCAGACGGCATACAGGGGGACAGGAACTCCTTTCCAACTCCCCCGATCGCCCTGGAGATCCACGACTCCTCTCCAACTCTATATGCATAACTCACCCTATCTGTAGGAGATAGGGACTTCCCCTGGGCCTGATCGAACATGGTAGAAACGTATAAATACTCAGTAGAATCTACATGTACGGTAGATTCTACCTCGTCTAATACCAGTGCTACTTTGGCTTGGCAACAACGAAGCGTCCTTCTCACCAATCCGCCCTTTCCCCTTCTTCCCAAATATCTCCTCCCCTCCGCTCCTTCGAGTGTGGTACTGCGGCGGTCCCTATCGCTATAAGGCCCACCGAATACTCCCTCGAATAAAACCAACAACCCGACTCCTCTACCCACCGATTGCGGGTACGAGTATCCGGCTTGTCGTTATATCGGAGCACCCGGGTTATCGACCAACGTGAAGTCCCGGCTGGGATTGCCGATCACCGTCTCGCTGAGCCGACCTAGGGCTGACGCTGACACAACAGTTCAATTTCACCTTGAACCTTCATCTTGGCCCGGGCGGCCGGCGCTGTGATATCAGTCAAGTGCGGCTGCCCAGTACGTAGCTACAAGCTCTTTGACGAAACCCCGCTAAGCCAATTTTTCAGTAAAGCGGAATAAATGTGCACACTGTTACATAATGCCAAGTTGAAGCGAGCTTTCAGAACTTCAAGTTCGAAAAAAAAACTTGATAGGTAGATCAGGTTAATCTGTATGATTCGGACGCCAGAACATCGAGCCTCTGGAATCCAGCGACATCATCAGCAGAATGTGATCGATGGATAGTTCGTTTGCCCGAGATGCCCGAAGGCCGGGCAATGACACAGTTGGACTGAAACTGCAGAACGGCGGGACCACGAATCAAAAATCTGGTGTTGTGCAGCGACAAGAAGCAGAGACTAATATGGAGAGACACTAACCTTCTGTGCGGGTATCGAACTTGACAGGACGATGTCAGATCTCCAGGCAATTACAGTGGTCTGTGACTCCCTGGATCGAAATGTGTATGTTTACGCTCAAGCCAAATTTTGAACATGATGTGGCTGTAAAATTCACCGGAAAGTCGCGTTTCTTGCTTGCTACCTTGCACATCCCACACCGTTGTAGGTCATCGTCGGTTCCACATGTAATTTGAGTTGTTTTTCGGTGAACATCTTCTGCTGAGCTCTTCTTGGCACTGTTATATTCGCCGCGCCAGCGGAAGGGAGGGAGGAAGGACCGACGGGGCGAATATGATGCCAAGGGGGACAAGACCGAATCCGTCGGCCGAGTCGGACATTCGCCCGAGTTCGGAGCCGAACTGGAAAACTAGGAATCAGCCATCTCGCAAGCACCACAGGTAGATTAAGGGTGTGCGACTGTCTAGCCTCCGGCTGCGTGAAGAACGGAAAGGAGGAAAGGGAGTGGTGAATGATTCGGACCGGAGCCGGTGCCGAGGCCGAGCCGAGGGCCGAGTGATGTCGGAGATATGTCGGGTCGGAGGTGAACTCGCCGGAGCGGACGGGAGCACCGAGGGACAAAGACCCGAGGTCGTCCGAACGGAAGTCGGAGGTCGGAGCCGAGGCGAATCGGAGGTGAGCGGAACCGAATCGTACTGACAGTTAAGTCAATACAAGTAAAGGGGTAAGACGTCCAGGCAGGTTGACTTGAACCCGGAGTCGAGACGAAGCAAGAAGGGAGGCATCAGCCCATGAAGGGAAACATGGAATAACGTTAATTATACAACTGAGGTACAGGAATGTAACTAGCTGCTTAAATACAGAGAAGGTAATTGTGAATACATATATGGTAATATCATGATGGTCTAAGCGCAACAATAGCGAGTGACCGGAAGGGGAAGGGGAAGTAAAACATGAGGAGGAACAATAAGAGAGACGAACAATAAGAACGGATAAACGGAAAGACACAGTAAGTCTTCGTTGCGTGATAACCCAATGACTCCGAGGGTTGCCGAGCATTCCGAGGATCTCGGGGCCGCCGAGTCGGCCGACTCGGCCGGATTGATCGGAATCGGCGGAGGTATCGGCCGGGATAGTGAGTCGGGTTGCACGGATATAACAGGCACAAATAGCAACACAAATCAAAGTCGAACATGCCTGGCTGTCTGTGATATTGGACCGCCTGATACGCATACCTCTGCTGCCCTCTGATTCCACGTGTTTTTGCTGGAGGGGCATTGAGTATAGCACGGCAACTCTGCATCGTCTTGTGAGTGCCCGAGAGCTGCGTCCAATAATTGAGTCACCGGTGTTTGGGTTGGCAAACACTCCCCTAATGACTTGATTATCTGTCAAGCGGCACTTACCTCCTACTCAAGAGA
The DNA here is from genome assembly GCA_029203975.1 of Mycena vitilis. Taxonomy (NCBI): domain Eukaryota; kingdom Fungi; phylum Basidiomycota; class Agaricomycetes; order Agaricales; family Mycenaceae; genus Mycena; species Mycena vitilis. The sequence continues at coordinate 174,985 of JARGYF010000031.1, read as the reverse complement.
AACAACTAGGCATGAAAGCCGAGTCTCGTCGCTTGTGATGTTTCCATGATTCCGTATGGCCGAGTCGTGTTCTGATTCTCCGGTGACCAGGTTATGTACCTGTGTTTTTGTACCTTTTATTCTTCAATGAATTCAAAATTCAAAATTGGGCCGGCAGCCCGGTGGACATTTGTCCCTAGCTGCAAGTAGTTCAGTAAGAAAATTGACTCAGAGCATCTTACAATGCAATGAAATAGCTGTACGAAGACGTAAACTGCCTTAGTCTGAATATATTGCATGTGGTTGAACAGGAATTAGCGCTAATCCGGGCTCGAATGCCAGGAAATGGCTAGAAAAATTGGATGTCAAGGCATGCACAGTTGTTTATAACTCAATCTCATTGGCCAAATCCAGAGCCGCCGCGTTGCCCAAGATCATGTTCGCAACAGCGAAGGCCATAACTCGACCCTGACAAAAGAGGGCCGGTCAGTCAACTTAAATACAATGGTTCGTCCTGCCTGAAGTGGCATTGCTCCAGGCTTGGAAGACATCCATGATACACTCAGCAGTGCAGGTTTAAATTCCTGCAGTGTTTTGATGTCGGAAGGAATAAGAAACTATGTGTGTGTTCTCGATCAACTTGTGCATTCAATCCAACGGTCGAGAAACAAAACACGTACGATGCGCCGACGTTCGATGGCTACTACCCCTTTGTCACTGGCCTGTTGGCGAGTCTGCACGCCGCCACTGTTTCCCACATCACCAACCTCCGTCTGGGTGGCGTCGTCAACACGCAGGTACTCCCGGCCCTTCCTGCAGAGTGGCTGTTGAATGTGACCCATCTCGGCCTGGAATTAACCAACTTCAATTTCAGTTTGTGTTGTTCACCGCCGCCTATGGCATGTCTAACTCAAATATTCCTGCAGCACATCTCAGCAGCTCACTTTCGGATGCCTGTATTGCCGAAGTCCCGGTCTCTAGCGCTATGCAGACACTCGAGCTCTCCTTGAACTTGTACCCTTTAGTTCTCCCATACGATTAGTGGCCTGGAAATTTTCCTCGCGCGGCTGCTCCCTCCACACCGCCTTGCCAGTATAATTACCACCGTCACAGCGCGCGGAGCCCCAAATTACATCGAAGCTCTGCGTCGGCACTACAACTACTGTCTTTTGCGGCCAAAGTTCAATGGGAAGATGGCCAAATTGACAAGTTGGTGCCCGCATTTCCCGGACTATTCGCCGACGGCACAATGGAAGTGGGGAAATTTAGCCAACGCAGATGGTCCGGGTTCATTTGTCCATACGAGATTGACTCAGCTTACTCACGAAGCTTCAGGATTGCGTAGTGATGGGACATTCCAAGAATTGCTGTGACGAACCTGGCTGCGTAATTAACGATTCAATATTCATTCTGTGGTAAACGTGGCACAAAGCATCTGGTCGAACAATCTACAAGCCATTAGAAATTTGTGCGCCCTCGTTCTCAAGCCTTTCCCGCTCTCTTTCTTTCATCTCCGCCTGAATCCTGATCCTCCTCGGGACAATCCACTCCCTCTCGCCCCTTATCTTCCGGCCCTTCAAGCCGGTCGGAAAGCCCAACTCCCGGAGTGTTTTCTGCTCCACCAGACTATAGTCCTCGCCCGCATTGCGGTTGAATTGGAAGGGCGCTTTGAGCGACACCGGCGGGTTTGTGATCACTCGGAGAGTTCGCATCACGTTCTTCGATGCTGAATGGACCATGAGGGGATGTAGCAGGTATACATCACCAATTTCCCCCGTCATCTCATGAATGCTCGTGTCGGACGCCAACTCTCGGCTCTGTACGATGGAGAGCTAAAGAACGCGAGCCTATCGGGGCCAGTGCCAGGCTCGGGGGCGCCGCAAACATGCATCCAGGGAGTTACCACGTTCGGATTTTTGTACTACTCGCCAGCTTCATGAGAACCAAGATGAGATATCTGGAGGAAGAGTGGAATGAAGTCGAGGCTCAAAGGAATGTGAACTCAGCTCAGGCTTGGGGAGACTCGGAATTGCGCGGGAAAAAAACTCAAAAACTCGATGGTGGTGGTGAAGGGGTTTGGTGAAATTGACGCCACTGACGCCAAGTGCCGCCCTGCGCCAACAGTCACAGCATGAATCTACGGGACTGGCAAGAAGCGAGTCCCATGCTTCAGCAGTGAGACTCGCGGCCGAATAATGGGTCTGGCACGAGTCCCGGTCCCATGCTTCTCGTATAGACTCATTGGAAATCTAATGCTGAGAGAAACATGTATGTGTTCTCTCGGTCAGAGCGGGAATGTTTCAACTTCGTGGTGGTCTCATGTCTTTTAGGGTAAATGGGTATCAATCGGTCTCATGCCAGCTGCTGCGCGCCTGCTCCCTCAGCTGCTCTCCATCAATCCTGTGGAGACAAGTAACACATCCGAGCGCAGCTCGGTGCGACTCGTTCAAACTTATGGCGGCCTCCTGAAAGCTACCCAACAATCAGTATTGCGGACCAATTTCATTTAATTCTACAGGCTACAGGTATATCGTTCACGGTACTCTGGTTGGAGCTCAATAAGAAACAGTGTCATAAAGGTTTACCAAGAGGAAGCGAAGGCCACCGTTGTGTCGAATGTGGGGCCATTTGTCGGTTGCCCACGAACTGGGGTATCTCGTGAGGTCCTACCAGTATGCCAGGGGATAGGAACTACCCAGACTAGACCCTCAAAAGCTCCATCCACGGCCACCAATTCCGTAGTAAGTTCCCCCGGTGAACTGGCTGAAAAAAGGCAACACTGGCTAGGATGGAAAGAGACAAACAGATTTAGCAGAATGCAACGGAATTCAAAGTTCCAAAGTTACACATGAAGCACACCAGTTGAGCCAAGGGTGAGAAACAGGGTGCCGTCCTAAGGGATTCAACCGTGGGAACAAACCAAAAAAATTTGGTTGAACTTGTTGACTTACGACAAAGAGCAATGTTGCAGCGGGAGAAATATCCGGGTCCTGTCCAATTGCCTTTATAAGAGGCTTCTATGACGGCGGGCAAGACTCAGGGGGAATGGGGTCATAGGAAAAAAGTCAGACGAAACTCTTGTGGTACTGTTCTCCTGGCCCAAGTTGTTTCAACCAAGTTTCGACAGTTCGGGGCTACACTTTCTGGTAGAGAGTATCTCTGCCTGTTTTACTGTATGCTACCAATGGTTTTGCACATCAGAGACCCCGCATTCAGTGTAGAACAATGATGGCATGATCGCGCATCATCGGCCAAATGCCGCGTGTGTTCCGGAATCAAATGGTGATCCAGAGGAGGATCTTGACTTCTTGAAAGATCTTTAAAGAGGTCAAAGCCCGCCAAATCACAAAACTCTCACGAGAACTTGGCCCCATAAATTTCCAAATCTTTATAGATCTTTAAAGATCTTTAAAGATCTTCAAAGATCTCGGTAAAATTTTGACATCTTTAAAGATCTTCAAAGATCTATAAAGATCTCGGGCCCACAAAGACAAAAAAAGCCTTTTGTCCGACAAGGACCTTCATAGTTTGTGGATGATCTGTTCAAAATCCGCGAGCCCTTGTTAACGGTCGCCTACTGTTTATGCTTCTTTTCATTACCGTATTCTGGGCATTTTTTGTAATCAACACGGAATTGATCATTCGCTGAAATCAACCGATGAAGGTGCCTTTTGAATACAATTGGCAATTTGGCCAGGTGAGAACCCGAATCATCTGCTAGATCAGCGTATTCGGAACTGACCTCTGAGAAAATTTACCAACGTTCTTGACCGTCTTATCGCTCACTAACATGCTCAACGTCTTCAGTGTATTTGGCATAAAATCTACCCGACAGGTTTATAAACAAGCCACGGTCTTCTCCGTTATATACGATGTTGCATTTGAAGCTCGGTGATGGATCTCTATGCGCACGCCGCTTGCCCTCAATTTTATGGCACCCTCCGAGTCATCCGCGTCGTAGATATATATCTGTGAGTACGAAAGGATTTCTGCGTAGTCGTTGAATCTCTGCTCAACATATTTTTCAACCATCGATGTTGAACATTACATAAACGTTGCATTTGCACGATCAAAGAGGTCACGTGCCTAGAGGGATACGCTTGTTGCTTGCGGGCGTGCTCTTTCCTTCTGTCTTCCGCCTTGCTTCCGCCCTTGTTCCGCCCACGACCTTCCTTCGCACCCTCGGGCTTACAGACAGCGCAACGAGTCCCTCGGGGCCATCCCTTGAGGCCCTCATTGCATATACTTAGACACTTAGACGCACATGGGAAACAGGAAAGTTCGTCGCAAACAGGTCACGGTACGCTCGTTTTTCTCCATTGGAGTCATCGAGACTTGACGAGAGTCGGAATGTGACATCCCCTCGCAGAAAAAGAAACCTCAGCGCATGCAACCAGAATTTTCCGTGCTGAAGAAGGAGCTCGAGAGTGTACACAGGCAATGCGATCGTTTATTGGATATCAACAAGGAGCTGGAGGAGAAGCAAAGGGCTCTAGAGAAGCGGATCACAGCAGAGACTGTGGCTCGGGCACAGGCTGATTTTGGGTACAAACTCAAGATAGAGACTTTGACAGCGGAGAATTCGCGGCTCAAGTTGGCGCTGGAGCGTGAATTAATCGCCAAAGACGGTCGCCAACAGTCTGGACTCACGTTCGCTCAGAAGAAGAGACTATCCGAGCGGATCGCAAAGCTTCGCGGACAGAGACTAGAGGAGATCATCACCATGATACACAGGGAAATGCCTCAAATAAAGGATGTACGTGAATCAGTTTATTTCATTGCAAAGTGTCAATCCTTACGCATCCGAAAGGCCGAGGGAGAGGTGGAAGTGGAGATAGACCAATTGTCTGAACGTTTCCTGACTGAACTATACGATTTCGTGTTCGATCTACATATGAAGTTGACATCCGACTCACTCAAGTAATAGTGATAGTACTCTAAATCTCCCTACCTACCTGTCTACGTGCTCAATTTACCTTCGCAAAGCGTCCCGAGCCAGTCAGAACCTCATCGGCGGGTCGCCACGGTGGCATTGGGGCAATAGAGCGGCTAGGCTCCCTACTTAGGCACATTTTGGTTAGACTTATCGGTAGGTAAGAAACATGGAGGTGGGTTCATCCCAACTCTAGTTCTCCATAAGTTACGAATGGGTTGGCCCAGTGTGCCCATGCCCAGAACAACAAAACGATCCTCGAGTCTCGACGTTTTGGTTGCAGCGAGTTTATCAGGTTCGTATTGTTTCCCCAAGAACTCAACCACATCACCGTCGCGTCCGCGGAGACGAATGTCCACAAGACCGTAGGTCTCACCCCACGCTCCCGGAACCTGGATTTTTCACGAGGACGACAACGCATCAGCGGAGCCCCGTCCGTCGGCGCAAAAATAGCTGGCCCGCGTGCGTGGTTTCGGCGCGAGAAGGCCATATGTGGACGTCGAGAACTACAGTGACGATTGGCCGCCAGAAAAGGAACCTTTCCCAGAACGGCGACCAGTTGCTTGGAGCCAGCGTAAGTATAAACCGCGTCGAAGGCTGTCGAAGGTCCCGGAGCATACAGAAGCGCGAACAATGGTCAAGGGACGGCGCGGAAACCCGGCCTCAAGGCGTAGGTTACCATGCAGGAAGAGGAGGAGCCCTGCGAAGTGTGGAATGCCCTCCCCAGCTTGTGTTTGTGAAGACCCCTGCCGACGGTAGCTTCGGACGGACGACGCCGCGGCGAGGGGCAATCCCAGTGATAGGCACTGGCAGGAGAGTGACAAGTTTTCTCATGTCGCGAGCTAGAATCCAAGTCAAGCCACTACGTTTCAGTGTAGGAGTATGACGAGGGGTAGCGATCCGCTTGCTGAGGTCGACCATTCGGGAACAAGCCGTGACTCCTGCAAACAATCAGCTTGACCACCCACATACTTGAAATCCAAGCCTCTATGTATTCATACCGTTCGTCTGAAAGTACAGAATGCGTGCAAACAACTCCACTGTAAGTATTGATACAGTGCCCGAAAGAAAGAAAGAAAGCAAGGTAGTGTTAACAGTAATGCCAGCGTAAATCCCGGCAAATATTGCAGAAGAAAGAAAGGAGCCATAGAGATGTGCGATAGCGATGAGTTTTGAGAAGAGGGGGGGTAGGGGATAGTGTGTGTTTTGGCGATGAAGAGAGAAATGGTTATGCGTAGAAGGGATGGCGATAGGAACGGAGGATAGATGGGTGGGATAACCGTCCCATTGAATATAAGCGCGAGCACTGGGGGCCCGTCGACGCGCCTATCATAGTATCAAGATCGCAACCCGTCAGTACCACACAAACCACGAGAAAACAAGCCGCACCCACCTCAATGCTTCGAATTCTCGTCCGAAATGATACTCCCAATGCTCAACGGGTTCTTCTTCCCCGCCCCGCTGCCCCCGCCCCGCCCCGTCGCGCTCGCCGCACTCCCACTCCGCAGCTGAATCACCGCATGCGCCCCCTGCGGCGGGCTCCGCTCGCCCACGCCATCATCCTCGCGCCCCCTCAGCGGCGCGAGCTCAATGCGCGCATTCGGGCTGCGCAGCGCGCCGACCTGCCCCTGCGGCGCCTGCACTTGCTGGCTCGGGACGGGGACGACCCCCTGCTGCGGCTGCGGCGCGTACTCGCCCCACTGCGCCTGTGCGTGCTGCGGGGGCACGCCGGGCGGCACGTACCCGCTCGTCGGCGGCGTGCCCCACACGTGCGCCTCGTGCCCAGGCTGCGGCTGCGGCTGCGGCTGCCCGTACCCGTAATACGGCGGCGGCGGCGGCTGCGCGTACGGACGATACGCCGCGTACTGCTGCGGCGGCGGCCCGCGCGCGTTCGTCGGCGCCATCCCCACGCCCACCCCCGGATTCGCGTTCGCAATCGGGTTGGGGCTCGGGTTGGGCGCCATCCCTGCATTCGGCGGCGTGATATTGGGATTCGGCGCCATGCCCGCCGCGCCCGGCGGCGGGCCATACCCCTGCTGTGGCTGCGGCGCGTACTCCGCGTACTGCCCCTGCTGAGGCTGCTGCTGTTGCTGCTGCGGGGGCTGGGGCTGTTGTGGCTGCGGCTGCTCGTAATACGGCCCCGGCGCAGGCGGGTAATGGTGCTGGTGCGGATGCGGCGGGTACGCGTAATTCAAATCGTACCGCGGCGCGTGCGGGTGCGGCGGCGGGGGCGGGGGCGCGTAGCTCTGGTGCTGCTGTGGGTGCTGGTGCTGCGGGTGCTGGTGCTGCGGGTGCTGGGGGTGGTGATGGGCATACGGGTCGGCGTACCCATACGGGCCCGGGCCCGGCGGGGGGTAGTAGTACGAGTGCGGATGCTGGTACTGCGGCGCGTAGTGGTGCGGCGGCGGGGGAGGGGGCGGCATCGCGTCCGTGCGGTACCCGGGCGGCGGCGGCGGCGGGATGTGCTGCTGCTGCTGGCCGGGATGTTGTTGCTGCTGCTGCTGTTGGTGCCCGGGATGCTGTTGATGTGGATGCGATTGCGCAGGCGCGTGCCCACCCGCATCGTACGGCGACGGCACGTAGCGCGAGTCATACCCATTCAGGTCCTGCTGCTGCGCCGGCGCCGGCGCTACAGGCGGCGGGGGCGGCGGGATGACCGCGGGCATTTGCATCCCCTGCTGCTGCTGCTGGCTTGGGGCGGGCTGAATCGTGACCTATGTGCATCATTAGAGTCACTGCTGAGTGCAGGAGAAGGCGAAAGCCACTTACAGTCCCTCCCCCACCCTGGATCTCCGCCCCAGGCGGCGGCGGGATGAGCGGCGCTGACGGCCAGGGCGTCCCCACCGGCGGTGCCCCGCCCGTATTGTTGCTCCCGTCGTCCGTGCGGCTGCGCTTCGCGGGGCGACGTGCGCTGTGCTGATCCTGCGAGGAGTGATTAGCGATGAGCAACGACTTTGCCGAAAGACGAAGGAGAAAGAGGTGTAAAAAAGGCGGGTCATGGATACCCGCGCCAATACCCCACGGACACAATGGAGGTGGGGAATGTGCGAGGACCGTGCTCTCCCTCAACTCAAACCCGCAAAGAACGCCAAGGGAGAATTCGAGCGCCTCCCCTCTCTCCCCCTTCCCTCCCAGAACGCGAAAAAAACGCACCTTATCATCAACCGGATCCGGATCCACCGTCGGCATCGGGATCGCCGCCGCCCCGCCGCTCCCGCTCGCCTCGCTCGGCGGGGGCCCGATGAGGCCGCCGCCGCGGGTGTCGCCTGTAAGAAAGAAGAACGGATATGGGTTAATAACCGGCCAAAAGAATAGATACAAAGGAGGGAATGATGGAAAGGAGCGGCAGCCCGAGTACGAGTGTAAGCCCAAAGGAAGCATGGCAGACACGGCAGAACGCTCCGATACACGGAGTCGTCCCACGGACGCAAATCCGGAGGTCTGTGACGCGAAGTCCTACACCCATCGCGACGCGACGCCCTCCCCACAAACAAACTCCCCGTTCTTTTTTTGTAACGAAAAAAAAACTCCAAAAATAAAACAAAGAAAAGCACTTACCACCCCCGCCCAACGGCGCGCCCAGCCCCGGCACGCGCGCCTTGCGCATGCGGATGTCCTTGCGGATGCGGATCTTGATGCCCTGGTCTGCGAGGGAGCAGGTGAGGGGGGAGGATTCTGTGTGTATCACGTTAGTGTGTGCAAGAAAGGGAGGTTTCGAGTTAGGGAGCGAGAGAAGGGAGAGAAGGGGAGAGGAGGGAAAGGATGAGATGAGGAGGAGAGGAGTGGACAGGTGGATAAGGAGGGAGAAGACGGAGGAGGGAGGGGGAAGACAACATAAGGGAAGTACGCAACGAAGGAGGGCGCAAGAACAAGTACGTGCAAAATCGAATAAGATGAAGCGAGAGAAAAGGGACCGTATAACCCACGACCCTTCAAACGAAGGTGCGTAAAGTCGAAGACGATGCGTGTAAAAGCCAAAGGCAAGAAGGGGCAAGAAGGAGGGAGGAGTGAGATGTCAAGGTACGAGCGCAGTGTGTAAGTGAGCGTATGAGAATGGAGGAAGAAGGGAGAGAGTGGAGTATCGAAGCGATTTAAAGTGGGTAAGTGACGAGCAGGAGAAGGGTACGATGGGATAGGAAGGGAGTGACGGGAATATAAGGAAAGACGCAAAAAGAATGAAGAATGCAGGATGAAGGAGGGGTGAGGAATGAGGAATGTGTCGACCAAAGGCGGGAAAGGAAGGGGCACAAATTGCGGAAGGCGTGCGCGCGCGCGAGACGGTCAAGCGCTCGCAGGCCGCTCCGCCCTTCCACCCTTCCGCCCTTCACCTCCGCGCGCCCTCTGCCTCCCGCGCCCCGCGCTCATCCGCGCAGAGCGAAAAACAAACCAACAAAATCGGCGCGCTCCCCTTCCCTTCCCCCTTCCCCATCTTATGCGTGATCTGCGACGATCGGACGTTTCGCAAAACATTCTCCGCCCCCTAGCCAATGCTCGACGCGTATACGCGAACGCCCGCCTGCCCCATCTCTCTCCAAAAAAACGCCAAAAAAAGGGAGGGACAACGATAACGAAGACAAGGACAGCGAAGGCAAGGACAACGAAGACAAGGATAACGAAGGCAAGGATAACGAAGGGAAGGATAACGCAGAAAATATAAGAAGAAGGGAAGCAAAGGAAAGATAAGAAGACGCGCAGAAACGCACCCTCCACCCCCGGGAACTTCTTCGCCGTGTACACGTAGAACGGCGCGCTGTAGATGCTCTTGCAGTGGCGGACGTCGTTCCTGCGAGCGTAAGAGGGTTAGCGAGCGGTTTGTGAGCGGGACGAAGCGAAGCGAGGCATAGCGATAGCGAGCGAGTTATAGTGAATGGAGGAATTTTAAGCGGGACCGCGCATGGCGCAAGCCACCGCCCGCGATGCCAATCACACCCACCCCCGCCTCGCAAAAAAAAGCACAACTCACCCAACAACCTCGAACAAACTCAGCTTCAGCCGATACGAGCCCTCCGTCCGCACGCTCAGGTCCGGGAAGACAAAGAAGCCCGCGTCCGAGGCGGGCGGCGCTGCGAAAAAACGCGTCAGCATTCCCTCCGTACAGGATCAGCGTTCCCTCGATAATCAGCGTTCCCTCGATGATCAGTGGACGCAAAAGAGGGGGGAAAGGAGGGATGGAGGGAAGGAGGAATGGAGGAGGGAGGGAAGGAGGAGGAATGGAGGAGGAGAGGAGGGAGAGGAGGGAAGGAGGGAAGGAGGAGGGAGGGAGAGTTGGAGAGGAAATGGGGGGAATGGAGGGAAGGAGCGGAAATGGAGAGAAAAGAAAGTACGCACCCGTCGTCGGCCCCGGGTCTTTCCCGGCCGCCCCCGCCCCCGAATTCCCGTTACCGTTCCCATTCCCATTCGAGTTAGTGGTCGAGGAGTTGGCGGAGGTAGCCGGCGCGGGCGCAGTCGGATCCTTCAGCGCATACAAGCTGCTCACGACGCTCCCGGTGGTACACCTTGTGCGCCCGTCCTTGAGCCAGTGCAGCTCCGTGTCGTCGTCCGGCTTCGCGAGGCTCGCGAACATGAAGTAGTACGGATTCTGCAGGAAAGATTGGGCGTAGCCGGCGAGGTTGGTGTATGGCGGCTCGTCGGCTTCGGCGTCGTCTGCGTCGCGTGGTGCGTTGGTCGAGGAGGAGGGGCCCGAGGTCGATGCGGAGGAGGTAGAGTCGGACGAGGGTGCGGACGAGGGCGGAGGGGGCGGGGCGGCGGGGTCGATTACGCGCAGCTGGACGATCACGGGCGGGTCGATGGGGCGTCGGTCCGCTGTTCCCAGTCAGACCTTGCTCTGCAGCCCCGGTGTAAAGCGCAGACGGCTCACCCTTGCCGCCAATCCCGCACATGCGCGCCTGCTTCGGCTCCTGCCGCACCGTCAACTCGTACTGCCTGCGCATCGTCAGCAAGGGGGTATCGTCGCGGGTATCAGAGGGGACGGGGACGGGGGGAAGGGAGGGCGCCAGGAAAGAGAGTTAAGTGCAGTGCGCCTGGACACAGGACACAGACACTGAGAACCAACCCAAGCCCACGGACTCGGGTCATCACTCATCTAAGGGGCCCACAAACCCACACCCAGCCCAACGAAAAGAAGGAAGAAGGGAGCAAGAGGAGAGGGTACGCACAGCCTGCTGCGGTCCTGGACGTGGCTGAAGGGCATCGTGTGCGCGGGCTCGCCGTCGTCGAGGTCCATCGTGCGTGCGGGTTGGTAAGCAGAAGGGGAGGGCGCTGGGGTTAGGGTTGCATCGGGCATCGATTGAAAAAAAACTTGGCGGCCGGGCCCGGCATCCGGCATCCGGCTCGACCCGGCGCCTGTTGGGCCCGGGTCCACGGACTTGGTTCGTCTGCTCTCACCATCCACTCCGCCTCCGCCCACGACAAGAATCCGTCTGGGCGCTCAAGCGCCGTTCTCTCCGCCCGCTGACCGCTCGAGTCGCCGGTTAACTTCTGCGAGACTTCTGTGCCTCCCTGGTGGCTGTAACACTGGCAGCACAAATTGTGGCTCTGTCACAGGGCTGAACTTAATCCCGTTCTCATGCCCATCCCCACTTCTCTTCCATTCCAATCTCTCCTTCCTCGCATTTTCCACGATCCCTGCCACTCGCCACTCGTCATCCGTCGCTCGCCCAATCGACATTTATCATTTTCTTCCCATGTCCTTCACCCAATCCCTTCACCCAATCCAAATCCAAATCCCAATCCCGGGTGACAGTACAAATCTACGCCGCGGCCGAGCCACCGTCATCCGCTGCCACCAAAGATCTCCTCGACATCTATTTGAATCCTCGAACCCAGATTGCAAGATTATCTGATACGAAGGCAGCCACACCGAGATCCCGGGTCCGGGTTCGATATCCCATATCCCATATCCCATATCCGTCTCCTTCCCCTCCTCTCCGGCGCGCGGGAAAACACGACACCTACTCCGCTTCCTTACTATCTTAGCTTCCTCGACTTTACTAGAACTGGGAATCCGGTACACAGAATTTAGAACTACCTACTCGACTTCAGCAAGAAAAAAACGGACCAGAGACCCGGACGTGAACGAACGGGAACGTTAAACCTACTTACACGGGTGCCTTTCCTGGCGCGGTTCGTCTTAATTTGGAGATCGATTTCTACGCAGCCCATTGCATACCGAACGCCACCTCTGTGCGCAATCCACGCCTCGCACTTGGCCGACACAGGGGATACGATTCTCGCGGCGTCATCCAATTGCAATCCACATCTCGAATTTCCACACCAGCGACCGGGAGACGAGACTCGTGGTGCCGCGCTCCAACCTCTGTCCCTTACGATCTTTTCTTCAGCTCGGGTCACCTGTCCCTGGTGGATTTTCTTGCAGTCCAGATTCGAAGCGAGATTCAAGCATCCGACATCGAGATTCAATCTTATCACCGTCCTCTGAATCTCTGAACGACACGAGTCACCTACGGCTGCATTTCTCAACTTCGAACATAGATTTCCTTCTGCTGAGGACTTCGACCCGCACGACACATTTTTCTTTTGGCAACTCATCAGACATTCCGGGACAAAGATCGCCGACCTGGGGCGTCATCTTTCCAAGACGTCCAAACTGCCTGGGATGTCCTCGACGGGCTTAGTAACGCACGTCGCGCGTGTGTCGAACCAACCCGAGACAACCCCGCCATCGATATTTGATGGCATCACCCTGACTGAGCGCCCCGTCTTTCGAGTACATAGTGCATTAGTCTAGCTGTGATGGGATCAAAGAACTTCGTGGCGGACAGCGAAGACGAATCGACGATTGGATCGCCTATTCGGTTCGCATTGCTGGCGATCACAGGCACTCATCGCCGACTCTTGACATTCCGCCGCTTGCCCCTAACCCGTATTCGGAGATTTGATGGCGGCAGTGCAAGTTTGATCACCGGACATACCACACTCTTTCCTCCCACATCCCTCCCCACTACACTGTTCCCTCTCAGTGTCCCTCCCGCCACAGCCCCTGCTCCCCTCCGGATATTGACGACCGTCTGTTCCTCTGCGGGTGCTTGCACGACCGGCCCCTCGAAGAATGCCGCTGTCGGTCCGACTCGGGCTTCACCCCATCGTTATTGCTTGAAGGTATGTCCTCCCACCTAGCTCATCTGCAGCATAAAATCTCACTTACGCGTTGAGTGTCAACGCTTCGGCGTCCAGCCCATTCCGAAGAATATCTTCAAGCCCTGCGAGACGCCCCAAAGACGCCCGCTCGCACAGACCTCACGTTCGCCAACCCAAGAAGCCAACCATGCGCCGCGCCCGGTCGTCAATTGCCCACTCTTCCACCGCTGTCACTCCTACGCACGTATATATACTTACACCGCCCTCAAGTGGCTGCGTCGAGACCTCTGATGGGTCGTTGTCGCGCTCGCTTTGCATCGACATCCCTGCGACATCACCGCGCTACTTAAAACCACTCCATCCCCCCCTATCCGAATCTGAATGTTGTTTTTGAAATTCCCATTACATGTATTCTGTCGCACAATACACAATACGAGCTTTTCTGTGCTTCTTGACCCTCCATGGATGATACCTGCATATGTAGCGGTCTAGACTGTGACTGTGGATGAGCCGCGGAGTTGACAAGCCAACCTTCCAATACATCGACTCGGGGAGCTTTCGTAGTTATTATGTCGAATCCAAGTCGACTCGAGAATTGTTGTTTGGCCGGCCATCAACGCGGAGACCGCCGCGATCAGAATCTCCCGATTGAGTTTAGGGGCGAGCGGCGGAAAGTACGAAAGTCTCATCGCCGTCCTCTCCGTCGCTTCAGCCAGCCCCAGCCCCTGCACAGCCGGTCGTGACGGTCCCGGAGTGACAGACCACCCGCTTCGTCACAGCGCGGACAACCCAGGGGGTTGTCTACGGTGTGACAAAGCGGGTGGTTTGTAACGCAGTGACTAGTCACTTCCTCACCTCACGACCCCCACTCTTCCGTGGACCTGTTCAGGCTCTCATCTCGCGTCAAACTTGACTGTTCTCTGGCCTCTCGTATGGCCTCTCACATCTGCCTTTGTGCTTAGTTCTCGCCTTCCACGGTGCTCAAAAACAATGGCGATGGCGAGAATTGGCGTGAAGAAGCGGCGTCTCGGACTTGATCAGTGGTTTCTGGTGTCTCGACGTGCGTCTCCTGCTCTCCTGCTCTCTCCCTTTTCATCTGCTCAAGCTGCACCCTTTAACAGGCCCTGTTGTAACACCGTCCGCACGACAACACCATCCAAGCCTACGCATTGTCGCGTCCTCGCTTCACAGCTTATTGCCAAAGCCCCAGTGTCGTGCATAAACTGTAACTATGTCGGAGTGACACGCCGCCTGTTCTGTAACACCGCGTATGTAACACCGCGTATACTCTGCAGGGTATACACGGTGTGACGAAACGGGTGGTTTGTAACACCACGGGTGACTCGTTACATTTTATCCCTTGATTACGCCTCAGAGCCCACGCTCTAGATGCCTCGCATCTACGCTAATACATCCAGATTCTACACACCCACAGGCACGTTCTCGCTCCCCGTTCAACAACAGCCACGATATCCACGAGATCATTGGACGGCGGCTGCTGCAATGGGGCCGATGTATCAAGCACCGTTTGCGAGCCGGACGATGCAGGCTCTGTAGCAGCCGTTGGATCGGTGCTAAGTAAATCACTGATAGCAAGCCCGCGCGGCCGCATCGCCTCGTTGTAGGTGGTGAAAAAAATGCTGAAAATTCAATCATTGAAGCTTTACATGACGTCCGCATGAATAGTGATATCCGCCGTTTAATTTGTACAGAAGCCCACCCGTTGTCGCGCAGAAAACGAGGGAAATGGCCAAAAGAAGTGTAAACAAGAGATTCCGTCTCGCAGATCCTCCGTCGCTCTAGGCCTATAGTTAATGCATGCAAGTTACCGCAAGAACGGACAGTGAGCTCCAGTACCGGCGTGGCGGGCCCAGGGCGCGAGAAGTGTCGGAGACGTCGGAGAGGCGGGAGCCGAGTAGATTAGAAGGCTTCGCGGACTTCCTTTGATGCCATCACAGCTAGACGAAAGCACCCTCTCCTCCCGTCTTTCTCAATTTGCCTTGAAGACTTCGTGGTATCCGCAACGTAATCCGGGCCCGAGTCTGACTATGAGCTGTCTAATGGCTGGTCGACGGACAAAAATAAAATACATTATCGCCAAAATACATTATCGCCCTCTCGAGTCGGCAAAATCTCTCCGACACCTCGACCGTCGGGTTAGGAAATTCAGACGATTGGACTGTGAGCGTGCGGTGTGCTCGGCGCAGACTCCCGCAGAGCAATGATTGTTGATAGTTGTAGTTGATCATCGTGAATGTCGATTTCAACAGTGCAATGTTTCATTTTGCTTCGAGGGGAACCTTGTGCTACTCGTGCAGTACCGGAGTCGGACAGACCGAAGACAAGGTATAGAAACTCGCACGCCAAACAGTCAAAACTCGGTAACATCCGGATACCAGCATCAAGATCTGATGATTGCATCGCGACTTTTTCTCTTTTCTTCACTTCTTCCTTCCCTCTCATCTGAACGCCAAATCACTCGTGTTTTGATAGCGCAACTCCGCGCTGGCTCGTTTTGACTTCGGCCTAGCCGGGTACGTACGCTGTGGCCGAATTTGAAGGGGACGACTCGGACGAGCGAAAATTCTCTGAAATCTGAGTAAATCTCCTCCAGCCTGGCTAGGATGGGTGTACTCCAATCAGCTCTGTGGCCGTCTGCTGGACGGGGCTCCCCTGGAAGCTCTTTCGATTACTGTCTGAATGGCTAGCCTCCTTTCGCATGCAAATGTTCAAACAATTTCGCCCCGACCGCTCAAGCTGTCAATGTATGAACCGGCGCATCCAGTGGCATCGAGCTTCCCCTCGTTGCTTCTGGTCGTTATGCCTTCCGGCCACAGCAGCGGTGGCTGGGATCTGTTCTGGACGAAATTACGAAATGGTACACTAGCTTTTCTGTTTCGTCTTGGCGCCAGTTCTCCGTAGCAATGAGGCAATTCTGATGTTAGTACCCTGAGCGCTGGGCCCGGCGTCTGTCTGTTGACGCGCGCTTAATGGACACGGGCCGAATCCTCGGTGCGCCTTCTTTCGATTGACGGGCATCTCCCACGAAGCGCAGCTAGCTTTGCCAGCGCATTGAATCGCAGCGATGCAGCCAATGCTTCACCAGCTGCTACACCGGCCTGAACGTTTGCTACACCGCACCGGGGATACAGACTCCGATGATGATGAAAGCTCTTTATACACGACTGGCTGGTTTTCCTTGTCGTGGTCCCTGGAATTGTCTGCTGACGAGACCGCCAGATACCTCTTCGCCTGTGGTGGAATGTGACGGATGCTCTTTCCCTTTTGCGCGGGAGTCGGCCATTCGGTGCCCCGGATGCAGAGACTTGTACTGCAGCCAGAGATGCCTCGAAAACAGTGCAGACTTCCACCTAATTCTCTGCAAGAACCCGCAGCGCGAGCTTACCACAGCTCATAAACTTACGGCGGCGGCCTTTGACGACATGTTCCCCGATGATCCCCAAACGAATGAAGACTACTTCTTCAACCGAGCTCGCACCACCGAGGATAGAATCCATCTTTTTGGTCTGTACATCGGTATCTTGAAACATGATCAAGTGAAGCCGAGCACTCTCCATCAGTGGAGAATATCTGGGACCATGGTGGAGAATATCAAAGCTTTATTTGCGGTAAGAAAATGGGCAAACAGTGTTTACGCACCCTCATGGCCCCACAGAATATACCACCCTACGCTCAAGGCGCCTATTACCCCTGGTTCATCAAAAACCTCGGCATATTCGAACCACGCCCGAGCGCACTGGTCTCGCTCTCTCCCCGCCATATCTGCGCGTCGTGTGGAGTATCAGCTAGTGTGCGATGCTCAGCGTGCAGGAAAGTATGGTATTGCAGCAAAAGCTGCCAGCAGAAAGAATGGCCTGGCCATCTTGTCGATTGCGACCCAAAGAGGCCTATCACCTCCGCAGATCAATTACGCGCTGCCGCTCATAGGAAGAAGGTTCCCGTAGATCAAGGGACACGGTCGGATTACGGGTTTGCCCGTGTCGACGAAGTTGGCGGCAAGGTCCTGCTGGATGTTTACAGGGTAGTGTTCGAGGAAGGCGTGCGCCCTCGGGACCTCCACAGGTGGAGGACTTCAGGGTGTCTTCTCAAGGAGGTCGAGAGTTATCTCGGCGGGCTTGAGGACTGGAAGACTTGCAAGTTCATGCAATGGTTCAACAGTCATCGCTTCGCATTCGACCAGTCTCTACCTGTGCTGGAGGAAAAGGATTCGATAGTCAGCAGGATGCAAGCGGCACAGGTCGAGCTGTGGAACACCGTCGGCAACTTCCCGTCCCAAAATGTTGACGAAGTCTACTCTACACTGCAAGATTGGCCGAAACAGCGAAGGGATTTTTTCCTATTTCGTTCACTTTTCGGATTGTGTCACCCTGGGCCAGACCTGGATTACTGGGTGCCCTTCGGCTTCTGCGCGTGCCGTGACGAAGACGAAGAGAAATTCCTCATGGCCACCTACCAAATGCTGGCGGATTACTGTCCCTACGATGAATTTTACAAGGCCTACGATACTTCGTCAATCACGGAGCTTTTGGACGCCACGGGGCTCCGTGGACGCCGCATGGCTCTTCCGTACCTCGAGGATGTTCTGTCCAGATCTCCTCATGCCTTCAAGTCCGTTTGGTACCTGAAACAGCATGTTCAGGACATAAACAGTGTACGCAGCGACATGGAGCCATCCGTTCACGCAGATTATGGCTTCATGAACTGCGCTTCGGAGGAGGAGTATCAGGTCTTGAAGGCTCTATATTCTACAATTTTCGGGCGAGTCGATGCTAATCCCCTGAACTTCCACGAGGCCTGCATATCTGGATCCCTTTTCGACTATGTGGTGGGTTTTGTTCCCGAGTTGAAGAAAAAGAAGAACAAAGCGAAGAAATTGAGGAGACTGTTGCGAAATATGTACCCACTCCCTGTTACCAGTGGGGTTGAAATAATGTTCTGATATGTGGTTGTTGTGTCTTCAACTTGTATGTACTTTTGCGAATAAAATAGCCGTCTCAGTCCTTGCGGGAAGTCCGGTTGTATGCAGCTATTCTTCATTCTTCACCTCTGGTGTGGTCGCACTACGTGACTTTACTAATCATCTGGAAGAGTTGCAATGGAGCGCTAAACCTGCCACGGCATGCCCATCAGTGTCTACCTTTTCAAGTTTTAGTTTTCAACATTACTTCCGCAACATCCGCAACATCATGACCGCATTACGTCTCTCCTGAGTCTCCTCTCCTCCGCTCGACATTGGCAAATATTCACTTATGGTCCCCACCTCTCTTGACTCTCTTAGCCTCGACGTTCTTTTGCTGATCTGTCTTGACCTCGGCTTGGACGACGTACTTTCCCTCAGGCGCTCCCTTCTCCAGTCCTGTTATCTCAGGTATGTTCAACTGTGTCCAACATTTTTACGGCCAAGTGACCCATTCGAACAGACCGCCATCCCTCTCGGTCCGCCGCACAACCCAATAGACCCGACCGTAACATCCACCTCCGTATCCGGCTGGGCAGCCAAACACCACCATACCCTCAACCCCGCGCTCTGGTCCACCAACCTCGTCCCCGGGCACTACGGCGACACGCACCGCTGGCTTGGCGCCCCGCGCGACTGGGCCTGGCTCTTCACCCACGCCTCGCACCTCCCCGGCCGCATCACCCTGCAAGTTTACGGCTACTACCACCCCGAGGACCAGGTATCTTTCCTCATTGTGCGTGCCGGGGACGTGTTGCTTCTGCACGCGGGCCCCGAGGAGGTGCGCAGCTTCCGTGCGCTGGAATTGGGCAATGGGTTGGGGTATCACAGCACGATACCGCAGCCGTGCATGCGCCCGTCAGCGTTTACGGTTGCGGATGTGTACAAGCGCTCGAGGTTCCGCCGAGAACTGCTACGTGAGTATGGGTCGGAGGAGAGGCACCGAGCGGCGATGAGGTCTATGTATTGATTTGGTAATGGCTAAGCTCCACTTAACCATGCTTCTTCGCAAAACTCGAAGAAAATGTTCTTTGCTAGCAATGACAATATGCCATTCGGTCCAGATATCACGGCCCCGTGCATTGTACATTGACACTGAGATTGAACGTATTTGGAGTTTCGAACACTGGTTGATTTTACGTAAGCGATGTTCGATTTCACAACTGGATCCACATATTGTGCAGAACTTGTGCGGGGACAAGATACTTATAAGCAAAGCAACAACAGTAAGCCCATAGTAAACAAATCTGAGATGTTGAACATCGAGGGGAGATTCCTATTGACTCCTTTGTTGAATTAAGAGTGATGCGGGGAGGGAGATAAGATATTAGGAAGTAAGATTGCAATAGCACTGTGGATGAGGAGGCTTGCTTTAGAGCAATCAGATGCTCAAGCAGTAAACTACTACAGGCTTATATACTACTGGAAGGTTTAACTAGAATATTCTACATGTATCTACTGTTGGTTGGGTTACTAATCTAATCAGTCATCTTTAGTCATCATCATCAGTCAGCCGCCCGAAGGCCGAGCTGCCAATATCACAACATCCTTGATGTTTAAATGACCATCACCACTCCAGCGATTCTGCACTTTCACTACTTTCGTCCCAGAGGAATGAAAATCTAAGCAAGAGGAGCAACTGGGAACTAGTCTCTCGCAGCCAGACACTCTAACATTGGGAAGCTCGTACCTCGCTTGTTAGAACTGGGAACTCGAATTCGGGACATCGAATGGATACACATAGCGAAAAGTATCTGACCACTCCTATCCCCGGTGGCTGGCAACGAATGCCAAGACCTTCTCGCGCACATCATCATGTTCGTCCCAGAACACCGCATGCCCCGAGTCTAAAACCTCAGTCCGTATGTCGACCCACTCCCTCTCGTAATCCTCCTTCAGCTTCGGGGTATTCAAACACCTGTCGTGCTCGGCGAGTATGAGAAGCAGCGGCAGCTTCTTCGCAACGACACTCCACAAGATGTCGGGATCCTGTGGGCGCGCCATGGACACCAGCATAGCTTTCCCGGGTTGCGCTAGCAGTGCGCCCATCACCGTGAAGCGCGAGGAATACTTGATGGGTTTCAGCGTGAACAAGTCGATGAACTTCGCGGCGGTGGACTTGAACAGCGGGATGTCGGTCTCGGTAAGGAATCCTGGGAATAGGGCATTCGGTTCTGCCTTGAGTATATTTGGATATGCGACGTTTGGCTGAGGCAACATGTGAATCAAGCCCGTCAGGTAATGTCCGATGTGACGGCAGCTGCGAGAGATTTAATTCTGGAAGTGTCGCGCATTTGAGCTTAACGTACCACCCATTGACCTAATAGAAGTGAGTGAATAATTCTTGATCTCTGGAACTTGACCACCACCAGCCCGCCAGGAACGGTCTCACTACCCCGAAGTGTTTGATCACGGCGTCGAAATCCTCCGCAAAACGTGCCGACTCCCATTTCGTGCTGTCTTCGGTGTCCGCTCGGCTCATTCCATGGCCACGGATGTCATACCGAGCCTATGGGCCAAGATTCCAGCTGCGTCTCCAAGCCGGCTGGAATATCTTAAGGAGACCGTACCAGAAACACCCTCTCGCTCCACAACGGATCCGCAAAAATCTCGTCAAAACAGCCCATTCCCGTGGACATGCCATGGGTAAAAACGATGCATGGATTCAAAGTGTCTCCCTTGCCTTCAGCGAATATCTTTGTCCCGTCGGCCGACGTCAAGAACAAAGCCTGAGTGATCGGAACCATCGAGTTTGGGTTGGGTCTCAGGTGCGCACCAGCCGTGCTTTATATATGATGGCTTACTTAAACACTCGGCGGCGTTCCAATTTGCCAGGCGCCCTCAATGCATGGTATGAGTCCCGTCACAGCCGGGGTATCGGTTTCCCAACCTGATTCCCGCAGCGGTCGGGAAATACTATCATGGGAAAGGGGGGGGAATATAGCCAAGACCAGACTTGGGACCATAGAAGAGGATTGCAATGGATCTATCCTGGCAAGGGTGTGGCCTCACTTCTGGATTTTGACGCGTACTAACACACCTGGTTCAAAGAATCCGGCTTGAACCAAACTTGAACAGACGATGCGCATCAAGATCTGATTGGATCACTGTTCTCTCCTTTTTCGTTTCCCTTTCCCTCATCTGGATAGTGATGCCGCGAGGTGGAGGTGGCTCGAGCCGGAACTCAGCTCAGCTTGGGGCCTTACCATATTCGGCACCTTGAGGTGATGGGAACTCAGCTTGGCTCGAGCTGGCTCAAGCTCACACTCCCAGGATGCCGTGACTGCCAAAGTGTGCCCTGCGTGACTGTCGCGTCGCGCCACGTCTGGCACGCTCGTCCTAGTCCTCCTCAGCGCTCTCCTCGACACATCCGGCGCTGGGGACGCGCACTCGCTTGCTGCGGCTTGGCTGCCCATGACGTCAGGCAGTCTTGCTCCAATGACGCGCCCATGTGATGGGTGAAACACCAGGGAACGAGTGCTGCCGCTGTGCTGAATAGCGCGTCGGGGATGCTTAGGTGCGAAAATCATACTTATGAATATTAGCTCCACCCACCTGTATAAATACTCTGAATGATTTGTTCCCCCACCTCTCATTCCGAGTGCCCAATGTCGTCTCAACTCTGTCAGTGCGTTTCGATAATTCAACTGACTGTACTCTTTGTCTCAAGCGCAAGGAGTTCGTCTTTGAGATACTTTACCGGGTGGCCCTCGATGTCTTGCCTGTTCAAGCGTCGGCTGTCCCGTGCGAGCGTGTGTTTTCTTCAAGCAAGGAAACCGATGCTTTGCGTCGTGGAAATCTCTCTCCTGCTGTGATGGAGATGCTCCAGATACTCAAGTTTATCTTCCGTCAAGGGAGGATCAGTTTTACTGATGATCTGGTGGCTACGGAGAAGGAGCTGTCGGTGATTGATCTTGACCCTGGCGTTGTGGAAGAGCTTTTGGCAACGGGGAAAATCCAGCAGCTTGTAGAGCTCCTGAACGAGTCGTGGAAGGGATGGGGAGATAGCAGCTCTTAGATACATTCGGTGCTTTTTTGTTCCATTCTGACTCCACTTTCCACTTACATCACCGCCTGTACTTCTTATGCTTTAGTTGTAATTTCTGTTAGGGCTCTTCTGCCTTGTAACGCGTCCAGCACGCCCGAAAACAGTGGGTACAAGGGCGTGGGAAAATGAATTTCCATTTATGGCGTCCCAGCTCGAGCCAGCTTGAGCCGAGCTTGTGGGGCCTCAAGGCTCGGTGAATTTGAAATTCCGTCAGCTCGACCTCGCTCGACCTCAGCTCGCGGCATCACTACATCTGGACGACAACGTTTTCTCATGGCCACTCTCAACTCATTGGGTACAGATCTTCTTCTGTTGATTTGTTCTGACCTCGACCTATACGACATCATTTCCATTCGTCAGGTGCGCTGTGGCCGAAAGTTGAAACCGTCTTCCCCTCAAAATAGCGACTGACTGTCTGACATTTGTATGATAGGTTTGTCGTGATTTACAGGACGTAACACGAGCGAAAATCCTCTGGTTAGATCTTCTGCATCGCCGCTCGGACGACAGTCACTCTTTGCCGCCACCCCATTTGAGACCATTGCATTTGCTGGACGCGGTCGCACTAGAAGCTCTTGTAATCCGAATGGCTTGCCTCGCACGCAAATGGAGATCGAAAGATCCTGCACCGGTCACCTCATGGCAGCTCAAGCTGTCTCAATCCATCACCTGGCTTCGTCTCGTTGCGGCTAACTGGCTGTTTGTCGCCTCTTCAGACCACAGCGTCAGCAAGATCAGCTGCTGGGATCTATCCTTGGTTTTCAACGGTTCGACATGTCCCGTCGCCGAAGCCTACCTCCCCGGGCAGGTTGAGACCGCGCAATTGGAAGTACAGGACAGGGGCGTCGTCCTCGCGCTAGGGCTCGGTAAAAAGTGCGTAAATTGACTCCTTCCAAGGGTTGTACTCTTATGCCCCGCTAGCTCGCCTTCGGTCCATATCCTTACCTTACTGTATCACCTAGGATCCTATTCCTTCGCCGAACTCTCTCGCATCGAAGGCTCATCCCATGTTATGATGCTACAGGGAAATCTCGTTGGGTGCGCCCTGCGAGATGATGCGATCGTTCTGCATGTCACCGACTGGGTGGCAAACACATCCTACGACCTGCCGCTCCCTCCTCTTGATGTGGATGAACCGGAGCGAAGAGTTGGTCTTTCACCACTACACAATGAACTTCGCTCATCCGCGCATCTGCTAGTGCACACCGCATCTCTGGACTACTTGGAACGGTATTATCGTGATCGTCCGTCACACAGTTCTGGACCTGTACACTCTTCCATCGGCAAACGGTGTCCCGGTATATGTTAAAAAAGTCCGAACGATCCCAATCTGGGAGGCTGTTGTATTGGACCCCCTCTCCCTTGCCTCAATGCTGCCATTGAGGTTGCTGGTGATTGCTGGCAGTGGTGTCGAACTCATCACCGTCGATCTCGACATTGTGCACAGTGACAACATCATCAACACCCTTCTCGCCAAGAGCCCGTATCCAAATGCCTCACTATGGTACAATCTTACCGCCGGGGGCAGAGGTCAACGGGCACTCTTGATAGGTGTCACTGGCGACTTCAAAAATCAAGACCCGCACCTTATCTCTCTAGATGTCGGATCGAGTTCGTCGGACCTTGAATTTTCATTCATCACCTGGGTTAACGAGCACTCTCTTCCCCGAGTGCTCTGGGCATATCCCGTGGTCGACTTCGACGACGCGTTCGGATTTACGGTTCTCGGCAACTGTTTTGGGGAGCTGACGATATATGACACTGTCTCAGCAGACCCCTTGAATTGCCGCGGATTGGCGGCTGATTTAACAGTCATGTCGATGCCTCTTCCTCCCCTCGTCTCTCAGGTATGTTCCTGCTTTAATGGGACCTCGGTGACTCACGTTTTGATGCAGACCCCAATTTGTCTTGGGTTGCCGTTCTTGCCTCCTCCCGGACCGTTCGAGAAGCTGGACCCGGGTCCCGAGAGCGCGCCCACGTGGGTGCTGCGCTGGTCAGACGAGGATCTCACTCACCTCGACCCTCGCTTGTGGAATACTGACTGGATCTCTGGGACGTACAGCTATTGGTACCAGTGGCGGGGCGCTCTCGGAGACCGTGCATGGTCGTTGAACCATGCGTTCCACTTCCCAGGAACCATCTCCTTGCAGGCGTATGGGAGCCCCTACGATGAGGACCCGTATGGACATCTCATATTGCGCTCGGGGGACCGTTTTCTGGTTCATGACGATGTTCTCCGAAGCTGGGCAGTAGGACCGTTCCCGGACCGCCCTCTCCAACGTTTGAATACGCTCCTCCAACCATGCATGCGTCCCACAGCATTCACCATTGCGAGTGTGTACAATGATACATCTCGCCAGGTGGAAATCATCCGTCGAGGCATCAAGTCTGATGCAGAGTTGTTCGACTTTCTTGACGCACTGCATGATTGACAAAACCTTAAGAAACCAATACAAAGTACGACAACGTTTTCTTCCTGACCGACGAGAAACCTTCTCACGATTATATCAACAGTCTTGTAACCTCGCTGTGGCGAAACTTGTACCCGCTCGCACCTCTTGATACAGGCAAATGATATTCCGAACTCTGTATCTAGAATAAAACCAACTTTATGTAACATGTAACTAGGTTTCACTCAGAAACTCACAAAGTGCGGAGCAAACGCGTACATTGATTGGGAGCATCCATTTCTCGGAGGCGCCTCTGAAATCAAAGCTGGACATCATTCGGAGTGTGCGCAGGTTCATCCAAATTAATCGTAATTGAAAGTCAAAGACAGACATGAAAGTGATGGTACAACGCTGTTGTACAAAAACGGGCAATAATGAGTAGCTGCAAGGGTCACAGGGCTGATCATGATGCTAACTTCGGGAAACAGCGAATGATGGGGTGGGGCCTGTGCAAGTATGTCGAGGTCAGCTCCCGCGGGGACCTCTGTCACAATCGCGCGCTAGACCGACGCTGAAGCAGTACGCTCCGCTTCGTCAATGGATAGCTGTGATTATGAAAGGCGAATACTCACCGGCACCTCTGATGTGGCTTGAACCGTCTCGAGGGCCTACACCCGATTCAAGGCTCATCAATCCGGACCAGCTGGCGCCCACGATCTCCAAACTGGTGCACAAGCAGGCAGTCCAGCGCGTGCTCCTTCTCTTCGGTTTCACTCTCCAGCTCGGCGGTGATGGCGCGCAGCTCCTCAAGCAATTGTGCCTGCTGCTGGAGCGCATAGCGGTACTTTGCTTTCATGCGCAAATACATTGCCATCATGGCCGGCCGCTGGACAGGCAGCCCACAGGCAGATGGAGCTGGTACTGCATGAGAGGGGAAGGAATAAGGAGCACAGGCGCCCGAGGAGACAAGGATTTGTGCGTTCTGCATGGCGGTCGTCACGGTCAAGCGCAGGCCGCTTGGTTGCGGAGTCCCAACTTTGTATGGCTATGTTTACTCCGCCGTTTTCGGAGGACGCGGACTTGACGCGGACTGTCACGCGTGACCAGCTCTCTTGTCTCTTTCCTTCATCGTCGCATCCTGGCCTGGCCTGAACGCGACGCAGCTCGTGTAGTGGATCAAAATAAGTGAGCGCATCTTAGCGTCGCGCCTCGCATCCTCATTTTCTTGTATTTCTAGAGCCGCTGAGAGCCACCGCCGCGGCCCGCCCGTCGCTGCACGCACTGGTCGCGACTGAATAACAGCCAATCTGAATATGGACACTGTTTCCTCTACTCTCATGCTCGGCCAGAACTCGAGCTCTACCCGCAGCTTCGAGCAGCATGCCAAAAGCCTGATACAAGCGTCGGAAGCGAATATTGCGCGCATTGAGTCCCAGATACGGGATCTCTTGCGTCTTCGCGACCAGGAACGCGGGATTATTGCCTCACTGAAGCTTGCCATAGCTCCCGTTCGCAAGGTCCCCGCTGAGATACTGGCGGAAATATTTCTTCACTACGCAGGTGGTGTGCTCACCATATCTCAAGTATGTGCGCACTGGAGGCAGGTGGCATGCACCACGCCACGACTCTGGACTTAGCTAATCCAGACAAGATTGACGAGAAAAAATCCCTGCTCAGACACCTACCTCTTCACGACAAAAATATTTCTGGAGCGATCGTCGCCCTTCCCTACCCAAGATGACTCTGCCCCTGGCCAACTTCTGCGACCCGCGCCTACTCGACTTGTTGTTCAGTTCTGCTCCTCGGTGGCAGTCCCTGGAGTTTTGCGACTACTTCTCAACCAGGTTCCGTCGAATGCCCCCGAACACGTTGGCCAATCTCACCGACGTGTCTATCAAAATTCGCGGACCCTTGGAGACACACACGTCCGCAGTCAGCGCTTTCCTAGGCGCGCACCAACTCTGCCGTGTTGACCTTGCGGTCGAGAGTACGGCGCACTTTCCAATGCCGTGGGCTCAGCTGACCCATCTCACACTTTCCGAGATATCCCCTCAACTTTCCCTCGACATCCTCTCGCAGTGCATCAATATCTGCGAGGCAGATTTCAGAGATATGGAACCATGGGCTGTAGAGCCCGACTCTACTCCCCTGATCACCCTGCCACAGCTGGAGCGGTTAGGAGTTTACTTTCAGGAGCACGTGGACGACGCTGTGCATATCATGCCTTTCTTCGCTCGACTCGAACTTCCAGCGTTGAAAGATCTCCAAATGTGGGCAGGTTGGGAGAATGCGTGGTCATCCGCAGATTTTACGCAGTTCCAAAGCGGCTCTCCAAATCTTGAGCGAATCTCAAGCAGCGCCTCTTATCTTGAACCAGACGACCTCATCGCCCTTCTTCTCGCTTCCCGCAACCTCGTCGGCCTGGGACTGGACTTGTGTCCTTACTGCATGGACGATTCGGTCTTAGAGCTCCTCCAACACACAGAGCAGGCAGCTCCGGTGGTGCCGCGGCTGGAAGATTTATGCGCCGACTATCTCGAGGACGACTTCTCGGAGGGGGCTATGCGGAAAATGGTGAAGTCGCGCTGGTGGACGGATGCACAGCTCGCTGCTTTCTCAGTACCGCCAGCGGTTGCACGATGGAAAAGTGTACTTATAGCCAGGCAGGAAGAAGAATATCCCGCGTTCAGTACGCGTTTCAAGGCGAAAATGGACTTTTTCCGGTCCCAAGGTCTCCACGTTCACATATCTTGAGGATGTTCCTCACGTTGAATACGCATACCATAGATATGTCCCCTCTTTGACGTAAGTATGTCTCAAAGAAAGATAATCTCCATCTACATTACAATATCTGTCGTCGTGACACTGATGTGATCCTCACAGTACTAGTGTGACTCGACGCACTCAGGTCCGACTCGTCCGAGGACCGCGCGATATGCCTCCCTACACTCCCAGCCCTGAATCCATCAAGTACGAGAAACAACAGGAGAAGCTGCTACGGCCAAGGATCATAAATGGAACGCAGACATACGTTGTGAGTACCCGACTTTGACTCGCGGCGGCGGCTTGTAACTCTATTTACCTCATTCCACAGAAATTCCTTCCTCAAGACGACCTTCAGGCTATCCACCCAGTTTATCTGACCGGTGCGTTCCACTGATTCTGTCCCTATACGAGTTTCGCCTCACCTATCAAGCAGATCCCGAGCGATTTGTGCCACGGCGTCACCGTCGTGGGGATATGCTAGAATGGGGAATCGTAGAGCTCGATATGTCCGACTCTCTTCCGTTAGCGGAACAGATAGAGCGTCGTAGGAAGCAAGATGATTGGGTGGCAAAGTGCATGTATCATGGCAATCTCAATCCACAAGTGCAATTCATCCAGGCGCTCATGAAACGGAAGGTGCGTACGAGCTTTCCTTTTCAGCCGTGTGGTTTCACTGAGCTTGGCCTAGAAAGCCAAAATCACCGCGTCGCGGGATCCCGAACGGGATTCGTGCGATTTCGTCCTCACGATTCGTCTCCGCAGTACCGCGGGACCGTCGCGTACAAGCGCTTTGATGACGCGGCGCATCAAGGTCTCAGGCGCGACCAAGCTCAATGTATTTCAAGACAAGATTCTTGCTCCGGCATTGGGATGGACGCGAAATTATCACGGCTATCTCTTCGTAGACGACAGCGATGGCTCGCAGTATGGTCCTGACGGTGGAAGTGTACGCAGCTGGAACATCATGTCATGGCGCTCCTTCCTTAACGTTCATAGCACATCGACTTGATGTTTCTGAAAGATAACGGGCACACCTACCTTGACGACCACGAATTCACGCTCGCCGATATTCTCCCCGCAGCAAATGCAAAGAAGGTCGCCTGCCATTATATCTATGACCTGGTGAGCTGCATCTATCTTTGTTATCCGTAACTCATTCTCCTCAGGGCGACTACTGGATGCACGATATTTACGTCGACTCCATCCTCCCTCCTTCGGAATCGGATGGTAAAGTCGTGCTCCTTGGCGGGACAGGTGCTTGCCCGCGTGAAGACGGCCAAGGGTACTACAATTGGAACAAGTTCATCGCTGCTCTGGACCTCGAGAAACACGCCCAGATAGCGCGGTCCATCAACTACGCTGACGACCCCGAGGTGCGCCGGCTCGGGGCACGCTGGCGCTTTGACCCGCAGGCATTCGACCTCGCCGCGGCGCGGAAACGGATCTCCGACGCGCTGGCGTCGCCCGCCAGCGTCCCCTCCGGACCCAAGAAACATGCACTATTCGGGGACCCTTCTGATGCTGAGCACGGCGGCGACAGCGTCCCCAAGGGCACGCACCGCACGGCTATACCCAGCACCGTCGGATTCAATCCGTTCGGCAAGAACAACCCTCTCAAGGGCGCCTTTCAGACCGAAGTCGTCCGCGACCGGCGCGACAAGCGCTCCTCGGCGCTTTGTGCGTGCTGCGGCAAGCCCATCGTAGATCCCAGGATGTGTTCGGCGTGTAAGAAGGTGTACTATTGCGACCGAGAGTGAGTATATCCCTGGTTGTTGTTGCGCTATTGACATATCTGCCGCTTTAGGTGTCAATCAGCTCACTGGAAGGAGCACAAGAGCCAGTGCGCGGCGAGACATGCAGCAAAGAACTGATTTTAAGCTGTAATTGTATATTTTGACGGAGCCCCTCCGAGGCTCGCACCTACTTAGTGCTATATCTAATTCACATACATATGTATCTGTTGAACTACGAAGTACATTACTACCTACGACAGAGAACGAGATCCGGAGCCACATGAAATTGAGAGTATCTCGTTCATGGAAACGTCCGGGGAAACGGAGGGCGCAGGCGACACTGCATGAGGAGACGGAGCGCCAGTCCCACGAGGCGTCGCGATTGGTATCTAGCACGTCGTAAGAGGGAGGACTGGAGCGGTGGGAGGACCGTGTCGAGCGCTTGTATGTAGACTGGGTGTCGCGATGCGGTACGGCGTAGAATGTGAGGGAGGAGAGCCCGATGCGTCGTCGGAGGCCTGGCGTTGACGCATCGTAGATGTCTTCATACGGCTACCATTGGTGGGCAAGCCACGTCCTCTGGAAGGTATCCGTAGGTGCGTCCGCCTTCCACCTCGTCAGGGACAATGAGTCCTGTCGTCGTAGATACGGCATCCATCGGCGGGCCAGCTGCGATTAATTATGCCCATGACCGTCATCCGTGCCTGCTCGTAAAAAGGCATCCGCGGGGGTGGAGCCCACTGCCGGTCGAAAACGGCAGGCGGAGGCCTCCGCGGCCAAAGGCATCGACGGATCGACGAAGTACACAACAGTTGTTGACGCCGGGACCATCGCCCCGTTCTCGCCCCCGACGCTAACCCGATGCCGCCCACCAGTCCCGTTCGTACTGCGGTTCCCATTCCCACCGTCACCACTCCCGTTCGCACCGCCCTCATTCACCGGACATTCGGAAGCGGCTGTACGGGACCCGCGAGGAACTGCGACGATGCGTGCATGACCACCGTCAGCGTCCGAGCCGTAGCCGATGGCGGCTGCGTCAGCGTCCGAGCCGTAGCCGATGGCGGCTCCGACACCGAGCGGAGGCGTAGATACGCGCGTGTTACCGAGGTGTCTGCCACTGTCGAGCTCACAGCTGATACCGGTGCGGGCGAACGGCAGCGGTGCTCGTGGTAATACGGATGACCGTACGCGGGATCAGGGTCCTGCGCCAGGACAACAGGGACGGCGTGTCATACGAGTGCGTGCGCGTGTCGGTCCTTGGCACGAGCTTTAGGTGGACGCGGAGAATGACGAGGAGCGCCGCAAAACGCGAGACTAGAGTAAACCGGACGCTGGCGGTGGGCGTATCGTAGACGAAGGGGCACACCGCGGTGGCGCGAGCGCTCACGGAAGGCGTCGCTCTATCCAGCCAGAGAAGGAATGCAGATCATAGTGCAATCCACAGCTAAGCCCATTGTCAGAACGCATGCAAAGGTTAACGGACGAGGGGGACGTACACATTGCACACTGTCGTGCCATCGTCGTCTTGAGCCGGAAGGGCGTCGCCGTCGCGGGGGTTCGGTAGCATTGAGCTGCTAGGTGCATAAGCGCACGTCTCCACGGTAGATGACAAGCGACAGACCCATGACATTGTCAGCCTTCGCGTGCACCTGGAGCTGCCGTCGGTGGGTATAGTCAGGTAACTGTCTAAGAAATGACTGTTAGCGTCGAGGTAAGAACGTGAAGCAGCCAAGAAACGAAACGAAAAAAAAGACAAACAAAGGGAGTACACAGAAAAGCATGTTCACCAAGAGAGTATGCGCAGGTGGCATGTGGCCATAACAGGAAGGAGCGAAGGGGAAAAAAGAGAAGAAGGGCTGAGAAGGTCTCAATGACAGCGAAAAGGAGGAGGGAGGAAGATGAGAATCCCATCAGGAGACACATTAGAAGAGCAGTCGGTGGATGGAGCGCAAGAGAAAGCAACGAATGGATGCAGGGAGGAAAGCAAATTGGGGAAATGTATGTAGTCGGAGACCAAAAAAGAAGAGATACTCACCAGTCGCCGCCCCAGCGGCGGACAAGTCGCTCCACAGTCGAGACATTCGTTGGCGCCAAGCACACGCCTGCTCGCACCTGCCCGCGCTCCTCCTTCTGCAGCAGGTAAAATCGACGGCTACATACACCCAATACGCCAGGCGCTCGCTCAGCTCGAACACTTGTCCCGGGGTAGCGTTATATAGCGTCCGACCACGCGTCCCTGGGACAAGTCTGACGACGCTTCACCGCGTAATGTCCACTTCAATCTTTGAGCGAGGTCTATTAGCAAGCAGGAAAAAAATCGCACCTTAATGGATGATGAAGAGGGCAAATGCCTCTATTTTGACGGCCCATAGGCTCAGCACTCATCGCCCTTTTCGACCATGAGCGTTTTTGAAAACCACGCTACCAGGTAAAAATCTGCTGGGGCCTTGTGCTGACTTTTATTGGACGTCGTCTGGGAGTGAAAACACAGCCGAAGCAGGAGCTTTCAAGCAGGAGTTGAGCCACCATCATCCAGCAGTGTTCCAAGAGTTTTGCGTGGGTGTGGTCCAAGACGCAGGATGCGTGTCGGTCGACACTCAAAAGCCGGGCCTTGTCCGGGCCGGCTGCAAACACGGTCACGGGATTGCCTACAAGCCGGGCCGTCGGTTTGCGTGTTGGCCTCGCGTGCGGAACACAAGTTGAGAGTTTGCATATCATCAAAATCTAGCCCTCCGTAGAGTCTACGCTGCTCATGATTTGCAACTCATCCCAACAGATCCTCCAGGCTCCCCCCAACTTGAAGTATAAACCCGACTGAGTATTTAGGTACTACTCCATTGGATGACCCCTCCAGTTGGGAACGGACAGGGTTCATGTTAAGGTCTTCTTCTTCTGCTTAGGAATAGCAGTTGAGGAGCTCCGGTGGGACATCATGGGTACATCCAAGACATCATGTGGTCTTTCGTCACTATCGCTGCACACACTGATAAAACAGCAGTTCGCACTGGAGCTTTTCTGTACCTACTAGTAGCATGATGCACTTACGCAGAAAAGGTCTCTTCCTCGTACTTGGTGGATTAGGTCGCCTTTCGATAGCCCGTCAAGTCGAGATCAGTGTCAATGCATCCACGACTCTGGGCAAGCTTCCGCCCATCGCTCGCTTCTTTGGCTGCGACGAGCCAAACTACGCAACCTACCCAGACGGCCGGGTGCTTCTCTCACACCTCGGAAACTTAGGTCGTCACCAAACATACTTTCGCACCCACAACCTCCTCACCACATGCGACCCACCTACCGATACAACCCCGCACCGGCTCAAGTGGGGCTGCACGGATGCGTATACCGAGGACGCAAACGGGCAGCCGATCTATAATTTCACCACCACGGACCTGATCTTCGACGCGTACTTGGAAAATGGCGTGAAGCCATACGTGCAGACGGGCTTCATGCCAAAAGCTCTGAGCGCGCATCCGGACCCATATTCCTTCGAATTTGACGGCGGTGCCGATGCGAATAATATCTTCACCGGGTGGACAAATCCACCGACGTCTTGGGAAAAGTGGGGCGAGCTCATATTTCAATGG
Source organism: Mycena vitilis (assembly GCA_029203975.1). Lineage (NCBI taxonomy): Eukaryota > Fungi > Basidiomycota > Agaricomycetes > Agaricales > Mycenaceae > Mycena > Mycena vitilis. The sequence continues at coordinate 142,477 of JARGYF010000031.1, read as the reverse complement.
GCGAAACATTGCGTGGAGCGATACGGAGCGGCAGAGGTCGAGAGCTGGTATTGGGAGGTACGATCATTTTGTTGAATTTCTCTGGCAAGAAATTGACTTGGCTCCAGGTATGGAACGAGCCAAATATCGCGTACTGGAACGGAACGGAGGAGGAATAATTCATGTTATACGACTATGCCGTCGACGGGGTTCTTCGAGCCCTCCCTAGCGCCACAGTCGGTGGGCCGGAGGTGGCCGGTGGTGCAAGCGGGGACTGGCTCAGCTTGTTCCTCAACCATACGCTCAACGGGAAGAACTCAGTCGCCAACACCACCGGCTCACCTATAGACTTCATCTCGTTCCACGCCAAAGGCGCTCCGACTTTCGTCAATGCGACCGCCTCGGTGCCCGGCCACCTGCAGATGAACATGGCGGCTGAGTTGCAGAACGTCGACGACGCGTTCTCCGTTATCCAGTCCTTCGGCGCGCTAAACCACCTACCCGTGCTCATCGGTGAGGACGATCCCGACTCGTGTGCGGCCTGCACGTCCCCCAGCGTCGACTACCGTAACGATCTGATTTACCCGTCCTACACCGCCGCCGCGTTCACGCGCGAAATCGATCTGAGCGTGCGACACAGCGTGAACTTCACCGGTGCGCTCACCTGGGCATTCGAATACGACGAGCACCCTTATTTCGACGGCTTCAGGGTGCTGGCGACGAACCAGATCGACAAGCCCATCCTGAATATTTTTAGGATGTTCGGGATGATGCAGGAGGTGCGGCTTGAGGCGAACAGCACGGGCCAAGCAACTCTGGACGACGTGCTGGAAAACAGTGTGAGTGGGGAGCTGTCCGATGTTGGTGTCCTGGCATCCATCTCTGCAGAGGGAGATAAGCTAGCGCTCATCATCTGGAACTACCACGATGATGTGCTGCAAAAACCGGACGCTGAAATTTCGCTGCGTATCTCGGATGCGTTTCCAGGAAGGGCGGCGGTCGGGCTGACGCACTACCGTATCGACGAAAGCCACAGCGATGCTTTCTCAGCGTGGGTCAACTTGGGATCTCCACAGGCTCCGACCCAGCAGCAAATTGTCGGGTTGAAAAATGATGGGATGCTGCAGATGCTTCATCCGCCGTCGACATTGCAACTGGAGGATGGGATTACCAGCGTCGAGTTCGGACTACCGATCCATGCCGTCTCGTTGCTCATGATCGAGTAGTAGCTTTCGCAATTTTTCGTTTCTTGTCCAGCTTGTTCCAAATTTTGTATTATCAGTTACGAAGGTGTCCACTCAGTCTAGAAGCCCGCAACCACCTATCCAGACCGGGACAGATGGAGTCTCGTCCTTGTCCTCGATTGGACGAGAGACCTCATTGAGCTGATCGAGAATACGAGTGCTTTCTTCCGATGGTACTACCTGGCCGAAAACTGCGTACTTCCCTGGATGCATTTCTCAGAAACATCACCATGTTAGATGAATGGAAACGATTTACCTGCCAGTTTTGCGAGACTCTTCTCGTCGTCAGCGAGTACAATGAAGAACTGCGACGAGCTGACAGGGCTCTTGCCGCCAGAGTTGGCCATGGCAAGACTTCCCCTCCGCGGTGAAGCCTGCAATCCTGCTTTTTCGCAAGCGAACTTGGGCCCATAGATTGACTGAAAAACACGAAGGTGAGCGTCAGAATGCTGAGTCTCGACACCCATATATATACCTCTCCACCGCTCCCGTCCCCGCGCGTTACATCTCCGCCTTGGGCCACAAAGGAGCGTACAATGCGATGGACGGGGCAGTCAAGGTAGTGCAATTTTTTCTTGGGATTGCTCTTGCACTGTCCTTTCTCTCCGATGCATAGCGCTATGAAGTTCTGGCGTGTCTTCGCCAGTCCAGGGGCGTCATCGAGCTTGAAAACAAGACGCCCGAGTCGGAGAGGAGTTGGTGCGCGAAATCTGAGCGGCGGGGAGTCAGATTTCTGTGGCCCAGAGTGTCATTAGATCTACACTGGGTAGTTTATTAGCCCTAGCGTACATGGACCTCGCCCAAGATGTCTTGCTGTTCCGCATCCAGATCTTCTGGGAGAGACGGCAGGCCAAAGGTGCTCTTGTGTTTTTCCAGGACAGATAGAGTTAGCTGGTACTGGACATTCTCTTCCTCGAATTTCGATTGCTCGCCGGCGTAGATCTCCAGGTAACACTGTGAAGGCATCGATGAAGGCGGAGGCAGGAGACGCGTAGCTTACGTACTTCTGGATCATCTGTTCCCGAGTCCCGACCTTGGAAATTATTCCGGGTGTCATGACTTGAGGTCAAATATTCTCTGACTCGCCCGGTTAGCATACGACTTAGATCCTGGTTGAACAACCTAATCCGGGACTGAGATGGGATGAAGGTATGTCCAAGGTATGTCAAGAATTGGGCCATTGATATTGATGGCGGGCAAGAAATTATTACACACTGCAGTAAAGTTCATGCACTATCGACACCGAGAAGATTCCAAAATATCTCGTTATCCTTGTTGACCTCTGGGTCGCTGTAGCGGAATATGGTAGAGCGCCGGTATTCCTTGCACCATACCTTCTGAAATTCCTTCATCACTTCGTCCGTCACATCCGCCCAAGCAGGTCCATCATCGGCACATTCGGTGAGCCTGCCCGTATTTTCGACGACGTCAAAGCAATCCCCGGCTCATATGCCTTGCGGGATGGGCGGTTGCAAGTCGTTCTCCCTGGTCAAGCAAATACGCATGATAATGATGTCCCCAAGATTCGCCCTCTGCATCGACGCTCGTGCGTGTTTGTCTTTCCAGACCCGGAGCGCAGACTCCTGGAAATAGTGATGTCGTGAGAGATTTCTGAGGATGCCACTCTGTGGCGGATGTCCTTTCGGGCTGTGATTGTAAACTTCGGGGTTCGCCAGACGACGTAGGATTAGGTTACAGTCGATGTCATCTTGCAGACCGTGTGCACTGAGAATTCGAGCGATGGTGAGGGGCAACCCGTCGACAGGATCTGAGGTCTCTATTGGGTCGAAGGGGAGTTGGGTAAGTGGTAACCCGGCGAGAGGAGGTGTGGTAAGGCAAAAGGACTGGGAAGGGTCATATGCAACGCTTTCGCAGTGGGTCTCCAACTCCGCAGCAAGCTCCATCCGTTCGCGCGAGGTTAAAACCCCCTCATGCATCTCTTCAAGAGACAAGAAACTGCTTGCGCAAAGCACAAGATCCCCGGCCCACGAGAGGGTAGCCATTATTGTTGCGAACCATCGGTTGAGGTATTCCGATCCAATCTCCCAAGGGTTTGACAAGTGATACTGAGCATAGCAATATCGTATATTTGGTCGATGTGAAGATATATCGCGTGTATAAGTTCGGTTGGGAGGGTGGCGAATGGACCGATTTCTGTGCTGACCTATCGTCAGCATATGTGCTCGCAGCGCAGATGTCGAGGAGGTTCACCGGCTCATAGCAGGAAATCTCACGTCATCATCTACCTCGCGAGCACGTTCGATCGATAGAAACGCGTCTGCCTGAGGCCAGCGTCGAAATTTGTCCACAAAACTGCTACGGCTCGGGTAGCTGGAGAAAAGGCCTGGGTCTTCCAAAGTCGCCCAAAAGTCGCCTATCTCTTTCTTTTGGCGCTTATCAATGTTTATCAGAGACCAATACTGCCCTGACATGTTTTCAGGAAATTCAGCAGCAGCATGCGTGGATGGAAGAAGGAAGGAAGGAAGGCTTTGCTTGTGGTTGCTTGCTATGCTTTGGTGTTGTTGTTCTGATCGGCTTCAATCTTGACCTGAACTTCCATCTGTCATCATGAGCCAGTTGAAGCCAGTCTACCAAAGGACCAGGGCCGGCGGGCCTTTCTTCCGTCATAATCACAACGTGGACTCCGCCGGACTACGCTTTGCCTCTCCCAGGAAGGACCTCGTACACCGTGCGGCGTGTCGACGTAAAACTGAACCGCACCGCACGCTTGGCGCCCGCCGCAAACTCGAAGAGCGACTCGCTCATCTGGCGCAATTGCTTAATTCTAGCAAGAAAGCCTGTCAAGTCTGCGCACTCCGCTTTGGACGCGTCCGATCCCCAAATCATCTGTCAACGATAATAAAGCTTAGCAAAGCCGGTAGTGGGATTAACTTCCGGTACGTAAATGACTTACAGTGCTACCAAAATGTTACAGCGTGTGGTTTATTTTGCTTAAGGAAAAGCGGTGAGATTTATAAGATTCATAAGCCGCTGACTTATCTCGCTTATCTGACTTATCTGATGACAAAAGCATCGATATAAAGGAAGTCGAGGTTGCGCAGATGTGCTCGCAGATCCCAAGCACCCCATCGACTCATTCAAAGCATGTCCAGCAAAATAGTCTATCTCAGTGCGTTGGGGATTTTCTCTTTTTGAAGAAGATTGACCTGTCATCAGTCTCTGGCGCTAACCGCGGAATTGGCTATGGCCTCGCCGCTACCCTTGCTGCGCGCGAAAATACTGTGGTTTTTGCTGGCGCACGCGATCCTGCTGCGCAATCTTTGAAAGATTTGGCTGCAAAATACCCCAATGTCCACGCAGTCAAGCTCACCTCCGGCGATAAAGTCGACAACGAATCTGCCATCGCCGAAATCAAAAAGACAGCAGGCCAACTTGACGTTATTATTGCAAATGCAGGTCCGCCAATTATGGGTTTCTTCTCGTACTCGCAGCTGACAATTGAACCAGGCATCGCGAACTACTACGGCCCGCTAGCGACGACGCCACCCTCTCAGTTCCGCGATCACTGGGAGGTCAATACCCTCGGTCCGGTTGTCCTTTTCCAGGCAGCCCACACGCTGCTTCTTGCGTCTCCCACTGGCGCACCGATCTTTGCGCTCATATCCACATTGGGAGCTTCCATGGGCTCATACCACCACCTCTCCGCTTCTGCGTACGGCTCCTCCAAGGCCGCGGCTAATTTCCTCATCAAGGTGCTTACCACGGAGCATCCTACGCTCATCTCCCTCGCAATTTCCCCTGGTTGGGTTGCGACAGAGATGGGGAATACTGGCGCGGTGGCGAACGGGCTACCCGCCGCACCGGTCACTCTCGAGGACTCAGTGACGGGGATCATGTCGAGGATAGATGGCGCGACGGTTGAGAAGACCGGTGGCCGATTCTGGAACTTTAAGCCTACTAGAGGCAATCCGTGGGACATAGACGCGGATGAGCTCCCGTGGTAATTGACACGAGTGTCGGAAATCAATGCATTGTATCTGTATCCAAGTCCTGAACGTATAGAATGTTGAAGTTTTGCATATATCTGAGTAACGGACGTGTCATGAATTTTAGCTCAGTACGACGTCGCCCAAAGAGGAGCTCGTAGGAGCTACGCTCATTGTACGATCCTGCTTATTATCCTCAAAATATAATGTATGAGTTGCAGGGTTTGATTTTTTTACGCAATAGAAGGTTGAATCACGGCGAAGCGCCAATTATTGCCCGAATCCTTCGGGAATTGGGGTCCGAGCTTCGCGTTCACCGATTCTATCGGCAATTGCATCCTCATTTCCACCGGTGGGCCAGTCGCAACCGCGTTTCCGTCTGAATCCGTTCATCCGTCCTTCCGTTACGCGCAGGAATTTTGAGAAGTATAAAGCGAGCCTCTGGTTGAATTTCTAAAACTATCTTCCTCTACCACACTAAATCCAGATTCTCAATGTCCAAAACTGTCTACCTGAGTTCGTTTTTTGTGCAACTTTCTATTGAAAATTTTAACAGTCAAACAGTCACCGGTGCGAACCGTGGAATCGGCCTTGGCCTCGCCGCTGTCCTAGCTGCCCGTGAAAACACTGTCGTCTTCGCCGGAGCGCGCGATCCAGCTGCACAATCCCTCAAGGATCTCGCTTCGAAACACCCCAATCTTCATCCAGTCAAGATCACCGCCGGGGACCAGGCCGATAACGAAGCAGCCATCGCCGAGATCCAGAAGACTGCCGGCCAACTCGATGTGATTATTGCCAACGCAGGTGCGCTCTCTTTCGTCTCGCTGTCCATTCCGTCCTTTCTCACTCTCCCCAGGCATCATGAAATACCGCGGCCCAGTAGCCACGACGCCCCTCTCCGAGTTCCGCGACCACTGGGAAGTCAACACCCTCGGAACCGTCGTCCTCTTCCAAGCCGCGCACAGACTCCTGCTCGCCTCGCCCACCGGCAAGCCCACGTTCGCGTACATATCCGGCGGCGCGGGGTCCATCACCCGCTACTTCGGCAACTACAGCGCGACGTACGGCTCGTCCAAGGCCGCCGCGAACTTCCTCGTGAAGGCGCTCGACGCGGAGAACCCGTCGCTCATTGCGTTCGCGATCTCGCCGGGGTGGGTGGCGACGGACATGGGGAACGTGGGGGCGAAGTTGGCTGGGCTGCCCCAGGGGCAGGCGCCGCACGCTGTGGACGACGTCGTAGCCGGCATTATGGGGCGCATCGATGGGGCGACGGTGGAGAAGTCGAGTGGCCGCTTCTGGAATTTCAAGGCGACGTTTGGCGGGAAGCCCTGGGATTGGGATCAGGAGGAAGTCCCGTGGTAGACTCGATGTGAATGTACACACCTAGCTCAGATAAACGTGCTACCTTTGAACATTCAAGTTGAACCCGGTACATGCCGAACTTCAACTACTTACGTGGTTGGAGTCGACCTGTGTGCATGTTCAGAAAGGGAGAAGCGAACGTTTGCAGAGCTGACATACCCAGATATTGTGGGAAGTGTGGTTATAACGGGTTTGTGTAACGGACAATTTGCGAAGAAACGTACACCACCCAGGTGCATCCATCAGCCCTGAAACAAGTAGAACGAGCAGAACCGAGACATACTGTTGTCTTGGTCACATCGCCGTAACCCTAAGTCGCTCGAAGAAACGTACGTCGCCCTGGTGCATTCATCGGCCCTGCAACAAATACAACGAGTGTCAGCTGTGTTGTATTTTAGCATGCCATTAAAGTAAGAATAAATGTGGATGGATGGATTCTCAAGCTGTGATGTTCCGGATATTCTGATTAGACGGTGGCAAATCGGCGTGGAGATATGATTAATAAGAACACAAACCTGGATGATGGATGTTGTTGGCGCAAGTATTTCCAGACCCTCGCCGTTGCTGTATGGTGAAAATTGTCGACGAGGAAAATTGGTCAGAAGAAGAGAACACACTGCACGTTCCACCAGACGATCCGTTGGGCCTTGCCCAGCAGTGGCTGGTTGCTCGCAGCCACAAACGGCGTGGTACCAGCGGCGTAGTACGTCGCAGTGGAATCCGTGGCGGAAGGCTCGTATTTCTCGCACCCTAAAACCGGATATCACACAAGGCTTGATGGTACGAGGCGAAAAACTAACAAGAGTTGACGTTGATGGCGAACTTCAAGTTGACAGTCGCCGTGCTGTTAGATGTGTTAGACCCGTACCATCGCCGCCGGGACCATATGGTCCCCGTTCACCGCTTTCAAAACCAAGCTCCGAATACTAGCGTCGACACTCTCCCGGATTCAGCTACCGATTTGGCCGAAACGGGCGATTCAAGGTCTGCAGGTACGAATTCCCGCGGTAAACATCGTCGTGTCCCAGACTCTTGTCGGCCCGGACAGTTTGGCGTCGGTGAGAATAGCTGCGGCGCCGCTGGCATCTGCAGCCAGAATGATGTTGCCGCCTTCATGGACCCAGTTTTCCCGATATCTTGCTTCGATTTTGGAACGAGGCGTTGGAGAAGCACTGGTGGGGGGAAAAATGAAAAAAAAAAAATGAAAAAAAGCATATTACATCGCAACGAAGCTCGACCGTAACCGCCGTGTCTGAGTCCATACCAGAACCGGGTTGTCGGGGACACTGGGGGCGCAGAGGCTGTTCACCGAGTCACCGAGTGTGTGGGACGGGACAAGCCCAAACGCTTACCTAATCACACGTGTAACAGCCTGAAAATCTTCTTGTCCGCCAGGATGATGTCCGCTGCGACCCTTGTCTCTTTCTACACCGTCCCCCCTCCAGCCGCAGAATCCTCCTGGTTTACCCTCCCCTGAGATACACAGGTTTGTGTCCATGATGGCTATCCCCCTGGAAGCGCGGCTAAACCCTTCCGCAGCCATGTCGGACTGCCCCATACTCGTATGGATGCTGGCGCTGAACCGCGAGTACACGAAAGAAGTGTGTGACGCGCTGTCCCCGTCGTTCCTGTACTAATGCCCTTCCGTCAAGGAATACGATGCATGTTACAAAGTCATCCAAGACTGTGTGCCACACGTCAAGATACCCTACGACCCCCCGAACGCGGAAAGCTTTCGTGCGTGTGTCACAACTAGCGGTGGCGTGATTCTGACTCTCTGCAGGTCAGGTAATGACCCATATGCTTCCGCTCCTCATGATGCGACATCGACGGATACCGCGCGCAAAGTGGCGCGACTGCGTCACCCCGAACGGAAAGCACTGGATCGAGCAGGTCCGTGCACAGCGGGCTCGGACGCCGTTTTAGAAACTGACTCGCATACAGACGCCCGAAGACATGCCGCCAGAAAAATTCCTGTACTCGATGATCGGGTACCACCTTGCGTATGAGACCTCGCTGTGTGGCATGGCGATGACACAGGGCATCCAGCGCAAGGTCGTAAATATTGGCCTTGGCATAAAGCATGTCGCGGTCGAGCCCCGTGGTGTGTCCGTAACGGCGTATGCTACGGCCATGGCTCACAAACTCACCCCCGCCGAGAGGCAGCTCGTCGCGCCCGAGCTGGGCGACGAGGTCGTCATGCGCCGGCTATGTATCCTTCTCGCACTCAAGGCTGCGTACATCCAAGCGATAGGCCAGCCAGTGGGCTTTGACTGGGCGCGCCTTGACTTTGATATCCCGCGGGAAACCGCGCGCGGTGACGGCCACCCACTGCAGGGGTGGGAATTCCGTATCTTCCGCTCAAGCCTGGGGGTTGCACGCAAGGGCCATCTAATTGAGGAGCACTATCAATGTGTTTGCGCGTTTTTCCGTGGGGCGAAGGAGAGCAGTTTTATATGGCACGAGAGTGCCAAGGACCTCGAGAGCTGGGTGCAGTTTATTAATATCGACCAGATGGTCAAAGTTATTCCCAAGCTGACTGCGTAGTTTCTCTGGAACTTCCTTTGCATGTTGTATTCACTATACTTGATTTAAGTCCCTGGACTCCGGACTGGTTCATCTTCCTCTGGATTTTCCCTGGAAATGGTCGATGCGTGAGGCCGTTGGTCAAAACTAGTCCCACTGCCAGACTGTCCGTAACCCCACTAACGGTCTAGTACAGTTATTGAGAAGTTCTGACAATCGGAGTTCGAACCCACACCGGAAAGTCGTCACGTCACGCGTCACACTTTCCGGTTTGATCTGGGGGAATGGCTTCCCCCAGACCCCCTCCTCTTCGCTGGCGCTGCCTTTTCCGCTGGCGCGGGGCCTCCTTCGCTCCGCTAAGTTCTCGCTGGCACTGGCCTTTTCCACTGGCGCTGGCCCTTTCCTTTCGTTCGCATCGTTCATGTATTTGTATTAAGTTAGAAATTAAATGCTTGTTGCGGGCGCCGGCCCGGACGGCTGGGGTCTCCACCCCAGACCCCGAACGCTGCGCGGGGCCTTCCGCTCGCCGCGGGGGCCCACTGCGTGGGGCTAGCGCTCGCCGCGAGGCCGACTGCGTCGTGCCCGAACAAAACGCCGACATAGGGAATCGAACGCTCGACCTCAGGAAAAACAGAAACACAGAGGGCGCGTTCATAGTACGGTAATTTCCTGACGGAAGGAGGGGCATGGTTGTGGACAGGGCGAGATACTGATGCTGTGGGCCAATAGCGCGCTAATAGCGAATATCCCAATATGGTTTAATTTTGATGATCAATCACACAGCTTTTCCGCGGATCCGCTCCGAAGTGACTGCCCTTCCGCTCTCCTGCGCCTTGTAGACTCCCAGCAACACTTCGGAAGCCTTCGCGCTTCCTCCGGATATGTTCGGCACAATCTTCCATCACTACCAGCCCCCCGCGGAGCCACCACCGTCCCAATCTACTCCTGCTGATCTCCCGGCGAAGCGTGGTCGCGGTCGCCCGAAAGGCTCGAAGAATAAACGGAAAGCAGCAGAATCAGTGGTCCAGGACTCCGCAGATGAAGCTGGTGGACCTATTTTGACTGCAGAATCCTCCCAACAGCCGCAGAAGAAGAAAACACGGATTGATGAGGTACCCCATCCTTCCGCAAACTCGTCAGCGAGTACGAAGCAGAAGCGAGGCCCAGTACAAGCTCTTTCCAACCTAGTGAGTAAAATTTCCGTCTCAATTTCTGATTATATCATTCAATGACAATTATCCAGCTTGCTCGTGGATTCCCGAGTCGGTCTCGCAGGGAGATACATACAGACGCGTCAAATACCACGGAGCATTCTATTCCTCAGATTTCATTACCACCTACCTCTAGTCTAAATGCTTCTGCTCTTTCTGCATCTGGCACCCAAAATCCAGCCACAGCCGAAGTGAATTCCCGGCCGTCTCGCAGCGTGCTCGCCCGAGCAAATGCCGAACCCTCTACCAATCCCTCTCCTGCAACTTCTCTCCCGGCCACTTCGTCCTCCACTCCCGTCGACTTTATCAGTGACATCGACGAGTCCACTGGCTCATCTGCATTTCTCGGAGGGGGTCTTGGCGAGGAGGAGGAGGCAGATGACGAGAACACCAAGACACCGAAGCGCAAACCGTTTCCACATTGGTTTCAAAAAATTATTAAGAGCCTCTTGGATGAGCTCAAGTACGACCTGGAGGAAACTACCACAGAGAAATCCCGGCATTATCTGGCCGGAACATTTTGGCTGCCTCGGAAACCCGCTTGGTTTGCGCTCGGACACTTGAACGTGAAACCCACAGATCTCTTCCTTCCCGACTTCTTCATCTGGGATCCCATGAGCCTTTTGGGTGGTGCCGTCGGGATAGTTTGTCCTGAATGCAATTCGCATCACCTCACGCGTGACGGTGTTGTTGAGAGGCCGCGTCGAGTTGTCGATATCGACGCCTGCTTCTGGATTGTAGGATACACATACGCTTGCCGCAAACGGTCAGGCGGCTGTGGTGTCCGGTTCCGGTCATGGGATCAGCGTATTCTCGGGCGGCTTCCTCTTCCACTTGCGGCGGAATTTCCTGCCCATCTCACATGGCGGAGCGGGCTGTCAACTCGCGCGTTCGGAGTAGTCCGCTCGTGTTTTCAACATGGGATGGGTGCAGAGGAGGTGGCAGATCTTTTCCGAATGCAGCATCTTCGCCGCTACGACGAAATCCGACTCCAGTATCTGCGCACGAAGGTCAAGCAGATGAACCTGCCTGGGAGAACCTACGAGGCATTTTTACCTTTCGATGATCGCTCGGCATCCGGATTTCACGGTTTTACACCCAGTGGCCAATGGCTTCGCGATGTGTATGACGATTTCATTGAAACCTATCGAGACGTCCTGAATCAACACACTGGGATGCTTTCCGGCCGAATTTTAGCCATCGATCATAGCCACAAGGTGGGTTAGTCTCGGATGATTCCCACACATCTCACTGACAGAGTTTAGCTTGCGAAACATGTTTTCAAGGTTGACGGTGTACCAATCTTTACCGGGCTTCTCACTGTCACAAACGACAAGGGCGAGATCAAGGTCTGTGTCCTCGTCGCAACGAAATCACATTCTCAATTTGAAGACGCTTTACGACGCCTTCGTAACGACCTTTCCATCTACGGGCATGATCTCCCTCAGGCTATTTACACAGACAATATGTCGGACAAGCCTATGCTCGAGAAGGTGTTTGAAATGCTTCTTGACAAAGTTACACCCGTCGAGAAGCATGCCCACCTCCCGCTCTTCGTTGATCCCGAATGTGTTATGCGACCATCCAAGCTCGACGACACGACCACAATTAATAATGTCGCCCGCAGCATTCTCGATGATCTATCCCGGGCAAACGACAACCACATCGTCATCGGATTTGGGTCTGAGTGGAACATTGACATCACACCGCACGGGCGTCTAGCTCAACAAGGTCCACCTGCCGTACTCCAGCTTGCATACAAAGATCAAGTGCATGTGCTCCAGGTGAGATCTCTTCAATTCCTTGCTGACTGGCTCACGCATATCTTGTATTTAGATCGGCGAGATGTTAAAGCGCCAAGTGTTACCTTTGCAGCTCCTCAACTTGCTTCAAGAGCCGCGCGTGATTAAAGCAGGTCGCAGTGTGAATGCGGACCTGCGTCGGCTTGCCACCGCCTGCGGCAAACTTCCCGGTTCATTCACTGGTGCGCTCGAACTCGGAAATTTCGCCAAAGATCGGTTTTTGATTGGAAAGGCAAACCTATCCTTGGTCGATCTCGTGGCGTCTATCCTTGGCCAGCGTTTTCCTCCGCACTACAGTGAACGTATCAGCAGCAACTGGTCTGACTCGGATCTCACCACGATTCAACAACAGTATGCTGCGCGAGACGCCTATGCTGCCCTTTGTTTGTACCTGAAAATCAACGAGACACCGCTGCCCGTCGCTATGGATCGGAACACACCTTGTGGTGCTTCGGTGCTGCTCCTTTCCGACGACAACAAGAAGCTGGCAGCGCGAGGGGTTATTTCGCCTGCAGCAGCATTGGAGATGTTCAACGGGGCAAACCTGACTTCCACACGCACCGTTATTACGGTGCAAGAAATATTAATTCCGGGGCAATTATTGGGCAACACGACAAAAAGCGCTCACTCAAAGACCACGGTGACCCTCCTTTCGACATACTTGCACATCGCAGCCACGTCCGTGTCGTGCCTCACCGTAACCCCAAACCCCCTACTCCTCTGCCACAGCCTCTGTTTATGTCCGAACCACTTCCTCCGGACCTCGCAGAGACGGCCACGGATGATCCCTCCAGCGATTTTGTCGGTCTTGGCGAGGACTTGGATGCTGTTGACGACATGGAGGACAACGACAGCGCAAATCGCCGCCCTTCACATTCCACAGGCGACATAGACGCTGCGAGTGCTGCAGAAGGTGCCTCAGTTCTCGGTGATATTCCTTTTGCCGTCCTCGCCACATATGCTACGCTCATCCGTAGCCGTGTGCTCAAGGATGTTTTTCATGTTTTCAACATGCTTTACATCTCTCGGACTCATGGTCTACGGGTGCCATTTTCTCGTGCATTGCGTGACGCTCTTCTTATCCCTCATCCTGCGGATAAAGCACAGATTGAGGTGTACCTCAAAACAAAGAATGTGACTTGGCACGACATGCTTCGGTTCCATCCGAAATGGCTTTGGCGGCACTGTCGACGTACTATTCCGCCTCCCGAGGATCTGTACCCTCTCGTTCATGCTGTCTTCATGACCTGGGGTCCACTCAAAGACGGCAAAACCGGTATACCTCTGTTCAACTCGGCTGCGTGGAAAGTTGCCAAAAACATTCTCGAGTTGATCAAGAATGGGTTTGTGTCGGATCCTCCCGGCGTTCAACTTTACTACTGCATTGGCTTCGACGAAAAGGCAGGTGGTCTAACAATTTACCGCTGCCTCCGAGGGACGAACATGGTAGAAGGTGGTGTACACACACATCTGCTCGCCAAACTTCCGTCGCATGGCGCTTCTGTTCGGCACATGGTCGCGTGTTTGCTCGATTTTGTTTTGCGCCACAACCTCCATGTACGTCTCTCCGTGGTTCATTGTATATCTCTGATTTGCATTCAGGTTGGACACTTTAACTCAACCGGCAAGAAATATGTGGGCCATGACTCTATCTGGCTTTTGAACACCATCCAAGAACTCGAGATTACCCTCTCCGAGGGCTACGGTCTCCCGCCTGCCCCGTTGGCATGGGTAAACGGAAATCTTTACCAACAGACTGAGCAGTCTGTCGGGATCATCAGAATTCCGCGATCGATTTGTGGGCCTGTTGAAATTCAGCCGTACAACGAGGAGATCGACTCCAAGCGCAAACAGAAGCAGAAATACCTCGCCCGGATGCAAGGAACTCGTATCGCCGTCTTACCCGTGCATACCGTCGCAGAGAAGATCCTGTTCAATGATCTCATGCGAACATCTCCAGCTTTCCAAAGCTGCAGAACGGCTGTTTCCACCGCGGCCACCGCGATTTGGAACAGGGAGGCCGAGTCGAAGGCAGACATATTTTACAAGGTACTATTTCGATTTTTTCTTTACAATTACTCCTTCTTACCCACAGCCAAGTTGGAAGAGCAACTTACAGCTTATCTCAACGGCAACTACAAGGATTCCGCTAACGTTCGGCAGAGCTGTTCGCAGGCTCGAGGGCAGATTGAACCCCTGGAACAGACTCTTCAAGACCCCAAGCGCGCGACCCGAATTATCAACGCACGGTCGGGCCCCCCTGTGCGGCATCGTGTCGCGAGTGGCTTTGAGATCCTGCCTACCTCGAGGTGAGTACTAAATTTCATGGCCTTCAATCGGGCTGATCTTATTTCGCAGTGACGCAACTGCTTCGGTGTCGACTGCCTCTCGTACTCACCAATTTGCGGTGCTCAACAATATTCCGGAGTCTGCAGCAAGTGCGACGACGGATTTAAGCCTGCAACATGTTGCCTCAAGTATGCATGTACCCCAGCCAGCCCCCAAAACCCGTGTACGCACTTGCCCGCGCTGTACTGATCTGAACTGCAAAGGCAAACAGCGCTGGTATTGGTGCCAAAACTCGTGTCAAGACTGCAACGAGAAGTCGCTGGTGCTTTGTGTCGGGCGGAAATCTACTGCACGAGAGCAGAGGCGCTGCATCGCAGCAAGGGATGCCGAGCTCGAGAAGCAAGCTCGGATATATCTCGGACTCGACCAGACTCAGGGTCAAACTTTACTTGCGTTCACAAATTGATTTATTACACTTTAATACATCGTTAAAACTGTGTCTAAGATATCTACATATCAGGATTTCATCACCCCCTTCATATGTCCATGCTCTGCTGAGCAGTGCACCAATAACTACCGCATAAGCGTAGAGCGCTCCAGATGCAATTGAAATATGGCACCATCCGAGTGGCTTGCCTTCACGGTTCACAACGTGCGCACTAAATCAGTGCAGCTGATGAAATAAGATCTATGCGAGAAAGTGGCCAAGGCGGGGATACAAGAGAGTGGTGGAATGTATGGGGAATAAGGAGCGGATGAAGGGGAGAACAAGGTGCGCACCATTGTTCTAATTACTCCTGCGTCTATGACTTGACGGCCATTGTTCCATGACCTCCATGTACAACGGGTAAGACGAATTTAGAAGTGAAATGTGGACGGACCTAGTCTAGTTGTTACCGCGGGGGTCGGATCGCGTAAGGATTTGCTTATGCGATCTCATGTAAGCAAGGGTCACGTGTACGCCTTGCACTTCTGCTCCGACGCGTTTTGGACGTGTTCCCTGTCTCCTCGCCCAGATTTCGCCCGCCGCATGTGCACCTTAGCGTGTAACCAGCCTCCGCCATCACTTTCCTAGCAAAAAATCCATGAACTTGGCGGGCCAAACCGTTTGAATGCCCAACTTGTGCCCAACCGTAGCCGTTCAGAAGGCTCAAAAGGCCCTGTGGGGTTCGATTCTTGACTCTTACGGTCCATCCTTTGCTCCAGATGATGGGCCAATGAGTTGCCGAGCTTCGTCGCCCCCAAACTCTGATACGGGCTTTACAGGAATTGAATCCAATTTTAT
Source organism: Mycena vitilis (assembly GCA_029203975.1). NCBI lineage: Eukaryota > Fungi > Basidiomycota > Agaricomycetes > Agaricales > Mycenaceae > Mycena > Mycena vitilis. The sequence goes on along the minus strand of JARGYF010000031.1, from coordinate 126,832 downwards.
TGTAACACAACACGGCGCGATAGCTACGTTGTTCCGCCACCCAGGGGAGAAGATGTTCGCAGCACAGTGCGGCAGGCACTTAGCCAACACCGAAGAAGAACAACACGCTACGACTCCGCTGACTTGCGCGACGTCGGTGCACTGCCATGTCCACTGTGCTTGGTCTAAACGAAGCCGGGATCGGCCCCGTGTGCGCCGGACACGAAGGCGACGACCGGGATGTGCGCGATGTTCGGGTACGGCGTCCGCCTTGGTGTCGGATTCACGAGTCGCACACACCTTGTCCAGCGCAGCTCTTGAGTACAGCGTATAGGTGGGACAGGGCCGCTTAAGGACTTGGTACTGCAGTCGTGATATGCCCAAGTCCCCGCCAGCACCAGCGGATCCCGCTTCCCCTGGCCGATCTGAACCCCACCATGATCCGACTGGGACCGCGAGCTGGGCGAAATGCGCGAGATGCGCTACAGTCAGCTAGAATGTAGTACGGCGCAGCATAAAATCAAGCGATGCGTGTTGGCTACGCGAAAAATAGTTAAAAAGAGATGGGAAAGAAGGGACCGCGCACGCACCTCCCGTGCTTCGCTACCGAGGCAACAACGTTAACCGAGTCATTCCGAATGAGGCGGCGGTCCGCGCTCGAGGTCATTTGGTGAGAAGTATGGGTACCCGGAGCATGCCGTGCGCGGTGGCAGCCATTCGGCGACGCAGCGGGGTGGTTTGTATTGGTTCTTTAGCATTTCGGGGTGCCAGTACGCGTCCGGATCATGAGCATGGCGAAAGTCGGCTGAAAGGTGAGGTTTGGCGTCCAGACAGCACGGTGCCCCACCAGCTCGTAGCGGTGATTCTGAGAGGAACGATGGGAATTTTTGGACCAGGAACTCGTCAGAGAGCCATGCTACGCCTTACGGTGCAATTCCGTCGGGCCACAGATGAGGGAGGAAAGAGGAAACACGTCGTCTGCGCTGGCGAAAAGAAGCACAAGACGGGCACGTGAGATTGCTTACATGAGATCGCATAAGCAAATCCTTACGCGATCCGACCCCCGCGGTAACAAACAGACTCTAACATGCGAGGTACGAGCTTCCTTGTTAGAGCGTCTGTCTACGAGAGACTAGGACGGACCCTCTGACCAGAATGCAGCCCAGAGCCATCAGCAATTCTCCTCCGCTTGTTCAACTTCCCGCTCTTACTTCCTCCGTATGTCTAAGTCCAATTCAGTTGATGGCCGGCCAGAGGCGGACAGAGGGCACCATTTCGCGTTCAGAGCCAGTAGATAGCCACAAAGAAAAGAGAAAAACCACAAAACAGGTTGAATAAGAGACGTCGAACTTAGTCACAGGATTCAGGAAGTAAAGTGAGCACGGCGGTCAATGGAGTTATAAGCGAATATTTGTGGGCTCATTGTGGAGCTTTAGCAAGGTGGGCATCGCGTGAAGGTCCGGGTGTGTTTTCGCGAGGAGCCAAGCATGGAACGAGTGGGAGGAAGCAAAGAAAGAGCGTGGGTGATCGGAGTGATTCCATCACAGTTTGGCCATTGCGTGCAGGGACTTTGCTCGGGCCGGCGAATAAACCTTTTTAGGACTGCCGCTATTCTTTCCCAGCACGAGACCTGCGGCAAATTCCGCAAAATCTATTCCGAAAAGGCAACTTCCCACAATTATCTTGCAATATCCCGTTCAAGACCAATTCTGGGTTCCAACGCTGAATTCTCGATGTTTCAAGTACACATTGGAACGAAACATTGTATAGGAGTACCCTTGCCAAAATCGAAGCTTAGAGGAAGATGAGTCTTCTCTTTCTCTCTCTCTCTTTCCTCCCTCTTTCCTTTTTCGGATTTTATTATTTCTTAGCCCCTGTGGCCCACAACATCGCTATTTTGCCGTGGACAGATCACCCCGGTGCGGTTGTTACGGTCACGCGTGACGACTTTCCGGTGTGAGTCCAAATTCCCTGACAATGAGAAGGCTGATCCCCCATCAAACGGCGGATCATTCCCGCGGGAAGTGTCAAAGCGTTCGATATTTGCCCGTTTGGGGAAATGTTCCCATCGCCCGTCAGTTTCTGCATTCCACTTCTATGGCGATTTCGAGTCGATTCGCCGCTCAGCTAAACGACTTAACAGAACACTCAAGTAATCAGTCTAGGTGTGAAGAGTGAGCAGCTGACTCATCTAAAATCCAAGCACTCACGGTTTAGTTCGCAGACGCATAATACGTTGCAAGACCAGTGAAATTTATGGCCTTGTACAAGGCGAGGACTGTATCGACAGAGCCTTCACCGGCCGGGATTTGGATGGCCTTTTCAGCCCCATCTACCGTGAACTTGAACACGTTGGCCAGCATCGTCTCCATGAATCCGACGTCAGCCCTTTTACTGGCCCTATGGGTCCACGACAAGCTGTTGATCTTCCCGACACCGCGGAAGCAAAAGTCCCCGGTGCCCGAAGCCTCGGTATTGATTGCGAGCGAAGCGAAGCAATTCTACTCAAAGGGCACATGATGAGGTACAGGGCTAGAAATCGCGACAAACAAGACACGCAAGGTTTGCTGTGGCTGACAGACCCTCCCGGAAAGAAAGCTCTCAAAAACGCTCAATTCTGGGTCCATTTGCCTTGAAAGCATTCCGATCACTGCCGTTTTCATAGGCGGTTCGAACGGTACCAGATACATGACCGGCGGGCAGGGATTAATTGTGTTTCAATCGACGGGTGTGCGTAATCACACTTCGTAATGTGGCTGTGCTCGGGAAAAGCCGCTGTGTGGCGGCTTCGCGAGCAGCCGGCGCCTCAGCGGACCCCTAGTGGGTTCGCGACGCAATTGGCACTCGCCCAGGCCTGGCCGTCGGAGACAGGGCCGGGCAAATCTGTGTACTGGACGGAGAATCCGTAGTCGCTGAGAATGGAATTGCAACAGACGTGCTCTACGGCGCCTATGCAGCAGACCGCGCTATCGAAGCACCCCTCGAGGCTGGACCACGCGCACAAGTCGACGGCTTTGACAGCCGCGAAGGAAGCGCCAGCAAGGGTAAAGAAGGCTCGGAAGAACATGGGGTTTGTCTTTTGAGATGCGAAGTGAATTGACACGAATGAGCCGATGGTTTTCACTCACAGGTCTCATCCTTTATATACGAACTCCAGCCCGAGTTGCGATGTCAAAGCCGAGGAACATTTCTACTGCTATATCTACTAGACGTTTTCAGGGCCGAATGAGTTGACAAGCTCTCGATTTGGCGTCGGCGTTCGGTAATTTTTTAACGAAGGGTGTTAAACATACATATCTCTATGCATGGCCTGGCCTGGCCTTGGTGCGGATGCTCCTCCGCGGATGATGAACTGTCTGCCGGATTCTAGACATCCAACATCCCAATCGAGAAAATCTCGATTCGACGTCGGCGTTCACCATTGCTGTTCACCATTGCTCTCGAATGAATTGCCGCGAGAATTGGCAGGGAACTCACTTTCACTTTTGCCTTGAGCAAGGCGCTCGGTCCACCAACTAGTACTCCCATGCTCCGAGGGCTAGACCCTGCTGAGCCGCTCTTCACGTACACTCCTCTGTCCTTTCTCTCAGACTCTCCTCCTCTCGTCTCCGACTCGGGTCGGCTTTCGCCACTCCACGCTGATCGGCGCCACCTCAACGTTGGCTACTTTGAACCCTTGGGCCTTGGCGGCTTGAATCCTAGCGTTGCGTTTAATTCCTCCGTTATGTGAACCGAAATGGAGGTTCACGCGCACGGACGGACTCACCGGTCTCTCGAAGTTCGCCGTCCCTCGAAAAATTGAAGTGACTTGTTACATTTCCGTCAGAGGTGGGTATAACCCATCGTGGCTACCAATCCTTCCTGGAGATGGTCGTTCAAGTTCTCGACCTCAGGTCAGCTCATGTTTCACCCGGTCAGTAATTGTCGGGCAGTAGGTAACGATAAACCCCGAATTTGTTGCGCCAGCGGTGACTAATTTTGACGCTTCTGGCTCGTCGTTCTGGTATGATGAGAAGCACTTGGGTACTTGTGTTTCAGCGGCCGAACCAGAATCCTCTGGGCCGCCGGCGGCCTGGATTCCTCCAGAGCGATATTTTCGAGGCGACCACGTCAGTAACGTCCCGTTTGCGCGGCGTTCAATTGTCATTTCTAGTTCGCATTGGTATTGTAATTTCTTGGTCTTCATTGCGGCATCCATTTCCGGCTTCGACGGTAGCTCCACTGGTCGACTATCAGTTGGCAGACACGAATTTGGAAGTGAATGTCCCTCAGGTATTCGCGTACACCAGTGACCGCGGTCGAAAGCGGCAAGCACTCATAAGTTTATTGAGAGTATAACGAACTTGGCACAGCCTGTCCGTGTCCGCTGATGTTGCCAAGCCCGCTGCTTCTGCCAGCTGCTTCTCACTGCAGGCGTCCAGAGCAAGGCTTGAAAGCGGCGAGTCGGACGATAGTACTGTTTCTTTTTTATTGTCCTTGGTGAAATATCGGAATTGAAGCTGTGACCGTCCTGGGACAGGACCAAACTGCAGAATGAAGGCTTCTACAGAGAGTCACTCACAGAGGATGGGGGACGGGACGAACATCGCAACTCTCACGCATGGCAGCGGTAAGTCAGAAAACGGGAACTTGAGGCTCGTCAGTTCAACGCCGTTGAATAGCCCGTGTTTTACGGCGGCTTGGCGGCGGCGGCCAAACCTCAGAGGCTCGCTGATTATATATTCACTACTCGCCGGCGGCAGTTAACGGCAACACCAAGGGAAGTGTCAATATTGCAATATCCCAGTAGTTGATGTAACCGACGTTGCAATAAACCCAGCCGCTGACAGGCGGTCAGTTAGCACTACATTGCAATGCCCAGGGAAGTGTTGGTGTATAACATTACAGGTGTAAATTCCTTACATAATAGTCCCCGGGCATTCCGGGCTTACCAAAAGAGATCATTTCCGTGATTGCCAGCTCAGGTCATCACCAATCACCTATGGCTATCACCTCATACTAAGGCCATCACCCTCCACATCATATCTCCCATCATATCTGTTTATCTCCCCCTTATCTGTACCTTTTTTGACTTATCTCATCACCCAGGCCCAACTTGCAACCACGGAAATCCCCGTGATTTTCCCACGGCCTCTGTCTCCCTTCCGCCACTTCCACGCACGCTACATAAAATCAGTTGTCCCACGCCTTTTGGGCAAACCCGCAAGGCGGTAGCAAAATCTTTGTCCCAAGAAACAAAACAAAAAACGAGAAAGGGGTCAGTGTCGCAAACTCCAAAAAAAATGAGCGTGCAGAGATACGATCCGCAGACCATAGCTCAACGCCGGAATGAGACCAGGATGGCACAATCCAAGTAGACAAATCACGCTACACGCCATAAGTGCCGATATTGCAAGCTTCACAGGAAAGGCCCTGATGTAACCTCGTCTTCTATTAAATTAACCACTATACAAATCGTTTTCTCCTTCTTCTGTAGCGTACATACTCGCCTCCGCCCAGCGCAGCTGGTCCTCGTCCACGTCCACTACAACGTTTGGCAGCACCGACATATCTTCGCCCCGCAAGTATGCACCCGCCTTCGCCCTGATCGGAGCCCAGTCCTTCCCCAGCTTCACACAGGTCCTCCGCTCTCGATCTGCCTGCTCCAGCGCATACGCCCTGGCGCCCTCCTTCACGGCGTCGTCGATGGGCCGCGTAGTCCCCAGCATTACGGTTCTTGCCGTTGCCCTCGCCAGCCACTGCCGCTCTGCGTACCGTCCAAATTCAATCGTCCGGCGCATCTCCTCCTCCACCAGCACTACCTAGGCTCGTGTCCATCCGTTCTAGTTGAAGTATTGACGAGCGCGCAAAGTAATACTTACTATAACGGCTGGAAGCACTTAGCCGTAAATTGACAGATGGAAATTTCAAACTCCGATTATACCATATTAAGACTTACGTCCGACGGTCCGAGGCCCGATCAACGTCATCACCCCCTATCGTGATAATCTGGTGATTATCGCGTCTGCTCTCTCCCCTCAGTCGTAACTATGCCTGCTCAATCCAAGGTCCAGCAACCTCCCGCGACGAATGCCGGGCCTCCTCCAGTGTACAAACCAGTCAGAAAATACAAAGGAGATGAGATCAACATTGATCTCTTGGTGGCGCGCGCGGAAGAAATCCTCCGCGCGAAACCGTTTCGCTTCCAGCTGGAGGTGGCCGCGGCCGTCCTGAGAGGTGAAGATGTCATTGTCGATGTTGGGACTGGATGTGGGAAGACACTATGCTTTACACTGTCATTGCTCCTGGAGGCAACCGACATTGCGATGATTGTGTCGCCTCTGAGTGCTTTAATGGTGGACCAGGTGAGTCAAAATCATTCTAAGCTGTCTAATTCTCTCTAAGTGGTTATTGAGGCTCAATCTGCAAAGATCCCGACAGTTGCTGTGTGCAGCGAGACCTTGTCGCGCCTTGGGGCAGACCAGGTTTATGCGGTGCGAGATATCTCATCGAGCCATTCAACCACTCTAACTTTTTTTCTGCCAAAGGATATTGTTTCCGGAAAGTTTCAGCAGGTCATTGTGTCGCCCGAGATTGCTACGTCAGTCGCATTTCGTAAATCCACGCTCTCAAAACCTGCTTTTACTAGTAGGTTGCGGTGCGTGTGCATTGACGAAGCACACTGTATCAGCCTTTGGGGAGGAAGTTTCCGCCCCGACTACGCAGATCTTGGCCTTCTGCGTGGCCGGGTACCGTCAAACGTTCCATTTGTTGTTGCATCTGCAACTCTGCCGACTCATATTCTCGACGATGTCCGCACTAAACTTGGGCTCTCCAAAAGTGCAACACACATTTCCCTCACCAATGCTCGCCCAAATGTGGCACTCTCCTGCCGAACTATGCAACATCCCGAGGAATCCAAGGCTGATTTACGATTCCTTATTCGTCCCGGGGCTTCCCAACCCGCCGACATTCCCGTCACATTGGTGTACTGCAACCAGCGTCTCACATGTGAGGATGCCTGCGACTCACTACGACGGTGGGCTCGAGATGAAGGAATTCCTGACGACTGCATTGCTTTTTACCACGCGAAGATCGGCCAAGCACAAAAGCGCCATCTTGAGGAGCGCCTCCGCAAAGGTGAAATCCGCGTCTTGTTTTGCACAGACCCGGTTGGTATGGTGCGTTTCGCAAGTTGTTGTGTTTTGTTTACTCTGAACATATCACCCAGGGCTGTGATATGCGAAACATAGAGCGAGTTATTCTATGGGGTCTGCCTCCGTCGTTCTGTGCCCTCGTCCAGCGTGCAGGGCGCGCTACCCGCGACTTTACCAAGCTTGGAGAAGCAATCTTGATTGTTCCGTCCAGTGTAATCAAGAACGGGGTTTCCGAGGAGGATATCAACACTGCAATCGGTGGTGCAGCACAGGATGCAGAGCCAGAAAATCGTGGGCTCGATGCCGCTGCTCACTTATTGGACCAGGGTATTGAGCTGACATCCGCCCGTGAGGAGGTTGTTGTTGCAGAGGGAGGCGTTCGGGCGGGTAGGGATAGTGACGAAGAAGATGGCGAGCCGGGCACCGTCAAGCACACGCGACGCAAAAAGCAGTCGAAGGAATGCAACAGTAGGGAAGCCGAGTTTCTATCACGATTCACATGCACCGCAAAATCTGGGACCAGTTCTTTGACAACGACTCGAAAGGTAGGTAATTTGGACGTATCCCGCTGTTTGATGTTGAATATTTGACAGAGCAACTGGAGTTCCCGGAAAACACGACCTACCAACCGCTCCCCGGGATGCGGTGTTGCGACAACTGCGAGCCACGGCTGTTTGAAGTTGAAGAGATCAAGCTGGACAAGCTTCCTGGGTTGAAACGAGGGCGTAAAAAGGAGATGAACAAAGAGCTCGCTGACTTAATTAGAATCGAACTCATGGATTGGCGAGAAGACTACCTGCTGGACAAGATCTACCCCGGGACGACTACCATCTCAGCCGGTACGGTTTTGGGGGACGACGTAATTGAACAGTTGGTCAAGGAACGTGTCACAGCACGAGAAGACCTGGGACGACACACCCGGTGGGCCTTCGGCTTCCTTGGCTCGGCTTTGCAACTGTCAGAGCACGGGGAAGCACTATTTGGAACACTGCAGCGGATTTACGAGGTGCACGATGCTGCTGTGGAGGCCGAGCGCGAGCGAATTGCGAATCTCCCCCCGCTGCGGTCCGAGGTCGGGGCAGCCTCTTTTTACGCAGGCACGACACGAAAAACAAGAAATACACGCCGTGAGCCGCGGGACGAGGACGAATACACACACGGATCGGGGTCTTCTAGAGGACGTGGAGATGGTGTTCTGAGAAGGAGCGCACGGAACAGGCAGAGTGGGAGTAGTACGTAGGATTAGTTGATTGCGAGTAATTGTGTACATTAGATTGGATTATTTACAGCCCAGTTTCTTCCATTGCCATAATTGCCTCGGTAGCCATGGCCACGAAGTCGGTCGGATCGATGCCAGCAGGGAACTCTTCCTCGTCCAACGCTAAGTCCCCGAGATCGAGGTCTAGGTCCTCCCCGTAGTTGTCGAGGTTTGCGAGTTCGTCGTCCACTTCTGGGGGAGGCACGACGCCGTCAGAGGTACCAAGGTTCGTGGCCTTGCGGTTGTCTGGACGGAAAGTCTTGAACGCGCGAGCGGTGTTTGAGTATGCAGCCCCAGTTTCCATGAGATCGCGTGCTGGAAGCACCCAGATAATTTATTAGGTTCTCTTAAGTTCTTGGTGGTAGAACCACTTTGGATCTTCAAGTTCCTTTCATATCTTAAGTTTCGCTAGTGATATTATATACCATGAAATGCGGGGGCATCTACCTTGAAGGGACACCAACCGTGGAACTCAAGACATCATAACTTAAGTTCCAAGTCCAGTTCCGTGTATTCAGAGTATTACATATTTGAGGCATGAAAGTACTTAAGTTCATCTCCGTAACTTGAGTCCAAGCAACCGAACTTAAGCTCGCCCAATAACTTGAGTCCAAGCAACCGAACTTGAGCTCTCCAAATAACTTGAGTCCAAGCAACCGAACTTGAGCTCGCCAAATAACTTGAGTCCAAGCAACCGAACTTAAGCTCGCCAAATAACTTGAGTTCAAGCAGAAGACTTAAGACCTGCACACAGGACCTCAGTTTCGGCTGCTTAAGTAAAAGTGGTAGTTCCCGTACCTGCTGCGCTTGGATTTTCCTGGAGCTTTCGGCGGTGGCACCAGCTCATATTTCCAGCTGGGACTCGTGAGTACAGATGTGCATAAACATAACCGTTTGCGACTTACCCCGGTTTCCCAGCGGCACGAATTTCCGCGAGGACTTTTTCCCGGTGCTCCCTTCGCGCGTCCTACGAAAATGCAAGTGAGACAAAGCAAGGAAAACGCAAAAAGGGATCTCACCTCGGGCTTTTTGCGCACTCTGGAAGGGCGGCTGGTGGTCGCAACTTCCTCAGGAACGAGTTGATCCTCCGCCTTGCGTTTCCGCCCCCCTGTCTTTTTCTTGCCATTTCCTTTGTCCTGCTGCCCGTTCTCCTCGTCCCGCACACGCGCCGCTTCCGCCTCCTCGTCACGCACACGCGCCGCTTCCGCCTCCTCGTCACGCACACGCGCCGCCTCTTGCTCCTCGTCCCGCAGGACGCGAGCCGCCTCTTCCTCCTTGTCCCGCAGGACGCGTGCGGCCTCCTCGTCCCGCACACGCGCCGCTTCCGCCTCCTCGTCACGCACACGCGCCGCCTCTTGCTCCTCGTCCCGCAGGACGCGAGCCGCCTCTTCCTCCTTGTCCCGCAGGACGCGTGCGGCCTCCTCGTCCCGCACACGCGCGCGCTGCTGTTGTGCCGATGCGTTTGGACCATGACTTGGAATAAACAGAGATAATGCTAGTATACATCGTCCCCCTGTATATCATTCGCTTGATGGTCCCCTGTATACATAACAGATCTTGGAAAGATTGTTGCACATTGATTTTTGTGTTGAATGGTATGTCGATCTCGGAGTCTCGTCGGAGTTCAGAACACATTTTGGCTGGGCAATACATGGGGGCTTCCATTTGGATTAAAAATGAAGACATTTTCAATGAATACACCCTGCTGTATCTTGACTGAACACTGAAGTTAGAGCTCTCGCGTTCAGCAGCGAGCTAGTTTGATTTTTCAATCCCCGTCGGAGTTGAAGATATTTTTGTTCCGGGTACGGTCCGATCATTCCGGCCTTGATGTTACGTTGTCACTGTCACCCTTCTTGCACACGACTCTCATTCGCATTTCTCTTTGCAGCGACTCCACCGCGTCGTGCCTCCGATGCTGCGTGGTGCAACACATGGAACAAGGGTGACAGGTCCAACTTCCTTTCCCAATGATCCAAGACTTATCGTGGATTCACAGATTGATATTCTATGCCTGCATGCTATCGTCTGCTTTTTCCCTTGCCGGCTCGACTTCATGTCAGCCCTGGCTTGACTTCATGTCAGCCTGCAGTTGTGCTAGTTCTTTGCCAGACTTTCATGTCGGCACTGTTTAGATTGTTAATTACTGTTCATTGTACTTCACTTAACAAGTGCAATCAAAGTGCGCTTTGAAACTGCCGACTGCCGAGTAAACAGTGACCACCACCTTATCCAGGCCCGTTCTTTCTTACGCTCGTGGACATGAAAGCCCGCGTCAAAACCAAGAAACCCGGCGGACGAGCCCAAGCCAGCACGGCGTACCTCGCCTCCAATGTGCCGACCTACACCATAGATTTCCATTCATGTGAGGGCTTGCCACCCGCGTCCCGACATACACACTTATCCCCCTCGCAGCATCCACTGTTCCGAGAACTGAAACGCACTACGTACCAGCCCCGGCAACATCCGTGCCTCAACCAATATTCGCCCCGCCACTCAACGAAGCCTTCCACAAAGACCCTCCCCTCCCATTTCTCGATGCAAGCACGACACCTGAAGATGTTGCGAGCAGCATTCCCGCATATGCCACCACCGCACCGTCCAGCGAGACAGCTGAAAAGATTCGACAGGTGAGTATAATTTCTAACGGGTGCAGCTTCAAAACTTAATTCGCATTCAGACCGTAGCGCACATGGAAGAGCTGAAGGCCGAGCAAGCGGTGTTTCTCCAGATCCTGCTCTCGCTTCATTACGGCTCCCAGATCGGTACCCCCTGTGGTTGTGGCGGCGTGCGTAGTGTCGCCTGCAGTGATTGCCTGCAGGCACCCCTTCTCTGTCGACAGTGCTGGCTGAACAAGCACCGAACAATGCCCACACATTGGGCCCTGATTTGGGACACGACTAAGGGATTCTTCGAAAAGCACGACTTTTGTCGAGTGAAGCCAAACACTGCGGTCGGACTTGGTCATTCTGGTGAACGGTGCCCCAACGCGGGTGTGGCTCAGCCCTTCACCTTGGTGGACTCCAATGGCATCCATGCCACCGCCATGGCGTTCTGCGGGTGCAAGACCGATGGGAAACTCAAACCGCGCTTCCAACAACTCTTGCACGCGGGCATATTTCCTGGTAGTGTAAAGGAGCCGAAGACGGGGTATACACTCGGTCTTCTTGAATACTACCGTCAGCATCGGAATCAAGGGAAGGGTTCTGCACGCAATTTTGTCCTCGTTCTGCAGCGCCTGGCAGACCCTTTCTTTGCCGACTCAGTTCCGGTGAGTTCAAGCGAAGCCACCGGTTGAACCCCGCACTCAAAGTTCATACTTCTAGGATATCTACGCCAATTTCCTTGCGATAACTCGATTCCATGAACACCTCGATATAATCATGCGACGGGGGCATGCACATGGGCTTGACGAGCCTCTCCCCGGCGAAACAGACCGCCCATATCCCAACCGCCCAGTTGGATATCTGGGTTTGCGGTGTGCCGCTTGTCCCGAACGCGGGGTAAATATGCCACTGCAGGTCAAATATAAAAAATATCTTCGGTGAGTCGCATTTATGTGCCGGATAGACAGCGTTAACCTGGATATCAGACACCTCGTATCGGAGGACCTCACATACGATGGCAATTACAAAGCCAATTTGTTCTGCAAGCGCGACGACGGTAGCGATAAAGCCCTCACCGACGGGACGATGTATTTTCCCGATCAGAAAGAATACGACCGTGTGTTGAAGGAGTACGTGATCCCAGAGGAAGACAAGGTAAATTAAGCCGCCTTCTCTTACTGCCTCAGCGCTGATAACTCACGCAAGGAAGTCCCTTGTAAGGCACACATCGGGTCCATTCGGCACCAGGGCTCATTCAAATATGGAAATACGGCTGTTAGTGGTGTTATCGCGGCGGCGTGCGGTCATGCCGTCGCAGGATCGTTTGTCGACATGATTAAGGGTGAAGCGTAAGTCTTTCTGTACGCGATGGGGATGTACACTTACTTTCGGGACAGTTTCTCGCTTGTGACACTCGCACAGCGAGAGTATCTTAGGCACATTAACTCGCCACCCCACGGCCCAGAGAGCGCCACACCATTTGTTTCTAGCTACGACAGTTACTGCTCGTTTGTGGTACACCAGGTCAAGCGGGCAATTGATCTCTTTCCAGGCGAGACCTGGCTTCATGACCTGCTGAAGAACATTGAAGGACAGATTCCAGCGGATCATATCAATGGCCATGGTGCCCGCTGCCAGGCCATATGGCAGGCAGTGTATTTCGCATGCAGGGCTCATTTTCACGGGGAGACGGCGGAAGTGCTCTGGGCATTCTTAAACCCCCTTGGCTCTTCAACGCGACAAATGACCGGGGCTGCGCGCCATGATACCATGAATTTTGTGGTGGACGCGTGGAATACCTTAAAAGTGCTGCGTCAAGGTACGGCTGCCCAGTCTTCAATTTGTATCGAGCATGGTTAACCTGTGCTCTTTAGCGGAACTTCTGGCCGCAGAGCGACTTGACGCGCTCCAGCTCTTCGAACTGCACATGGCGGTTGTCGAGGACCTTAGTAAGCAGCATGCCACCAGGGTCGGTGATTGGTCGCGAATGTCGCGCATCACTACTGTGTCGGACAACGGGGTTATCCACAGTGTTTATCAACACCGAACTACCACCGGTGGGTTCTTATTCAATTCAGATATCTTTGGGCCTCACGCTGACGTTCATGTCATCTAGTATTGACGGTCGAGAACACTCTGGCGGCCATGGTGGCTGAGGAACGCAAGAGGCAGAGGTCCGAAGACGGGGAACCAACGACAACGCCGGTGGCAGGATGGATTGCTCAAGGCATGAAGCTTCAGCGCGACCAGTAAGTTTTGTGGTATCTTCCGCACGGAATCCTCCTTTGACTGATAATGATACAGAACACTTGTAATCGCGCTTCTTAGAAATCATAAGGAACATCCTTTACAAGACACCTGGGACACCATCACGAAGTTACGCGACTCCCTCAATATTGACTTGAAGAGTTTCAGGGAACGCCAGCGACTCGTCTACCCGCGCCTGAAACTCAGCGCGCTCGACGTAGACGAGCCGGAGCTCACGGCCATTCAACTGCCATCGTATCGCATGAAGCACCGTGGGGTCAATGCCACCAATGCCACCAGCGAGGACCTGGCGCTACAAGAGGCAGAAATCCGATTGCGGTGTAGTTCGGCCGACAATGGGATTCTGAGGGTGCAAGACGCCTCCTTAGCCCTCTCGGCCACCAAGAAAGCTCGGGATCTCGATTACCGCGGTCAAAACGGGAAGACACGGTCGCAGCGAAATCTGGAAAAAGCGGAGCTCATGAAGACATTCGAGATCACAATGTATAACCAGGCACGCGATGCACTGATTAATCTGGGCCATATGGGAAAGGACGACATAGAGCCCTATCGTCCGCTAACCCACCGCGACACCCGCAGGAAGGAAACACACTTGCACCGGGCGAAGGGCGACTCACGGTTATTTGATGGTACAGCTTGGTATTTGCAAAGTGGGGAGCATATATCGGAGGCAGCAGTGCGCACGAGAGGCTCCGACGTCAACTCGGATAGTAGCGACGATGATGAACCTAGGTTATTGGCCGGGACTCAGACGCTGAAACGAAAAGGTACGGTGGCGCAGTAGACCAGTCTCCCTGGTACTGACATATTGCAGGTTTCACCAAGTCGAAGCGAGCGCCAAAACGTCTTAAGGACATTGCTCCGGACGACGTGACAGTAGACCCAGCCGTGACAGTAGACCCAGCTTCGATGTCGGAGGCTGAGAACAGCAACCCCGAGATGGCACCGTCGACGCCCAGGCAGTCAACCTCGAAGAAGGGACAATCGAAGTTGGGGAAGAAGCCCGAGGGCTGGATTTGGCTTGATGGTTTGAGAAGAGGACGAGATTTGGGTGATGATACAAAATTGGCCAAGTACAAGGAAGAGAGTGCGTCGACGCGTCCTTCGTGATGATCATTTACTGACACCCTACATACAGGCGATCAGGTACAGTGGCACCGAGCCGAAGCGGAGATGTACCGCTGGTTGGAGCAGTATGAACGCAAGCACGCAGAGCTCTTCCGTGTCATCAAGCGGTTCAGCCGAGACTCCGCTGTGTGGACGGGACAGGGGAATCGTGAGGAGCAAGAGAATGGCTGCAATGGAGCGGTGTCCTTCGCCCGCATGCAAGCTGCGATGTACAAGCGGCTGGAGCACAACGCAAAGGTGATAAACAAGAGCAAGGACTCCGGTGCTCATCACGACTGGATAACGGCGACCTCGTTCGATGACCTCGTTAACAAAATTGACGGGTGGCGGGATGTTGTTTTTAAATGGATGGACGACATGGTGCGTATAACAGCGTTGTTTCGGGTGATCTCGGGACTGACTCCGGACCAGGGAATACACAGGGCGTATAAGGACTTTTAGGTTTGCAAATGTAATTACTATTGGGTGAAAACTTGAGTAAATTGAGAAACTTAAGAGGCAGCCAGAACTCAAGTCCGCGCTAGGGCTTAAGTTCCGTCCGGTAAGCTTAAGTTTGGTACTCGATAAGTTCTACACGGAACTTAAGTTCTGCAAAAGTGCAGCAGCACGTCACCCCCATCCCGACCCGGCATATGTACGGTGGAAGGACTTAAGTCCTCCGAGCGCACTTGAGTCCTCAAGTGGTTGCACCGAAAGAACTTAAGATACACTGATCCTATTTCACAAGCACCAGATCGTTATCCGCGCGTTCAGGATGGAATGACTGCAGCTCGTGCAGCTCCAGATAGTCACGAATAGTGCGGACATCTTCCGTTGTTGACGGGTTAGAATGGGATTTACCGTTGTGTGGAATTTGATAATCCGACTGTACGCGCCGAATGACATCCCGGAGTGCGAATATGGAGACGGAGATCATGCCGAGCCATTCCCAGCTTCGATTCGACCCTCGGGCGTTGTAGATTACCTGCGTTCAATATTTAGTTCGCGATTCGGTTCATTCGGGAATTAATTACCTTCAACCAGAAATTCTGATGCTCTTGCAAAAGATCCATCTCCTTGAAGCCCAAGAGTTTTCCCCTCAAATTTGCGAGCCAATTCATCAAGTAAGCCTCGCTGCGGCGAGAATGAGTCCGCAGAATCCAAGAGAACAGAAGTCGTACCGCATCTTGGGATGCATTGATTTGAGTTCCGTCAACACACGAAAGATAGCGTCTGCATATTTCGGCATGCGGCCAGTTCCACGGAACATTACCATCCAATGAGCACTGACACATAACACACCTCCAACATCCCCGCGCTTGACAGCCGCGCGGAGTGCCAGCAGTGTGAGAGCGTCGCGGTTGAACAAGTTGATGTTTTCCAAAATGGGATCGCGCTTCGTGGCAGGTTGACGTCGGAGCTTTGACACTCGCCGCGCCGAGCACAGCTGCTGATGCACCTGTGCTGCCACGTCTTGCACTGACTTCCAGTCCGGTACCGACTCAACCCACTCCTCCACGGTCTCGCATGGACAGAGAAGGCGAAAGCCATCGAGAATGTTGGCTGGAAGCGTGAGATCAACCATGAGTTCGTACGCTGGTCGGAAGGGTGGAAGTTTTTTGGATTTCCACCCGGCGGTGATTGGCTTGCGACCAAGAAGGCTGTTAATCTTCCACAGGGACCACAGGGATTTTGTGTTCGGAGTCCCCCAGTGCTCGTTGACCGTCATTCGCGTGCCAGCTACCTTTTCGTGAAAAATGCCCAGCTGCTCTTTCCCATACCGCCCAAGATTATCGAGGAGGTCTATGTCATCGCGGCGGGAAGCGGCGACCTTTGAACAAGGTAAGAAAGTTAATCCTCAAGCAAAAAAAAATTGTTTATGCTGACCTTGTCAAACAGAGACGCACTCAATTGGTCTCCCGCGCATATAACGACGCCGTGCCGCTTTATATCGTCCTCCGACATCTTCAACGCGGTCCGGAAGATGGTTGAGAAGACATCAATGGTTCCATCCAAGCTTGACTCGTCGATAGGCATCGCTGGGAGCGGACACTGTTCGGTGGTATGGACTGGGATTAGGAGAATGCTGGGCGGCTCGGTGATCGAGTCCGAGAAACGCGTCCGAAGACTGGGATAGCCCTGAAGAAGGATGTCCTCGATGTGCCAACGGTGGAGCGCTTCAAGCTGTTGAACATCCTGCAAAGACGGCAGAAGGTCGTCCGCAGTAAATTCAAGCACCGGTAGACGTGTTCTGCGAGGGGAAAGAATATCGAGAGGGAGATCACCCATCGCAAATCCCCAAAGAACAACGAGCGTGGCGGTTGTCCCGTTGTCGAAATGATCGTTGGAGCCAAGACGTTGCTGTCCAACTCGGAAGGCGAAATTAAGATTGTCCCAGATGAGCATAATCATCTTCTCGTGCGCCGTCTTTCTAATTGCTGTCAGCCGTTCCTGCCCAAGAGTGTTGACCTTTCGCAGTGTGCTTCGATACGACAAGCAGAGGCCCGCATGGTTCAAAACCTCAAACTGCGAACGCGTAGCGCCGCAAGCAAGAAGGTAGAACGACATTGTAGTCTGATATTCAGACGACTTCTCGTTTCGTGTCTGCACCAGCATGCATATAACGGTGGAAAGGACCTTCATATTTAATCAGAGTCGGACATTTTTGGACAGGAATTTGGCGTACCAAGTCAACATCACGGCGCTTCTGCTTCCCAGACTCCTCGTCACCTTGCTCTCGTGCGAGCGAGCGAAGAAGCATGCAAAGAGTTGGTGCGTGGTACTCCGCATCGGCAAGGACTTGTGCTAACGAGAAGGATTCCAGCGTGGTGGTGACACCTTGGCCCTGTGGTGGCCGAAGAAGTTGTGCCAGCTTCGCACCTTCCTCCTTCAAGATGTCGGCGGCCACCTTGCTGACCCACTGCGAAACAAGCTCCGGCTGACGCGCCCGGATGAGATTCAGCAGCTCGTCCCCATGGTTTATCAACGTTTGGGAGACTTGCGACGACTGGTGCACATCTTTGGTCGCCAGCAAGTCCGCAAGAAACTCGTGCAGTGTCTTGTATCCCGCGGTCTTCACTGCGTTGAGAACCTGTCCGATACGATGCGACGAGGCTGCCCTTCTCTCTGCCTCCTCTTCCCGCTCACGCTGCGCCTCGAACTCTGCCTTTGCCACTGCCTCCTCCCGCTGCTTCTCTTCCCATTGATGCCGCGCCTCCGCCCTCGACGCTTCTGTCACCGGCTGTGCAACGCGTCGTTGTCGCTTCTGGGGTGGCCCAGACACGTTGATGAACTGCCCGGTATTCTCGTCGTGGGCTTTGCGCTTCCCAGCCATTGTGAATTAGATGACGCGTGTCGTGCCGCGTCGAATGTATCGTCTGAATAAATAGGCCAGTGGGGTGAATTATAGGGCAGATATGGTTGGGGAGTCTTGAGTCTGAGTCGATTTTGGCCAGAGAACTGTCCGCCGACCCGCCGCCGTCAGTGAGGGCCGGCGTCACTGGGAGACGCGTCGAGGAAAAAATAGTGATGGCACTGATCGGGCCTCGGACCGTCGGACGTAAGTCTTAATATGGTATAGTCGGAGTTTGAAATTTCCATGTGTCACTTTACGGCTAAGTGCTTCCAGCCGTTCTAGTCAACAATACTCAGCTTGCTCGTCATTGTTCGTCCTAGAACGGCTGGACACGAGCCTAAGCACTACCTCCTCGTGCCAGCGGCTCGCCCTTGAGTACGCCTTGCACCACTCCACGCGCAGCGCTAGGGACACTTTGTCAGTAGAATTCCACGATTAAACTAGTGGAGCATACATACCTTCATGGAACTTGGCGTCGCCATCCCCCGACATCGACACCGCATACCAGATCCACGACAAAGTCCGATGGGTCTCCCCCGCCGCCACGGCCCCTGTCGCTGCAAACCCGCTGGACACCCCAAGAGCGCCCAGATGCTCATCATACGCTTGCTCCTCCTCGCGGAGTGCCCGGTCGTTCAGTGCTCGAACGTCTGACTCCTCGAGAACCCGGAACGTGTTTTCCCAGTCGCCGTGCTTCAGCAGTTTGAGTAAAGCGTTACGCGAGAACCTGTACCGAAGCTTAGCAGCGTGAATCTTGATATTAACTTGCCGCAGAATGCCCTGGCCCCGTGTGAGCGCCCGCTGCCCCGACCAGTTGCGGATCTTGAAGCGATTGGTCATTGAGCGCGTTCGCAGCCCTCGGCGCAGTTGGGCCAAGGCCTCAGACGCCTCTCCCTTCCTGAGACGCGCCTCCACATCCGGCAGGCCAGTTGCGCACGCCTTCACCCGCGACGCCGCGGTCTCTATGTCCGAGGGCATGAATAACCGTGTCGCTTCAGGCTGTTGGTCATCCGCATCCCACACCGCCTTCTGCCCCGGATTCAGGTACCGACGGAGTTTCGGCATGTATGTCCCCTGCAGTTTGCGAAACGCTTGCAGGCGCACGCGCAGCGTCGTCCGCCGCTTCAAAAAATCTAGCTCCTGGGTCGGTGTCGGATTGGGACCCGCCGCCTTGATCGCTACAGCCACCTGCCTCCTGTCAATCCCAATCAGGTCGGAAGAAGTGGAGCAAAGTAAAGTGAATACGTACTGCGCCTCTTCGAGTTCCATCCCCATCGTAAGAAACGTACTGGGCGTATCTTCCCGTTCCACCTCATCACCGTCCCCTGTCTGGCCGTACTCCTCCGCCGCCAGCAGCAGCCGGATCTCCTTCAAAGTTAGGCCTAGAAAAAATGCAATTCAGTATCCTCTTCTCCCGAGACGCACGGCACACAGACCTTCATCCTCAAACTCATAGGGAGATCCCTTCTCGTTCTCCAAATGCCGCGCCTTCTCCCATTTATCGACCCACACCCGCCATGACTCGACGTCCACCTCTTGCAACGACGACAAGCCCTCCGTGAACGCCTGGAAAGCCTCCTTGTGCTTTTTGCCGTCCGTGATCCCCTCTGCCAACCTCTGCTTCAGCAGCCGACCTGCATATGCTCAGGTGAGATACTACGCAGATTGAGGAAAAATCAAGCTCACGATGCGCTATCTGACGCCTCCAGTTGTGAAAGGCGAACAAGCCCTCGAGGGCGGTTGCGCGCGCGCCCAGCCCCATCATCTTTGTCGACGCTGCTATGCCGTTCAGGAACTCCCAGTTCTGTTCGACAGTTTCGCCATGAGTCCGCGCAGCCCCCCACAAGAAGTGGAAGGAGAACGGTGAGTGACATCCCTTCTTGTGAGGGGGAAGGTGGAAGTTGGGCACCATCCAGCGTATATTTTCGATGTCGATCTTCAAGTGATATTTTGCGGGCAAGTTGGCCATCCGCTTCCAGATGTGTTTCGAAAACTGACAAGCGACGTCGTAGGACAGGACGAGGTACGTCAAGATGAACCCCAGCACCGCAGAGAAGAACAGGAAATCCATGTTGCAGTGCCAAGTGAATACGACGTCAGTTTTAACCACGCCAAAGACAATTCACGGCTCACCGTTCACCCATTTGCAGATCCCCGATCCCGTTGGCTCGCCACATGTTATGGCGTGCGCACGTTACACCCCCCACGCCCGTCACCCGCAGTCCCTTGATCCGCTTTGCACACGCCAAGAACATGGCCTGAAAACCGGAGCAGCTCGAGATCTCATCTTCGTCGACGTGCTGCCGTATGTACTCGGAATACTCTGCTCGATTGCAGAAGTATCCAGCACCGTCGTCCACGATCGGGTCCCGTGCCTCCGTCGAGACGTTTCGATTAATTAGTTTGAAATTGGCGTCCTCTGAGAGCATCAAGAAATATTTGTACCTGCTCTCGCGTTAGCCACCGTTCACTGCGCTGGTTGCTCTCACTTGCCGTTGATCCTCATCCATTTCATCCCAATTGATTTTATCCCAACCGTCAGGCAGATTGATCTCCGGGTGCGGGCATGCTCTGCAGGGCAAAGCGAGCTCCCCTTGGCCTGTCCCAGCAACGCCTGAGTCATCCTGCCCTCGCCCCGCACGTTTGAGCATTTCCATCATCCGGTATTGTCGCACGATCGCGCGGAAGGCTCGTCGTCGGTCCTGGGCCATCACTGTCAATATACCAATCGACTGGACGCTGATCGGACTCACAGGAGGTGGTTTTGGAGCCCCTTCTTTATCGACGGTCTCAAGGCCATCGTTGTTCGACAGCAGTTCCAAAGATCGTACGAAGTCGTAGGCCGAGATCTTCCCGAGGCAATTTTGCGCCTCAAACAGTCGGACAGCGTTGAAGGTCGCACACGTCTGAGGATCAATCGATGTTGCCGGCCACAAGCAGGCGCGCATAAGCTGCTGCCGATGCTCGACCGTCGAATCGCATCCACAGAAGTTGAGCTTGACAATACGGATGCCCAGCGTGTCTATTATCACAAAGTCCTTGTGAGCCGGCCGCGCGCGAGAGCAAAACTCTCCGGGAGGGTGCCCCAGCTGAATCCGTGTCTCGACATCGAGCTCGCTCAGCGTCATGGGCACAAAGAAATCGCCGGTCCATTTCTGCGTGTCGTTGATCAGTATGGCGGCAACCGCGGCACGGACAAAACTCACCTCAAGTGTATGCGTAGGAAGTCGTTGATGCAGCTGGGCAATACACGCCTCGCAGTACATTGCAGCCCCGATACAGGTCTGCCTTGCACAGCGAAACAATGGATCGTCCTCCTTGCATTGCGCACAATGACTGTAAACCTCTGACGAGCCCCGGCCTTCTCCCCGATTCATCTCGTCCAAAGTTTCCTCCCGGTGAAATTTCACGAAAACTTTCATCGGTGTGTCCTTTATTTTGACGTCAGACTAGTCTCAAGTGCGAAATACAGAATCTATCACTCACCGCATCGGCCCAACGTTCCAGATGCACCGTCTTTCCGCTGAGCTCACCCAAACGCACGGTGATCCCGTCATCAGGACCCGCCTCATCCTCCTCGCCGGCCAAACGGAAGCGACCATCCACCTGCTCGTCCCAGCCATCATCCCCGCAAAGGTAGGAGAATTCTGGCAGCTCCAACGCCTGCGCCGTCTCAAAGTCCTCACCCCAGTAATTTGAAGGGTAAGGTGCCGTTGCCATCTCCAGCACACTTGACCGAGCGTTGATGCGGCGCCCATCTGCGGATGGTTCATACGTTGTAGCGATGTTCACGTCTTGGTGGATGTGCATGGCCCCATCATGCTTTCGTTTTCGACTTCGGGAAGCCATCGCAGGAGCCAATGTAAGTTTTCGTCTTTGTTTGCTTCACAAGGTTACGCCTCAAATCATATTTTGATTCGCTCAAACTACACATTGCTCTCCTATGGCTAAACCGTCAGACAAACCCGGAGGTGGAATTTTTCATTAACGTACTATTTCTTGCAACTAATGTGGCTCTCAATAGCGCCGACTTTGCCCACACGACGCGTCATATTTGCCCTTCAGACTCCCGCGGAACGCGAGCAAACCCGTGCAGCTCTGGGCAAAAGTAGTCAGCAACGTCCCCAGGATGGCTTTCGCGAGCTACGTATCTCGCCACTCACCAAGGAGGATCTTTACCTCCACGCTTGCCTTCCCGCGTTCCAGCCAAGTCCGCATGATTATCAAATCTGTTCCCTCTGCAAAAACACAAAGGCCCATCCGGTATCGTATGTCTGCATTTTTTTAATCAGCGAACGAAATATCTGACACAGGCCAGATATCCATGCGGCCACAGCCATTGCTACGCCTGCATTAGAATCCACCTCGAGACGCGCTGGGAGTGCCCGCGCTGCCAGGCGGTCATTCGGGCCCCACCTCACCGCCACGAGGCTGAGGAGGAAAGTATTGCCAACGCCTTTCCGCGCTGGGCCGCGTCAACCAGCGTTGCACACGTCTGGGACGGCCTCGTGTTCCCCGTCGCTTGCGAAGACCCTGCGTGATAGATTACCCACCTGGTTGTACGCGTAGTAGTAGATCTCCTAATTCCAATGTCCATGTTGCGATGTCGAAATGTCGTCCAGATGCCGATTCCGATGGCCACAGAACATATGTAACTATTCGAGTTCGAACTTGCTCAGAAACATGCACGTCCGGTTCGCGAGCCGCCCAAGGAGAAGCCACCAGCAGAGGAGACACGGGAGACACGGGAGCGAAGCTGAAAGAGAGTCATGACTCATGAGTGATCGTGCACCGCTTTATCCGGGCCGCTCCCCGAAGCCTTTGTTTCTGTTCTCCCGTCCTCTGCGTGTCCGCAGTGCATGCGCCCTGGCGGCCGCCTTGCCTCTGGTGGCTCACTCTGCTTTCCATAATCAACTCTGGCCGTCCCCTGCCTACATTCTTTTCATCCTCTGGGTCTGTTATCGCGCGACATCGGACGATCTCGCCTCAAATTGCAGCCGCCAAGTTTTTCACGAGACATCGACACGATCTGCACTCGGGCCCCGGCTCAATCATCACATGCTGACCTTTGTCGTCCTCCACCACCTTCCAAATGCCCAAGACACCCACTACCAGTGAGTCGTATTATTTCACATTTCATGTATCGTAATCCTGAGCACATTGTCTTAGAGGTACCCCACACCCGGTCGTACTCGCGGCGCCTTGAGCGAACACGCCGCATGATGGGAAACCACGTCGGTACGTTGCCACGCGCCCACTTTGTGTTAATCCCTTATATCTTTCCGTTATAGCCCACACTGAGGAAGAGGTGGCGGCCTGGACGCCGGCTTGGGAGTGGCGTCCCCCGTTGGCCAGTCGCGCTCGCCCCAAGTGGCAGACGGCGGCGTGGGTGTCGACTTGGAACTCGGATGCTGGGTGGGGCCCCACCGAGCCCAACGCGTGGGGGCCGTTGCCGACGTCGGGGGCAGGAAACAACGAGACACGCTGATCGGTTTCCCCCTGTGTTTATTGTTTGTCGTGTACCAATATTCAAATGCTCCCCTGCCAAGCAAAATGATTTGAAGCCTTCGTCCGTCAAGCTCTTCGTCCGTCAAGCCGTCAAGCCCTTTGCGCCCTCAATTCCTTGCGCCCGCAGGGTATGCCTGGTAAGCTCATTTTCACCTCTTTCGTTCTCCTCCACATCCTTTTTCCATGGACGCGGTGTCGAAAAGATTCGACCCTGGAACTATGCCGTCGCCGTGTCCAATTTTTTTCTTTCTTTCTTTTCTTTCTGTTCTGTTCATGGGTGGCGCCTCAAAAGACTCGACCTTGGGACTTTGCGAGGTGTGGCCCCGCTCCTCTTTTTTATTTTATATTCACATTGCCTGTTTTTTTATCACTTGATCACATCGACTTTGCTTGCTCACTCCGTCTGCAGACCTCGGCCGTCGTGTTCTTCGCTGTGGGAAGGAATTCTCCGCGTTCGACCTCGCCGTTGGCGCCCCTTTGGAGCCCGCACAATTTTTCGACGTCGCACAATGCCTCGCCCACCGCCTCGATGAGCAGGCTACGTACGGCGCTCAAGACGAGCCCGGTGACCAAATCGATACCCCGCCGTTTTGGTTCAATGCCAACCCACCTGCGGCATCCACCGCCGGTGTCGACGCTGCAAGTCCATCACGCAGCGCCTTAAAAAAAGCCTCCAAACGCCGGCGGCGCGAGAAGCGGGACTCGGGTAGCCTGACAAAGGCGGCGTCTAAAGCACACCGTGCCGCCTCTGTGTCCCACTCAATTCATGTCGACATCGACACCGCGGATCTCTCGCACGCGAAGCCGGCGTGGACTGGCAAGAGGACCGCACAAGATGGGCAGCAGCACGAAACGGGTATGGGTGGGAGGATATACACACGGCAGGAAATTGAAGCACTCACTGGCTCGGCGGATCTCCGCTATATCAATTGGGCTGGGAGGTGCGTTCTTGATAATTGTGGATGCTCCTCACTCACTCCTCACTGGTCGATCTCAGGCTATCTATTCCTATCGTAGACTCATGCGGCCGCATCATTGCCGTGCTGGGTGGAATGCCCGCTGACGTTGAAGGGTGGAAGGTGGTGACTGACACCGCTGCCCAACTGCTCGAGCGCAAGGCGGCGGACGGCTCCTTCACGACGGAGCAGCTGCACCACCGTCGTGCGCAGGAACCGTATCCGTCCCTGTCGCGCGGAATTTCCCATGGAGGGGGTCAAACGGTACGTCTTAGCTGTCGCTCGCTTCCTATGACTTATCGCTCAATAGGAGCCAGG
The DNA here is from genome assembly GCA_029203975.1 of Mycena vitilis. Classification (NCBI taxonomy): domain Eukaryota; kingdom Fungi; phylum Basidiomycota; class Agaricomycetes; order Agaricales; family Mycenaceae; genus Mycena; species Mycena vitilis. Next base: position 102,341 of record JARGYF010000031.1, on the reverse strand, counting down.
GGAACTGCGGCATAGCGCTACTAACATGAGGCTCACGGATGAGCTCCTGCGTGATGCCTCCTTCCAGCGCCTAGCTGGATTTGCGGACTGTAAGTGCGCCCCCCGTGTTCAAGGTGAAGCTGACCAATAGCTCGAGCAGGCCTTTTTCGTGTTTTTGCTCCCGTCTTGTACGCTTTCTATCAGACTCAGATGGCGCTCATTGCGAGTTGGCGTCCGAGCCTTCGCTGGAATTTCGCCAGGAGTGTCTTTGCGGCATGCACTTTCAATTTCGGGCCGCACGCCATCACAGTTCCACATCTGGATTTCGGTAACCTTGCGTGGGGCTGGTGCGCCATAACTGCTCTAGGCGCCTTCGACCCCGACGTCGGGGGTCACCTTATCCTGTGGGATCTGAAGCTGGTCATCAGATTTCCGCCGGGGTCGACCATCCTGCTTCCTTCCGCCCTCATCCGCCATTCCAATGTCCCCGTGGCTGCCCACGAGCGGCGCTATTCGTTTACGCAGTACACGGCCGGCGGTTTATTCCGATGGATTCGCAATGGGTTCCAGACAGATGAGGCTTTCGAGAGTTCGGCAACGCGGAAGCAACGTGAAGCCCGCCAAGAGGAAGGAGCAGGACGATGGGAGGCGGGCGTTGCGATGTTTAGCACGCTAGATAGTTTTAATTCTGAAAAATAAACACAATGCGCGTACTTGCACCTGGAGCATGTCTTGCAAAATCACGAACACACTTTATCACTCACGAACACGCTTGCTGGGATCACGAACACGTTAGCGGATCCGGCTCCGTAGGTCCGAGGTTTGCGTTAAAATATTCGTGGCTCCGGTCCAAGCCCACTGGAAGGGCCATTTTTTTGGGGAGGAGGGCACCGTCAAGATACGCAACGATAGATGGCTCCAGTGGGCCAACAGGTCACAGGCAGCGGAGATTTAACTCGATTACTCGCAATTATCACTAACCCACTCCCGAGTAAAGCCGAATCTCGGACTTGACACAGAACGGTGTGCAGAGTCGCTTGTAGCAAGGCTCTTGGGGCCAAATAAAATCGCATATTTTGGGTGAACACTTTTGGCTCCCGCACAGATGCGAATGTGTCTAGAACAGAGCTGTTTGTCAAGGAGGTGAGCCAAAATAAAATAAACGAGCATCACGATCACTAACACGTCCAACAAAGTCGGACTGGTCGTTATTTGCCAGGACAAACCTCGATCGTCGCAAACCCTTCAAGCACCACTCACCTCAAATCTCAATTTTTCATGGCGCCAAAGCCCGCCAAGTTCGACAAGGATAGGGACCGCATCCAGCGTGAACGCCAGCGTCTCGACCAGCATGCATACGCGCAGAGAAGATACAGGGAAAGGTACCTCAATTATCATTTTCTCCGGATCAGGGAGGAGATCTCGAGTTCTTCAGGAATGTCGACGCTCTGCGCGACCAAGCAAGGGTTAGAATGCAAAGGCAAGTTTTATTATTCGACTACGACGCTACATCCATATCCATTTAAATAGGCGTCGTGCGGAGATCAACAAAAGCGACGACAAGAAGAAAAAGGCCAGCGATCAGCGCCGGGAGCTAGACGAAGAGTATCGTGAACGGTGAGTGGATGGCTGTCTCACGTTGTAGAAGTCTGACACACTGGCCGTAGACAGCGTCAAAAAAAATGGATCGCACAGTATGGGAGACACAAATTTGACCTTTTGTACAAGCCGCTTTTCCTCATCCACGGCAACACGACATGGAAGTTGCCTGTAGTCAAGGCGGCGGTGGCGAGGTGGAAGATGGAGGCGGAGCGAGAGGCGGGGGCGACGGGCGCATTGCGGTCACCCGAGGCGGAAGAAGATTGACCTTGTGATGGAGCTACATTGCTGGGAATGGTGTACACCTGCAGATGGCATGAATTAATTTTAGTTGATAACGCGAGCGGGCAACGCGCCTGGAGTCTTGTTGGCGAGATGTGTTTGGTGACTGGGTAATAGATGTGACAATGATCTGAGTCCGCTCTTGTCCTTCCACCATGATACCGGATTACATTGACTCTCTGGATCCTCCACCGCTGAACTTCGATCCTTGCGACATTCCGGAATACTTTGGCCCCAACTTCAGCGACCACGTCGACTTCTCCAAGAAGAGGAACAAGTTCTACTGGGTGCTTTTTTTGACGTCCAGCCAGGGTGTGTACAGCCTAAAGTGAGATCTTTCGCAGATAAGCCTGGCTCTTTGGAACTAATGCGGAACAGGGCGACCTGCATGGCAGCAAAGGGGCGGCTGCTGGATGCCAGCGAGGTGGTGGCGTTCGTCCAGACCTGGGAAGAGGTGGTCGCTGTTTGGGCGAAGCATTGTTACCACCGGCATGGCAAGTGCAGCAGGCACCCAGACAGATGCGTCAGCGGAGACTGCGCGAGCGGAGAGTGCAGGGCGCACCCACCTCAGGCCCTTATCGTGGTCAAGCGCGAGGCGAAGATCGAGCCCACGAACGTGTCTTTGAAGCGAACATCGTCGGCGTCGGCGGTGAAGCCCTCCACTCCCATGAGATCATCTCGTCGGGGGCCGCCGCCGTCTTACAGCCCTGTGCCAGAGACTGAGGTGGGGTCTGAGTCCAGAGGGAAGACACTGCCGCTCTACGCAGATGATACACCATCCCCGATCCGCTCCCCCTCCTGCGATCCCGACGCCGTGGCCGAGCAGCACAGCCTAACTCCCTCGCCTACTCCACCACCGTCGACCATCTCCTCTCCGCCTCTGAGTGAGGAGTCCTCGCTCTCAGCGTCGACAGCAGGTCCATCAACCGCGGCCCCGTCCGCCCCTGCAGACAAAGGGAAGGGTCGTGCTGGGTCGAGCAGCGTGGCGAGGCGCGTGTCGAGGCACGATCCGTTCTATGTGGGGGCAAATGGCTCAATCCACCACTCCAGCACCCAAGCCTTCGCCGATGTGGGGGCGGGGCGCATCCAAGTGGTCATAGGCTGGGAGGCCGCGGCGAGGTATGCGCGCCGTGTTGTAGCCGGTGGCGCGGGACTTTTGGACTCTGTTTCAACCGGAGGGGCTGGGATGATGGAGGTCGATGACGACTAAGCGGGTGGGGCGAACGATGGACTTCAATGTACTGTGCTTTATTTTAGTGCTATGTTTTGTTTCGTTGAAAAATAAAATGTGGCGTACATCGGCGAGACGGGAGAAACAACCACCTGCACGCCGTCTTGGAATAAAATGCGCTGCATTCGTGAATTATTTCATGTTTTCGGTGCGCGGGCACCAGCAATGTTTGGCAAGGGGCTGCCTGCCTGTGAGTGAGGGCGCAGGCCAACAAAGCAACTCAGACTCTTTTGCCCCAGCCCACGCGTTTGAAATCGGTGCGCGAGCAGAACGTTGCAACCTGTGAATCCCCGGTTGACAGGAATAGCAGAAAGGGAAAAATTGTAATGAGGAGGGGCCGACTCGACAAGGCAAAGGCAATTTTCTTGAATAATCGAATGGACGAGTACCTCTCAGCCATTGATTTTGGAGAAACGGAGGGGTTCATTGAAGAAGTAGCCGAGCTGTATGTGCGCTTCTTCGGTTTCAGCAGATGGGACAAACGCTGGAGTGGGGTTCGCTTCGTGGAAGATGTGGATCTGTCCGCGGAGGAACTGGTAAAACGAAGGAAGTTTCGCCGGAAACTGGGCCGCGTGAGTGACCCCCAGACGCTGTTGTACCAGAATTGATGCTGAAATGACAATAGAAAATTCGAGCATGGTATGTGAGCCATGCTTGGATGATTTAAATTGGGGGGTCTGGCGAGTAGACGTAACAACGGGGCGAGTACGCTTAGTGAATGAGGGAACTAAAACTTTAATGAGAGTAAATGTTGGAAAAGCTTGTGCAGAATTTGTGAGACGCACGGGAGCGCACGCGTTGTCGCGCCATGCACGTGAGCGAATTGTTTGTTGTGGCGAAAAGTTCTTGCCTCCTAACATTGCAATCCTCGAGACCACTATCCTCCAAAATCTTGCGCTTGCTCTCCATCATGTCCCGTACGAGCGCGGCCGTTCCGTCAACCGAAGAGAACCCTACGCAGCGTCGAGTGCGTAAGACAGAAGGGAAAAAACCAGGGAAGAACCCTTGGATCCATGGGACGAAACTTGTCTTCTTCGCGTCTAGAGCCGAGGAATGGAAAATCGCACAGGCCGCTGGGGTTGTGATGGTCGGGAAGTTCTACGACGATGTGGTCAATCTATATCATCAAAAATATGGATACGACATGCAGGACGACGAGGACCTACAGGTGGACTTGCCGGATCCCACTGACCCGAATGCGGGGGACCCCGACGCGCGGTCCATCGACAAGGAGGAGGCTGCGCGTCGGACGACGATTAGCAATCTTGTGCGAACGGTACATTTTGCCATTGCAGTGAGGGCGAAAAAAAACTAAAAAAAAACAACAGAGAGTGGGAGCATGGTACCGCGGCCAGTACGGCGGGGCAAGCGGCGAAAAGGGCAAAGCAAACATGTTCAAAGAATTGCTCCACGGGAGACTGGACGCCGGCGAGGGGAAACCCATCAAGGGCCAAGCGTGGCAATTTTATTCGAAGCACTACTACGTCGAGCGCGTGAAAGGGCGCTCCGACTTCAACGTGCTCTGGGCCCAGGCAGCGGAGCGAGCGGTGCAGGAAGGGAAGGTGCCAGCCGACGTGAAGTTGCGCGGGGAGGTGACGCGGCAGATTTGGGGCGAGGAGACGCCGGAGTTCCAGGCGCAAGTGGTGGCGCAGCTGGAGAAGGAATATCAGCAGACGGTGCGCGCATGGGAGATAGGTCGAGCTGAAGAGCCGTCGAGGTCCAAAGAAGAATTGAGCGCGTAAGTGGTCCGCGTCGCGTGTGTGAGCAGCAAATCTGACGTATCAGGCAGGGCTCTGAATAACGCAGGCTTCTACCTGCAACCGCTGGCGGAGAGCATACACGAGCGCTTCGGGATGTCAGTGTGCATCATGTTGTGCGGACCCGTAGGCGACCGTGGCGGCGCTGTCGAAGTACGAAGGTGAGAGCGAGAGCGAGAGCGTTGGTGGGGGGCAAGACTGACCAGAATCACAGTGTGCATGCGGGGCGTACTCGCGGCTTGAACCCCCGAAAATGGTACGAATTTGACCGGATGGGCTATCGAGAGGCAGAGAAGTCGATGATTCGTTTCGCTGAGAAGTGTTATAGTAAGAGGATGATTTTATGACCAAAAAGGATTGACCGACTGACGGAATTCATAGCTGACGAGGACCGTCGAAGTCGTGCGGTGGGACCCACCGCGTCGGGGTCGGGCACCACCGCGTCGGGCACCACCGCGTCGGGCACCACCGCGTCGGGGTCGGGCACCACCACCGGAGAGGGGAGTAGCACGACGCCGGGAGGTGGGAGTTCTCAGTGGACTTCATTGCCGCCTCCACCCAGTATCCCGCAGACGGGTGGAGGTCCTTCGTCGACTCAATTTACATTTCCACCCCCACCCATCACCAATCCGACTCCTCCACCGCCGTCGTCCGCTCCCCTGCCGTCGTCCGCTCCCCCCCCGTCGTCCGCGGATAATACGGCTGGCCCTCGACCGCCTTCACCCCACGATCCACTGAGGGATGAAACAAACGACCGAATGGATGTCACACCGCCCCCTGCGTCCCCGTCCCCTTCCCCGTCCACCCCTGCGGAAAACGGAGAGCGGGACATACAGCGGGACATGGACTTGGAGGAGGAGGGCTCAACGGAGCCTGTGCCGGACGCGTGGCGCCGCACAGACATGGCGAAATGGCCGGCGGAGCTGCGGAAGGCCCACGCAGCTTTCGCGCTGGGAGTGAGCTGGGGAGACGATTGGGCGGGGCTCGTGAGCACGTACATCGACTTTGAGGCGGCGTGTGGGTATCAGGAGTCCGGCCCGCGGATCCATGGAGAGGGGAAGCCCGACGAGATCGTTACGTGGCTGAAGGGGGGGAGGAAATGGTTTGCGCCTCCGCATATTGCGAGGGTGGGCAGAGTGGGGGAGGCAGGATCCTACGCGGACAACTGGTGGCTTTGGTGGAGGTCAATCCAACCGCCCGAGCGTCTCTGGATCGGGGGGATGCTGACATCGCCGGTGGAGATGACGTGGGGAAAGCTGGCGAGGCTGTATGGCCGAAATGGCTTCATGCAGATCGTGGCCAGCCTCCTGTGGTGGGGCATGCAGGAGTTTCGCAGTGGAGAGAACGGCGAGAAGTCGGGGTGGTCGTTGGCGGTGTCGGACGTCGACGACATCCTACGTGGGATGCTGAAGGCGAACATTCTCAAGTGAGTGGACGTTCCGTGGGTACAGGATCAGGACTTGGAAGCTGATGGTTATGTGATAGGCCACCGGCAGTGGAGACGGGGAAGAAGCGCAATCGAGTTGACAGCACGGATGAAGGGAGGGAGGACGGTGGAGGGAAAAAACCGCGGGCGAAGAGAGGCGAAGCGTCGGCAGCGACGCGGAGTACGCGTTCCGCGGGGAGTGCCGCTGTAAGTTCGCGCCCAAAGCCGAGACCTCTTCGAAAGAACAAGTAGAATGTGGGGCCTCTGGCAGGCGAGCTCAATTGCGGGATGTCTTGGGACTTGTAGTACTTGTAGTTCACGATCGTGGGTCTTCGACATATCGAGGATGTAACACGTGACCGTATGATGCTAAATTGGACTTCGACATTTGGTTTTTAATTGAGAGGGAGGGAGTGCAGAAAGGCACGAAAGTCTTCGGTGAAGACCTGACATGTGGAGACAACACTCTTCACAGATCAAGGGATTTATTGTTTGGCTAAAGCCGGAGTACATCGAAGGAAGGATTCATCGAGTTAGATTTTGTAGTGATTCCATAAGGGAAAGAAATTCGCGATAGAGGTCAATGAATCGCCAGTGGGCTGCGTCGGACGTTGGCATGTCTCGTCTTCCAAGGGAATAAGCATCCTCGTCCCGAAAAAAATAAAACGCACTTGAATCTCTCGGCATAACCATGCAAGTAACGAAGGCGGGCGCGGATGTTACGCCGTGTGTTGGCATCTTGAATCCGCGCAATTTCATCGGCATCAATGTAGTAGTAGGGAGAATTTGTGATCTCGTTCCGGATGTAAGTGTGACGGTCGAAAACGGGTGCATCATGGTGAGGCCCGGAGCGTCGGTTACGGGTATGAGACATCAATCTGGAGAGTGGTGAGAGAATCTGGAGAGTGGTGAGAGAGGAACCGTGCGAAGCGGGGCAATCTGACCGGTACAGAATTGGGACGAGGAGGAGTGATGGGGGCCTGCATTGCAAGCAACTGCAACGGCCTGGACCCCGACTGATGGGCCGCGGCAACTGCCGGGGCTTGCGGATTTCACGGCCTGGACCCCCACTGATGGGGTGCGGAATATTCCGAAGTGATGAGGGCGACGGCAAACAAGAACAATGTCCTACATGGGCCACGGCAATTGCCGGGGCAAAGAAAATAAGCGAACTCCTTTTTGCGAATTCAGATCACGAAAAAAATGATTAAATCACTGATAAGAACAATGATGTCCGTGAAAAACAGGCGCAAATAGGCTAAGAATGAATAAAAATCAGGTGGTAGGGCAGAATAAAAAAGCACAAGACTTCCGCGGGACATTGCAATATCACGCTTCACACTGGCGGCGAGGCAGTGGCAACATTGCAATATCATTTGCAGTCTAGACTGGGTATATTACAATAATGGTACGTCTATTACACACGGCAAGCCGAGGTGTGTCGGTGTGGGAGATGTTCAAAACCCTGGGAATTGATGAGTGGGCAGGCGGAGGGACATTATGTATATAAAATATGGTCAGTTGGTGAGCAAGACCTCTCAGTTCACTCCCGTTCGCCCACTTCAAATTCTGACCCACAAAAATCATGTTCCCCCAACCCTTCCTTACCTTCGCAATCGCCTCCCTCGCGGTAGTCAAAGCCGTCGATCTATGCGCGTACGAGACCTTCGTGGGGTGTGGAGATGCAGGAGTTTGCTGCACCAACATTGCACAACATGTTCATGTTTAGCGTGGGCGGGGTGGAAAAAGCCATCCAGATACCTGCCGATGAAGGGGCTGTCGACACAGTGCTTGCCTTGTACAAGGCCGGCAATATTTCACTGCTCTCGCAGCATATCCGCCGGCAAACTAGGATCGTGAGTCTTACTATGCCGCTGGAAAGGGTCAGTCACTTGTTCATCTGTAGATGTTTAAATCAATCATGTCTCAGACATGAATGAAGGGGATATGGGTAATTACTCGATGTATCTGGGTTACAAATAGCTTGATTCTATAAACTTGTGGCGCACCTGCCTGATCTAATTATCGTTGTGCGGGATTGGGAGATCGGACGCTGCGCACAAAAAAGATGGAGAGAGCGTCTAGTAGAGGTGTCCCAACGGACTTGTACGGCAGAAAAGGAGGAAGCGTCCGGCCGGTTTGGAGGAAGCGGACCTTGAGGAATTCAGATGCTCAACCCACTGGCAGTTCCGGTTCCCAAGGTTAACGTCGTGCCTCCTCTCCCGGGGCTTCTTTGGTTCCCCGTTCTGGAGTGAATAACGGATGGATTTAATAAGACTATTCGAAAGGCATGGCTCACTCTACGAGTCCAACGTCGACCGCAACATCATACTTAGTTGAAAACAAGGTTGCCGTGGGAGTGATGGCCAATTTGGTGAGTTGATCAATCAACGGAGATTGCCGAAGATCCCTTCCCGACTTCCACGTCGTAGACCAGAAACTTTCCCTCAGACTGCGCCGTCACGGACTGTGAGCGCTCAGTGGACTCTCCTGCTGGCCGCTGACGACGCGCTTACAGGAAGCTGCCGGGCTGAGCACACTTGCCGGATCGACCATGCTAGATCGGGCAGCTTCTCGGCCTCGCCATATAGACGCGTGATGTCGTCCTCGACTTATACAAGTACCCGGTCTGGAATTTTCCGAACGGAATCATGTCGGAAATCTTCATCCACTTCATCCCAATCTACCCGCTATGCCCCCCTTTTCTCGGGATTTCCTCTCCGATCTCCCTGACCCAAATTTACCGAGGAAGACGAACTCTTGCACGCAAACGCTCCTTACCACACGCGCTTGGAGTACTTGCACATCATGGCTGCCGACCTCTCACCTCTTCATGCCCAGTTGCTTCTCCTCCGGAGCCTAGAGTTGAGTCTGATCTCCCCAATTGGCGACATTGCATTTGAGGATGTGCCCCTCCTCCGCACGGCAACCATCAGCCATCTTGCTTTGCATACTATCGTCTTGCCATGGTTGCGATTGAATTCCCTGACTTTGACCCATGTTCATCGATCTCAAGTAGTGCGGATTCTACAGCAGACAACCAACTTGGTTCATTGCGAGCTGCTTATAATGGGCATCGGCCGCTTAGCCGGGACATCACGCATTACACTTCCGTGTTTGCAATCACTCGCCTTGTACGATGAAGACGCACTTGGTAGCCGGAGGACAGCCTATCTCTATCCTCTCTGACAATGACCTATCTCAATCTTTTTATTGCACCTGCCCTTCGTAGTCTCCAAGTCGCGGAAACATCCCTTGGACCGAACCCGAGTGGTACTATAGCCTCATTCATGAGGAATTCCAGCTGCGATCTTCAAGAAGTGTCTGTTCACTTCCCCCGGCTATACAAACGAGTCGAAGCAGACGATGCCTCCTTCCGCGAAACATCTGCATCGATTCCGAATTTTACTTTCGTGAAGGAATATTATTGATTGCGGGCCCAACCCATAGGTGTGTCACATCTTCCGTTGGCGAATCCGTTGACATAACCATTTTTCTTTGCTCGTTAGTGTTCCAGAATTCGACCACATTCTTCCGCTTTAGCTTGTTGTCACCTCCAAAAAATGGTGATTGATTGTTACGCTTTTCTTCCAAAACCCATGGCGGCTTGCCCGCAAAAAGATTAGCCCCGAGGCCGTCTTTGTTCAAGTTGCCACCGGGCGCCGCGGCCGAAGGGGCAATAACAAAATGGTTTGTGACCGGCGTGACGCCATTGTCCGATTGGCCACTTCAGTCACGGTGGCACAGTTCAGAACGCTCACCAGCTCTCTCACCTTGTCTCAACGAACCTTGACAGTGCTAAAACGAAGAGTCTCCCTGGTGCGTAGCTGGATCCCTGCATGTTGTATACAATATTAACTGTGAGGCCCAGCTCGTCATGTTCAGTAGTGCCCTTTCAGAGGATCGCGCTCGCCTCGCAAACATAGAGGCCCACATTTTCCATCTCGAGTGCTCCCTTTCACAGTTGCCACTCATTCCCGGTATGCTCGGTGGCTTCGGTGCCGATCGAGCGCGCATTGCAGACATGGAGGACGAAATCCGATATCTTGAACGCGTGCTTTCCCAGCTTCGGTCTGAGACAACCCTCGTCCAGGAACGGATCAAATCCTACAAGTACCCCGTCCTGTCGCTTCCGAGAGACCTTGCCTCGGAAATCTTCATACACTTCGCCCTTACATTCCCCCACGGCCCGCCGCTGGGCGGCAGATTCTCGCCGACTACTCTGACCCAAGTCTGTCACGACTGGCGAGAGATTGCCCTCGCCACCCCCCAGCTATGGAAGGGCATACGTTTAGGCGACAATGCTCTTTCTGTCGGGTGGCAGCGCGAGATCGTCGATACCTGGCTGAGCAGGTCCAGTGGTTGTCCTATTTCCATCTTCATCCGTGGTCACTTCGAGAAACCCGCGGCTCTCCTTGACTTCCGTCCCCGCCTGGAGCACTTAGAACTTCGTCATGTGCAAGCCAACGTCTACCCCATTCTAAACGACCTGCTGCCAGAACTGCGCTCCCTGGATCTTGCCCTTTGCCCGGGAGATAACATTGCAGTCAGACTCCACCACGCACCCCTACTCCGCACAGCTTGCTTCGATGGCGCGGCCGCTATAATTTTGCAACGCACAGGATTTCCATTGCAGCGATTCACCTCCCTGACCTTGTACGAGTTGCACCCCAGCGAATGCAGAGCCGTCTTACACTGCGCACCACAACTCGTATACTGCAACCTGGAGTTTTGGCCCGGTGACGATGACGATCTGCCCGGGTGGCGCAATCGGGGACGTTACGCGCCGGATGCATATCTTCGGCGCTTAGAATCTCTGATTCTGACGGACGTGCGCCAGAGAAGATGTACCATGCATGGAAGATCTGTTTTGGCCGGGAAGTCTTACAAGAAACGGGAAGAGTCGGATATCCGGGGTTTCGTCTGCCCTTCCCTCCGCCTTCTTCGAATTCCGGAGAAATCACTCGGAGAGGACCCAGTTTATGCGCTTCGATCGTTCATATCAAGATCCCACTGCAAACGGCTACGGGAAGTGCACATTACAGGCTCGCGATCCGTGTCCAGCCAGTCCTATCGCAAAAGGTTTGACTCTACTACTAAGTTTACCTTCGAGGGTCACTCGCATTCGCGTTGAGGTTGCGATTGGGAATGTCGATTCTTGTAGAACTATCAAATCACTGTCCTTTGCTCGCCGTCTTGATCTTATTAAGCCGCGACGAAATCTATGTAGCCCATGTATACCTAACTATAGAGCCAATGTCTTCCTTTATCTCTTCACGTTCAAACTATCCACAGTGATAACGGCTGTCATTTCTCCCAAGGTTCAATTTTACAGATTGGAGAAAGAGGATCTCGGAGACGATCCAAATCGTTGCTAAGTAGGCTTCACGTCTTTGATTCTGCAAGGAGTCAACTGCGCACCCATCTCCAATGATATGATACTTTGCGTTCATGCGACATCTCCAATGATGTGATACTTTCCGTTCATGCGAGGCTTTCGGTTTTTCGGCCGAGCAAAAGTTGGATGATGAAAGACCGAGTGAACTTGGCGTGTATCCCGGCCCCGTTGTTTATCTCGGCTCGTTCTGACTTGTAGGAATCTGAGACATCCCTGCAGCTATGGTTAGAATTCGAACCAGGTTGAATCAGTGCCATGTGAATAACGGGAAATACTTATCTGTCAAAGCTGATTTTTTTTGCCCACTGACATCGTGCCTAACTTACGATCCATGTTTTCTTTTTTCGCCCTGACCCAGCTTGCTGCGGCTGCATCTCGAGTTTTTCTCGCACTTGGTTGAACTGGCCATCACAAGCAGCCGAGTTTCGCACGTGATGACCATCCCCATGGACCAAAGTCTCCTTGGACAGCGCCATCATTCGTTTCAGCCTCGCTGAAGCGACCATAAGCTTTTGCTCTTCTTCCTGTCAAGCGGCCTTTTGCTATTCAGCAGATTGTGTCTTGTTGCTTCTGCCCTCGGCAGTATGCCAGTTACTCGTAGCCCCATCCTACAAACACGCGAAACGGTGGAGCGAGCACGTCGGAGGAAGCCTCCTGCGTGCGATCCTTGTAAAGCGCGGCGAGTACTGTGCCATCCAACCATGGATGGGACTGCTTGTCCGCGCTGTCTTGAGAAGGGCACCCAGTGCGTTCTGTATTGCTCTGATGGCCCTCCGAATCGAGAACTCACATATTTAGGTGCATAACTACCCCCGTAGCTCGCGGCAGACCACCCAAGACAAATTTGGGTGCAGGAGCCACGACTGCGAGCCCCGCTAAACCAAAATCCTCAGCTCGGCGGACGAACTCACATCCGAACCCACACCCGAACCCGCATCCGAACCAACACCCAAACCCACACTTGACGTCGGAGGAACCCGAGTCAGAGTCGGTATCAAACGCGAGTTTGCCCCCTCAGGACTTTAATCGGTACTTGGAGCTTTCTCCCGAGCTAGTCCACCATCTGCTTGAATGTGCGTGATAGATTTCATAGCTTTGAGACGGAGCTAAACCCAATCAGGCTTCACCCATCTACCACAAAACAACCATCCCATGTATCGTGGCATTGTCCTCCGCGACACACTGTCCTCGGTGTCGTGGCAGATCCATATGCTTCCGCCTCAGCTCAAAGTGTTGGCGCACTGCGTTGTGTAACTACTTTTCTTGCGTGTCAGTGGCTCGCAATAACAGAACTTGTCAGGGCACTCTCCGCATCCATCTCCTTCGTGCCTGCCATAATCGGGCCTGGACCCTCTCCTCAATCTCTCGCAGACAGGTCTGTTTTCACTCGTGGTGCGGATCTACGAGCGTACGGCGTCCGGCGTGCTCCAATGTATCGCGCCTTGTGCGCCGAGGCAATTCGACTTGCCTTGGAGGTCGGCATACTCCTCGAACCGTCAGAGGATAACGCGGTGTCGTGTTTCATTATCCAGTTCCTGGAGGAAAATGGTATTTACCATAGTTCCTTTCTTTCTTCGTGGGTTGAAAGTTGTTATCAGAAAAGGACACGCTATCCCGGCCCTGGGCAGTCGCGTATTTATCACATGTGCGTGCGATTCTGGGGGCATGGGACCAGCCGAACGGTGCGATGTACAAGGCGGCGCTGTGGACAGGATTCCTGGTGAGTGTGTTTGATTGGATTCAATACTACGTTTTGACAACTGTCATTCATCTCTAGCTGATTGAGGTAGTCGAAACAACGCAGCGTCGACAGCCGGTATTGGTGTCCGTCAATCTCGCCTGCGAAGTCCCGTTTCACTGACATTCAATGTCAACACAGATCGCACCACGACCAGCTGCTCATAACAGGACGCGAACCGACCTCCCTGCAGAGCTTGTTTGTATCCATTCAGAGCGCATTGCAAGAGCGCAAGGAGGGCCAGCAGCACATCCCGTTCCCGATAATCCAACCCTACCTCGTGCATGTCACACGCCTTGCGCGCCAGCTGTACGAGACCATCACTGGAGGTGCGCATCTTCCTCCCGTTTTCTCTCTTTCCCTCTCTAATTTAGTATTCAGACTTCGCGCGTCGCCACCCACTCGACGAGTCCGCCATTACCTCGTTCATCTCCGCCCTCACGCTGTTGCAATCCATCCGGTGTCTCGTGTTCGAATTCGACGCCGAAGGGCCGGATGCGGGAGATTTCTTCTGTCTGGCACCGCAGAAACGGGGCATGTACCTCAATCTGCGGGCGTGCGCGCATATCATGACGTTCAGCCGCGCAACGCTCGTGCTTGCCTTACACCGCGAACTCGTCCGACGCGCCCCGTCTGCTCCCTCCTCCTCTCATGCGCAACATGCCTCTTCCTCCAGTGCGTCGGCGGTGGGGGACACACCGATGGGCGCGGGGGAGCAGTGGGCGGCGGAGCGGCTTAGTCTGCTGTGCCGCCAGGTGCGCGAGATGGCGGAGCAGACGGTACAGGCGCTGGCGAGCGAGCTGCGCTCGATGCCGTCGCTGCCGCATATCGCGCACTTGCAGCGCGGGATGCTCGCGGATTGGGCGGAGTTCTGCCTTGCGGGGGCGGATGCGGTGGGCGGCGTGGGGAAGGAGCGGGCGGTGGCGATGGAGACGTGCGTTTTCTTCTCACCACCCTTCCTTCCCCTTTATATCTTCTGCACTTCAACTCGTTGGCTTTTTAACTGGCATTCAACTGACATGCTTTGCAGCATCTCAAACGCCCTCAAACTCGTCGGCTACTCGTGGCTCCTCCCCGCAGGCCTTGTCGAGCGACTAGACGCCTACGTCGAAGCGCACCGCCCCGTGCCCCCTGTGTACAACGCCGAAGCGGAGGACGCGATTTTCATGGATATGTTCCCCGCTGCGCTCGACAACAACTGGATGGCGATGTTCGGGGTGCCGCTGCCGATGTCGATGCCGATGGGGAATGGTGCGGGCCCCGTCCAGGGCGGAGGGTACTCAGGGTATATGTGAATGCTGTGGAAGAAGAGGCTTGCATGTGCGTGTATATGTTGAACGCTAGAGTGTATGATGGTGTTGCTGTTGTATTTGTTAGATTCACCAAATTAATTCATCCTCTCTGTCAAGAACTCGAGGCTGGCTGAATTTTTGTCTCGTTCGACATTCAGGTCCGAAAAGATAATGGAGCAGACTCGATACCTCGCCTTTCGCTGCGTCGTCGGCCAAACAACTTGGTTCGGCTGTTTCCGAATCTCATAATATGGCCCTCGTAAGTATCCGTCTTTACCGAGAACCATCTTACGGGGAAGTCAACGGGGAAGTCAAGCGTGGAACTCAGGCAGTCGGGGGAGCGTTTAAAAAGCCAGCGGCCCAAGATATGCATCCCATATTCAACACCCATGAAAATCCTCGCCCTTTTCCTTGCGATTGTCTGCGTAAATGCCTTCCCGACAATTCTGCTCGGGACCACCACTCTAGTTGGTCGTGACATTTCTTCGGTCCAGCAGGAATTCTTCGGAGGTTGGTTAGTCCTTGTGTGCTCTTACTGCGGAGGCGGCTGATCATGTTCTTAGGTATTCCCTATGCGGAGCCACCTCTCGGAGGCCTACGCTTTAAGGCTCCTGTGTTAAAGTCATCGCTTGATTCACCCAGTCTCAATGCTAAATACGGCCCCGCATGCCTTCAAGTACTGTCTGTAAGCGCACCGACATTCTCGTACCAGTATAGACGCGCTTATTTCCCTCCCAATGTGAGGGCCTCTCGCTCAACCAAATGTCTGAGGATCGCTTGACAATAAACGTGCTTCGTCCGAGCGGAACAACTGCTCAAGTCAAACTTCCTGTGGTGCGTTCTCACAGCGCAATGCGCTCCGACCTCTGATTGACATACTGCTTCAGATGTTTTGGACGTGGGTATTCCCCATTTCCTCGTTATTTCCTTCCATAATGAGCCAATGGTCAGGTACGGCGGCGGTTTCGTGTCAGGACAGGCGAGTACCTCCAATTCGAGTTCGATTGTTGCCCAAAGTGTTGCTCGGGTACGTTAGCATTTACGCTTAGGTCCAGGGCTCCCTGGTTCAGCTTTTGTTGCATGCAGGGAACACCTATAATCTTCGTCAACTTCAACTACCGACTGGGTCCACTGGGCTTCCCGCACGGCCAGGAAGCCGGTGACAACGGGGCCGTCAACTTGGGCATCAAGGATCAAGTTGCGGCGCTGCGATGGATTCAACTCAACATCGAAGCCTTTGGCGGCGACAAGGACAAGGTGCTCGCCGCTTTTTCATTCATTAGTCTGTGCTGAACGCAGGACAATCAGGTTACACTTTTTGGGCAGAGCGCCGGTTCCATAATGGCCTCTATCCTCTTCTTGAAACCTCAAGTCTCCGAGCTGGCTAGAGCTGCTGTGCGTCGAAGGCCAGAATTTGTAAACCACACTGACGCGATACTGGAAAGATATTCGAATCCGGTTTCCATGGCACGGCCCCGCTGTTCCCGCCCACGGCCGGCGAGGTTGACTGGCAGAATTTCGTTTGTGGAGTCCCCTCTTGTGTGTCGACGGCGACGTCTGGGGCGACTTTCGACTGCCTGCGGGGCGCCAACACCACGGAGATATTCCAGGGCCTCGCGTTGGCTGCCGCAGAGTCCACCCAATGGCATCCGGTTCTCGACGGACCCGAGGGACTCATCCCCGATTTTCCCTCCGCCCTGTTCGAGCGTGGTCAATTCGCGCGACTGCCATTCATTGCTGGAACGGTCGAAGATGAGGGTGTGAAGGGTGTTTCATCCAATTTTGTTCCACTCTCATGTACTGAAGGAACAACCTTCGTGCCTCAGGCAGTAAATTCCAGCACCGACGAGGCTTACGCCGGTATACTCAACTTATATTCCCCGTCATCTTCGCCCCCAATCCTTGAGGCCTCAATCCAAACTTTGTTGACGCTGTATCCCGATGTTCCGGCTTTGGGTGAATTTATCCTCTTTCAGAATGGGCGTGAATTTACAATTGTTGACCGTGAATTTACAATTGTTGACTGAGCCTCGCACCAGAACAGATCGCGTTTCTCAATTCGAATCCCGCGATTTGGCGCCGTTGACTTGTAGCTCCAATGTAGCTCAACAAATCCCCCCTTTGTTTTCCTTTCTATTATATATATGCAGTTACTTGATGAATTCACCGTCAACATAGACTAGAATTAACACGACTCACAAGAGCCTACAAACCATGATATTCAAGGGATTGAACTCGGTATCTCATCGGGTGACTTTGGGATTGAAAAGGAGTGCGTGGTCGGGAAGTTAAGGAGCTACATAATAAAACTCCACGCTATATCAAGTGGAAAGGGGTTATATGTCCCGCCATAGGAGCTTGAACTGGACATATAAAGTGCCCCGCACTTTGCGGAGCACCTCGCCGGGGCCCCACCCCCACCCTCCTCTAAACACTTTCTGGGATGCATACCCTTGCCGCAGCTCTTTCTGTCGCTGTCCTTGTCCTCGGCGGGCTTGGATACCCCGCGCCGTGCGAGATGAATACGCCATATGCGACGATGGAGATTGGTGCGTCCCTTTGTCCCTTCGTCGTTGCGTTCCTGTCTGTTTACTGCGAGGCCGGTGCTAGGCGGGCAATTTAAAGGATGCAAATATGCTCCGGAGGCTTGCCGTGGGCTGGATGAGCGGCTCTTCGCTGTGCGTCACCCCATCGTTGGATCCTGACCGTACAGCTGAACCGGGTGTAACATAGCGCTGTCTGCATGCGTTCACTGTTCAGCACTAAATTGCTGACTAAGATCCCTCGAGCTCCCAATGTGGACCCAAGGCGTGTGATTGCTCGACCCCAAGGTTTTGGCAGTGTGTGTTCTGTATCACATAAGCGAGATGATTCGGATGTAGCAGGCGAAATTTTCGAAGCCCCTCTGTTTGAATTTACTGTAGCGGGACACACTGCCAGCTTTGGAGTCCAACTTGAACATTCAGCGAAGACAGCGGTGCGCAAACATGTTAGCAACAATGAAAAACCTGAAACGTTGCATGGGAGGAACTGGACTCAGATCAAGGGCTGCGAAGCAAGTACACCGACAGTAGGATACAATCAGGTAACACAAGCTTGAACGAGTGAATGGACAGAAACACGTGGGTAAGTGGCGAATCAGTCCTTCCTAAAATAGGTAGATATCCGTCGCTTTGACACCTTCCCACGGTTGTGATCTCGATGCCGGCCAGAAATTGCAGTGGATAG
Source organism: Mycena vitilis (assembly GCA_029203975.1). Classification (NCBI taxonomy): domain Eukaryota; kingdom Fungi; phylum Basidiomycota; class Agaricomycetes; order Agaricales; family Mycenaceae; genus Mycena; species Mycena vitilis. The sequence continues at coordinate 84,411 of JARGYF010000031.1, read as the reverse complement.
TTCCCCAGTCCAATTAGTCCTGACCAATCCGCATCAACCCCAATTATGATTTTATAGCCCCCCCCCCCCCCCCCCCCCAAAAAAAAAAAAAAAAAGAACCGTCTGCAGTAATTACGCCCGTTTCGCGTGGTGTTCCCTTCAACATAAGAACACTTGTTTATGAGCAAAAATGATTCTGGGAACCTGTGTGAGTGGGCTGCTTGTATCGTAGAATTGCAGCACTCACCGTTCTAGTAGTTGGCAGACGCATACATCGCCAGACCGGTGAAATTTCCGGCCTGGTACAAATTGAGTATTGTGTCGACAGCGCCGTCTATGGCAGGGATCTCGACTGCCTTCTCAGCGCCATTCAACGTGTACTTGAACACGTTGGCCTGCATTGTCTCCATGGGGCCGGTGGTCGCCCGCTTGCTGGCAGTATTTGTCCATGCCACACTGTTAATCTTCTCGCCAACACCGACAAAGCACTTTGCCCCGGTGCCAACCTGGTCGGTGAAGACGGGTCCGTCGACACAGTTATTGCCGGTCCAGGCTTGGCCATCGGAGACGGGGCCGGGCAAAAGGTCGTAAAGGATCGAAAAGCCGAATCCCGTGTTTGGGATCAAACAGCATCTGTGCTCTGCAAGGCTGTCGCAACAGATCGCGGTGCCAGAGCACCCCAGGGTGTTAGAGTAGCTGCACACATTGACCGCATTGACCGTCGCGAGGGCAGCGATGGCAAGTGTAAGGAGCACTTTGGAGAACATGGTGAGGATGGGAACTCGCAGTGGATGAGTGTGGTTGAGCGGATAATATTTTCCTCGCTTTCCGCCTATCCTTTATACTGTTTCCTGCCGAAATTTGTCATCTTGGTTGTCAATGCTTCAAATTTCCTTGGATTCATCTCCGCAAACCCTAGACGAATGACAACCGAGGCCGTGAAGCTCTCCTTTTGGCGTCGGTGTTTGGAAATGAATTGGTGCACAGATCACTACGTTGAGGCGCTCGCCTCTTGCCGACATGATTGACTACCTCCTCCGCGGGCGCTGCATTAACCGTGAGTTTTAACCGTGAGACGGCACTCAAAGTAAACGAATTCAATTGTGAGAATTTTTGGAAACCCTGGAACTTGATCAAGACTTTCGTCTGCCGTTACTTGATCAAGGCTGAGACGTGAAGCTCCGTCTTCACCGCCATAGCGGGTCACCGCATCTATATCATAACAACTGCAACTTTTTCTACCATCTCCTCAATATTAATAAGAACTCGAATGTCATACACGTAATTTCTTTCAAAGAGTCACTGGCATTATAATAAAACTCAACTCTAATTGCTTAATTGCTTAGGGGCGGAGACTAGCAAGCTGGAACCTCGAGTACTTGTCAGCTCAACGCCGTTGATCAGGTCGTGCGACAAAAATTCTGAACCGAGTTTCGCGACGGCAGCAACACAATCAAGGAGGGTTTGCACCGAACTCCGCGTCGGACCGCGGTTTAGAGGGTGGCCGCTGAGGTTGAGATCTCCTTCCTCCTCCGCCCGCTTGTCGCATACTACGTTGAATTGTATCGAGTTTTCTGATCCGTGCTTCACCCAATCCGGAGCTCTAAGGCTCGGAGTCTAAAGGTGGGAAACAACCAGCCCGATGAAACCACGGCAAGGGGTTACACTCCGGCGCTGATGACGCTCAGTTGGCAGTCTACATCTGTTTATCCCCCCTTTGAGTTGAATCTGGTATGACCCTTCAGGAGCTGGTCGCCGGTGGGCCCCGTACGGCTACATATCTACTTACCCTCCCGTTGCCTTCCCCCGAAATGACTTGCACCCCTCTTGCGACTCATTGCCAACACCACTAGCCAGATTCATTGCTATCTAGTTGGCTGAGTGGTGCATTTTAGCAAACATCGCTGTCTTATCTGCATGTTAGCGCTGCAGGACAGTTCACATGGATGCACCCACGGCGAAGAGTCGCTCATCCAATCCACGGCACACCTCTGGAACATATTTGCATCCTTCTACTTGTTCCCCTGGAACACGGAGTCCAATCCAATGCGGCCAGCCAAACATTGCGACGCACCAGTCTCAAGCTCCGAGTACGGCGGGTTGAACTCGCACTGGCTGCTGTATCCCAGGCAATTGACGCTGGCTACTAAGATGTATAGGCTCGTGTCCAGCCGTTCTAGGACGAACAATGACGAGCAAGCTGAGTATTGTTGACTAGAACGGCTGGAAGCACTTAGCCGTAAAGTGACACATGGAAATTTCAAACTCCGACTATACCATATTAAGACTTACGTCCGACGGTCCGAGGCCCGATCAGTGCCATCACTATTTTTTCCTCGACGCGTCTCCCAGTGACGCCGGCCCTCACTGACGGCGGCGGGTCGGCGGACAGTTCTCTGGCCAAAATCGACTCAGACTCAAGACTCCCCAACCATATCTGCCCTATAATTCACCCCACTGGCCTATTTATTCAGACGATACATTCGACGCGGCACGACACGCGTCATCTAATTCACAATGGCTGGGAAGCGCAAAGCCCACGACGAGAATACCGGGCAGTTCATCAACGTGTCTGGGCCACCCCAGAAGCGACAACGACGCGTTGCACAGCCGGTGACAGAAGCGTCGAGGGCGGAGGCGCGGCATCAATGGGAAGAGAAGCAGCGGGAGGAGGCAGTGGCAAAGGCAGAGTTCGAGGCGCAGCGTGAGCGGGAAGAGGAGGCAGAGAGAAGGGCAGCCTCGTCGCATCGTATCGGACAGGTTCTCAACGCAGTGAAGACCGCGGGATACAAGACACTGCACGAGTTTCTTGCGGACTTGCTGGCGACCAAAGATGTGCACCAGTCGTCGCAAGTCTCCCAAACGTTGATAAACCATGGGGACGAGCTGCTGAATCTCATCCGGGCGCGTCAGCCGGAGCTTGTTTCGCAGTGGGTCAGCAAGGTGGCCGCCGACATCTTGAAGGAGGAAGGTGCGAAGCTGGCACAACTTCTTCGGCCACCACAGGGCCAAGGTGTCACCACCACGCTGGAATCCTTCTCGTTAGCACAAGTCCTTGCCGATGCGGAGTACCACGCACCAACTCTTTGCATGCTTCTTCGCTCGCTCGCACGAGAGCAAGGTGACGAGGAGTCTGGGAAGCAGAAGCGCCGTGATGTTGACTTGGTACGCCAAATTCCTGTCCAAAAATGTCCGACTCTGATTAAATATGAAGGTCCTTTCCACCGTTATATGCATGCTGGTGCAGACACGAAACGAGAAGTCGTCTGAATATCAGACTACAATGTCGTTCTACCTTCTTGCTTGCGGCGCTACGCGTTCGCAGTTTGAGGTTTTGAACCATGCGGGCCTCTGCTTGTCGTATCGAAGCACACTGCGAAAGGTCAACACTCTTGGGCAGGAACGGCTGACAGCAATTAGAAAGACGGCGCACGAGAAGATGATTATGCTCATCTGGGACAATCTTAATTTCGCCTTCCGAGTTGGACAGCAACGTCTTGGCTCCAACGATCATTTCGACAACGGGACAACCGCCACGCTCGTTGTTCTTTGGGGATTTGCGATGGGTGATCTCCCTCTCGATATTCTTTCCCCTCGCAGAACACGTCTACCGGTGCTTGAATTTACTGCGGACGACCTTCTGCCGTCTTTGCAGGATGTTCAACAGCTTGAAGCGCTCCACCGTTGGCACATCGAGGACATCCTTCTTCAGGGCTATCCCAGTCTTCGGACGCGTTTCTCGGACTCGATCACCGAGCCGCCCAGCATTCTCCTAATCCCAGTCCATACCACCGAACAGTGTCCGCTCCCAGCGATGCCTATCGACGAGTCAAGCTTGGATGGAACCATTGATGTCTTCTCAACCATCTTCCGGACCGCGTTGAAGATGTCGGAGGACGATATAAAGCGGCACGGCGTCGTTATATGCGCGGGAGACCAATTGAGTGCGTCTCTGTTTGACAAGGTCAGCATAAACAATTTTTTTTTTGCTTGAGGATTAACTTTCTTACCTTGTTCAAAGGTCGCCGCTTCCCGCCGCGATGACATAGACCTCCTCGATAATCTTGGGCGGTATGGGAAAGAGCAGCTGGGCATTTTTCACGAAAAGGTAGCTGGCACGCGAATGACGGTCAACGAGCACTGGGGGACTCCGAACACAAAATCCCTGTGGTCCCTGTGGAAGATTAACAGCCTTCTTGGTCGCAAGCCAATCACCGCCGGGTGGAAATCCAAAAAACTTCCACCCTTCCGACCAGCGTACGAACTCATGGTTGATCTCACGCTTCCAGCCAACATTCTCGATGGCTTTCGCCTTCTCTGTCCATGCGAGACCGTGGAGGAGTGGGTTGAGTCGGTACCGGACTGGAAGTCAGTGCAAGACGTGGCAGCACAGGTGCATCAGCAGCTGTGCTCGGCGCGGCGAGTGTCAAAGCTCCGACGTCAACCTGCCACGAAGCGCGATCCCATTTTGGAAAACATCAACTTGTTCAACCGCGACGCTCTCACACTGCTGGCACTCCGCGCGGCTGTCAAGCGCGGGGATGTTGGAGGTGTGTTATGTGTCAGTGCTCATTGGATGGTAATGTTCCGTGGAACTGGCCGCATGCCGAAATATGCAGACGCTATCTTTCGTGTGTTGACGGAACTCAAATCAATGCATCCCAAGATGCGGTACGACTTCTGTTCTCTTGGATTCTGCGGACTCATTCTCGCCGCAGCGAGGCTTACTTGATGAATTGGCTCGCAAATTTGAGGGGAAAACTCTTGGGCTTCAAGGAGATGGATCTTTTAACAATCTAAACAGTGCCGACATGAAAGTCTGGCAAAGAACTAGCACAACTGCAGGCTGACATGAAGTCAAGCCAGGGCTGACATGAAGTCGAGCCGGCAAGGGAAAAAGCAGACGATAGCATGCAGGCATAGAATATCAATCTGTGAATCCACGATAAGTCTTGGATCATTGGGAAAGGAAGTTGGACCTGTCACCCTTGTTCCATGTGTTGCACCACGCAGCATCGGAGGCACGACGCGGTGGAGTCGCTGCAAAGAGAAATGCGAATGAGAGTCGTGTGCAAGAAGGGTGACAGTGACAACGTAACATCAAGGCCGGAATGATCGGACCGTACCCGGAACAAAAATATCTTCAACTCCGACGGGGATTGAAAAATCAAACTAGCTCGCTGCTGAACGCGAGAGCTCTAACTTCAGTGTTCAGTCAAGATACAGCAGGGTGTATTCATTGAAAATGTCTTCATTTTTAATCCAAATGGAAGCCCCCATGTATTGCCCAGCCAAAATGTGTTCTGAACTCCGACGAGACTCCGAGATCGACATACCATTCAACACAAAAATCAATGTGCAACAATCTTTCCAAGATCTGTTATGTATACAGGGGACCATCAAGCGAATGATATACAGGGGGACGATGTATACTAGCATTATCTCTGTTTATTCCAAGTCATGGTCCAAACGCATCGGCACAACAGCAGCGCGCGCGTGTGCGGGACGAGGAGGCCGCACGCGTCCTGCGGGACAAGGAGGAAGAGGCGGCTCGCGTCCTGCGGGACGAGGAGCAAGAGGCGGCGCGTGTGCGTGACGAGGAGGCGGAAGCGGCGCGTGTGCGGGACGAGGAGGCCGCACGCGTCCTGCGGGACAAGGAGGAAGAGGCGGCTCGCGTCCTGCGGGACGAGGAGCAAGAGGCGGCGCGTGTGCGTGACGAGGAGGCGGAAGCGGCGCGTGTGCGTGACGAGGAGGCGGAAGCGGCGCGTGTGCGGGACGAGGAGAACGGGCAGCAGGACAAAGGAAATGGCAAGAAAAAGACAGGGGGGCGGAAACGCAAGGCGGAGGATCAACTCGTTCCTGAGGAAGTTGCGACCACCAGCCGCCCTTCCAGAGTGCGCAAAAAGCCCGAGGTGAGATCCCTTTTTGCGTTTTCCTTGCTTTGTCTCACTTGCATTTTCGTAGGACGCGCGAAGGGAGCACCGGGAAAAAGTCCTCGCGGAAATTCGTGCCGCTGGGAAACCGGGGTAAGTCGCAAACGGTTATGTTTATGCACATCTGTACTCACGAGTCCCAGCTGGAAATATGAGCTGGTGCCACCGCCGAAAGCTCCAGGAAAATCCAAGCGCAGCAGGTACGGGAACTACCACTTTTACTTAAGCAGCCGAAACTGAGGTCCTGTGTGCAGGTCTTAAGTCTTCTGCTTGAACTCAAGTTATTTGGCGAGCTTAAGTTCGGTTGCTTGGACTCAAGTTATTTGGCGAGCTCAAGTTCGGTTGCTTGGACTCAAGTTATTTGGAGAGCTCAAGTTCGGTTGCTTGGACTCAAGTTATTGGGCGAGCTTAAGTTCGGTTGCTTGGACTCAAGTTACGGAGATGAACTTAAGTACTTTCATGCCTCAAATATGTAATACTCTGAATACACGGAACTGGACTTGGAACTTAAGTTATGATGTCTTGAGTTCCACGGTTGGTGTCCCTTCAAGGTAGATGCCCCCGCATTTCATGGTATATAATATCACTAGCGAAACTTAAGATATGAAAGGAACTTGAAGATCCAAAGTGGTTCTACCACCAAGAACTTAAGAGAACCTAATAAATTATCTGGGTGCTTCCAGCACGCGATCTCATGGAAACTGGGGCTGCATACTCAAACACCGCTCGCGCGTTCAAGACTTTCCGTCCAGACAACCGCAAGGCCACGAACCTTGGTACCTCTGACGGCGTCGTGCCTCCCCCAGAAGTGGACGACGAACTCGCAAACCTCGACAACTACGGGGAGGACCTAGACCTCGATCTCGGGGACTTAGCGTTGGACGAGGAAGAGTTCCCTGCTGGCATCGATCCGACCGACTTCGTGGCCATGGCTACCGAGGCAATTATGGCAATGGAAGAAACTGGGCTGTAAATAATCCAATCTAATGTACACAATTACTCGCAATCAACTAATCCTACGTACTACTCCCACTCTGCCTGTTCCGTGCGCTCCTTCTCAGAACACCATCTCCACGTCCTCTAGAAGACCCCGATCCGTGTGTGTATTCGTCCTCGTCCCGCGGCTCACGGCGTGTATTTCTTGTTTTTCGTGTCGTGCCTGCGTAAAAAGAGGCTGCCCCGACCTCGGACCGCAGCGGGGGGAGATTCGCAATTCGCTCGCGCTCGGCCTCCACAGCAGCATCGTGCACCTCGTAAATCCGCTGCAGTGTTCCAAATAGTGCTTCCCCGTGCTCTGACAGTTGCAAAGCCGAGCCAAGGAAGCCGAAGGCCCACCGGGTGTGTCGTCCCAGGTCTTCTCGTGCTGTGACACGTTCCTTGACCAACTGTTCAATTACGTCGTCCCCCAAAACCGTACCGGCTGAGATGGTAGTCGTCCCGGGGTAGATCTTGTCCAGCAGGTAGTCTTCTCGCCAATCCATGAGTTCGATTCTAATTAAGTCAGCGAGCTCTTTGTTCATCTCCTTTTTACGCCCTCGTTTCAACCCAGGAAGCTTGTCCAGCTTGATCTCTTCAACTTCAAACAGCCGTGGCTCGCAGTTGTCGCAACACCGCATCCCGGGGAGCGGTTGGTAGGTCGTGTTTTCCGGGAACTCCAGTTGCTCTGTCAAATATTCAACATCAAACAGCGGGATACGTCCAAATTACCTACCTTTCGAGTCGTTGTCAAAGAACTGGTCCCAGATTTTGCGGTGCATGTGAATCGTGATAGAAACTCGGCTTCCCTACTGTTGCATTCCTTCGACTGCTTTTTGCGTCGCGTGTGCTTGACGGTGCCCGGCTCGCCATCTTCTTCGTCACTATCCCTACCCGCCCGAACGCCTCCCTCTGCAACAACAACCTCCTCACGGGCGGATGTCAGCTCAATACCCTGGTCCAATAAGTGAGCAGCGGCATCGAGCCCACGATTTTCTGGCTCTGCATCCTGTGCTGCACCACCGATTGCAGTGTTGATATCCTCCTCGGAAACCCCGTTCTTGATTACACTGGACGGAACAATCAAGATTGCTTCTCCAAGCTTGGTAAAGTCGCGGGTAGCGCGCCCTGCACGCTGGACGAGGGCACAGAACGACGGAGGCAGACCCCATAGAATAACTCGCTCTATGTTTCGCATATCACAGCCCTGGGTGATATGTTCAGAGTAAACAAAACACAACAACTTGCGAAACGCACCATACCAACCGGGTCTGTGCAAAACAAGACGCGGATTTCACCTTTGCGGAGGCGCTCCTCAAGATGGCGCTTTTGTGCTTGGCCGATCTTCGCGTGGTAAAAAGCAATGCAGTCGTCAGGAATTCCTTCATCTCGAGCCCACCGTCGTAGTGAGTCGCAGGCATCCTCACATGTGAGACGCTGGTTGCAGTACACCAATGTGACGGGAATGTCGGCGGGTTGGGAAGCCCCGGGACGAATAAGGAATCGTAAATCAGCCTTGGATTCCTCGGGATGTTGCATAGTTCGGCAGGAGAGTGCCACATTTGGGCGAGCATTGGTGAGGGAAATGTGTGTTGCACTTTTGGAGAGCCCAAGTTTAGTGCGGACATCGTCGAGAATATGAGTCGGCAGAGTTGCAGATGCAACAACAAATGGAACGTTTGACGGTACCCGGCCACGCAGAAGGCCAAGATCTGCGTAGTCGGGGCGGAAACTTCCTCCCCAAAGGCTGATACAGTGTGCTTCGTCAATGCACACGCACCGCAACCTACTAGTAAAAGCAGGTTTTGAGAGCGTGGATTTACGAAATGCGACTGACGTAGCAATCTCGGGCGACACAATGACCTGCTGAAACTTTCCGGAAACAATATCCTTTGGCAGAAAAAAAGTTAGAGTGGTTGAATGGCTCGATGAGATATCTCGCACCGCATAAACCTGGTCTGCCCCAAGGCGCGACAAGGTCTCGCTGCACACAGCAACTGTCGGGATCTTTGCAGATTGAGCCTCAATAACCACTTAGAGAGAATTAGACAGCTTAGAATGATTTTGACTCACCTGGTCCACCATTAAAGCACTCAGAGGCGACACAATCATCGCAATGTCGGTTGCCTCCAGGAGCAATGACAGTGTAAAGCATAGTGTCTTCCCACATCCAGTCCCAACATCGACAATGACATCTTCACCTCTCAGGACGGCCGCGGCCACCTCCAGCTGGAAGCGAAACGGTTTCGCGCGGAGGATTTCTTCCGCGCGCGCCACCAAGAGATCAATGTTGATCTCATCTCCTTTGTATTTTCTGACTGGTTTGTACACTGGAGGAGGCCCGGCATTCGTCGCGGGAGGTTGCTGGACCTTGGATTGAGCAGGCATAGTTACGACTGAGGGGAGAGAGCAGACGCGATAATCACCAGATTATCACGATAGGGGGTGATGACGTTGATCGGGCCTCGGACCGTCGGACGTAAGTCTTAATATGGTATAATCGGAGTTTGAAATTTCCATCTGTCAATTTACGGCTAAGTGCTTCCAGCCGTTATAGTAAGTATTACTTTGCGCGCTCGTCAATACTTCAACTAGAACGGATGGACACGAGCCTATAAGATGTACAATGCGGTGAGCGAGACGCACATTATAAGGAGGATTTGCAGGAGACTCGGAGAGAGGTGGGCGCAGAGATGTAGTAATCGACGGCGGATGATCATGGCGCAAGCTTCCGGGTGACACTGGTTATTGTGAAGCCTGATTCAAAGTCTGCAGCCTCGGCGCTCCTCGCTAAGCTCCTCGGTTGAAGAAATGAGGCCTCATTTCCGAGGCTTCGAGTCAAGTATTTCGCCCGATCACTTTCTTTAGCCCTTACCCATATCGTACTGTAGAGATCTGGGCACACTCATCCAGGCGGTGAATGCATAGGTATCCGGACAGTGATTGGACAGTGACGGAACGGCCCGACTCAGCCTGATTGATGCCAACGTCAAACGGAATGCCCATTTATGGTAATGCCAAGTTGGCCAACAAAAAAAAGTGGACCAGGCATGAGGGTGCGTGGGTGAGCAACAATACTCGCAAGTGGGGCCCCTGATTCGACCCGCTCGACACAGTTCGTACTCAGGCACAGTGGAAAGACGTCGTAGCCAATAAAGCAAAAATGTTCGGCAATCTCCGTTGCTTGATCATGATCACAAACTCAGGGCAAAGTCTGAATGCCGTTGAAGTTACCGTTGAAGTTTTTAAATGCCGTTACAACCGTTACATGACTCTGACCGCTTGGCTTCGCTCTTGACCGTCTCCATCTCTGGAATCCATTATCCAGGTCCGCCTCGAACCCTCGCTGGTACTTGGACTGAGTCCTCCTGAATTCGAAGGCCTGGAAATTGGAAGCTTGGTCACGCCGCACGGCGTTCATTGCATAGTACACATGCCTGCCACTTTCAATTTGCTGCCACTGGAACGGAAGGTCTCTCAACAACAGAACCATCTCATGATGATGTGTGCACACATCACTGCAAGCATCGGGCGATGCATCAAGTACCCCGAATTCTTCTATCTGCCACTGGATCGTAACCAAGCCTGAGACATTTACAGGAAAGCCAAGTAATTACGCCCTTACTATCCCTCGAAATGAATGAATGCCCTTCAAGGTGTTTCCCCCTCGAATCAGGAGAATCTAGGGGGATAAGTGAGTACTGACTCTTGCTAGAAACTGAGATCATATTACCGACGTACCCCCACTGTCCTACTCCGCAGACACGTACGTCGCCAGACCAGTAAAGTTCCCAGCCTTGTACAAGGCAATAACTGCATCTACAGCGCCCTTGCCGGTAGGTATCTTGACGGCTTTCTCGACCCCATTCGCGGTGAACTTGAACACGTTGGGCTGTGCGGTTGCATTGGGACCAGGGTTAGCCCGCTTGCCCGCAGTGTTCGTCCACGACATGCTGTTCGTCTTCCCACCGACAAAACACTTGTCTCCGGTGCCACTCTCGCCGGTGAAGACAGGTCCGTCAGCGCAGTTGCCGCCAGTCCAGGCTTGCCCGTCGGAGACAGGGCCGGGCAAACCGGCATAACCGATCGAAAAGCCATATTCCGCTGTCAATTCATTGCAGCAGAGGTGCTCTGCAGCGTCAAAACAGCAGAGCGCGCTGCCTGCGCAGCCTTCTGTGCTGGAGTAGGCGCATAAGTCGACGGCTTTGACTGCCGCGAATGAGGCGAGGCCGAATCTCAGGAGTGTTTTTGAGACCATGGCTTTGGTTGAGAAATGTTCAAGTCGACGAACAAAATTGAGCTGATGGGCTCTTCTCTCCCAGCGTACGTCCTTCTTTATGGTTTTCTTGGACAAGTTCCCATCCATCAACTCCACGGCTTGTCTCTCCGTCTCTCCCACACATGTAGACTCCATAGGGCGTCGGCGTTCCATACTGGATGCATTTCGGTGAATTGTCAAAATGAATCGGTGACCTTCTGACTTCCGCCAAACAAAATCGAGCCGTTGAACACATCCATTGAATACAGGTGGCCGATCACTCTAGCCCTTGTGAGCGGAAATTAAATTCTCAAATTGAATTAATCCCTGGCATACTCAGACGGACCAATAATGCACTCCGAACGCCGGCATAGCCTGGACGGCGGAAGAATCCTCCATAAAACCGGTCTCGCGTGGTAATGTCCACGGTATATCTCATTGCAGCCACTGCTTCTCTCTCGCCAATCTCTTGACATGGCCGTTTCGAAAGGCAAATAACCCTTGATGTGTTGGGCCAAATGGTCCGTGCTTCACCACCTCGGAATGCAGGTTGGGCGACGGTGAACCAGGGCCTCAAAAATAAAATCATCCCAGGAATCTCAAGTTGGAAGGTGAAAGCTGTCTTACTAGCGCAGTAGTAGCTTCATGCGTCGCAGATGGTAGTCGAAACCTAGCAACTCAACGCCCTTTAGCTCTGCATAATTAACGTAATCGGAACTCCGCGACGATGGCTACGGGGACAGCGAATGAATTTAGGAATAATTCTGAACGCCAGGGTTGACTAACTGCCGGGAGGCGCGGACTCCCCAAAATATGTCACCTCTTCTTTCCCATGGGTGCCGTCCGATCTTTACTCGGAGGGTCACATCTCGATACAATTTGGTGAGAATGTTTGGAGAATGTGTTGAAAATGGCCACCAATGGCCACCTAACGCCGACCCCGAATCGAGAGACGTTGGCTAAATGGAACAAGTGCGCGTATGCACATGACATGCCGAAGCACTTATAAAGCGCTCACAGACGGAGGTGAAACTTGCATCAACTCGCACAACAGCCATGTTCTCTCCGATTGTCCTTGCCTTTGCGATCGCCTCTCTCGCGGTAGTCAAAGCCGTCGATTTGTGCGCTTATTCGAACTTCGGCGGGTGCTCCGGTAGCTCGGTCTGCTGTTCCAACTTTCCAGAGAACACCTGCTGCGAGTTACCAGACGGATACGGGTTTTCGGTCGGCTATACCGATTTGCCTGGCCCTGTCTCCGTTGGACAAGCGTGGTCCAGTCGCAACTGTGTTGCCGAGCCTGTCAATACCGAGCAGATTGGTACCGGGGACAAGTGTTTTGCCTTTGCTGGGAAGATCAACAGCATAGCGTGGACTATCAGTGGTAGCAAGCGGGAGAACGTCGCTCTCACCGCTGAGGCGGTGCAGCCCAACGTTTTCAAATTTACGGTGGAAGGGGTCGAGAAGACGATAAAAATCCCTGCCGGTGAAGGCACTGTCGACGCGGTCATCAGCTTGTTCAAAGGTGGCAATTTCACCGCTCTCGCAGCCTATGGTCCGGCCGCCTAGGTCTCTCGCAATGTGAGTGTTACGATTTCATGTGGACTGGCTGCTCACCCGCCTTGTATGTAGAATCCGAAACAAACACAAAGTTGAACAAGCGTAATTAGGTTTGACCAGTAGACTGTAGTCAAGAAGCATGGGGCACGGGATTTTCTAGTTACTTGCATCTGTCGCACTCGTGAGGCAAGCCTATAACGCGGTTGCGTGTTATGATAATTCAACTTCACACTGTTCACAGGCCAACAAGATCGAGCCTCAGACACACGCAAAGGAACGCTGATAATTATATCAGTATGGGTTCAAGCTGTGAGAATGACATTCTGAGTTTTCTGTGGGCTACCTACGTGACAGAAATTTTGGGAATATCACGAAACACGTCGCGGTAGACGTCCTCGGGTATGTAATATTTCCCTTGTAGGATGCGCACTTCTTGCAAGTTGCAACCAGATTTCGAGATCATTTCGGCTAGCGAGTCGATGGGGGCGAACCAAGGGCGAACCCGAGCTGTCTGGACGGGACTTGTAGAATGCGAAGAGCCGGGACATTGAACTGGCCGAGATACCCGGGGTTTCCCAGCAATCGGTGGGCGGCAGCCTGGAAATGCCGGCAGAAAGTGTATGAACATCTCGGAGACAATTTCGCTCGGCAACGTCAATACAGGGTACTTGTAGGAATTGAGCCGTTTTTTCGTGACCATTTTCTCAAACCACAACGTGGCGAGGTCACTGCCGTCCGTGATATCACTCCACGATTCTGCTAGCGTGTGCTGTATATCCAGAGTTTGGGCATCGATGGATGCAATCCGTGAGTCTGCCGCAACGTCGTCGAGTGGCATGGGTGACGCCGGCTTTGGGACAGAAGCAGAGCTTAGACGTGCTATGAGAGAGATGAGTCTCCGCATGCTATATCCTGGATCCTTGCTCACCTTGGAATCCAAGGAATGTAGGAAAATTTTCGAAAAGGGAAAAGGGAACCCGGAATGTTACTGGCACTGATCCGCTCTGATCCGGGCTCGGTCGACTTCCAACTTCGTCCGCAAATTATCGAAGTCGCGCTGGAGAGAGAAGAAGGCGCTACGAGGGAGCCAACCCCTCACGCTTCAAATGCAGAGGAGTTCTGATCACGGGTGACATTATCAACTTGAGGTTTGCGACAGCTCGCATGAAATCCACGTCACCGTGGCACTTTGCATGGGAAGATGGGAAGACTGTTGGAGCGGGCGCTATGACATGGCAGACATAATTTACCCTCCTCCTCTCCCTCCTGATGTTGCCAGTTCGAGCGTTGGCTTGTGACATGACACTAAATCGTAGTCATGATGGCGACTCTTCGTTCGACATTGGTTCGACATTCGACTTTGAAGCCGTTCAAGTCAAGGGTGAGGGCCTCTGTGCACCTCTGTGATGGACAAGCTACTGCCCTCTGAAACACAGACTCGTATCCCGGCAAGCTTTTCACACAGGCATTGAGCGAACCATAAGGTCCAGCGAAGCGGCGAAAAACCCGAAGCCAGTGCCGTGCCCGAAGAGCCCGCGGGTGAAATGGTTCAAAAATGGTTTAGCTTTATAGAACCCCGGACTTGCTGTACCAGTCAATATCTGGCTTGCTTCAAGTATGTAAATTCGAATAATGGACGAAGTTGAGAACCCTTCTCTCCCCCTCGAAGTTCGAACTGAACCTTCCGATTGCTGAAGAATACCGATAACCGCTTCACCATCCTTCGACGAGGAGTCGATAGTAGTAGAGGCCCCGTCACTTTGCGATAGAAGCAGAAGAGGAGGGTTCTTCACAAACAGAACTTTAGTTCTGATTGTGCTCAGGGCACCGAAAAACCGTGTCACATGCTGACATTTGCGCTTGTATCTCTCCTACGTCATTCCTGCTGACGGCCCGGCTGCTATCACGATCTCACTAGGAAAATTGTAAAGCTCCCAGTTGCAGGACTGCCAGTGGACTCTCTGCCCCAAAAAAGAGAACCACCAAAAGTGAACACGGGCAAAGGGATATCAGAGCTTAATTATCTATCCAGAAAAAACTCTGCTTCGTCTGTTTGTGCCCGCCGCTTGCCGGCCACCAATATTCATAAGACGTCTTCGTCAACGTCGGCGAGCGGCCGGCATCAATGGGCCCTGAATCGAGGCCATCCCCGGATTCATCCGAGCCCCGGCAATCTGCGGGAGACGAGATAAGATAACGTCGACCGGCTCTCTCCATGATCGCGCGGGTAGGTGAGGGTGTACGAGGTGGGTGATAAGAAGTCGCGGGTGGGTGACCATCACCGCCGGTTGGCGATGTCCGTCTGCTTCGGGCAACATGTTATTACGACCAGCGGGACCGGAACCTCGAGTCCTTTTGTTAGGCTCATTCTGGCATGTTTCCGCTTGCCTACGATTTTTTGCGGGAATTTAGGAGGAGTTTTGATGGTCCCGAAAATGCCTCGAACAGTCCGCAAGCCAGCTAAGGATCTGTAGAGGAATTCCCTTCTACTTCACCCTCAACTTGTGCCACGGTGTATTAATTTTGTTCGGGAAGTTGCCTCTGTTTTTGTATAACTTTCAACTTGAAGCAGAAGGATCTGCAGGCAGACAAGAGTGATTTGCTAGAAGAATTCTCCAAGTTGATATATTCAACTTTGGTGTCTGCTATGTATGTACATCATTTATACTTGGCCTCGACACAGCCTGGCATCCACCGGCGTTGAACGCAAGCTGTGCTTGCTGCCTAAGTGCAGTGAAAGTGTATGTGCTTCCAGAGCGAGAAGCAGGCGCGCTTTTGCGACTTACATGATCGCGGAGTCACCGCTCCTGCTCTTCGTGTGCGCCAGCGGCGACGTGGCACGCACCGTCTGCACACGACCATCCGCAGAGCGCTGTAGAGTGTGCATCAAG
Organism: Mycena vitilis; assembly: GCA_029203975.1. Classification (NCBI taxonomy): domain Eukaryota; kingdom Fungi; phylum Basidiomycota; class Agaricomycetes; order Agaricales; family Mycenaceae; genus Mycena; species Mycena vitilis. Next base: position 68,818 of record JARGYF010000031.1, on the reverse strand, counting down.
AGCGCGCTGGGGCGGCGTATCTCAGGCACATATGGGGACTCCGCGGCGCAGTTGCTCGACGAATGGTCGCAGGAGCACAGAAGGGGACGAGAAAGGAAAGCAGGAGGAAGAGTGGACACGCACCTGAACTGCACCGCAGGGACGGTAAGAGAGTGGGCGAGGGTTCACGTTGGGCATGAATCGCTGTAGGTATATATCTGGTATGATCTGGAAACGAACAGTGTAGTAGCACGCGGCTGGTGAGCGTGGAGTGGGAAAACGGAAGCTAACTGGACCAGTAGCACCTGCACCGTCGCGCCCCCCGCGCCGATCACCAACGACGAAATGTAGGCGTCAAAAACCGTGAGGCAGAGTTGGAACAGCACGGAGAGGCACACAAGGTTTCCGTGCAGGACGGCCCCGGGTATCGACCAACCAGTGAATGCGGGCAGCAGCCGCCAAAGTAGGCGCGCGGAACATCGCGATCTTGTCCTTGTCGGGGCTGACCGCAGCGGTCTCGAGGCCCAGGGCTGCGTGCCCGCCCGCCGATGTGCCGAGGGCTGAGACGCCGCCGAGGAGCAGCCTCCCGACGACGTCGAAGCCGCAGGCGTTGACACGAAGACAGTCAGCTCTAGACCGATGAACCCCCTCCGCGCGACTGACGAAGGAAAACTCAGAAGAACAGGGCAAGCGGAGGGGAGCACTGTGCGGGGCCACGGGGCTCGGCGAGTGCGCGCGACAGGCGTAGCGAACACGAGCCCACCGAATTGAGCGTAGCGAACGCGCAACGCGCAACGCGAAGAGCGTGAAGTCTGCGCCGATTCGGCGAGCGCAAGGCGAGCGCGCACTTCAAAAATTGTTGTTTTTCGGCACGACGGAACGGAGCCGATGTGGGAGGGAGTCATGAAGGAAGGGAAGCACTGCGACGCCGGCCGTCTTCAAACTTCGTGAGCACTAAGCACCTCATGGGTTCCGATGGAGCAAGTATCCTGGGTTGGAGCCGACAGCGTCGCCCTAGAGATTCGGACCTCGATAAGTGCGCAACAAGCCCAGTGCTTGTCGCTCGCCGGCGCGCGGAACGTGGGAATGGCGCAAAGCGTGGACATGGCGCGGAGCACGCAGAGGCTACAGCGCCTCAAATATACCACGCGTTCTGGCAATTGGCGAGTTGTCAAAACGCGAGCATAGAGGCCCTCGGCGTCGAGGTCGAGCGGGTGCAAATTGCTGAAAGAGAGACGAGATGTTGCAGCAGATACTGCATCCGGAGTCGTCCGCGTGTGTTAGGAGTACATACCCGTCGCATCCGGGCCCGGCCCGGTGCTCTACCTTTTATCTGTTATCTTGTTTCGTTAATCATTACCTACCATCTTTTGATCTCATCATCATGTACTATATAGTATCCCGTGACGCGGTGGACAGGCAACTAAGCTTGACCTGGACCATCGCCTCACGTTCTAATTTATAGATCTTGGGTCGGTTCACGCTGGGTCTTTAAGCTCTAAGTTAAACCCCCACCACCTTTATACTTTTTTGAACCCTATTGGCTTCTACACGAAGCAGCTCTACAAAATTGTCACCAACCGGCTACTACTTGGTACTCAGACGGTCGAATGACAACCCCACAAGATAACGGCGGCTCTCCAGCCAACAACAGCGACAGCTGGCGTTCCGCTCCACCCCATATGCCTCAAGCATCTGCCACCAGTACCCAATTCGCGTCAGCGAGGACTCGACAGGAGGACCATCTGTCGAGTGCCTCCGGCGCTCGCCCAGGCTCCCCCGTAGCCGTGACCGAGAGCAGGAGAGGGACCCCAGCCCCCAGCGGCGCCCCGTCTCCTGTACCCTCTGGATCACCCGCGCCACGAACCAACTCCCCCTTTGCGCCAACCGGATTGACGGCAAAAGTGGTGGCTGGTGGCAACGGCGAGGTATTCCTCATAGAAATGAGCACAGGGCTTCGCATCGAAGTAATCGACGACGAGAATGTCCCCACCCCCGAGGACGCGGCTATGGCTAGGACCAACCCCTCCACGGACGGCCGACCGACGTTGTCTGAGGAATCCGACATGGTGCTCACGCAGACATCGGAGCCCCCAAAAACTACGGCCAGCGCCGACACCAAAATCGCAGATTTAGTCTCGGAGCTTGGCGACAGCTCGCTCACCCGGGAACAACTGGCCACCATCAACCAGCTCAGAGGTACGTTGGCCACCGGACGCGACCGCTTATTCACCACCACATCGATGGTGCTCGACGCCCAGAACGAAGCGAGTAACCACCACTCGGCGCTGGAAGCGTTCAAAGCGGAGGTAGCTCAGAAATTTGCGGCGATGCATTCCGGATTGTATTCGCAGAAGGAGCAAATGAATAAATGTGTGGCTGAGAATGTCAAAGTACTGCGTGATTTAGGATTGTCCGAATCGATGCTTGGACAGATACTTGCCTCCGCCGCACGCCTCCGATTTAAGAGTCAACCCATCGCGAAATTACCGGCGCAAGATCTCCCGGCCAATATCGAGGTGGAATCAGAGATTATCAACGGAGCCCATACGGCGCTTCCTCCCCGTCGACCGGGAGAGACTCTTGAGGAATTCGGCCGGAGGGCTGAAGCCACGCTAAACCGCAAGGGTCGGGTCGCGGCCGCGTTTGCGGCCCCTTCCGTACCCCGCGACGAGAGAGTGCCAGATCCAGTACGGACCGACGAGAACCGTGGATTCACCGCGCGATTCGAGGACGTTGGCAGCATTTCTACCGCCCCCAGACGCCCCAATATTCACACTATGGCGTCCAGTAGGCCTGCTACGGCTGGAGGCAACAGCCTCAGCCACACGGGCTACCTGACGGCGAACGAGGAAGACGAATCCCAGGGAGACGTCTTCGAAGCGTTCCGCCGGGAGACAGACAATAACATTGCCAAAATAATCGACAAGCACTTAGGCGAAGAGCTCAACCTCCCTGCCAAAATCAAGGCACCCCGCCTCGACTCGCCTCCTAAATTCACCGGCGTCGACGACCACCCGGCCTTCATTCGGTGGCTGGAAAAGCTGGTATCATGGATGCGCACCATGTTCTATGGAGGCTCTGACCCCGACACGGACAAGTACCGGGTGTCCATCTTGAAGAACTTGCTTGAAGGAATTGCTCTCCAGTGGTATATCGATTTTGTCGACTCGCCCGCTAAAGGGGTTGAGCCCCCAGAGGATTTCATTGGAGTCGTATGCGCCCTACACCGTCGCTTCATTACCACAGCCACCGCCCATCAGGCCCTGCGCGACTTCGAAGCTATACGATTCAAGCATGAGAGTGGCCCGTTGAAGCTCATGGACGAGCTAGAAGCCAGCTCGAAACAATTGCGCGAACCGATGCCGGATGTGATAATCCGACAACGATTTATGCGCCTAATTCCGCCTGCACTGCATGAGGATCTTCAAGCGCTGCGGGGAATCTCAGCAACGTACTCCACGATTACGCAGATGCGCACTCACTCGGGACAATTGTGGGACGTGCGCCCGTACGGGAGAGGAGCCAACAGGGCTCGAACGCATACTACCAATCCCACCGAAGCCGCGACCAAGTCGACGAATACACCTCGGCGGATAGCTGCGCCCGATGCTCGTCCCAAAGCGACAACAACGAGCACTGCGTCGCATGCTCCAACGCCCCGCACGGGAACCGGCCTCCCGAGCTCGGAGAAGACTTGCTACAAATGCGGGATTTATGGCCACATTGCTAACGACCCCGCTTGCCCCAAGTTCACCGACCCTCAACCATTCCGCGAACGCCCCCGAGTCGGAGCGCAACGAGTGCTGGACAGCTACGCCGCCGATGACGATGAACTGGCTGAGGAAATGCAGGGCGAACCTATGTATGACGATTATGGAGGCTCCCAGTATGACGACGACCAGGGAGAGCCGGCCACCGAGCAATCGGCCGATCTAGGCGACTTGCTCGACCAGCAAACAGCAGACGGCGCGCGGCTCGGTACCATGCGTTACCAGTACTTCTCACTGAGGATCGACGGGTCGGGAGTAGACGACGTAGGGTTAGCTACCCAGTTAATGAACGAACTTCCGGACTCTATCCGACCTCGGGGAGGCTTTGGAGATAGCCCCCAGAGTGATCTGCGTCGCATTCAGCTCAACTGCGAGAGATTGGGACAAGATCCTCTTACCGAGGTGGAGGAACAACTCGTGCTTACCGGGCTACGTCAGGTCCACAAGTACCCGCTCGACCCTGAGCTCCAATTTGCCCCACTAGCCGCCCAATTTGAGGCTTCCCATCCCGATGATGGACCGTGGACGCAAGGAGACGCCGACGAGTGGGAGGCGTTGCTATTGCTGCAACTCACTGAGCACCTCAGGGACATACGGCGGTACAGCGACCACCAACCGTTGGCCATTACCCCCGAACCTTCCTCGCGGGACTTGGCACTGATGGAGGTGTCCGAGCTCGAATCGTTGATGATTGCATTCAATGAAAGAGATCGGGCGCTCAACGGATTGCGTATAGGTCGCCTATCGATGAATCAGAAGGCCCGGGAGACGGCAGGACGGATTACCTACCGGCTCAATCTCCCGCGCAACGCCGAAAGCCCTGCTCGACCGATTCTCGATGCTGCCTGGGGAATAGCCGACTTCATTGTCCATGACACGGCCGATTCCATAAGGTGGATAGACCGCAGCATACACCGGCGGCGCCCCTATCTGGTTAGACTGCGATACGAACATAGCCTTCGGGTCGACCTCCGAGACCGATTAGAGGGACCAGTGGAGCACCCAGACGCGATACCCACCGTCATCATATCCGATTTTGAAGACTCCGATGAGGAAGATATTGATGTGGAAATCCCAGGTGGTAGCGACGACGGTGCACCTCCCCGAGTAGGGGGAACGCCGCCCCCACCATACCCCGGCTCCGAAAGCGACGGCGAGAGTGAAATGTGGGAGACATTAGACACGGAGGCAACCGAAGGATTCTCTGAGGAAACTAGCCCGGCTAATGACGACCCACCCCTGCGATTGAGCGCCATGAGAGCTATACGAAGTGCACTGTACGAGTTCACGCCTTATGGACCGGTCCCCCCGCTCCCCCACCATCTCAACTACGTGATGATGTCTGAGGAAGAACTATTCGCCCAAGGAGAAAGCTCAGCCCAAGAGTATGCTGGAGCGCAGCAGGTAGTCGATCGGGACGAAGAGATATCCACAGAGCGACAGCGTTATGAGCAAGAATGGGCGAGCAGAGAAGAGTCCAAGGCAATTAGTGCCAGAATACGGCGTGAACTAGCGTGGGATGAGGATCCCGGAAGCCACATGCGCCCCAGTAATCCCGACGAACCGATGGACGAGCGCCGACTGTGGATTCGAGGCAATAATTTTGACTACGGCGAGCGATTTGTGAGCATGAACGACGCGCGAATGAATGAAGTAGAATTCGAGGTGAATACGACGGTGTCGGAGGTCACGGGCGAGTCACCATTCATCTTGCAATATGGTGATACCCCGATGCCCGCACTTGCCCCACCGGATCAACTGTCAGACAACGACGATCATCCACACCCGGACACTGCCTCTAATTCCGAATCTGCGCAATATACAATCGTCGACCACTCGCGACTACCGCCTGTGCCGAGCTCTGACGACGAGTGCATACTGCGTTCCCTCGTAATGCTATCGGACCGAGTCGCGGAACAGTATCTCACCTTCGTGGATAGGAATGGGAACCTATATGTCAAAGTCGTCCCACTCCCAGAATATCACTACCTGAACCCGGATTTCCAGACCGCGCATGAGGAAGCAATGAGGATCGCCATTAGGGAGCGCGCGGCCGAGCTAAAGGTTAGCCCTACACTGGCGCAACCCTCATTCACCTGGGCGGCCCGGGACGAGGACGATATTCGCGAACGACGGGGTTTCAGGGATACCTCTCCCCATTTATTCCCTGGCGAGGCCTTTCACGAACGCCTGGCGTCGCTCGGCCCCGAAGAAGACGATGAATCGGCGAACCCCGGATTTCGTGTGCAGATGCTGGCCCAACACGTCGAGCATCTCTCCAACGTGAATCGTCGCGAGATCTACGAACTCAGCCAACCTTCCAGACTGAGGAAGGACCTGGCCTGTCTCTCCGCCCAACTGGAAATCGCCGGTACCCCCGCGTACATGCTATTTGATTCGGGCAGCAACATTGACTCCTTAACTCCTGAATTCGTCAAGGCCACTGGTAGCAAGAATATACCCCTGAACGAGCAAGTTACGCTCCAGTTGGGGTGCGTGGGCAGTAAGTCGAAGATAAGCTACGGCTCGCGTCCCGCTGTCAACTTCGGTGGAATTCGTGGGCATGTATACTTCGACCAAGCAAACCTCGACCGCTACGATGGGGTAATCGGAACGCCATTCATGAACAAGCATGGGCTGATCCTCGACTTCGGCAAGCGCGAGGTTCGGTTCCCCAACAACCGCGTGATCCCCGCCTTGTCTACCCTTCAAGAGGCCTCCCTACTGGCTACCCGACAGAAGGAGGCCGCCGTTCGCCGTCCCACTTCGGCCTGACTCGCAGATGCTGAGGAGGGGCCTATGTCAGGCCACCTCCTCCCATCGGCGAGTTCTGGCGAGAGTGGAGGGCCGCAGGACGGGGCCTCCACCTGTATTACCAACCGAATCGCAGGCGGCGCTAGGACCGCCACCTCTTTATACCCTCGTGTAACCTATGAAGACGAACCCGAAGAATACTACCGCTCGCTACCTACCCACTGTCCCTACTTGCTCATGACCGAGGAAGACTACCAAGAGTACTCCCTCAATTATACCACACACTCGCCGCCCCCTCCGCCTGTGTCTGAAGCCGATACTGAAGCGGCGGAACCCGAGCCCATCGGTGATGAGTGTGGCGAGTCTTTCGAAGACCGCTACCACCGCGCATTTGCGGGCACTGGCGACCCCGAGCCCGCCATCCATTTCGACATCATACACAGGCAGGGCGACCAACTAAAATTCGATGAGTCTGGGCAACATGCACTGATGCCCGGACTACGACCCCTGGACATCGTCACCGTTCACTCTTCGCGAAGGCAAGTCTCGATATCCGGTGAAGATGACCCACTCGGCATTAACGACATTGCCTTGGACGGAGCCATTGACATCGTGCGACTATATAGCGCTCGGATTCTGGAAGCCCCCGCTCTCCCTACTCACCCTGACACCAACGACCAGGTACCCCAACTACGAGCCCGATGGTATGAGGCCTGCGCCGATTTGATGGGCCCGATTCCCTTGGAGCTACCCCCATTTCGGGCTATCAACCACGAAATCAAACTCATCGACGAGAACGCCGTCTACCAGTACCACATGCCACGCTGCCCCGAAGCACTTCGGCCCCTTCTACGGGAAAAGATGAAGCGCTACGTGGACGCTGGATGGTGGGAGATGGCACCGGCCTCGCAAGCGGCCCCGCTACTATGTCTTCCCAAGAAAGACAACGGACTTCGTACAGTGGTGGACGCTCGACAACGGAATGAAAACACTGTCAAAGATGTCACTCCATTCCCGGATCAAGACGCAATCCGGATGGACGTGGCCCGAGCTCGGTTTCGATCTAAAATTGACATGTCGGACGCGTACGAGCAGATACGAATATCCGCGGAAGACGTGTGCAAAACCGCATTTGCCACGCCCTTTGGGACAGCGTATTCGCGCGTGATGCAGCAGGGCGATTGTAATGCCCCGGCTACATTTCAACGATTAATGACATGGATCTTTAGGGATGTTATCGGAGACTTCGTCCACGTCTACCTGGACGACATCTTCATCTTCTCGAACTCGGTAGAAGAGCACGAGCGCCATCTGGAACTGGTATTCACGAGACTTAGGGAACAACGACTATTCCTCAGCAAGCGTAAATGCGACATATATTCAACGAATATGGACTGCTTGGGGCACAGGATTGACGACCGAGGGCTCCATGCGGACGACGACAAACTGACAAAAGTCCTGGAATGGAGAAGCCCGCGATCTCACACGGAGGTACAGCGACTGCTGGGGCTCATACAATATTTGGCGCATTTCCTGCCCGACGTAGCGCATTTTACGTCCCCGCTCGAAAGCATCTGTAAGGGCGGCCAGCCCTTTGTGTGGAGACCCTTTCACCAGTTGTGCCTGGAACGGATCAAGAGCATCGTCCGTAAAACCCCAATCCTCAAGCCTATCGACCCCTCCAACCCGGAACCCATCTGGGTCATATGCGACGCATCGGTCGTGGGTGTCGGTGCTTTATATGGCCAAGGAGCGGATTGGAAGAATTGCCGTCCGGCCGGTTTTATGTCTAAGAAATTTACCGCCGCTCAGCGATCTTACAAGACTTATGAGCAAGAAGCCCTGGCCATAATCGAGGCCCTCATGAAGTGGGAAGATAAGTTGATCGGGCGCAAATTCATTATCGCATCCGACCACAAGGCTCTCACTAGCGTCAAGACGGCGGCGCGCAATGGCACCAATGGACGACTAGTGAGATGGGACGAGTACCTATCAAGGTTCGACTTCGACATTGTACACGTCGAGGGGGCTCAAAACAAGGTTGCGGACTGTTTGTCGCGCCTCTACGAGAACGACGAAGAGGATGACACGTACCCACCAGAGGACTTCGTGAACGCTGACGTGCGACTCGACCCCGAACTGGAAGACATGGGCCCCTTGCGGACCGCCGAGCTGGTCAACGAAGCCCCGAGTCTGCGCGCTCGACGCATCCGCGAGCCTTTGGAGGACCGCATAATCGAGGCATCAGAGCTGGACAAGCACGCGGAGGAGATGGCTTTGGATGGATTCGACACCAGTGCCATCTCTCTTGAAGACGCACTGAACGACGCGCCTCCACTCAACGCAAGCATTGAGGGCGACACGGAGTTCATCAATGACGTGCGCGCTGGCTACGTCCAAGACTCCCTCTTCAAACACATCCTGGCCAATCCGACCGCATACACCCAGTTCAAGACTCGGGAAGGCCTCATCTATTGCACCAATAACTTGGGAGGCGACGTCCTCTGCATCCCACGCACCACGCGATCAAAAGGAACGCGACTGATGACTGAGATGATACTTACCCAGTCCCACGCCACTCTAGGGCACTACGGCGAACTCCGCACCTCAGAATACATACGCCGATGGTATTGGTGGCCCAAGATGGGGCGTGAAATCAGTAAATTCTGCGACTCGTGCGGCGCGTGCGACATGAGCAAACCCCAAAACCAGAAACCGACGGGGCTGTTACACACGCTGCCCATCCCTCGTCACCCCTGGGATTCCGTGGGTATGGACTTCGTGGGGCCCTTTCCGTCTTGCCTTGGCTACAACTACCTGTTGGTGGTGATTTGTCGGCTCACAAGCATGGTAGCACTCAGCCCAATGAAGGTTACGGATACTAGCACCGACGTCGCCTGGATATTCCTGCGCGATATCGTTCGACTCCACGGGCTACCCTCGTCCATTGTGTCAGACCGAGACAGCAAGTTCACCTCCAAGTTCTGGAGGGAGCTACACCGATTAGCGGGCACTCGACTACTCATGTCCACCTCCTTTCACCCTCAAACTGACGGAGCGTCAGAACGCGCCATACGCAACGTATCCCAGATACTCCGCGCCTCCGTGCACCCGACGCAGCGAGACTGGGCGTACCAGGTGCCAATGACGGAGTTTGCCATCAACTCGAGTGTCAGCGCCTCGACGGGATTCGCACCCTTCGAACTGAACTACGGGTATGTTCCCCGCCTCACCAACATCCTGGACCAGCCAACGGAACTGCCTGGAGTGAAGGAGTTTGTCGACCGCGCCTTAGGGAACCTAGTGATTGCACATGACAATATCATTGAAGCCCGTGTGCGCGCTACGGTACAGGCTAACCGAGGACGGGGAGAGGAGGTGCCATTTGAAGTCGGGTCCAAGGTCTACCTGTCCACAAAGAATCTCAACCTGCCAAAAGGGAGGGCCAGAAAACTCGCGCCCAAATTCATTGGCCCATTCGTCGTGACAAACAGCAAACCCCGGACGTCGACGTACACGCTTGCGCTGTCGGAGGATTTGGTGAAACGGAAGATCCACCCGACTTTCCACGCCTCATTGCTCAGACCGCATGAACCCAATGACGAGGTGATATTTCCGAGCAGGGAAGCCAGCCGATTCTATGATTTCGGGATGCCTGAGCAGGAATGGTTTGTGGAAGAAATCCTCACCCACCGATGGAACAAAAAATCGGTGAAGCTACACGTGAAGTGGACCGCCGGCGATTATACCTGGGAACCCCCGAGCAACCTAGAGGATTGTGTCGCCTTGGATCAGTACTACGAGGCGATGGGCGTCACCCGGTGGCAAGATCTGCCACGCGAGGCGTGAAAACAACCGACGGATCAATATACCCATCAATTTTGACTCACATCTTTTCTCTTGACTACTTAACAGGCGACACGACACTCTTTGCACCCCACTACTATTACTCTCCCCCCGCCCACCCAAAATGGCCATCGAAGACGAAATCATCCGTGCAGCAGGCCGAGAAGTTGCAAACCGAATGATGCCGACCCGACGGGACGACTACCAGCGACATGACCGTGCGGCATACCCCGGCCGCGACCGTAGTCGCTCACCGCGCTCGCTCAGCAGCAATTCGTACAGCAACTACTCCGGCTCCAGCAGGGGGGTATCGCCGTCGCACGGACGCCACGACGCAGCCTCGGAGTGGGGACACCGAGCCAGCTATGGCCGGGACACCTTCCGAGACTACCGTGACAGCCGGTACGGCGGCAGATCCCCGCCTCGCCGCCACTCGCCAAGACGACGTTCACCCTCACCGGTGCGACGGTCGTACGACAAGCCAGGCCGTTACTACGGCGGAGCACGCCCAGGTGGCTACCGAGGACGTGGCTCCGGCCGTGGCGGCGCTAGAGGCGGCCATCCTCGGAGAGAGGACCGTCAACGCCCACGCAGAGAAGACGACTATGCACGCGAACAGGATCTGCGTCGCGCTGCAATCGACTCTCGCACCGCAACGTGGCAGCGCACGATATTCCCGCCCGACGCATCGATGGCGACACGCGACAGAGCGGGCCACCCGCTGTTCCCCGACGTCGAGGACGGCGAGGACGACGAGCTGCGCAGCGCGCTGGAGGAAGTTAAGCCGCCAGCGCAATACGAAGGGCGGGAAAAGGAGCGCCACGAGAAGGCACTCCTGGACGAGCGCAACGGCCACATATTCCGCAAGGTGACCGACACCCCATCGCTGGAAAGGACGGGACTGTGGACGACCGCGGGACCGATCACGACGCACGCGCAGGCGGTCAACCTGATGCGCTGGGTACACCACGGCGACCCAACCGCAATGGAATTCCTGCGACGCACGGTGACGCGGCTAGGGACGGATCCAACCCTACCACGGACCATTGGGGAGGTCACCACGCTCCAGTATCAAAACCAGGCGATGGCGCGGTACAACGCCACCGTGAACGGCGAACGAGAGCCGGTGCCAAAGCTCACCAACGCCGGCCATGCGCCCACGGTTACGCACGGCGCACATCAAGCAGTGCCAGGCGCGGGGCCGCCTCGACCATATGACGCGATGGACGAGGACGACCCCATGCCCGCGGACACTGACGCGAGCCATACGCAGGTGCCCGACGAGGGACCAGCAGTATTCCTAGGATGCGCGCGTCGGGCGACGATGGACACGACAATCGTCCACCTGCCGGAGCACCCGCACACCGACACGATGGCGCGCCATGGCACGATGGCATCAATAGCGCGAGCGGTGCGATGGTACGGGAATGTGCCCACATCGCACTGGCCATTGGGCCTGCGTACATCACCCAGTGAGCTGCCCACCACGACGAGCGCGTCGCCATGGCCCCACGATGTGGGTGCGTGGTTCACGCTGAACGCCCTCAGCCCTAAGCGTGGAGAATCGTCGGTTGACCGCTCGGCCTTCCTCAAAATCGCCATCCGTATACTGTCAGTCAAGGGTTTTTTTGACAAGTATGCAACGCTGGCTGGATACCTCCTCAACGACTTGCCCCTCGAACATTTCCCGTTCCCCGGGGTGAACGTCTCCTTCGCCCACGTCATCGCATGGCTGATGCAGCATGGCATCGACAAGGGCTCGGAAGCACTGCTGGCACTCGAATCGTTTGCATGCGCCCGACGTCGGCACGCTGCGGGCGAAACGGAGGACCTACAGACAAGCCTGTTCAACGACGATTGGCCGCACTGCCCAAATGACGCGGACAATATCGTGCTTCGCCCGGAGGACTTATGGACGGGCCTGCAATTCGGCAGCCCTCGCCCGGGCGAAACAACCGACTTCCCCTCACACCCCGCAGGCGCGCCCGCCACGATGGAAAGTGGGAAAGTGTACCCACCACTCCCACCGTCGCCCAAGGACGACAGCGCTACAAGCACGGGAGCGTAGCGTGCAGCGTTACGCCCAGCACGGCTACGGAATTGCGAACGGCAGTGTTACACCAAGCCGAATGTGATGCCCGCAGCGCCAAAAATCGGACTCGTGCACTCGTCCTAGGGGGGAGGGTGTTAGGAGTACATACCCGTCGCATCCGGGCCCGGCCCGGTGCTCTACCTTTTATCTGTTATCTTGTTTCGTTAATCATTACCTACCATCTTTTGATCTCATCATCATGTACTATATAGTATCCCGTGACGCGGTGGACAGGCAACTAAGCTTGACCTGGACCATCGCCTCACGTTCTAATTTATAGATCTTGGGTCGGTTCACGCTGGGTCTTTAAGCTCTAAGTTAAACCCCCACCACCTTTATAGCGTGGGCCAGTCTGGGTAGTCTCGTTAACCAGACTTTCTAATGCACGATGAAGAAGAGAGTCGTTCTTATACAGTCAGGGCAGGCGGACGGAAGGGACGCCTCTAGCGCGGGCGGAACTTGAATCGTCCGACCAGCAAAGGTGTCGATGCTTTGCGCGCAGCACAGGTCAGCACCTCTTTCAGAGGACGAGAAAGGACGGGGGTGAGTCGCAGCAAAGTGGGGGGATATTGCAGGAGTAACTAGCGACAGATACTCTAGACTAGGAATATATAGGTGCGACGTAGATATGGAAACAGAAATATATGAACGGGAAACCGGGCCGGACAGGTCTTCGGACGTCTCCGACAACACTCCCCCGCGAACGAAGACGCGGACAGAGCCAGGAAAGTAGGGTAGTGGAAGGGGGGGAAGGAACAAAAAGGGATAAAGGGAGGGATAGGGAGGGAGAAAACATATGAGGCAGATAAAGAAAATGTCCGCACGAAATTGATCAGAGAACACGAGCCATATGGGTAGCGGGAACGAGGGCGCGCGAGTTCCCAGTGCGCTTCCCCAGCCACCATTCCGGTTACTGCCCCTCCATGTCACCACCCTCGTGCCAGCATCGCGCCTTCGTATGCCCAATCGCCTTGCAGTTCTCGCACGTCATGTCAGAATTGGCCTTCAAGGCCGTCGGATCGAAAGTCACCGTCGCTTCACCCCTCTTCGCAGCGGCCTTCTCCGCGCGAACGGTATTATCCTCCATCAAGATCTGCTTCTGCACGGCGTCCAAGGTCATGTCGCCAGCCGCCATTCCATTGAGCGTGCGATAAATGCCAGAGTACTCGGCAGGTAGCGCCGAGAGCATCTTCGCGATGATCTGCTCGTCAGACGGCTTCATCTGGTAGATCCGCTCCAGACGTTCGCCGGTGCCGGTGATGCGGCCCAAGAAAGTCTTCATCGGCAATGTCCCATCATAAGCCATGGAGAAGAACTCGATCCACAAGCCCGTCGCACCACCAAGGCCGACGGGCTCGTGCACCGACCGCAATTTCTCCCACATGCCCTCGGGGTCGTTCTCCAATCCACGCACATAGGTAATCTGACTGTCGTCCAAGCCTTTGATGATCAGAGCCGCCGCGGCATCCTGCCGGGCCCTCCAAGCTTTCCAGGTCTTACTCGACTGCCCAGTAGTCGGTTCAACATCACGCCCCTCGATGGCATCGAGTAGCCTCTTCGCCCGTGCATCCGCACGCATCCGGAACTCCCACGGATCGTAAGAGCGTTCGGCATCGGTCAGCAAGATATGCCGATCATCGGAGGTAGGGGTTTCGGTAGTGGTGGTCGTCATTGTCGGTCAGGTAGGTCAGGAGTAGGTCAATTAGGTCAGAGTAGGTCGGCAAGGTCAGGTCAGGGTAGGTCAGGGTGGTCAGGATAGGTCAAGTCGTCGTGAGGTCGATGCGGCACAAACGGGCAAGAGAGCAGAGCCGAATGGGGCAGGTGGCGGATCAGCGGCAAGATGTACGAGGTATTTAGGCGCTGTCGGGGCCCATAACCTTTCAGAGGACGAGAAAGGACGGGGGTGAGTCGCAGCAAAGTGGGGGGATATTGCAGGAGTAACTAGCGACAGATACTCTAGACTAGGAATATATAGGTGCGACGTAGATATGGAAACAGAAATATATGAACGGGAAACCGGGCCGGACAGGTCTTCGAACGTCTCCGACAACAACCTCAGAGCTGGTAGAATTATGGCGGCCGCGAGTCCACTGCATTGAGCGCAGCAACGACGGAACGTGGCGCGGCGCGGAGACGGTGGAGTCTACTCCGACGGCTTAAGCTTGTGTCAATGTTGCTGCAGACGGAATCGAGGTGGACTGGGATGGAGACACAAGGAGAGTAGATATATTCAGCTACTGCTACTTACAAGGCATGACTCTATCCGTCCGCCCTCGAATCGGAACAGACACGGACGTCCATCGGTGACGGCCGAGCTTCATTAGTCGTTCGTTGGTCAAAGAACAGTAGTGGCGGTGCTACAATGAACTTCTGCGGGGCCTCTTCTACTCCCCCCTCTTCGACGAGAGAGTGCATTACTCTTGCTCGGATGTAACGGCATTAATGGCTTCGCCGCCACAAGCTTAAGGGCTCAAGGAAAGCCCCACTATTCGCCTCCGAATAGGATTTATATATCAGCCCTTGGCCCTCCCTCTATCTAAGAAGCGTCTCGAATTCACCCCCCACGATAATGCTCTCAAAAATACTCCTCGCTGGGCTCTATGCACTCGCCGTCTGCCGTACCGTGTCCGCCGCGGCCTCGCAAGCACCCATCGTTCGATTCTCTCCCCTCTCGCATTCTTTATGCTCATTGAAATCCAGGTCGCTGGCTCGCCCGCTGTCCTCCAGACCGGCCATTATGAAATTCGCAACAAGGCTTACGACGGCCAGCTCGCCGCATTCTATCGCAACGACCTTATTGTCGTCTTGAACAACGCCACTATCCCCAAGTCGCCGGACCAGGGAAAGGTTAGTGTTCGCGCAGCCGGTTTACAGCAGTGTTGATTCTCTTTTCAGTGGAAGATTACAGAGGTCACTCCGACCATGTACAGCATTTCGAACGTCGGTCTCGGGGTCGGATTGTTCCCAAATGTGGGTGACGGTCCCTACTCGCGGCTTCTTTCCCTCGTTGCTGATATATCGGGCTCAGGATGACAACTTCCTCGTCGCCGGAAAAGGGGATATCTTATTCTCCGTCAAGTACGCCGGGGACAACACGTTTCTTGTGAGTATCAAACAGTGGACCTGATCCTACATCAAGCTCACATCTTGCAGATCAGCAATGCGGATGACGAAGATCAATTTTGGACGTTGTACTCGTACTGCCAGGCCGAGGTTCGCTGAGTACTTCTTTGCCGCATTTGAATCCTGACATTTGCGGACAGGTCCATCTCGACCCTGCACTCGATGATGACCAACAGCGGTGGGAGTTCACCAGGTTGGACGACTGACCGGACGTGCCAACTGGAGGCTCTCACGGGATTCACGAGTTACTACAATTTTGCCTGTCCCTCGCTCCGGACGATTATCTGTTAAGTTCGTGTGTACATACGTCGATGCGTCCATCGAAATAAATGTCTGCAGTTTCAGAGTGCGGAGTGAAGGGGTTACAAGTGCGCTGAAAAATTCCGGCTCCGTGTCACTGTGTGGATGAAAATGGAGTGATTCCAGGTACGGAAGGGTGATGTCGACAACATTGTCATAGTCATTGTCATAGTCGGTGAAAGCCCAGAAATTCAGCGCACAATGGACCAGATTGGGTATGCGCTGCAAAATGGATGCGCAGCCACGGACTGCTACCCGGTGTAGAGTTAGGCAAGTGATCTGGAGCCAAGGGAGAGTGATTTTGGAAGCAGCGAGACCGTCGAGAATCACCGTGCGCAGCCGCGGCGCTTGAGTGCAGTCAAAGACACCCCACCAGCTGTGGCTGGCAAGGCTTAGATCGAGATGGCGGAGCAGAGGTAGAGGACCTTTGATTAACTTCAGGTCGGGCATTACCAGAGCCGTAATTTTGACGCACTTCAAGCGCGCGCGCTGAGGAACTAATAGATCCGAGTTGTGAAACCGTGGGAGCTGAATAGAAAGAGGATAACTGCAGGACCTCTTCAGCCAGAGATCCAACATGTCCCGTCGCCGTTTGATATCTGCGCCATTGCCGTGGCTACTAGTAGATATTGACAGTCGCATAGCTCTCCAGAGCTCGGGGGTGACGAGCGCTATATCCCGCCATTCACGACATATGTGTGTCAGGTTGGTGGGCGAGAGAAGCCCCCAAAGTGGCGAACAAATAGGATAGGGCGGCAGGGAATGGATGAAGATCTCCGACACGATCTCGGTTGGCAAGGTCGAACCGGAAACTTGTACGAATCGAGTCGCTCCTGCACGAGCGCTTTCTCAGCCTGCAAATCGGGATTCCGAGCTCGAATGCCTGAATCCATGGGGGGGCCAATCCTTGCCAAGTCGCCGGAGATGGTCTCCTCAAGCGGCGATTGCGAGAGGGAGCGCTTAAGATCCAAAATCTCGGCGTCTATTTCTGTGAGACGAGCGCGGTCTGCTGCTAGCGAGTCTATCATGATGCTCCTAGGAGATTTAACGATGACTACTGTGGATAGATTATATTCACTTACCGCTATGGAATATTTGCGTCGCAATCGGTTCGGGACAAGAGGCATCGTCACGCCGTAACACCCATCACGCTCAACTTGCTCTCCACGCTGACCTGTGGCTGACCTCTTCGCACCCATGGACGATGGAACGGCAGAGATCGAGCTGGAACGTGCTGCGGCGGATATACGGCGAATTCTAAAGTAAAATCTCACCAAAATGCGCCAAATCTCCCAACGAATTCGGATTTCGGAATGACCGGTACGTTTCCATCCAGCCAGCAGATGTTCCTCGCACTCACCTAACGGGCAGTTCCAAATGTTTCTGACGCCAGACTCGCGAAGCTTGGAAAATCGATTCTCCCGCTGTACGCTTCGACTCAGTTCTGAATCGCCGCGCAAACAGTACGGGTGTAACCAGGCGCAAAAGTCTCGGTCTCATTTGGAATTGCAGACGTTGAGAAGCCTTGGCTGAAGATGAAGTGGCCACTGATCAATGAAGGATGGCGGCCGAGGAATCCCTCATTTTACGCGGGTACATAATAAGCTTTCGCCTCTCCAGCTATACCCGTTGATCTCTTAGTCCCCAGCCTGGGCAGCTACCCGTCCACCAGGAAGCCCTGGAGCGCTTGAAAGCCTTTATATCTTCAAGACCAGCAACCGCGACTCACTGGCCACCGTGGAGACGGGGACGAAGAAGCTAACGCACCCCCAACGGCGCGAGATCACGCCCCGGGCCGCGATCCTGAACCCGCACGCTGCGGCCACTGGTAGCCTCTATGCGCACCCTCCCCCTACCGACATCGCATCCTACCGACATCGCATCCCGCCGCGCCTGCGATCATGTCGATTGTCGACGCTCAAGGACCCGCACAAGGGGTACGCCGACATGCATGGCACGTGGAGCTCGAAGGAAACCTCGTCGACCGCGCTGACACGCTAGACTTGATCGGCGCTGGCGAGGACTTTTGGCGCTGGGTCGATTCGCTGCTGAGCGTCGCGGATGTACGCCTCTCTCTCCGAAGTGCCACCCAATCCTGACTGTTATACAGGAGGAGTACAAGCCCATCTAATAGGAGCTGAGCCTGCTGAGCAACTCCAACGTCGTCGCGTCCTCCTAGCTCCTGCAACGCGCTTCTCAACTTACTCCTCTCGCTCTCCGGCGCAACGCTCCCTCATCGCGCTTTGTCAAGCGGGCGCTGCACACGCACGCCTTCCTCACGCGCGCTCGTATGACGCGTCATTTCGACCTGCAGCCGCGCTGAACACCGTCCTCGCCCGCCGCGAGTCCGATAGCGCTTTGAAAGCGAACGACGTGCTGGGGACGCTGCGCCGTGTGTGCCTGGGCAAACGAGCGTCGCGGACTTAAGGTGTCTGCGGTCAAGTACCTGGACCGTTTGCCGGAGGTGCAAAATGCGGCGCTGGTACAGCACGGGGACGAGAACGGGAAGACGGACGAGTGCGTGACGGTCGGCAACGGCGCGAAGCTGGCCCGCGGCGGCGACGAGCAGGTTATGCTCTCGAACACTTTATCTGTGGGTCCTGCTTCCCCCCTCCTCTTTGGTATTCTCCTCAACGAGACTCGCAGACGATGGCACACGGTGACGACAGCCATAACCAGCGTACCACCATCTTGCGCCCCCATCGGGGCCCCGCGCACGGCTCGATGTACCTGCTCAATGACAAGTCGTACCTACTGCACCGCGCGCCCTGCTCGCCGCCCACGACGCCCTCCCCGACCTGCTCTTTAAGCCCACGGAGGACGCGCCCAATTCGAGCCTCCGCACGCTTCTTTTGACAGCTGCTGCAGACGACACCAGGAGCAGCAGCAAAGGCGCCGGCAGCGCGGCGGTAAAAGAGTAGTCCACGCGGTTCTCCGAGCTGCTGGGGGAGGTGCTCTACAGGCACAAGGGCGCGCCAAGGACGACCCCTAGGCGAGTCACCGCTGCTCGAGGACCCCGAGGTGGGGCTGGCGATTGGGGAGGACGTGGCGAAGCTTGTCGCGCCCAGCTTGGTGCGATATGGTTCCTCGTAGATCCTCAGAAATGTACGTTTCGCTCAATGTGTTCGTCGCGCTCCTGCTGACTACGCCCGTTGCAGACGTCAAGCCGTCCTCCGACGATGTAGAACAGCAGCTGAAGGCGATCTATCGATGACCGCGCGTCGCTGCCAGCCGACCGCTGTATCACGCTACCTTATCCGTTTCCGTCTGTACTCCGTTTCCGTCCGTCCGTACAATTGCCTCCCGTTTCCCAGGATCTGCGTACACTCCCCGCTATTCATTTCCCAATTTCCTACATAGAACATACAACAGCCTTCAGTACGCGCTGTGCAATGTACAAATACACGGCCAAGTCCGAGTCCTCACTTCCGCGAGACAGTCGCGGAAATCAGCCCGCTGAAACGCAACGAGTCAGTGGACGGGAGGGGAGACGGAAGACAGGCTCGCGTACCTTGGCGTCGCGATGGGCATGAAGACCTCGGCCTGGGCTCTGTGCACGAAGGGAAGTCAGCTCAGCGACGCCGACTCTAGGCAAGGACGGCAAGGACGGCAAGGACAGGAAGGAAGGGAGGAGGGAAAGACGCACGGTACGATGTTCTCGACGCCGAGATACGCCATGTCGACGGGGATGTAGTGCTTGTTGGGCAGCGCGTACGAGACGGTCTGCACGTGTGCGTTCTGCGCGATGATGAGCTGCGCCATGCGGAAGAGGGTTGCCTGCGCGGATAGCATCAGCGTCTGTCTACAAGTACGGGAGAGGGGGGGACGGGGAGGAGAAAGGAAGAAGGGACGGTGGGAGGGAAGGAGGGGTACCTGGACGCTGGCGCTGTTATCCGACGCGAAGGTGTCGAGCGTCACTGTACGTGCTTTGGCGGGGACGTCGGTGTCCCACACGCTGCCCGCGGGGATCTCAGCCTACTGCGTCGTCAGCTACATAAGTACGAGAGGGAAGGGGCGCGCACGGGAATCGTGAATTCTTCGAGCTCAGCGTCGGTCGGGGTCGGGATGTCGATGGGCGAGAAGGTGTATGTGAGGTCGATGGAGGTGGAGAGGATGCGATCGTCGACCTCCTGGAGGGTGGTGTACTTGTCGCGCACGAAACCCGTGAAGGCGGATTCGGTGGTCTTGAGGACTGCATTGTAGTGAGTCTCGGATACATCTGGGAAAGCGCGGCCGTACCAAGGAGATCTGAGAGCCCAGCGGTTACGCTGGCGGTGAGCTTGTCCTTGCCTTTTGATGCATCGACCTTGCATATACAAATTAGCCGCCCGAGGATACAGAACACGTTGAAAGGAATACCTCGACGTTTACAATCCGCTTCTCATCGCCGTCGCGGATGAACGAATGCTGGTGTTCCGCGATGCCTTGCTCGCCCGCCACGAGGATAAGCGACCACCGCAGCTGCTCGACGGTCACGAACGCCTTGTGAATGTGCGGGTACTTGGAAACCAGGTGCGTCCCGAGGTGCAGTGCGAATCGCTCCGGGACCAGAACGTGGGGCGAGATCTTCGCGATGTCTAGCAGACGCTGAGGATGAGGATCCTCCGAAGCCTCAGGAGGGAGCCGCACAGTATGTTATGTTCTTGACTGGTCCGAGTTAAGCACCGATACAAACGCGATTTCCCGATGCACGCACTCGAGTCTGTTGCAACTATCACAGAATTGTCGGCTTGTGTGTAGCTAGACAAGACACGATATAATGCCCTGATTTTTAGATAAGGATGGCTGTGCGTACCTGGTCTCGATATCGCCCTCCAACAGCGCCGTGACGTTGTATTCCACGACATGGTGCCATTTGCCCTCTCGGACGACGCGCAGGACGCGCACTTTGTCCTTTCCATACCGCGCTTGACTGAGGAATGAGGTCTCGTCCGACATGGCGGTCAGAGTCAAGAAACGCTGGCGAGAAAGATGACCAGCTGCTGGAAAAAAACTTGAGGACCTGACAAGCTTTGCTTGTAGCCAACTTGAAACCCAGATTCTATCGAACAGAATCAGACAGAACGGTCAGTATGTCGATCCACGCGATTGACTGGAATGAAGAATTTAACTCACTCGAGTCAAGTCTGTCAAGATCTCAAGGAGACTTGCAGGCCAACGGTCCGAAGGCGAACTTGAGGGGAGGTAAGGACGAGAGACCTCAAACGAAGCCAGGATGAGCCTGCTTACCTGGTCCGAGCGCGATGGAGATCGCAGCCTATCGCAGCAAGGTCGAGTGTGACGGGTGTGACGGCGTTACGACACCTCTTGTCCCCAACCAATTGCTACAAAAATTCAAAGTGGAATTGCATAGCGGTGGGAGCATATAATCTATCGCAGATTATTCATAACTAACCCTCCCTGGTAGGAAGGAACGTTGATAGACTCGCTCGCAGCAGACCGTGCTCGTCTCGCAGAATTAGAAGACGTGATTTTGGATCTTGAGCCCTGGGCCCTCCCCGATTGCCACGCAGGAGCCCATCTCGGGTGACATGGAAATGAGTACCCTTCCTACCATGAACAAAGACATTCAACCTCGGGAGCTCGCGCTGGGGGCCGAGAAAGCGCTCGTGCAGGAGCGACCCAATTCGTATGGCAAGTACCCGGTTTTAACGTTGGCAACCGAAATTGTGTCGGAAATCTTCATCCATTTTCTGCCGCCTTATCCCCTCTGCCCACCACTTTGGGGAATTCTGTCGCCCACCTCATTGACACACATATGTCGTGAATGGCGGGATATAGCGCTCGCCATCCCCCAGCTCTGGAGAGCTATGCAACTGTCAATATCAGGACACGGCGATGGCGCAGATATCGAACGGCAACGGGACATGTTGGATCTCTGGCTGAAAAGGTCCTGCAGTTATCCTCTTTCTATTCAGCTCCAACAGTTTCCCGGATCGGCTCTACTCCTCCCGAGTCTCATTTCTCACCGCGCGCGCTGGGAGTGCATAACGATTACAGCTCTGGAAACGTCCGACCTCAAATTCATCGAAGGACCTCTGCCTCTGCTCCGCCATCTCGATGTGAACCTTACCAACCGCACCTGGGACGTCCTTGACGTTACTCAGGCGCTGCAGCTGCGCACAGTTGTCTACAATGGTCTTGCTGCACCTCGCAGCCTCTTTCTCCCTTGGAGCCAAATCACCTCCTTAACTATGCTCCGTGTAACACCCCGCGACTGCCCGACAATTCTGCAGCACACAACTAACCTCGTTCATTGCGTGTTGGATCTGTGGTCTCTCAGCCCCTACGAGTCTTCCCGCATCACGCTTCCACACCTCGAATCACTCCGTTTTGAGCCAAACAGCGATGCAGAACCGCGGTTTCTTACCTCACTGGTAACCCCCTCGCTCCGCACGCTGAAACTCTCCGAAGTATTCTTTGCGAAGAGTCTAGATCGGATGGAGTTTCTGTCGCAGTCCGGCGGCAAGCTGGAGGAGGTGACAGTATACACGAACGACATTGACGAAGATGAAGAAGCGGTCTCTGAGAAATGTTTCCGCGAAGCATTTCCATTGGTCCCGAGTTTCCGTGTGGTATCATTGTATGTCTGCCGAGCTCTGCGTCCTTCGTCCTGCCACTCACGGATCTGCGCAGTGTACGATATCGCACAGAACACTAATTCAAGCATGTTCTGTCTGTTATAATCCGCAGGTATTGGGAGACGGCGCCCAGGTGGCCCTTGATTTTTCTAGTCTCTCCAGCCAGACTGTCACTCTAGATTTTTTCTTGGTATGTGTATTACGCGATCCTTCAAAAAGTGCCAACTTGGAAGACAACGAGAGGGAAAACGGTATCCGTCTTACAGACATAACCGGCTGCCACCCTGACTCAAACAAAACGGACAATGAATAGGTGCAACGGATTTGGCCAGATGGTGAGGCGTGTAGTGCCAGATCTCTTTCCAGATGGCGTATCGTCCAAGGACCTGTCGGCGAATCGGCACCCAGGATCCGCGTCAGTCGTTTACCTTGGTGGATTCTCCGCGCTATTGCGTCGGGTACAGACTTCAAAGATGCACCTGTCCGCAGATATAAGGTGTGAACAGTGCGCAGCAAATTCTGTAAACCGAATGTATACCTTTGCAAGTCCAACGTTGGTCGTCCAAAATCGATCTTCTCAGTCATTCTGATTCCTGGTTGAAAAAACCCTTAGCCCTGGTCCGCGTGAGACTTCTCGGGGTCCCGAGTTGGCTCGTTTTTTGCTGGTCGCATCGTTTGTGCGCGTGTGCCAGTGATCACTCCGGAAAAAGGCAAAATTTCGGGTCCCTGAAGAGGTATCTTAAATGTTTATTATCGGGAACAGTATTAGCACCAATAAAATTGCACCTGAAATGCAGAGTTCCTGGCCGTCTGAAGAGGTTTCTGAAATGATTAGTTTTCGAATCAGTAGCTGGTGATCCGATACTTACAGTTTCGGGCACCGTTTCTGTTCTCCAGAAACTGCTCCTAAAACTTTGAGTTTCAGGGAGCAGTTTATTGTCCACCAAAGACAATAGTTTCGGTCACAGTTTCGGATGTTGCCGAAACTATTGTTTTCAGTGGGCCGGGCCGGCCGGGCCGGCCGGTGTCAGAAGCCCGAAAAACAATAGTTTCGGTAACATCCGAAACTGTGACCGACACTATTGTCTTTGGTGCACAAGAAACTGTTCCCTGAAACTCAAAGTTTCAGGAACAGTTTCAGTTGAGTCGAAATTGCACTTGATACGGAACATTTTGGGTGGCCAAATACCATTCCCGAAATTTCTAGTTTCAGTAACCCTTCCAGTGCCCCAGATATGCCACATTTCTGTTACAATTTTAGCCCTGTTTATACTGCTACCAATACTAAAAGTTTAAGATACATCTCCAGGGACCCCGAATTTTGCTTTTTTCCGGAGTGGATGCTATCAATGTGGAACCAGGCTCGCACAGCCTCCATGATGCCATCAACTTGAAGAGGTCCACCGCGACCCTAACGTGCCAAACGACGAAAGCGCAAAGCTTGCGAGGCCAAAAACTGGGTGGGCGACGTATCTCATCGTCTGCCTCATGAAAACACTGAACTTTCTTCTCTTGTTTCCAGCCTGCTGGCAGCAAAGCTAGAGATGCTTGAGACAAGCTTGAGAGATGCTCGATAACCTCGAGACAGATCGTGCTATTATCGCGGAGATAAATGCCCGAATGCTTGAGGTCGAACGCTCGCTTTGCGTATTACGGGCTCAAAAACACTCGCGTAAGATGGCTCCAGTCCTATAGATACCTCGTCTCGACATTGCCGAACGAAATCATATCGGAAAATCTCATCCGTTTCAGTCTATCCCATATGTCCACCTCTCACCGGGATTCGCTCTCCGCTTTCCCTCACTCATAATTGCCGCCAATGGCGAGACATTGCGCTTACCACGCCCGAGCTTTGGGGAGCCATACGACTGGACAAGGATGTCTCCATGGAATATCCACACCGTTATGGCCCTATATCCGACATATGGCTGCAGATATCCTTGTTTTACCCGCTCTCCATCCAGATGCAAACTCCTTTCGAAATTCGTGCCCCATCGTCCACGTTGGGAATATCTGGAACTTGCACTTGCAAACCCGTTCCCGCGCTTGTGGCAGGCCAGTTTTGGTGCAAACAATCAATCTAGTTGAGTGCGAGCTGTGGATCCGTACCCCCGTCTTTGGAGCCGGGCAAATCAACGCTCATCAACCCATCGCGCTTCCGCGCTTGAAATCCTTGGTCTTCCGAAATTCAGAGGGTATGCCCGTAGTCGATCTTATCGACCTCCTGGTCGTTCCTGCCCTCCGTAGCCTCAGTGTCCCGGAACGGCTCCTCGGGCAGCACCCCGTTGACGTGTTGGGATCCTTGATCTACCATTCCGGCTGCCCGCTGCGGGAAATTGTAACACTGCGGCGCACTGGTCACGCCCGAAGATTAATATTCGTACCGCCAGGCGTTTCCGTCGATCCCGGGTCTCTCATTGGAGCCACTGGTTGAAGCCTGAACTTGAAAGGGCTACTGCCAAACACTAATGTTTCACGACAGGCGTATACGGGGTTTTGATATATCATGAGGTGGGTGAAGTGCCACTTGCCATGATATATCAGAGTGGGCAATTGTCGACATGCCCCGATGGGCGAGATCACCAATCACCCACTTTTGGCTGCTTTGTCCACGCTGCGCAGCGGATCCTGGGCGGCGCTGGATGGCGCTTTGATTTCCGGCTTCGCTGGCGCAGATCAGGCGCGGCGGCGGTTTGGCTTCATTGGGTGATGTTTACTCATGTTAGCATCACCTCCCTTCCTCCTCCCATCATCCGCGCTCCCCGCTCGCTACCGCCGTCCCTCCGCTGCGGCGCTGCCATTGGCCTCGGCATTGGTTAGCAACTTAAACCATCCCATACTGTGCTAATACCTGTGCATTAATCTTGCTCAAACCAGGGTCCCTCGCGTCGCCCTGGTCGCCGTTCACACCCGGCCGGTTTTGGTCGAAACGAATGAACCTGGATATCTACTGCGCTCAGGCTCTATCTGGGCACGCCTTGCGGTATTTTTTTATTCTTTGCTGCTTCTTTACCTCGACATCAGCCCGCGTTCGGCCGCAATCGGCGTTACTAGCGTGCAGGCGGCCTAGGCCTGTTTCCCCCCTCCACGCCGCTTGTTTCCGGGCTCCCTTTTAGTTATGGTTCAGCATACAACACAATCTCAGATCTGTCCGAATCACCTGGCCGGGCTACGTTCAATTCGTTGGGATCATGCGTAATGCTGCTGCAGCTCACTGATAGATATGGCAGCTGCTCCTCCTGCGCCTCGGGCCGTACGCCGCCGTTGCTGGGCTCTACAGATAGTCAAACGGACCTCAATCGACAAGATTTCATGGTGCAAAGTAGGCTCTCACCGTTTTGTACGATGTATATTTCGTGAATACGTTGTTTGACCTTTGAACCACTCAATTTGCCTCCTCCATTCAATTGGGTTATGGCTCCCCTCATCTTTGTTTCTAATGCATCCCACAGTTTGCAGGGATAATATTGATTATACAAGTGCTATCTGCTTGCAGTTTCTGTCCAGATTGCGACTCTGGCCTACACCAACGACCAATGAGCCCATCAGTCCATTTTGATGCGCTAAAAGCCGAGTCGTCCAGACGGGCTACTGCTCTTGCAGGATGGCAAATGGCAAAAGTAGATCAGAGAGGGTGTTTTGGATAGCTTTGGCTCCTAGAATCTGCATTTTTATCTTTCTCAAAGGGAGAACATTGCTCGAGTGCAATTGCCTCAACGTGTTTACACTTGCTTTATAGTCAATTTACGGTTGTTGACGGCCACTTTCTGGATATATCTCTGGCCACAACCCTCCAGGTCAAATTCTTTTACACTCTAGAGCTGACCATCGCCGCGTTGGAAGATCCCCAATTCGTTGAGTCGCGGGGTCCATCGAGGCGATTTATTGAAAAGGTGATAATTTTCGGTGAACCCCGTTTTCCAAATTTTGGGGACCACGGAGATCGGTTAGGCAGTCCGGGATTTTGTACAGTCTTCGAATTTCTATAGACTGTCCAGGGAGGCTGAACGAACATACTTTTCGTCCCGGTGATCGTGTGAGAACGTAACTGTCACACAGTGACATGGGTGACTCGCTCTTCTCCGTCCACCATGTCGTCTTCCACAGTGGACGAAGCAATGCTCCCTATAGCCCAATTCAATGTCCACCCCTCTGCGGCACATCCCCCAATATTAATTCCCTGAAGATCCCGTTAGTCATCTTCATCCGGCCTTTCACCCGGGACAGCATTTTTTCTACTCCTGGTCCTCCTCGCCCCCAACTCACCCATGCCGCCCCTGGAGTGCCGGCTCTTCGGTCAGATATCCTTAAGCCATATATCCGGCAATGCCGCTTCATTTTGGCACCCCGGAGCTCGAGAAAATATGTTTTGTGGAGCCCAATCGTATCGAAGGATGGTCGTAGTGTTGTGGACGGGAAAAGGAGCAGCAAATTCATGGTATCTGGTACGTTGCCAGTTGTAAGACGAATCCCATAGACTCGCTCAACTCTCTCACCTCTCCGTGCGTTCTTTTGCATGAGATATCTCGCGCGCAACGGTTTTGGACTCGCAGCGCACATACCACTCTACCAGATGGCGGTCGCGCCGTGCGCGCGCTTATGTTCCCTTTGAACGTCCCCGTCTCGTGCTTTGCACCCGCGGTTCTCCTTTTCAAGCTGCACGGTGCATTGACGCGCGAGTGATAGCGTGCCCCGCCCGGGCGCCGCTACCGTGGCCGGCCACACAGGACATATCCCCCGTGTCCTGCCAGCGACATGCGCGTGGACATGTCGCTCCGTAACGCGGTGCGGCTGCACGCGCCCGCCACTGCTCCTGATTTGCCCTAGCGCAGATCGTGCGGTGCCGACACTGCACCCACAACTCCTGTTGCTGGCTTATGCAGCTGTGCAGCGCCATACTGCGTGTGTCAGCGTCTTGGTCCCTGGACAGCGGCGAGGAAGCGGCGAGGAAGCGGCAGGAAAGTCGACGTGGGGCAGCAGCGCCTTGTCCTCTATTTGCGATTGTCTGGGGCGCACTTTGCGCCATGCTCCGCTTTGTTCCTGCTATATCATCATACTGTTTGTGTCGATGCTCCCAAAACATGCAATACGCCAATTGGCTCCCTGCGCTTCATTGTGCGCACCCTTTATTGAATCTCTCCAATGGGTGTATCCTACCTAATGTTGCTGCGAGTGGGAATTCTTTCGTGATTTTATGCACAGTTTTCGTGCTCATCGTCCTGAACGACGCCGAGAACCTTTGATCGCTGTGTTCCCAAAGCGGATACGCGAGCACGCCGTGCAGCACGACGGCGACAGCGGAATCATCCACCTGATGGATTCACACCGTGGCTTTACCGCAGTTGGCCTGATCCATGGGGTGATATATCGTGGCAGGTCCAGAACTGTCTACCTCCAATACATCATGGCAGGTGGGACTTTGCCCACACATGATATATCGTTCTGCCAGACTGTGGTGTTCACGAATTCTCGAGTGCGTTCTGGTCCGATGTCTGTTTCCCATACTGAATGTGACGTTAACAGGCCTAACTGTATCCGATATCACGCACCAGTTGTATTTCCCTTCTACGAACTAGACATTCTTGCAGCTACGACGTTCATTTCTCCACACGTGACTCCGTTTTCCTACCTTTTACGGTCAGTAAAGAAGCCCGCTGCTCCAATACTAAGCGATATCCAACATGTTCTGGACTACAAGTCGACAACTACTTTGAATGTTTGATTTGAAAACTCCTGATCGAAATCGCCGCAGCAGTGGCAGTGCAAACTTGGCTTAACCCCTCACCCTCACCCTCACCTCCGTGTCTGTGCAGTTGAGCCTGCATATTCGCAGACTAATATTGTAAGTACCTATATTGGGCAAACTCCGCCAGTCGCCGACTCGCTGATGACCTAGACAACATCCAGAACGCTTGTAGGATGCCGACCATGCCCAGCAGCCTCGAGGGGGATCGTGCTCGCCTCGTGTCCATCGACGGACAACTCCCGGATATCGAACGCTCTCTTATCGCGTTGCGAGCTGCCCTGAAAAGAGATCGCACGGGCGTCGCGGAGACCAGGTCCAAAATTTTGAATCTCGAGGACTCACTCGCTTGGATGTATCTCGAAAAGGCCCTCGCGAAAGAGCGGCTCGACTCATACAAATACCCGGTCTTGACACTGCCGACTGAACTTGTGTCCGAAATTTTCATCCACTCCCTGCCCCTCTATCCCCTCTGTCCGCCGCTCCTCGGGTTCAACTCCCCAACCATTCTCTTGCAAATATGCCGACAATGGCGGGAGATTGCACTGACCACTCCCGCGCTTTGGAGGGCCATTCAGCTCTCGGATCCTCACATCGCCTTTAAACATCAGTGGCGCATAGCTGATGCGTGGCTGGTTAGGTCCGGTTGTTGCCCTCTTTCCATGCATGTCAACGAGGAGCAGCTCTTCCCCGCACTTCTTCCCTGTCGCGCGCGCTTGGAGCATCTGAAACTGATCATCACCGACCCTGTCAACCTATCCCCACTCCATGGCCCGATGCCTTTACTTCGTCAACTAGATCTGAGTCTAGGCTGGCATCTGGGCGCCTTTACATTCGACAATGTTCCCCTCCTCCACTCGGTCACGATGGACTATGGCGCTTTGCGTGTTGTCAGATTGCCATGGGCGCAGCTGACGTCCTTGACCTTGAACCATGTAGATCGGGAACAATGTGGGCGAGTCCTGCAGCAGACGAGCTGTCTGGTTCATTGCAAACTCGTTTTCCGAAATCTTTGGTCTCGCGGCAGTGTTGAAACCGACATCGCCCTTCCATGCTTAAAATCACTGGTATTATACGCCGTAGAGGAGGTTGACGGCTGGCAGGGCGCAGCCTTTTTTGGAACTTTGATCACACCCTCGCTCCTCAGCCTCGACATCGCGGAGGTGTTCCTCGGGCAGATTCCTACGAAAATGCTGGCGTCCTTTATAGAGAGGTCCGGTTGCCAGCTGGAGGAAGTGTCGATTTACTTCCCGATCCGAACTCGTGCACGGTTAGAAATGGACTTTCGCGCAGCGTTTCCTTCAATTCCGAAGTTTGCCTTGGTTTCGTAAGGCAGCTCACCGGTGCGATTCACGCGGCCTCCCTGTCATAATTGTACTCGCCGCTTGAACATAGGATGGGTTTGTTGTTTTTGGCGGGATGCTGCGTGTCACACTTTCGACGTACTTCTCAACCGCCTTACATGGCCGTTGATCGCAACTTGAAGACGAACAAGGAATACTTATTTCACCTTCCTTCCTCCCATTGACACTCATGTTGGGACAGTGTCTCTTGGAATTCCTGGATTAGCAACGGCGAGGTGGCTTTGAAATCCAGACAATTGAACCACGTGTCCATTATGGGCAGTCATTGATCTCCGCACTTCAAGTTGCTGATTTGACCGGCACAGAATCTTTGAAAGATTCAACTAGGGGTTGGCGGACGCCGTTCGACGTGATGAAACACCGAAGCTGCTGAAACGCGGAATGGTACTCGGACCCCCTGCCTACGCATGGACGCACCGTGACGTTCATGGCTTCCTCAGTTGTATCGATTTCAATCAACGAATCACTGCTTGGGGGTCCCTGCAAAAAATGCAGCTCGTCCAATGATCCCTATTAATAGGTCTCAGCACCTCTAACTTAAATAACATTCCTTAAAAGTTCACAATGCGGTTTTCTCTGCATGGCTGCGTCATTTCATTTTTTAAAATATTACCAGCGCGACTTGGTGTTCGGTTCAAACTGATTATTCCCGATCAACAGCTTAAAACAGGTGGCAGTTTTCACTTCATCAAACGATGTCACCCAATCTCCAGACCAATCGAAAGCAAAGCCCCGACCGCCACCTCACTTGCAGAATTCACAGTGTAGCATCTCTCCCATCGTCACCATGGATTTTCTCGATACCGATGACTTTTTCCTCCGAGCTTGCAGAGCAGCCTGCTCTAGCGTTCGAGACGATAACGCCGAAATGCTCTTCAGGGTTGGCCAGCTAGTTCTGCTGGACAGTGAACGCATGCAAACATCGCTGTATTTTCCAAGCGTCAGCACTAATCACAGGTCATCGCGGCCAGTTACGCACAGCAAAGAGCCGCTCGTCCAGCCCACGACAGACTTCCGGAGCATACTTGCAGCCTATGAATTGCCCGCCTGCAGATACACGTCAGCCAGTGAATTTACATTGAAAGTCACAGCGCACCAATCTCGAGGTTTGCGTACGGCGCATTGAGCTCGCAGGGAGCGGCGTGGGCGATCCCAATGAAGGCGAGTGCCGGAAGGAAAAATGAGAGGTAGAGGACGCGCATGGGGAGTTTTGTGGGCGGCTGGAGCGGCAGGGGGGTGGTCAGGATGGTGCGCTTTATCCGGCGGGCAAGCTGTGAAGAGACACAGATCGACGGCCATCACGAGCAGGAAGGCGGTATGCCCATTCGCGGGTCTCTTCATCCATCGGGTATGCTTCGACTCCGCGGAAGATTTTTAAAACGGCGATCAGGACCAAGTCGAGTGGGCGGTCGCCTGTAGAGCGCGACATCGGTCTTCGAAGTCCTTGTGAGTCTGTGCATAATTTGCACCGGGTGAACTACCGTCGTCGTACAAACAAAGTATTGGGAGTTTGAGAATAACCGGTTGTCAAAAGATGGCAGCTCGTCGATAAAGTCCGACGAGGCGAGCAGGATGCAGGAGACCGCCCGACTTCGATTTGTGACCTGAGCTGGATTCTTAAATACAGAGAGAATGGGGACACCAATCTCTATTCGTCAATCTCGGCCCGCCAGAAAAGTGAAATTTTGAACGCACATGGAGCTAGGGGCTTGATTTACGCATGCATCTCTATTTTGCTCAGCTCACAGCTTCTGAGAGCTCGTTAACAGTCAACCGCCAGCTGTATTACGCTCCCCGGAAAGAAGAAGAACGACCTCGCCACACGGCTGTCTTCGGGTGGCTGTCCAGAAAAAAAAAGGGAGAATGTAACTTGACTGTATGGATTTACAGCTCAGAAACGACGAGGGGCCGCAGCGAACACGGAAACACAATTTCGATTCACACGACATGGCGATACTATGGTGTTGCGCGATGCTCGTCTATCTTCGCCAGCAAGGTTGCGTAACTAGTTTTGCTGGATGGTGAATGCATGTAAGCATCGCTGAATCGCTCGCGCTTCAGTAATATGACCAGGATCAAGCGCGACCAGTGACGCACAGCAAAGAGTCGCTCATCCAGCCCGCGGCAGACTTCCGGAGCATACTTGCAGCCGATGAATTGGCCGTCTGGAGATACAGCTCAGCGATGTAATAAATCTGTGCTGCAGTGACAGCACCAATTTCGAGCTTCGCATAGGGGGCATTGAGCTCGCAGGGCACGGCGTGGGTCGTCCCGGTAAGCAAAAGTGCTGAGATGAGGGACGAGAGGCAGAGGATGTGCATCTTTGAGGGTTGTTGAGGGTTGGGTTGTGGAGTGGGCGGGAAATGAATTTGGAGGGAAAGGCAGTTTGTAGATGTGGCGGCGAAACCTAACAAGACTGGAGTCGACGGCCATCAGGAAAGGAGGAAGGTGGAATGGAGCCCGGGTTTCTTAGACCCTCTCGTACGATTTTGTTCCAAGGCAAATTGGATGAACGGCGATCATGCGTAGGTCGGGACGACGCTCATGGTTCAGCCTGCGTTGTCTTGAGGGTAGCGTGGCTCATGGTGATTGTCATGGGCGTTTTCAAAGTTGGACACATACTTGTATGTCCGCGGGCGCTGCCCGCCTTGGTTAAAAGCAGTCCGTTGTACCGCAAGCTAGCCACAACGATATTAAGAGATCCCGAGAATGAACCCACTGAAAACCGGGAAAATGATTGCTGCAGAGGATCCTGGCAAAAAGCGATATCAGAAGCGAACGTACTTGAAGGGGCGGGCCAAATGTCTTCGGGGAGCGCGCATCGCCGTTCGGCTATGCTTTAGTCCCCAGAAAGGCGGTCGCCGGTAAAACTGGTGAGAATTTTGGGTCCTTGAGTTCAACCGCCAGAGAGGGCCAGAGGGCTTTATCGCAGGGTTGCCTTCAGCTACAATGCGAGTGCGAGCGCGATAGCTTGTTATGAGAGATACGTCCCAGATGAGGGGACGGAAGATTGAGAATCTGCCAGCTTAAGTCGGCGTTCGGCGTCTCCTCTAAAGGATAACTACTTGGCGAGTGGGCGACGAAGTCTGCGGGAGCGACCAATTTTGCAAGGAAAAGCAAAGGAAAAGGGTTATGACCGGCGACGCGGCATGCCTGGTGGTGAGTTGGAACGATCCCGTGATTTTGGTGACGTGCTCGCGGTCAATATGTGCAAGCAGTAGCACAGCCTCATCCTTCTTTTTTTTTTTTTTTTTTTTTTTTTTTTTTTTGGAGCGTTTGGAATAATGGAACTCGGTCTGCAAAGCATTCCGAGCACATCCGCTAGTAGAACTGAAATTTCAGTATAGCCGGGAAGTTGTCCGTCCAGGAGGAAATGCCGTTATGCACATATTCTAAGTGTGGGACTCTGACCATTGATTCTCAACCTACTCCATTTTGTTGAGTGATGGGTCGTATACCCACTAAAACCCCCTTCAATTTTGACCAGTCGTCCGGCAGGGAATCCTCGTCGAGCAAAGTACCGCTCCACGTCTTCAATACTATGTGTTTTTTTAGGGCAAGATGTCCGAACTTGAATTTGTTCGTTAGCAGCTGATCTCGCCTGAGGGCCGTATTCAGTGCAGCAACCCAACGGTTATGAATTTCTCGTTCCGATGGACACGGACGTGACTCAAACAGTCGTTCGTTCCTGAGGGTCCAAAGTAGACGCATGGAGTTCGAGATCAAGATTGCAAAGAATCTATTTTTTGCGGGGATAGGTGTCCCTTTTATTGACTTGAATCTTGCCAAGCCACAGCCTAGGAGAAGGCCCCAGTTCAATTTGGGCCAAGGAGTGTATCTCATTTGCCAGAGGGTCTGAGCCAAGTACCAAACTTGACGTTGCCCAGGGGATTCACATTCCAGCATTATGTGTTCCATGGATTCGGGTAGATGGCAAGCGGAGCATCTCGCAAATATTTCGAGGTGCGGGATTCGTTCCCAGAATGGGCCAACATGGTAAATGTTGTGAACAGATTTCCAAAGGAAGTTGCGGGAGAGGCGGTGTATGTGCGTCGACCGCAATGAAGACCAGATCGCCGCGTCTGTGGGTTCGAAATTGAACTCATCTGCAATGCAGCAGCGGATTCGATCCAGGTGATTCTCTGTGGATTTTCTGAGTGGCTTATCTTTGAGGGACTGTATTATCTTTGTGAAAGAGCGCTGGGTGCCTTCTTGTAATCGTACCCCCGGCGTAACAAACATTACATCAATGTCGGTGTCCACGGTGATTGGAGTCGCTGACTGTGTTCGCATTTCTATCGCCGGATTAGCACGTACACGGGCAAGTCGAGTTCTTCCCGTTCGTTCCTGCATGGCGGCTATCGTGCATTTTATCAACTGGTAATTTGCGTTGAGCATGTTATTTTCACTTTTTTGGCGCTCGGTCACCAGTGTTTTGCCGAGGAAGGTAGAAGGGCTGTAGATATTTAGAGGTACATTGTTTGGAGTCTCCAACAGTACATGGAGTAGGCCTCCTAGTAGGCATGTGTTGAATGAGGCATGAACCTCAAGAGTGGAAAAGGTGAGGCGGAGAGCTTCCTTCGTTTCAATACCGAGTGCGTTACGCGTGAGGATTAGTGCAACCATTTCCGAGTTGGCTTCTCCGGCCCGTAGTATTTTGGCGTGGAGGTAAACAGCTGTGGGCCCAAGCCCTTCAGCCTGCAGGGATTGGCGCCGTTTTGTGCACATCGTCTTTGGGTGATCGTCGGAAGCAAAAATCCGAAAGCCGTGGGACTTGCCACTGGGACATATCTGTCAATCGAAGCGACGGATCAAACGTCAGTGGCTCGTCTTCCTCTCCGCCACCATTGTTGGCGGTCGTCTCTGCGTCGGTCAATGCGAGCTCTTCGTCCAGGTCCTGGTTGCCAAGCAATGGGTTCCATTTGGGCTGGATACAGCCAATCAATCCCCTTGCTGCTTCTACGCATTCTCCTGGGTTGGTGCATCCGTATTCTATTCGGTCTCGTCGGCATGGAGGGCAGCCACAGTTTTTCCTCCCGATTCCGGATGGATTTACTAGATGCGGGCGATTTGCAATGGTGGTTCTACGGTCAGCTATGACCAGGATGTCCGCTACTCTTCGTGTTTGGTGGTTCTGGCGTAGGCATCGAAGTGAGTCTTTTCTCCGAATTTTATCGAATCTTGACAGGATCAGCGCTTTATGGGCCCAGATGGGCATCTGGAGCTTTATCTCTGTCGATATAGAGAGACCCGTAAACTCAAGGTTGAAATGTTTTGCTGCCAGAATCATACGGCTAATGTCGTTTGGCAGAGGGTCCTTTCTCCAGGCCGGGATATGGATGTTCTGCAGGAAAATGTCATATGGCAATCCGTGATTGGTCTCGGTGTGTGCCGCATCCCACCGTTTTATGATTGCATGTTCAGCAAAAAAGGGCCAATTTGCACGATCATCGCCACGCCGCAAGAATTCTTTCAAATTCCAGAGGTCGATCGCCTCGTTTCTTGATTTCAAGTCTAGTATTTGTTTGCCACCATCGTTTAGGGCTAGGCGCATTGTCTGGTGAGCCACTCGGGGTTTCTTTCCTTCCCATAGGAAGACATCTCGCATTCTTATAAACATGTCCTCAAACTCGCTAGGCATACCCTGTACACGCGTCAAGAATTGTGTTTTCCCACCAATCACCATGTTGATGACGTGCCGTCGTCCTTCAATTGTGGGGTTCTTCGAGTTCCAGCGGGCGAGGTCTCTCGAAACCTTTTCGACTATTTGGGGCCATGGTGTCGTGTCGTCTGTGTCATTACCTATCCAAGCTCCAAGGAAGCGGGACGACTGTTTATCAGGTACAATTGTCAGGTCATCGCGTATTCTTACTTGCCCAGCGCCAATTTTTCGGTTTAGAACAACTTGGGCTCTGTATTGCCGGGAACCAAACGGTAATATGACTGTTTTTTTCATATTGAACTTTGCTGTTGACGCTGTGCACCATAAGTCTAGACACTTCCAAAGTGTAGACCACGAGTCTGCGTCTGAGAGGTAAATTGTTGTGTCGTCAGCGAAGAGGGAGATGAGTAATTTGCGGTCTGTTCCAGGTACGTGTATCCCTCTGAGTTCTGATCGTCGTAGCAGACAGGCAAGGGGTTCAATTGCTAAGTTGAATAACAGACAGGAGAGTGGGTCTCCCTGGCGCACACCTCGTGTGACTACGAAGGTGTTGCTCAACTCGCCGTTTACCATCACATGCGTTTCAGCGTTTGTATAGAGAGTTTTCACCAGCTGACAGAATTTGTCAGGGAATCGCATATGTCTGAGGACAGTGAGGAGGTATTCGTGATCCACCTTGTCGTATGCCTTTTCTTGGTCTAGAGCTAGTACCGCACCATTTTCCTCAACAGCGTCGGCATAGTTAAGTAGGTGTTTCAATTGTTTAACCTGGTCCTCGATCTTACGCCCTT
This sequence comes from Mycena vitilis, assembly GCA_029203975.1. Taxonomy (NCBI): domain Eukaryota; kingdom Fungi; phylum Basidiomycota; class Agaricomycetes; order Agaricales; family Mycenaceae; genus Mycena; species Mycena vitilis. The sequence continues at coordinate 32,810 of JARGYF010000031.1, read as the reverse complement.
TCATGAACCCAGCTTGGTCGCTGTGTATGATTCCGGGGGCTACATCCGCCAATCTAAGTGAGTAGGTCTTGGTCATCAATTTATAGTCCGTGTTTAGAAGGGTTATAGGTCGGTAGTTGGATATTTCAGCTCGATCTCCCTTCTTGTAGAACGGACACATCCAACCTGTGTTGAAACTTGTGCCTGGTGTGACTCCGTGCGTTTCGATATCCTCGAATACATCCTCGAGGATTGCTAAGACATCCCAGTTATCCGCCTCGGTTTGGCATTGTATCAATAACCATTTGTAGAACTCGTACGGTAGGCCGTCGATGCCTGGAGCGGAGCCATTCTTTGACATTTTCAATGCAGATTCAAGCTCGGAGGCCAGTAGTTTCTCAAGCATCGAGTTATGCTGGCCTTCGCTGAGGTGTGCGTCACAATTTTCTAGGACGATTGAAGTAGCAAGGACTTTGGCATAATGATCCGGTTTGTCCATCGACTGGAGGCTCTGGTGGTATTCACGGGCCATTTCCGCCATTTTCTTTGGTCGGGATTCATAAGTACGTGGTTGATTGGGTACCAGAAATTCGTGAATCGATTCCTTCATATGGTAGCCGGTGGCTGAGTTTGTCCAAAAGCGACTCCGAAGGGTCTCGCCTTCAACATCATATCTCGTTTGGGATAAGTCTTTCTTCTCTTGTGCATGTTCCCTGAGGAAGTCATTTATTTTCTTTTCCAGAATGTACGCAGATAGATTTCGATGTTCTGGTGTCAAGGTTGTATCGTGGATAATCAAGTCTCGCTGCGCTCTCCACGTCCGTAAGTTTTTCGTCTCTTGGCTTTCAACCAGAAGCGTGCATCTTTTTGCGTGTTCAATGGTGTCAAGTTTGAATCGTGCCCACAGGTTCTGGATATTATGGTCAGTGTTCCTGGGACCATCTTTCATTTTTTTGCAATCTGCTTCTAGGATTTTCCCGAGTCGACGGATCTCCTTTGTGAATTTTCGGGTCTTGAGGAGGTAGAGCGGGAGACTGAATCGGCCTTTCCCTGGCTTCTCCTCCGTTCTGCAGACCATTTGAACTGCGACAAGTGCATGGTCAGTTCGCAATACCGTTTCGTTGATTTCCCATCCTCTGCATGCATCGAAGAGGTTGTGTTTGACATATATTCTATCTAATCTGGACCGTGATACTCGTTGTTGACCAGTTGACGGCTCGGTTCGTCGTTGGATGCAACTGTATTGCCGGTCATCTTGGAAGGTATTTCTCCATCCATCCTCTATTTGCAGCAGTGATTTGAGGCGGTTGAAGCTGGGTGGGACAGTTGTTTTCCCCGCCGGCAGACGGTCCCTTGCGTCTTCTACAAAATTCCAATCCCCTAAAACCACGTCTGGCAGCGGGAGATGTCGATCCTCCTTCCATTTCAGCCAAAGGCGTGACCACAAATTGTCTCGCTCGAGAGGCGTGTTGGGAGCATAGATATTAAGAATGGTGAGTGTTCGACCTTTGTGCCACGGGACGGTAATCATTAGGGCACGGCCAGGATCCAATTCAAACACTTGAACATGATCCACGTCAATGTATTTTCGGTTGAGTAGAAGCGCAACACCAGCGGTGGAAGTAGGGTGGGTAGGGTGTGCAGAATGGATTAGCTTGAACCAGCTGTTGTATATTGCGTGGAAATCACCAGCAGCTACATCGTTCATATGGGTCTCCTGCATTGCTAGAATGCCAAGACGATATTGGTCTATTATTTGCTTTAGGAATCTGAACTTGTGATCGTTATGGTTCATCGAGGTGTTTGTTTCTCGGCCTGCGATATTTAAGGAGCCTAAGTTCAACGTTGAGCGAGTAAATTTTGCCCCGCTCGGGGCTTTACGTGGAACATTTCTACGACGAATTTCGGCGTTATCGATCTCCCATCCAGGTGCGGGTTCGTCGTCTGAGTCCTGTCGGGGGTGGGAGCCTTGTTGAAAATCAGACTGTTCGTCAACAGAGTCAGTGACCTCAGGGTCATGTAGACGTGGTAACCGTGGTCTCTCATCTACTGCTATGTCTTCAGCGATCCAGTCTAACTTTCTTTTCATGCCGTTCGCAATATGCATGGCATCCGATTGATCCGCCTCCAATGTCGCTGCGACTGATGCAGGCAAACGTTCGGAGGCCATTCTATTGTGAACAGCAAGGTTTTGCTGCTCTTTGCTCGTCCCTGCAGCGACCAGAGCAACAGAGTCGCTACAGGAGGGGTCACGCATCTGGTAGTCAGGGCTAGGCCCCTGGTCGCCCCAACTCCTGCTGGTTTCGCCATTTGAACTCGCAGCCGGCAGGCACATGCGAGAGGGATGCACCAGATCCCCGGAACCCTCCCGTGAGCCAGGAGGGTCTGTGGTGCAAAACTGTTGATAATTTGGTTGTGGATTCAACGCTATGAGCTGACTTCTTGTATCGTACACCTGCTATTTTGTGGATTTTGTAAGGTTTGGTGCGTACCAATGGATTTAGACAGAGATAACGGAATTTCTTGTTGAGTACGGCAGCATACATATTTACATGTGGCGAGGTAGACCGTATTCCTCGGAATCTTCAAGACCCTGGAGGGCGCGCTCAAGGCGCTGGAGGCGCTGGATGAGGTCGTAGACCATCTGGCCATTTAGGTTGCGAGCGCGATGGACTTGGTACGGCGCGCCACCGCGGCGGTGTGTGTTCGCGCCGGCAGAACCGCCAGCATGGCCGCTAGCATGATCCTTCGGACGGAAGGTTAGGTGAGAGTATGTGGAGAGTGATGTGACACACGTTAAAGAAGCCGCCGTCGTTGAGGCGGTCAGCCACAGCGTCGCGAAATGCCCGATGCGCGAGGTATGCTGGTCCACGCCAGATGTTGTTCGAGGCTGGGCGCACGTGTTGGGAGCCGTTACCTTGGCCCTGGCTGTTGGTTGTGACAGGGGGGCGGGTATTGTTTCGGGGGTGGTAAGCGGGACCAGAGGAATCCTGGCGCTGGCGCGGCTAGAGTGCAGCTCGGTAAATGTATCAAATTTCATTGAGAAGACGTACCCCGTGGATGGACATGGCGTGAAGCCTATTAGTCATTCCGTTGACCGCACGGGTGTGGGCGTTGGCGAGGATGGTGCGATGCATCGGGACATCCTGGCCACTTTCGTCTGTGTCAGAGTCGATGTCACTGGCGGGGATGAGATCGGGGACACTGTCTGTGCTGTCAGACTCGTTGCCAGAGGCGGTATGGGCAGGTGTGTTGTTGGCAACGTCGGGGGCGGTCATTTCGTGCTCAACAAGAGGGAAGGGAGCGGATAGGTCGGCCATTCTTCAATGTTCAGGCCTCGAGACGAGTCGCCCGGCGACTTATAAGCAAACTGAGCAATTTGCCTGTTTCTTGTGTTCTGCCGTTTTGGGTGTCGGTCTCAGATTTCGTGCCTAGATGGGTTCGGATTTTAGTCATGAGGACGCACAGGTGGGTAATCGATCCTTGTTCTTATTGTTTGCTGGGATGAGACCTCCGATCATCGTGAATCATTGAATTCATGCTGGAGGCCGGTTCCGCGGCGAGAGCCGAGCCGAGAGACGGCAGGTGGAGTATATGTCTTAGATTTGGGTCTGTGTAGAGTGTCTCATTCCAACGTCTTGTTCACCAGTACTAGCCCGAGGAATTTCCGAGTCTTGGCAGGGCGTAATTGTGGGTGGGTCGGGACAGTACATGGATTGGTGGTACCATCGAGATTTATCGCGTATTGACATGGTTGGAAGAGGGAGCTCAGCTTCCAGGCGCCGGGCTGTAAGAGGAGGAGGAAACCCGTTTCCGCTCACGTGAGATGGTGATGCGATCAAATCAAATTTGCGTATCTTCGAGTACCGCAATCTTGAAGGCGGGTTTTGGATTTTTTTTTTAAAAAGTTACAGGCGCAGGGAGAGAACGAAAATAATCGTGATTTACTCGAAGAATCACATTGTGTACATCAAAATAGTCGCAGTTACATACAAGGTACATTTCTCAGACATTTGTGGCGGACTAGTAGTCGCGGCTCTGTTATAAATCAAAAACCACCTTGGCGACGAGCGCGCCCAGCAAAGTTGCGGCGGTTGGGGCCACCGGAACCGGGGCCAAAGCGGGAGTTGAAGGGGCGGCGGTTAACTTTCTTGAACCCGTCCCCATCGACGTCGTCTTGGTCGCGGATGGTCGCCAGAGACGTCCCGACATGGGTGGAGTCGAGTTCAGCTGCATTGAGGTGAACAGCGCTGAATTCGGCGGAGGTGAAAATTGGGCACTCGTCTTTATAATGGTCAAGGCCGAGACACTCGGTGCACTCCATCGGACGAGAGCGGCCCGTGCGCGACGGTTTGAAGGGGGTGGCGCGGCCGCGGCAGTCAACGACAAAGGTAAAAGAGGCAGCAGTGAGGTGCTCCTTCCATGCCTTGATCGCGTCATCCTGCAGCGACGGAGGGGGCATGTATAGGCGAACAGCGTTTTGGCGCTGGGCGGACGAGCCGCGTCGAAGGGGCATCCAGACCTGGCAGGGCTTCACCGCCGCATATCCAAGCAGGACCTGCACGGCAAGCGGGATGTCGTGCGCATCTGGGACTCGGTCGTGATGCTCCTGGATAAGCTTGATGACTTCAGGATCAGCGATGAGTTTGTCGAAAAGTGCCGAGATGAATTCGGCTGGGGTGAGGCGGTCGGACAGGCCCACATATGTCCCTGCTTAATTTTATCAAGCTGGCAACATTCAAGCATGGGAAGACGCACCGATGTACCAGCTTGCTTCAGGAAACACTGGGAAGAGATAGAAAGAGAATCCGTCGCTTTCATCCTTGCGCGTGGTATGCACCACGGCCTGTAAATGCGTGAGGCAGGCACAACGACACCAAAGAAGTCTAACCTTAGTGGGGTCAGCGAGGATCTTGTCTTTCAACTGAGCAGAGTTGCATAGGATGAGGTTCGTGTGGGGAAGGATGGGGGCGTCAGGGTCTCCCTCTTTGGGCGTCGAAGGGATCACCGTAAATTCCTGGGCAGCCGCGAGGCCGACTTTGACTATGGCGTCAGCGATTGCATCAGCCCCGGCGGCGCGATCGGTCGGTCGGTCGCGTCCAATGATGACCGCGGCCAACGACGACACTTGCAGATGTAAGGACAGATACTGGTAGGAGAAGGGTATTATTGCGTACTCGGTTTGTTGACGACTTTCTGTACATTCTCGTCCAGGTGGTTGAATAGGACGGAGGAGTTGGTCCAGCCATGGACAGGAAGGATGTTCGTTTGGGGGCCGACGAGGTAGTCTTTGGGGTCGCGAGGGGGAAGGTTGGTGTTGGTGTCGTGGTCAGTTTCCATTGTAGGTGGGATAGAGTGAACGAGGAGAATGGACGGGTGACGCGTTTTAAAAGGACGTTCATGACAATGGTTTATTGTTCTGAACTGAGACAAGCTGAACTGGGACACTCGAAGAACGATCGACCTGAGGCCGGAGTCTCGAGTCATTTCGGAGGCCGCTGCGGAGCCGAGAAGGGAGTCACCCGACGGCTTGCTGGTCATGAGTCATGGCGCTGTGCGATGGCGGCGAGCACGTCGAGAAGCCACGAAAGTGTTGGTGCCGTAGAGCAGGGTGTTAGTGGACGGTGGATGGTAGTAGGCGAGCCTGAGCAAGCGAGCATGATGTGATGCGTGCTTGTCAAAGAGTTCTTGGCGCTCATTGCGGACGTCGTTGGAGGGTCAAACGTTCTCGAAGTGAAAGGATGGCTTGCATGGGGGGCTGAAAATGCCGGGGTTCGCCTCCGGACGGAGTGCGGGTGTGCGGGGTAGAACTTCGTCTTATTTGGTGCACGGTTTTTACGATATCATTTCACGCAAGCGCGTTCGGTGGAGTACCGCGGCATATGCCGCTTGACGGGGGGTTGTCTGGGGTGTAGGCCCGGGTTTTAACACCCCTCCCATCGAGATACCACCCCCAAAGCATCTCTCCCACAGAATGGGCGAGACGAGATGGTGGCGGTTCCGGATCAAGGAGCCCCCTCCTCATCCTTCTTTTTCTTTCTTTCTCCTCCCATCATCGCTGATACAAGTTCCAATCTCCGACAACGAACGTTCGATACACTTCTGAACTCGTGCTGAGCTATAGCCTATACTTCTCTCACCTCCCTCACCCGAATCACATCCGGAGGGTCAAGGGCTCCATCAGCCAAGTTGAACTTTTTTGGAGGACTCCTTGAGGACTCCTGGAGGAGCGAAGAATCAGGACAAACTTTCATGCAAATTCCATACTTTGACCGGTGCCGGAATTCGCCCTACCCAAAACCGCGTGTGCGGCCGCCGCTGCGTTGTTTGCAGGCAAGTCGCACCCTGGTCTCCAATCGATGGGGCAGAAGAGATCGCCGCTTCTTCACCCGAAAAAAAGCACTCGAGGACCGAGTCTCGTCACTCGTCCTGCGACACGGGATTATTTCCCGCCAACACGCTATCCATACTCTATCGCTCATCGATAACTTGAAGTGGAAATTTCCTTTACAGAGGGCCGATCGTGATCTCACGTACAATCCAAGATCGGGTCCCAGTAGGTCGGCCATGGTTCGCGGCGATCTTCTCATAAGATTTTGCCTCTGTGCCCCGCCGACTGTGATGTACGTTGGATTCTCACGCGGGGTGTTCCGTCATGTCCTGTCGACGTGTCAGGATTTCACAAGCGCAGCGAGTGAGCGACGTGCTCGCGCGCCAACATTGCTTACCTTTATCTACCTGCTGACGCGCCTCCAGACGTCCAACCGATCGTGATCGCGCGATATGCTTCCCCGCATTTTGCGGTCCCGCATTTGACATCCTGAGAATAAGGTGATCTGTCGCTATCAGCGCTCACTATCTTGCCTTCAGCACATTTACGTTGCACAGCGCAATCCTCGGAACTATCTGCTGCAATTTCTCAGAAGCATCGGCACTCTGGAACTTCTCTCCTGCTTTGTGCGCTTCTGCGAAGGTACATCTGTGCCGGGCCTTGCAAGTAGGCTCGAATCCAGCCTGTCTATCGAAACTTGTCGATAGTTTCATAGACAGACGGTCACCGGTCTACCTTTCAAGCCGCAGATAAAACTCCTGCGCGGTCGACATCGTCTGCGCGGGGGCGTGCACACGTTCGTTGAGCTCCCGCCAATGCTCTCCGATATCTTGCCGCGCCATTCTTTGTCGACGAGCTTGCGAGAAAATCACACACACACACCAGGCCCGTGCGAAACCCGAGGCCGGAAGACGCTCTCAACCCGAGGTGCACCAGCTATAGCACCATCTGCTTCTCTTCGAATCGTCAGTCTCAGGGCAAGCGAAGCAGACTGCGTAAATTGCCACTGGAGCGGAAGTTCGTAGGCCAGAGTCGTGACGCCACGCCACGCTGTTGCCTACGTGCAATGGGTAGATATGAGTGGGCGTAGGGTTGCTGTGATGTTCTCGACGTGATTAGCGAGGTAGATATTTCCGTGGCGTCGCAAAAATGGGTCTGTTGATGACTGAGCAGTCAAGAGCGACGGCAAGGCGCGAAATTATAAAGATGCACTCACTCGAGTGTGGGTTCTTGCACACCAAATGGAGTTGCTATCCACACAAGGTGAAATCCCCCGAATGTTCAACTTTATATTTCAAGATTGCAACGCTGACCCAGGCCACGAACACATCGAAGAACTTACTGCGAATCTGCACCGATATCCTATTCGGCGAGATAATGGCACCGGAACATGTTAGGTAGTCAGCCACCACTGAACTGAACTCCAACGCCGGCCCTTGCGCACCGTGAAAGATTGGAATGTTCGCTTAATCATTGCAGACCACTCACTGCCAAGCCATCCATAGCTTGTTGAACCCCGATTGTCAGAAATCAGGAGGGGCACGCGAAACGGAATTCGCCAGATGCGAGCAGATGCTGCCACAAACATCTGAAATTCCCTCCGGCTTCAAATAATTCCGATCGACTTTCGCATCAAGGCAGTCCTTGAACGGCGGAACCTTGTTGGTCACTCGGCTGTTTGTCGGGATATCGCAGCTGCAGCTTCGTTCCTCTAAATCCATATGCGTCTACATATATGCTGATTCAAACTATGGATAGTGGCATTGATACGCCTTCGTCTCAGTTCTTTCTTCGTCGTAAATTCGGATTCCAAAGGTAGGGAGGATTTTTGTAGGCCTCTGCGCCAAACTCGGGATGATTGGCTCATTAACCGTGGCTGTGGTTGGCTATCGCTCCGCTACGATACCCGGACGCGATCCGGATTGATCCCGGACTCCCGGTTGATCCTTTCGCACCGCTTTCGGAGACATCCGGACAAGCAACGCTCACTTTTGTCTGCGCAGAATCGGTGTTGTGTCTGCGCAGAATCGGTGTTGTAGATTGGCTTTGTTTTCGATAAAGTTGATGGATCACTATGTTTCATGCTGATCCTATCACACAGTGACACACTGCTTACAGCCTGAGCTAAGATTTCTTCTACTTTTCATCTTGGATTCTGTAGTCCAGGATTCCAGCAAGCCACAAGGAAGGAGGAGGGGAGGAGGGGCAAGAAAGAAGATGAATACTGTGTACATGTTGGAAAAACAAGGTGTAAAACAACATAAATTGTGAGGAGTTGCCTCGCCCAGCCAATATTAAAGTAAGTATGCAATGTGATGCATACATCACAATATGGCTCATTCCCTATGATAGGGCAATTTGCAATGTTTCTGTGGAAATTCCTGCTTGACTTGAGGAGTTGTACCACAGGGAAATGTTTGCAAAATGAACGAGGAAGTTTGAACCGGCACTTTGCCGGCACTCGGAAATTGGCCATAAATATATGAGTTGAGCCGTCAGGAAGGCCCAACATGGTAGCCACCCAGCTCACGGCCATAGTCTATGAGTACCAAGAGATAGGAAGCGAGGAGGAAGACGGCGAGGACGCGACGCGTCGAGCCGCTGACGCTGGCAGGTGTCACGAGAAGTCTATAAATAGGTCTTGATTCTTATTCGCTGCTGGCTATCGTTTTTTCGGATTTAGCCCCGAAAACGATAGCCCTTGATTCGTGTGAATCTACTGGATATGGCATTTTATCAAGACACCAAATCCTGTATTTTGTGCGTTCGAACGCGTTTAGTGCTGTAAAAAATCAGTAATGTGCTCGACGGTCAATCTTCCAATCTCCCTCTCTTTCTTCTCTCTTTCTCTCTTTTTCCACGGCTTGAAAACTTGATTCTTTTCTCACAACCACAGACATAAGTCATGAGCCGGATGATTCCTCCCTCCTTCGAGAACAAATGGGAATTGGGAAGTCCGGCGATCGTAAACGGCGGAGGGCACGGCGGATCGTCCGGCGCTTATATAATGCCAACTCCCTGTAAGGGCAACCTCGAGGCCCGAGAATACTCAAGAGTCCTGACGAGGGGAATCCAAAGATCAATAAACGGTAGCTACTAATACAAGGTAACGCACCTGACGAGGGGAATCCAAAGAGAAGAAACTCTGAGGATCCACACGCCAGGCCGTGAGTATATATAGCTACTGTACAGAGACATGTGACCGGAGTGATCGGCAGAGATCCCGGGCTTGATCACAGGCGTGATGGTATCGGGACGGACCGGAGGGGCGTCGGAAGAGGGTTCCCCTGACATCATCCCCCCCTTCGAATGCGGCGCCTCGACGCATAGATCGGACGTGGAGGGCGGTGCTTTGGAAGGGAAGGGAGTCAAAGGACGCACGAGCAATTAGACGAGGTTTGGCCGGGTATTTCTCGTAGAACGTTGCGAGGGCTTCTGGACCAAAGAAGTTGGAGTGCTTGACCCACTGGTTGTGCGCCGCGTTGTAGCCCTTCCAGCTGACAAAGTACCACAAGCTCTTCCACCGGACTTTAGCATCCAGAACTGCGTCAACTTCCCATTCCGGAGCGTCTCCAGGTGCGTCTGGAAGCACTGGTTCAGGCTCGTCATACCCTGGACGACCCGGGAACGGGTCGTCCTCCGCAAGCTCTAGCTTCACGACGGGGAACACCGGATGAAGCTTGGAATAGTGGGGAGGCAGCTCCAGTTTGAACGCACCCTTCCCAACGACCTTGAGCACCTTAAAAGGGCCCAAGCGGCGATGAGAGAGGCCCGGCGACGGACGAGTGGTCTGGATGTCCGAAGCGTCAAGCCAGACACGGTCCCCAACCTTGATGTCCGGAGCGGGAGTGCGGCGGCGGTCGTAGTACCGCTTGTACTCCTCCTTGGCCTTCACCAGCGCAGACCGAGCTTCCGAGACGCCAGAGGCAATGCGGTCACGGAACTCGTTGGCGGACTCCACCTTCGAGCGTATGCCGGTCGGCTCGAACCCCATGCGAGGGAGCCTACCGGTATCGGTCATGAACGGGACCTGCTGCGTGGAGGAGTGGATGTGGTTGTTGTACGCAAACTCCGCAGCAGGAAGGAGGTAGTCCCAGTCGTCCTGCTTGTAGTTAGTGAAGATGCGCAGAAACTGCTCCATCTCCTGGTTAACTCGCTCGGTCTGACCATCTGTCTGTGGATGTTAAGCGGTGGACGTCGCTGGCTCGATACCAATGAGACGCCACAGCTCCGTGGTGAACTCCGCAATAAACTGGGGACCCCGGTCAGAGATGTACTTCTCTGGTGTACCATGGTGTCTCCAGACATTCCGGTAGTACAGCCGGGCAGCACCGACAGCGTCGATATGCGTGGTGCACTCATTGAAGTGCGCCCGCTTACCGAGGACGTCAACCACAACCATGATAGCATCGTACCCATGAGCCTCTGGAAGCTCTGGCACGAAGTCCACTGAGACCGTGTGCCAGCGGTCTGGGGGGACCTCAGTCGGGTGCAGCTCACCGACCGGAAGCTTGCGAAGCGCCTTTGTCCGGCAGCACAGGTCGCAGGTCGCCACATACCGGCCAACGTGACGGGACATCTGGGGCCACCAGTAGTTCCGGGAGACAAGCTCCAACGTTTTGAAACGACCTGCATGCCCAGCGACCCGCGTGTCGTGGTGCTGCTCCAGGATCCGGCGGCGAAGGTCCTTGTCCCGAGGGACAACAACCTTACCGCGGAAGTAGAGGAGGCCACCCGCAACGTTCCACTCAGCGTTCCGGGACGAGCGGGCACCACGGACCTTGAGAAGCTCCCGAGCCGCCCGAGCAACGGGTTCCTCAAGATCAGCAGCGCCGGCAAGTGCGTCACGAATGTCGCGGAGAAGGGGAGCCTCCGGACCGGAGATGGTGATGCCCTCCAGCGCGCGGACATGAAAGAGCTCGGGAGTCAGGAGCGTCACATCCTGATTATCCGAAGCTGCCCCATGGTCCGGTCGCCGAGAGAGGGCGTCGGGTCGACCCATCAAGCGCCCGGGCTTGTGGTGAAGGGTGAAGTCGAACCGAGACAGGTACAGCGACCACCGCGCCTGCCTGCGGTTGAGGTTCTGTGACTTCCGGAAGTACTCCAAGTTCTTGTGGTCAGTCCAGATCTTGACGGGAAGCTGCGAGCCTTCGAGGAAGTGTCGCCACTCCTCGAGAGACCGGACAATCGCAAGCATCTCTTTGTCGTGAATCTCGTAGTTGCGCTGGACCGGAGACAAGCTCTTGGAGAAGAATGCGACAGGGTGCCACTTCCCATCATCAGACTCCTGCGAGAGGACAGCACCAGAAGCGAAGTCAGAGCTGTCAGCTTCGAGGCGGTACATCCGGGTCTCATCTGGAAGGATGAGAACCGGATCGGAGGTCACCGCGTCCTTGAGCGCTCGAAACGCCCCGGCCTCCTTCTCAGTCCAAACCCAAACCTGACCCTTCCGGGTCAGATCAAAGAGCGGACGAGCGAGGTCGGAGAAGTCTCGGATGAAGCGCCGGTAGAAGTTAGTGAAGCCTACAAACTGCTGCACGTCCTTCTTGTTCTCCGGCGTTGGCCAGGCAGTGACTCCAGCGACCTTGACCGGGTCCATCTCGACATGGTTGTGGGAGATGATCACGCCAAGATACTTGATCGATGACTTCTCAAACTCGCACTTCTCCGGGCGTAGGTAGAGCTTATGCTCCCGGAGCCGCCGAAGGACCTCCCGGACAATCTCGCGATGCGGGGTGAGGTCCGAGTGCGCGATGAGGATGTCGTCAAGGTAGACCATGACATCGCCAGACAGGATGAGGTCCTGGAAGATGTCGTTCATCATGGTCTGGAAGGTCGCAGGGGAGTTGGTCAGGCCAAAGTACATCACCAAAGGCTCGAAGAGCCCACGGTTTGTACGGAATGCGGCCTTCCACTCGTCGCCGTCACGGATGCGGACATTGTTAAAGCCCCACCGGATGTCAAGTTTTGTGAAGAACCGGGCTCCCTTCAATCGGTTAATGAGGTCGTTGATCAGAGGGAGTGGGTACCGGTTTTTCACGGTCATCGCATTGAGCGCCCGATAGTCCTGGACGAACCGAAGTGCTCCATCCTTCTTCTTGACAAAGAAGACTGGAGACGCCATCGGGGACTTGGACGGTCGAATCCTACCAGTAGCAAGACCCTCCTCGATGAAAGCGTCCAGCTCACGCTGCTCGAGGGGTGAGATTGGGTAGACCTTACAGTTGGCAGGCTTCGAGTCTGGGACGAGCTCAATGGCATGGTCCCAGCTCCGACGCTCGGGCAACGAGTCAAATGACTCCCGATTGAAGACATCCTCAAACTCACGCGCCCACTCGGGAATTGCTTCCGTACCGGGTGCGGAGTTTTTGGCATGCGCCTCTGCAAGCCGTTGTGAAACGGTGCTAGTAGCGCGGATGTCCTCCGGCGGTGAGAATGTCGTGTAGAAGATGCGGTCACCATCCTCTACCGGATCATCCTCGTCGTCAGATTCATCGGAGTCGTCAAGAGACAACTCCGGCAGCTCATCGGTGTCAAACTCCCCATCCTCATCCTCTCCAGACCGGTCATCAGTATCAACTGCACAAATAGTTGGAACTGGGCCAGCTCGAAGTTGCCGCAGGATGCGAGCAGCAGTTGCTGCATGCCGACGTTCAGTCCGTGCCTCGTCGCGACAGGTTGTGCAGACAGATGGGCAACGACTCATCTTGACCTCTTGGGTGTCCCAGTTGATCTCCGGGTTGTGCTTCCGCAGCCAAGAGTACCCAAGGATGAGCTTCTGCTTGCCAAGACGGGTAACAGCAAACACGACGCGTTCGCTGTGGGACTTGTAGCGGAGGATAACATCAGCAACTTCCCGGATGCCGCCGGCTTCATTAGGGGTGCCGTCAACATTGTAAACCGGAATAGGTCGTGAGAGCTTCCGGACTGGGATGTGGTTTGCTGAAACATACTTTGTGTCAATGAACTCGCTGGTTGCACCACAGTCAACGAGTCCAGACACAGCAAGCTTCACCGCATCATCGGTGGACTCAATCTCCAAGGGGAGGAAGAGAGAGTTGGGGCTAGGGTCTGCAGCAATAGTGAAGTGCTTGGGCAGCTTGCGCTCCCACATTGGCTTGCGTTGCAGACGATCCCAAGGGAGGTCATCGGGGGCTGGTTTGGCACGAGCGGCCCGAACGGAAGTGGGAACCGGAGTTGCCGGAACACTGCACGTGGTATTGCACAGCATGACATCAGGGCTGGGAAGTTGAGCGGGGTCTGGGCTTAACTTCCTGGGTGTGAGGTCATCGTTTATTTTTAGATTTTGGGGGGCGTCTATCATTTCAAGCAATGCAAGAGGTGTATTGTCGGACTCATTACATAGGACATTGAAACGATTGGGGGACGCAACAGAGGGCGCACCGCTCACTCTGCGCGGGGGGGAAAATCCTCCTGGGCAACAGCAGCTGCATGCTCTGCAGCAGCATCCGCAGAGGCCAGACGGGCGACAAGCTCCTCAAGCATGTCATCACCTAGCTGCTGAATAACCTCGTCGAGGACGTCAACAGTGCGGATGTCGACGGGCGTGGTGCAGTCGCGTGCAAAGTGGTTCGGATCTCCGCATCGAAAGCACCCACGGCGAGGGGCACTGCGAGCGCGTGTGCGGTCCACATCCATAGGGACTGGAGGTGGAAGGGGGGCTGGAACAGCCCTCTGCGTCGACAGTGTGGGCAGCACCGGGACAATCCGGGCACGACTGGCAGGAGGTGGGAGACGAACAGTCGACCCAGAACCCGCAGCCTTGGCCCGGACGAGTGACTCGTACTGGCGGTACGCACGCTGACGCCACGCAAGATAGTCGCGCAGGTCGGGAGGATCACTAGAGCCGGTGATGACGAGATTAATCGCCGGGTCGAGTCCAGTCCGGTACTTGGTGACCTTCATGAGCGGGTCCTCAAAACCAGCGAGGTCGACGAGGTCCTCAAACTCGTCCGTGTAGCGGAAGACGTCGCGGGAGCCCATGAAGTATGACCGGGACTCGAGCTTCTGCAGAGCGTGGTCCTGCTCGTTCTCCTGGACAAAGCGTTGGCGGAACTCGACAAGGAACAAGTCCCATGTCGAGAAAGGGAAGGGGCTTTTGGCAGCGTAGCGCTCGGCCCAGCGCTGCGCCGAGTCGGCAGCCATGAAGGACATGGCGTACCTGACGACCTTCTCTTCTGAGGGCTCTCCAGCCTCGGTGAACGCCTCCGGGACGAGGCGAGCAAAGGTCCGGACCGCATGCAGGAACGCCCGGCCTTTGGTGCGGTCACCGTCGAAGATGAACGGGGGGTTTGGTCGAAGGACCGTTTTTGTTCCAGGGGTGACGTTGTCAAAAAGCCGTGGACCCAAGTCCGGAGCTGAAGCAGCAAGGGACGGGGCAGGCGAGGCCGCACGTGGTGAGGTGGAGTTTTCTAGTAGCGTAGCGAGGCGCTCGAGTCTGCTCTCGATGGCGGACATCCGAGCGTCAGCTTGTGCAGCGGCAGCATCGGCCATGTCGGCGTCGGGAGCAGGGACTGGGGAGGAGGGGGCAAGATTTGAAGTGGGAGAGGCGGGAGCGCTGACGAAGTCGTCCGAGCCTTCAAGTCCAAACTTCCCAATCTTGGCCGGTTAATCCCTTAGAGAGTTTCTTCTGCTGTAAGGGCAACCTCGAGGCCCGAGAATACTCAAGAGTCCTGACGAGGGGAATCCAAAGATCAATAAACGGTAGCTACTAATACAAGGTAACGCACCTGACGAGGGGAATCCAAAGAGAAGAAACTCTGAGGATCCACACGCCAGGCCGTGAGTATATATAGCTACTGTACAGAGACATGTGACCGGAGTGATCGGCAGAGATCCCGGGCTTGATCACAGGCGTGATGGTATCGGGACGGACCGGAGGGGCGTCGGAAGAGGGTTCCCCTGACACTCCCCAACTTTCGGCAAATTTGATTCCGCATCGGCAACCAAATAGGGACACTCCTGTCTCTGCTCTCGCCACTTCTCGCCACCAGCAATGGCTTTTCTCGCTGTCCTCCAGCTGCTGGAGCAACACCCTACGCTGCGACACATCACGACACATCAGTTGCTTGACTTTCTTCACCTCGCCGCCTATCTCAAGCACGACATCGACCTCGCCCAGCCTGCAAGAGAAGACCTCGACGGTGTCGCACCGGCCTTCCTCCCCAAGAGCGTCCTGACGTTCCTGAGCACTGCAGTAAGCCTCGCCCTGGACGACGTCGTGTCTCTATGGTCAGTTCTCAAAGAAGACATATGGACAATGCCGCCTCCGGAAGACTGTGCGCGGATGGAGGAGACCACATTCAAGACGCACGGCTGGCATCTAGGAATTAGTGAGCACCTTATTATGCGCTAGATGGCCTCTCTTATACTTGTCCATAGCGTCTCTCGTCGTTTATCCGCCCACGCGAACGTGCACAAACCCCGACTGCCCCAAGCGAGCCGTTCTCAAGCGTGCTGAGCAGCGTCAAGTAGTAGTGTACTCCCTCGCTCGCGGAGCTCGACCGGCGTGGTCTGTGCACTTAACGTGTAGCCGTACGTGCCGGCTTCGCTCGCTCCATCCAGTTCGCTGAACTTCTTTCAGATTGCCAGACGAACTATCACAACAATTTCTCGGTACACGCCGGCGTCCGCACCTATTATGCGGGTGTACCCGACCTCATACAGATTGGCGAGCACCAGTTTGCCGAAGTCAAGCTCGTCAACATGTGGATCTCGTCTATGCTTCTCGGATGGTGCGTCAACAGCCAGACTCCTCTCCTTTGTACTCACCAGTGCTTCCCATAGGTTCTCTGCTACGAACTGCGCTAAGCTATACGATATGGCCCTCTCAGACCGCGACAAGCTTGAAGGGGGCGGGTGGCAATTCGGTCTCAAGCTTACACCGAACCACATCTGGGATGGTTTCGTAATCAAGTCCCTGCTCGATGACTGTCAGCGGCATGCGACAGTGCTTCAAGTCGACCACGGCGGTGACCAGAATATCCGTTTCCAGGCAGCGATGGAGGCGCGCAATCGACGCATCGTTCTCCTAGGACAAGACGAAGTACCGCACTACTGTGATCGATGTATGAGGGTTTGGGAGGACGAGGACGGCAAACTACGTGAGCTCCCTTCATCTCTACTCTGCTGAACAGTTGTGTTTACAACACGCAGATCGTACCTGGATCATCGCCTGCGACGGCAACAACATGGGACACCCCTGCTGCGGAGAATTTCGATGCACTGAACCCGTACAATCCACACGCGGCCGACGGCATTTCTGCGCGACTCACGACCATCTGCATTCAATCTGTGCTATAGTGAACTGCGACAAACCCGTCCTTCCCGGTACCAAGTCGTGCGAGTTGCCCGCACATCAAGAGATGGAACGACTCAATTCGGCTCGCGGAAAGGCAGCCTTCACCCTCAAGCACCGACTTCAACGACAGAAGATCCGAAACGCAATGGCCAGCGCCCCGTCTGGTGCCCCCCCTGTCAGTGACGAGGTGGGCGAGGAGGAGGACGATGAGATCGAAGAAAATATCGAATGGTTCGACGTCGAGGACGATGGCACGGTTCGCCGCTACGAGGCAAAGAAGTTGTGGTCGGTTGGAGTCGCTGACGATGACGCTGGCATCGACCCTTGCGATTCGAAGTCGGATCAAGGCAATACCAAGATCAAGGCCCTTTACCACAGGCGGCGCACTCACAATGAACAGATACTGGTGCGTCCGTGCGGTGTCGACTTTGCTCGGGCCACCTTCTTTGGGGCTGAAGCAGTCTCCAACGTCATCGTGCGTCCCACGTTTCTCAGTGATATTCACGAGCCTAACCTTCTGTCAGCTCTTTGTCAAAAACGCTTTCTCGGTTCCCGGCGCCCACAAGCCCGACCACTTTGTATATGACACAAATTGCGATGCCAAGCAGCAAGTCATGAAAGAACCGCGCGACGACTGGTGGGACTCTGTGGGCATGTGCGTCGATGTCTGGCATTTCCTCAATAAACACAAGGTCTCGCACGAATTCTGTCAAAAACACTGTAATCCAGCGGACTATCCCGAGCTCATGGACGAAGACGGGAAGACCTGGTTCTTCAATACCTCTATCGCCGAGCAAGTGAATGTCTGGATTGGGGGTTATCACGCAATCGTTCGGGAAATGCTCCCAGTCAAGTATAACTTCTTTCTAGACGAGATGATACGCCTCCGCAACATTGCTACTGTTTCACAGCTCGAGCACGACGGCCACCACCCGCGACACGCTCCACCACGGACCGCACAGACCGCACAGACGTCCTAGCTCAAGCCCCACTCGCCATTCCGTGCCCCTCTGTCCCGCCATCGTCCATTACGCCGCTCCCAAGTTCTGTGATGTATGAGCTCAATCGAACCCATAGATATACATGTATCCTTTTACCTCCAATATACTCCTTATCTCCGTCATCTGCGATAGAATGACCAGCAGGATAGACGACGACCACTCCAGCTTCGAGCGCGGGGTTGCAGTGGGTCTGGCAGAAGATACTGCGGCGGCGTAGGTTGGCTGCGTCTGTGCCTCTGTTTGCTTGCTGAGCCGCAGCGAGCGCGGGGTTGCAGTGGGTCTGGCAGAAGATATTGGTGGTGCTGGTGGTGCGCCACATGAAGCGCGTTTGTGACGCATCACATCGAGACTCAATGTTACGTGTCACGGACGCGGTGGAGACGCATATACAAGTGTTATTGCACTACACTGCTGGGCTGGGATACAAAGCTATGGTACAGAAACAATATGAAGTATAGTAATTAAATCTGGTTCTTCAAGGGAACAGACTTCTGCCAATTGGTCCACAGACCGTGAGGGGTTCTCCCCGCAGCGAGCCCCCGCTCCCAATGATCAGCGCTCGCAATGTCCCAGCGTCGCAGCGCATCCGAATATGTCTGCTTCTTGTACGTGCGTCGGAAGACGTGCTGGAATCGTTCCGCGATGCGGAGGTCCTGGAGATCAGGAGATCTCATGGACCGGAAGCCCGCGACGACCTCCATAACATAAAACCCCGCGGGAAAATTTTGGCTCAGGTCGATGGATGGCGAAGGACGCGCTGATGACGACGGTGCTGATGTTGCTGGGGACGACGAACGGGAGATGGCGAAGGGGGATAGAAATGTGGCTGAGGATGTGGTGGATGGCGCGGCACTGGATCGTTGCGTGCCGACGGATGTGGGGATAGCGATGTGTAGGGTTGGTCGTGTCTTGGAGCCGGAGGGTATCGACACCGTTTGCGGGAACTCGTTGTCGTCGTCGTCCGCGCGGGCGGGGAGGGCGGGCTCCGCGACAACCTCGGCGACGATCTCCACGGCGTCCTCATCATCGTCTGAAAGGGAGGGCGCGCGCTTGGATATCTTGCGGCGCTTCCGCTTGTGCTTCTCGTCGTCGCTCGAGTCAATCTCAATCGTCTCGTTCTTCCCAGCCCGAATTTGCTGGCGCACAGAGTGTCGGTCGCCCGGGAGATTGTTGCGGACGTGGATAGCCTTGGCGGTGACAGAGGAAAAGATTTCGTCGAATTTCGCGCAGGGAGCGTCGGGGATGCGTAGAAAGATGTGGCCGTCGGCGGAGAGCGTGTGGCGGTAATGGATGTTGGTCTCGATCCAGAGGTTGATCTTCTCGTCGTAGTGCTCAATGATTTCCCCCTCGATGCCGAACCGCACCAGGAGCTGTGCGGAGTCGCCGAGGGCCCATGTTGGCCAGTGGGGGAAGTCCTGCAGGGAAACAATGACGGGTGCAGCGCTGGCCTGTATAGATAATAAGTAAGCAAGAGATGATGCGCTGTAATGCAGACCGCGGTGTAGCTATTGGAGGGTTGTGCGACTTTCCTCTTCAATAACGACGTGCTCGGCCTCTGGGGATTTTATATAGTGTGATTATAGTAGGGAATTCTGGTTTAGACTAATGCCTCGTGAAGTGTGTGTGTGTGTGTGTGGGGTGCCAAGAGAAGGCTGGATTGTGTGTGTGTGTGGGGGAAGGGCTCCTTGGAAGATGTTTCCAGGTAGCTCTATATCGTTAAATCCGGGCGGTCGGTCGTTGCTTGCGACTCGGAACGTTCCTGGAAATTATATCCGTGATACCGATTTCGTTCTTCTTGTATCGGCCTGTGTTAGCTATTGAATGGTTAGAATGAGAATACTTGTTTCCTTCGTCCTAGAATTCCTATCAGGGTCTTCTAGTCTCCTGGATCCCGTAGCTCTCGCTCGCTATCTCTTCCGCGCTTCTCCCCTGTTGAACGTGCGCTGATTCGATGGCTTGGTAAAACCCGTAGGAGGTACCGCGATAGTCTACGACGACGCCTGAGTCTCGATTATTCGGTGGTGCGGGCGGCGGTTTATCCGTGATGATTTCTGGTGCAAATCGCCCTCGTCTTGTCTTCTACACGGCGTGATGCCTGCGAAGGTAGTGTCGATTATGATGATTTGCTGGCGTTTAGACTTGGGATGCCTGTGATGGGGGCACCTTGCAGAAAGGGGGTATGAGAGTAAAGTGGCCCGGTGAGGGACAAGTGAGAGTGGTCAAATGCGTGAACGAGGACTGAATTACTTGTGGGGGTACAAGTGGGGGAGGGAACGAAGCCCAGTAATTGACTGACTACCTCCTACTTTCGCTTCTCCTTTTATATCCCTCTATCCTTGCCTCGAGGCGCCTCTCGTGCCTGGAAACGCCTTGTAGCACGCGGTGCTGAGGGTTTCTGGGAACAGGTAGCTGCCTGGAAGTTTTGGCCGGACGGTTATTAGGTGATTT
The DNA here is from genome assembly GCA_029203975.1 of Mycena vitilis. Classification (NCBI taxonomy): domain Eukaryota; kingdom Fungi; phylum Basidiomycota; class Agaricomycetes; order Agaricales; family Mycenaceae; genus Mycena; species Mycena vitilis. Next base: position 12,730 of record JARGYF010000031.1, on the reverse strand, counting down.
GATAGCTGGAGGATTCGTCCGAAGATGGTATTTGATATTTTCCTTGGTTTGCCGAGAGTGCGCCATGTGGAGCGCTTTCCGTCCATTTTGTCCGGGGAAGTATTACGGTATAATTAGGTGCGAGGGCGGGGTGAGGCGCTGCGGGACCGCGTGGAGGCGTCATTCATGGGAAAAACGTGTTTCGTCGCGCAGTAGGGGTGGTGGTAAGTTCGTCCAGGTAGCTTTGGTACACTGCGATTCGGCTGGTGGGGCTCGGTTTGTAGGTTTCGGGGGAAGTACCGTCTGCGGGATCTCGAGGAGCGAGAAGGAGGGGGACGGCGTCCTGTGCGAGTAGCGAACGTCTGCACCTTGTTTCCGGGGGTGTATAGTGCTTTGCTGAGTGTCTGGACGATTTGTCCTGAATGCGGTATCCACGTTTCCTAATCGAGCGTGTTCCGGTAAGTGTCTTCTTCAGCTTCGTTTGGAGGGGCCATGAGGCGGTGTGCAGGGCGTAGCACCAACACCAGCCTCACACCTCCTCGGTAGTTTTACTCCTGACCACCCTGGTCAGAAAACCTATAAAAAGGGGAATCCACCAATTCATCCTTCCAAGCGTCCCAAATCCATATCGTCCCAACCCTTCTCACAATGGATCCCAGCACTACCCGTCGCTTCCTTACTTCCAATGTCGAGTGGCCTGCCACGGACAAATTATTCATTCCCCGCGGAGGTTTAACGAACTTCTTGTGCGACAATCTTCGATTCAAGGTTTTCCTTGTTATGACGGCCGTCTTCACTGATGCGTACGCCTTCGACACCGTCCAATCGTTGACAACGGGGGAGCGCCTGGCCATTCGGTTCCGCGTGCGAGACATCGTCCGTCATATGGTGAGAGTCGTTCTTCCCGGACATTATTTCCGCTTTACTCATTTCCCAGTTTTACGCAGCGCAGATCAGACAGAACGAATTCCGGGTTCACTACGAGAGCGGGGTCGTTCCTTCGGAGGCGGCGTGGATGTTCCATGTAATTCTCGTTCTCCTGATCGTGGTGGGGTTCGAGGGTGAAGAGTTGGCCTTGGTCCCTGCTCCTTCGGTTAACGTGACCACGGAGGCAGCGCTTGCTCAGTCCCAAGCATCGTTCTTCCTGGGGGCAGCGCTCGCCACTTTCGTTTCGAACAAGGAAAACGGTTCCGATGACGCCCAGCTAGACTTCCCTGCGTACGATCGGGCGCGCTGGGTGTCCGGCAATATTCACTACCGTGCTCGCCCTTCCTCCTTCCATCCCATCCCTATTGTCGACACTCTCGCCGATCCCTTCGACTATAATTTGATTCTTTCCCGTATCCACGAGGAGGAGCGGCGAGAAAGGAATCGCAGACAGGCAGAGGCCCGGCCGCCATGTACGCATGCTGGCCACACGCCTATGGAATCTTCGCACGACTGCGGGGAGAAGCCGCATGAAATTGTGTCTTGTCCGGTTCTTCCGACCGTTCATGAGGCCGAGGACGTCGCAGCGGCTGCCGGTATTATCGCAGCACTCGACACGTCTTTCCGGTTCATCAAGAAGATGCCCACCAGGCGCAGCTATCGTGTCCTTGCGTCGCAGTTGTCCGGAGAATCCCTGCCGCCCGACGAATTCTTTGTGAAGGAGGAGGAACGCGCCCTTAGCGAGTGCTCGAGTGGTTCGATGCCTTCCTTGGTGACGCCTTCCGTGACCGGCGGGTCCACTACGGTGTAAGATTTGAGTAGTAGTTGTTCCTGAATAAAATTTCCATCCAGGATATGGCGTATGGGGTGTCTATGAGACCGGAATTTACGCCCGAGGAAGTATACGTGAAGGGGCAAGTTGTCCGGGGTGCCTGGATATTTCGTCCGGAGAGTAGTGGCCAAAGATTCCGCTTTGATGAGGATCGCTAGCCCGATAATCGTTGTGGCCATATAAGGAGGCACTTGGTCGATCGTTATTTTTCCCGTCTCACCGCTTAGCGGTATACTCCTCCTTCGATGACCCGCGCCTGGCTTGCCCAGTACCGACACTATTTCGCCAGCCTTCTAATGGAGGAGGCACAGCTCCTGGATCGTTATTATTGCCCGCCCGTACCGCTTGAAGAGTTATTCCGGACAAAAATCCGGCCGGCCGTTTATTTCTTGCAAAAGTGCAGTGTCGAGGAGGGCACTTATCGTGGTCCCCTTTGCCGGATTCATCCGTCGGAGAAGGCCCAACTACGTCTTTTAATGATTCGATTGGTCGGGACCGTTGTAAGCTGCCTCCGGTTATTTTTAGCGTTGACCTGGAATTTTTGTCCGAGGCCGAACTTTCGTCGCCCTGTGTGTTTCGTGGCTTATTGTATTTTTATAGCGTGTTCTTGGCAGATCTCGGATCCTCCGTAGAAGCATCCCGCTTCACGCCTTCCTCGATGAGTTGCTGGCGGCGAATGAGCGAGCTACGGAACTGCTCGTGGATTACCGCCAGCTCGACCATGATGAAGTACATCCGCTTGCGCATAGCAAGGGAGTTGTTGAGGAAATCGGTGGACATGCTCTGCACGCTGGTAATCTCGTCCATGAGCGTGGCGGTGTGCGGGCCAGTAACGTAGAACTCGGCGGTCGCTAGAAGAGAAGACTTCAGTATGACTGAGGGAAAACAGACGAGACAGAAAATCTCACCGGCGGTGAGGAACGCGTCCTCATGAAAGAGGGCATCGATCCCGGCCACGCGGGGACGCTTGGCGGCTCTGCCCTTCTTGCCGACCGGGCTGGCCTAAAAACCCAGCGGTGAGATTGAGTCGAATAGAGGAAAAAGAGGGCAACTCACAGCGCGCCCCCCCTCCTTAGCTTTCTTGCCTTTGGCAGTGCTCTGGGAAGCCTTGCTGCTGGCGGGCTGACTGTTGTCATCGTCCACGTTCATCTGAGCGACCCGGGCAATAACGGCGTCAGTCACCGCGTAGAAAGCATTCAAGGCGAGCTGTACAAGACATACCTCATCAGCGGCGGCACTATCGGCGACGGATTCACCAACGATCTGGGAGACCTCGTCGTCGCTGTCGTCAACGACAGTTGGCGGGCTTTTCTTGGCCGCGGTGGAAGAACGAGTAACCTTCTATTAAGAAAGGGGGAGCCATGTCAGCGGGATAATAACCTTGAAAAACTGGCCGGGCTACCTTCTCCTTTTTAGCGGCGGGCGCCGCAGCTGCAGCAGGAGCAGCGGCCGCCTGCCTCTTGGTGCGCTCAGCCTGAATCACCTTGGTGAACTGGCGGATAGCCTCATACCCCGCTGGATAAGCGAAGTTGGGTTTGGCATCGGGGTTGAACAACTGGTGGTAGAACTGCCGCGCGGCGAAACATTCCTGGCGGAGAGCTTCTTCAGCCTCGTCAAGGACGTACGCCTGCAAGGGCACCAGTCGACCCTACGCCGGAGAAATAGTCAGCCGGGGGGAAAGTCAATAATAAGGCGAGTACTCACACCGGCAGCGCCAACTTCCTCAAGCTGCGTACGCCGCGCCTCAATGGGCGAGTTGTACTTAGCCAGGGAGCGGGCGGTGTCGAGGGCTTTGACGAAGTCACCCTTCACGGTGGCGAAATCGGCTTTGGACATGGTAGTTTTTCGGGTAGAACGAGTGAATATAAATGAGCGGGAAAGAATTGGGAATGCGTTAAAGCACAATTACCCGCCCACTTTTATACCTCGCCGGCTAGCCGATCCACCGCTCAAGTCCGTAGCCGGAGAAGAATAGAATTTCAGGGTTATAAATTTTCGTCGCCCCAGATCTTTCCTAACGGGCGGTTACTTCCGTGCGACCGGCTGCGTTCCATGTGGTTTGCACCCATGGGATGCGCCCTCCTGATGGTTGTTCCGCGGCATCAACTGAGGACAGTTGCCGTTTCAAAAGAAAGGGGGAGGGGGATCACGATAAGCCCCTGCATTTAGCCGGAACGGTTTCCCTCGAGGCAGAATAATTTATCGATTCCTGCACTCCAGCGGGGAAGCAGTCCAACGGGCAAAAAGAAGAGACAGATAGATCATATTCCTAGCGGAGAAACTAGCTACAGCCTCATGTTGGCGGGCAAAACAAGCCCGTGTCTAGTACAAAGCACGTCGAGCCGTTCACGGAGAAGGTCAACGAGACTCGACGGGCGGCGAAGCTCAACACAGTTCTGGATGATAACGAAAAGCTCTTTAACGTCGGTACAGCCGGCCAGGACGTGGCGAATCACTTCGTCGCCCTTGGACGCCAAATCCGTATTGAAAACCTGGTTGAAAACCGGGCGGGACTGAGCGAAGTACTGGTCGTCGAGACGCTGGCGGGCATCTTGAAGAAAAGGTTAGCCGCTGGGAATACAAAGAGAAAAAGATGGCGCACCTGAAGAACCGGCCGGAAGAGAATTCCGCCCACGAATGTATTCTTCACTCCAAAGGTCGAACTTGAGATAACAGCAGTCGCGGTTCCCGATAAAAAGGCAGCGGAAACAGGGCAAAGCCCACTGAAGCCAAATACAATGGCGGCCGTTGGTAGTGCAGCAAGTGCAGTCGTTGCTCGGCTGTAACGCGCGGCGCTCAGAACGACGCCAGGGGACCCAACGGGGAAACTCACGAATCGAGTCTGGAGAAGCATGAAGGAGCCATTGGGTTCGCCGGGAAGACGCAAGCCTTCTGGCGGGGACATCTGGAGCACCTGGTAGCCGGGGAGAGTCTGAGTTTAAGATACCCTGAAAAAGCGCCCGGGCAAAAAGCTCGCTGATATACCTACCCGCCCGTTGGTCAGATGTTTCCCGCTGATCGTCCGACGATAAGAACGATCGGTTGGGAAGAATAAAAGAAGGATCCACGCCGGAGGCACACCTGGCGGGCAAATTTGAAAGTGATCGAGATTGATCATTTTATAGACAGCTCCCGTTCAACACTATGCGCCGAGCGGCGGACTACGGTACCAGACGCCTGCGACTCCAGCGGGGTAGGGACGAAGTCGGGCATCCTTCGAAGTCGACGAGAAGCAAAAGCAACCAAGAGTTGGCGGTCCTCCGCCTGGTACACAGAAATCAGCTGGCGGAGGAACTCCGCGCTTGTGATGGAATCGATGTAGTCCTTGTTGCTGAAGATGAGGCTGACGGGGTAACCATCCTCGAGGCACCCCTCGAAATACCAGGGCTGAAGTTCCCGGAAAGAGAGGTAGTGCCAAAGCTCAGCAAAGGCAGCGGCTAAAAGGAAATCGCGACGAGTGAGCGGGAGTTTGGGTTTACCCGGACGGGGTTTTGCCCGGACGACGCACGCTCGTTGTAAGAGAAGACCTCAGCGCCGCCTGGCGGGAATTCCTGGTACCACCACTGGCGGCTGAGGAACAAGCAATTCTTGTGTCCCTCTTGTCTGCAATCGGCGCACCGGGCTCCCCAGCGGATAAAAGTGCAGGACTGCTTGGCATCCGCACACCGATGGCAGACTAAGTCGGGCTGAGAGTCGCAAGAAGAGATGAACGAGCGGCCGGGCAAAAAGCCAGAAATGCCACTCACTACCGTATGCAAATGGCGCACCAAGGCCTGGCTAGCGGGCGGGAAGACTGTCTCGTCGATACGCAAGTCGCCGGGTGACTGCATGTGGCAAGGAAGTGGGCGGGCAAAGACTTGGCCGGCGGTTCAACCCCCTAAAGAAGGACGTGACTTAGCAGTCACTGATGAAGAAGTTTGATCGCGGGATCTTGAGCGGCGAACGAGCCGAACGGGAACTAGCCGGCGGCTAAAGTTGAACAAACTACGAGCCGGCGGCTAACGCAGCTGAAGGCGCTTTTCCCGCCAGCTTTGTACTTAGAATCGCCCGGGGAATTTGACTTAAAGATCTTATCGCACTTCGGACTTTGAGAATATACATGAAAACTAGCTCGATTAAGAAATATGGGCGAGTACAAGCGTAAAACTACTGAAGACGAAGTAGTGTAACGGAGTACTCTGAGGTCCGAGCGGTCAAGAAAAAGAACGAGAAAAAGAGACAAGTCAGACTACTACGGGCGGCGGAAATACAAGTATGCAAAAACGCGCCAAGTGCGCGGACGGGAACGATGCGTGTACGGAAAAACAGAAGAAACGGCGGAGCCCCACTACGACCCCCGGCGTCGGAATCGACGACCATCGCGTCGCTCTTCGGCGCAACCCTAGGCTTCCCGGGCGAGCGGCGGACGACAGGACGCTTGATCTCCCCGGGGAGGACGACGTTGGAGCCACTAGCGCGTGGAGTGGCCGGCGACGAGACGGCGGTGTCGGGCCTGGGACGGCGAGGGTGGTCGGGCTGACGGTCGCGGCGAGCTTGCTTGCGAGTGGCGCGGCCGGCGGCTATAAACTCCATCTCTGCCCGGGCGTTGTCGCTCAAGTCGGAGTCCTCCTCGCTCGACGACTCGCCGGAGGATTCCTCGGCCTCGATGTCGAACAAGGCGGGCCGTACGCGGTCCACAGCTTCTCCAAGAAGCCCGTCGGACGAAGGCCAGTGCCGTGCGGGAAAGCCGTGCCATGCGTGTCGCGGGGGACGGAGCGAGCCTTGCCTTTCCCGTCCTCGAAGGCCTTTCTCGAAACGGAGGCGTCTGCGAATGTCGCCGGAGCGAATGCCAGCGGGGACTTTTCCCTCGTCCTTCGCGACGGTGTCGAACTCGCTCGCCTGGAAAAACAAGAAGTCAGAAGTATGAAGAAGAAGAAGGGGCGGGCAGACGCACCGAAACGCTAACCCAGCGAGGTTCCAGCCCGTCCCGGTCAGACGCAGGCACCAAGTAGTAGCCGGGCGGGTCGAGTTCGCCGCGGGCTTCGTCGACGGTGCGGTAGAAAGTCGTACGCCGACTTGAAGAGCGGGAGGTCGAGGTGGAGGTACTCGAACTCGCAGTACTGCCAAACGTAGGCGCGGGTGACTTCGGTTTCGGCGGTGAGCTGTTGCGCCATGGCCAGCCGGAGGAGAGTCTCGCCGGAGGTCTCGTTGTCGAATCGCTCCCAGAATTCGCCGGTCGTAAGCTCCCGGCGCGCCCGCAGGATGGAAACCAGGTACTTGAGCAAGTTAAACTGGTATTCGCCGATGAGGTTGTTGCGAGTGGACTCCAGGGACTCGAGCGCCTTGAACGACTGGCCGAGCGTTTCCCGGGTCTGCTTCCAGCCTCCGGGTAGAAGTTAGCACGAAGTGAGCGGGGAAAAGTGGGAGTGGGACTTACTCTCGCAAGATAAGTCCGTATACGCCATTAGCGAGCCCCACACGTCGTTGTTGATTTCGTCCGGCTGCGCGAGGTTGCAAATCTTGGAGCCATGCCCGCGGAGGCAGGTGTCGCACATCGCCGGGTACCCACGAACGCGACAGACGTTCCCGCTCATCTGGCAGACGTTGCACCGGGGGCCAAACTCATGAAAAAGGGTTAGTCGCCGGGCAGAACTAGAAGAGAACTAGAAGAGACGCACCATCGGATCGGTAACTCGCATAACTTCCCGGATGAGGTCGTAGGAAATCTTGTAATATTTCCCGTCGTCGGAGCGGGGAAGATCTTGACGTTCCTTGGCCGGCAGAAGGGCGAGGAGTTCGGAAAACAAGGCCTGAGTTGGCCGTTTCTCGTTCTTAGCGTGGATGCGCGGGGTGTTGAACTGTTTTGTCGAGTACACGGGAAGTCAGTTGAAAGTCGCGCGGGAAAAAGTAATGAAAAGACTTATCTCGCGGCGAATAAAATCGATACCCGTGTTACGCAAAATCTGGTGGCTAGTGAGTAGTTTCTGGCGCTGGCGGGACCTGGGACCGGTTTCCCCGTCTTCCACCTCCTCGCCTCCTGCCTCGGCCATCGATTCGCCGACGATCTCGACCTCGGGCTCCTCCTCCTCCTTGTCCTGGATCTTGGCCGATGCCTTGAGATGGGCAAGGGATCCAGGGGCCGCCCAAGTGCTCCTCCGTAGCCGCCGCCGGGAGATTCAGAATATCGGGCGGCGGGACGAAAGGACGAGCGCCCGGGGCTTTCGAGCGGGTTACTTTCGCTACAACAGAAGAAAAGAAGTCAGCAAGGGGAGAAACAGGCGGGAACTGAGTGGACATACCGTTCGCCGGGGGCTGCTCTGAGTCGGAAACCTCCTGAAAACGAACCAAAGATTAGTAACCGGCAGAGGGTGGTTATTGGCGGGTAAAAACGTACCACCGGGGCGTCTTGCGATCCCTTCGGGTTTTTATCCTTCTTGCCCTTGCCGCTGAGGTTCACCGAGACGGCTCGGGCTTGACTTTGGTCGCGCGCGGGGCAACTGTGGTATCCTGGACCAAAGGGGTACGACGAAGTCAGCCGCGGACAAAAAGAATTGAAAATAGAATGAACAAGTCGGACTCACCCTCGAAGTCTCACTCGAGGTGGACGGCTGACGAGACGATGAAGAGACCGACGCTGAGGCGGGAGGCGGCATGGCCGACTGATCGCCAGTCTCCCCCGCGCGTTGGCGCGAACCGCTCCCACTACCCGGGAAACGGGGAATGGGTCTGGGACGCCGAGATGGAAGCTGGTGGGCGTAAACGCCTGCCAGACTCCCGGAGAAAGAAGGACGCACCGGCGCTTTGTCTACGGGCACACTAGCTACAGGACCACCTTGTCTAGCCTCCGGGCCCTCCATGTTCACGTCTTCCTCGACGAAACTCGTTGGCTCGCGGCTGAGGCCCGGCGGAAAGAACGATCCCTGGAGACGGGCGGCGAAATCCTGTCAGTATAAGCAGGCGAAGGTCCCGACCGGCTAGGGCCGCACTCACGAATGGGTAGTCGCTCACGGGGGAACTTGCCACCGGCGGAGGGCGCCTTGAAACCACAGGCGTGGGCGCCGGCGTAGCCTCTGCGCGGGGAACCGCGTAAGGGACGGGCATGGGACGCTGGAGGTTTTTGGCCTCTACCCGGGACAAGCAAGGCGGCTGGCGGGAACATCGTTAGTAACGAAGAAAGCTAGCGGGGAACTACGCACGTCGGTAGACTCGAACGCGTCCGGCGGCCAGATAATGCCAGTCCAACTCGTGGTCCTGGATGAAGTCCTCCGGCAAACGCTGCACGGCTTCCTTGAGTCCCTGGTGGAAAGCCAGGAGCTCGATGGGCATCGCGTCGTCGCCAATGTACGGGAGACAGCCGTGGACGCTGGCGCGCTGCGCGGCAAGAATCAGAAGTTGAGAAAGAAAGTGCCGCCCCCCGTGAAACGGTGGGCGGGCACGCGAAAGAAATACGCACCAGTTTCGCCGAGTGTCCGGCCAGGTACTCGGCGATGACCGTGTCGTCGACGTTGTCGAGGTTACGCGGGCAAGCAAGGTCGCGGATCCGAGCCCAGTCTTGCTCAGGGATTTGACGGAGGGGACCCCACAAGTCGGGCGGAGCATCGGGCGCACGACGCGAAGTCGACGACGAGCGGGATGGCGGACGACGCGAAGTCGACGACGAACGAGAAGACGGAGGCATCGTGCTACGACAAACGAACGCACGGTTAGCGGAAGTGAACCTACCCGGGGCATAGAGAAAAATGCCTTACGAGCGGCTCATGTTCAAACTCAAAAACGAACGGGCAAGGACTCAGGTGGGGTTCAAACGAAGCACTCAGAAGGACGAGATTTAGAAGGGACTGTACTACAGAGGACGAGAAGGGAGACGAAGGATTGATGGCGAACTCTGGAAAACGAACCTCCTTATATACGCCACAGCGGCGGAGTTCGAATAAATCATTTCCACAGTTCAGAAAATAAAAACTGTCCGCCGGGTGATGTCGGAGCCTATCCGGCGACACAAATGGCACTTCTCGGAACTCAGTGTACTATTGATAGAAGGGAACGTGGATTGTTTTCCGCGGGATTGGAGCGTTAATTACCTGTTATGGCAGTTCTGGCACGGATTGGTGCACCTTTCACCGATTGGTACTGCGGGGCCGCAGCAGAAGCGCCTCCGCAGTCAGGGCGAGTCAGGGCAAATGAATGGGAGAGAATGTCCTAGAAGTGGCTGTGGGCTGTTAAATGAAGTAATACCCACGGTTGAAAACTAGCGGCGCCTAAGATTAAACCGGATCGGTCGGGCCTTACTGATCGACGCTGAGACCGTTGATTGACAACAGCTGTCGAACAGAAGACGCCGCCCGCCTAGCTTGGCATTCAGATTTGCCCGGGCAACAGTAATAATAAAACTGCGGGCAGTTTAGATCTAAGAAAGGGGGAGATGATATGGTGGATGACGAGCCACCGGTGAAAACCGTTGGTTTTCGCATTCTTAAGACACCTATCGGCGGGCAATGTAGGGCGAAGCAATAGAATATAAGTCCTCCTCGGGACGGTATATTTCGCCGCTGACGGTCGAAAGCGTCCGGGCAAACACGAGTGATAAGAATTCACCGCTGGGCCTCTAGCCCAGCGGGGCTTTTGAAGCACCTAACCGGCCGGCTCAGATGGGCGGCTAACCACCGAACGTTTGAGTACTCGAGGCTAACAAGAGGAACTACTATCTTAGAGCGAGTCGTCCTCCCCGGACGACATGTTGGTGAAGATTACCGGACGATCTCAGAAGATAAGATTCCCCGGGGAATAGAATTACCCGGCGGATCTTAGTCCCAGGAAGGCCTAATAAGCCAGCGGGGAACTCGGGCGCTCCATCAGACGCCCACACGCGGGGATCGACGATCAACGGGATAACATTTCCCCGGCGGGAGACTGGAGTAACTTTACCCGGCCGCTCAACTTCGAGAGGAGACAAGCACTGCCCGGAGAACAAGACAGAACAGACGAACTAGAAGACACTGGCCGGGGAGGATTCCAGCGGGTAAAACCCCTGCTCTCCCCGCCAGCAGAAAGACGAGCGGGAAGGTTGTCCCCGGGAAGATAATTCCCCGGGTGACTTGACAACCCTCTTGGCACACAGCCCGGGCACATGGTGTTGCCCGCTGACTGAGACAATATACCCACGGTTCAGAATACCCCGGCAGCCATTGGCTGCCCCACGATCATTACCCACATTGTTCTCCGGACACTTTCCTTATATCTCCTTTTGTTGCCCGGCGGTTTGTATAAAGAGACTCGGTTTTCCCGGTAGCTAACCAGTAGACTATCCCCCCCACTCTCGGGCAATATAGTAGACTAGAAGTTTGAATCAGACGATTTGATAGACGGAAGTGTTGAAGTGAGAAGCAGCCAACGCGGAGTAGTGTCCGTTGTCAGAGTAAGAGGAAGTCCGCCAGACTAGACCATCTGCCAGCCTAGCCTTCGAATCCGAGCCGCCCCGGCTATACCGTCGTGTTAGCCGCTCCCGTCGGGTCTGAGTTGAAGACGCCTCGTCAATCGTCCAGCCGCTGCTAGTATCCCTGGCACGGCCTAGATTAGCCGCTGGTGCCGTTCTCCCTCATTTCTGAAGTTCAGCTTCGCCCCGCTATCCCGCGGATAAAGTCGCCTACGGTTTCCCCGGCCGAAGTAGCAAACTAGAATTAGCCCGCTAGCTTTTCCGAAGCAATTAGCCCGCCCACTTTGAAATTGAACGCACATTGTCCCGGACAGACTATACTGGTCTTACCCCCTCGAACTCACATACGCGCGCTTGAAGCAAACACTTGAAGCTAGAGTTGTGATAAATATAAATTAGATCTTAGGGTTTTTGGGTTGTGTTGTGATTTCATCGCTTCGCTTCTTGAAATCTTGAGTCTTTGATTACACGGCTCCTTTCCAGTGCGCCGTTACAGCGTATCTTTTCTGCGGGAAGTTATGCGTGCCGAGTCCGTGTATGGTTTCCAGGGGATGAAGACATGGTGCTGCGGAGCATCCTCAGGGGTAAACTGGCCTCCCTGCATCGATATTCCGACAAGCTTCGCGAGCGCGCGTACAATCAGATTTACTGGTCGGCAGGTAGGGCCAAGTCCGGAAAGCGTGATGGCTCGAGAGCATATTCCCGGGGGTCTTCTGCGTCGGAGGATGGCGAAATGACGGAGGTATAAATAGTGATACCTCCACCGTTGTATGTTTCTGAAAACCGTTCTTCCCTCCGATTAATCGTGGCCGATGTCGTATTATCCCAACAACTCTCCTCGTTCCGTTTCCCGTCTGGTGGAGATAGGTCCAATGCTCCGCTCCGAGCTTCAGTTCTTCGCGGCTTCAGTGGTCGAGGTGGAGGAATTTTTGGACTCCAAGTACGCCCATCTCCGCTATGTGACCGAACACCTTCGTCCGTTTGGCGCGGTCATCGATGCCTGTATCCCATCTTCTGTTTTCTTCTTCGGCCTCCAGTATGCAGCTGGCCCGCGTTGCCGAGCTTGCACCTTTCGTTATGTGTTTTTATGGAACGCGCCGTGCGTTCTGACTTTTTCGTTCTTGGTATTGGCTCATTCGTCCTTATAGGCCTTGCTGTATTCCATGGCCTTGAAGTACTCGGAAAATAACCTCACATCCCCATTCCTGGACACAAGAGTCCGTTGGTCCATTAACCTCGCCAACACAAATTCGATATGTTCGTTGGTCGACCGAATTACGGATTTTCGCCCGACACCCGCGAAGTCTTCGTCGCGCGGATCGCCCTTGCCGGGGAGCTTTCGCACGCCGTGCAAGATCCTAGCTCGATATTGGACGTTCCGTTGTCTGCGGAATATTTGTCCCTGCCTGCCGTTCCGTCCTGGAATCGCGACCGGATCGAGGAGCTGTTAAAACGCGAGCAGATGGATCCGTTTGTCGGGGAGGAGTGCTTTCTCCAGGATCAAATCATGGCCAGCCAAGGGCTAGCGTATGCGATACAGAAGGCGTCGGATTTGGAAATGGAAGGATTGTCCGGGCACC